>OY744518.1:129087282-129117282 GCA_963556195.1 Sepiola atlantica
TTTTTGTTTTCTGCGAACTTCCGTTGAATCGCTAATAAAAGATTTTCTTTTAATTAATCAAATAACATTTTGGTAAAATTACAGGATAGTTAACACCCGAGAATTCGTAAACAAAACAAAAAATATATAACTTACATCAAACGCATTAGAATTACATTCTCTAGCGAACCCGCCTAGTTTTAACGTATGGAAACGATTTGTAAGATTTTTTACCGTTTAAAAATTCTTACAAATCGTTTCGACACGTTAAAACCAGCCGGGTTTCTACCATATATTTTTAGGGTTCTCGAACGTTAACTATTCTGTATTTTACCATTAAAAACCTTATTCCTGGATTTAGTCGTTTCAAGATATTCATATTATTCATCATCGCTCATTTAGTAATAAAAAAAAAGTTACTTGTGAAATCAGTTGATGCGGTTGCCAGACGGCTTGAGAAGCTGGTAGCAAATGCTGGCGCCCATCCTAAATTTCTATCTTTATAAAGTTTAGTATGTTTATTTATTTATACATTTGTATTTAAAGGAGTTACTCCTAAACTGATTACCCGGTCATTATTAATTTTGGAACACTGTTGCTAGGTGTGAATGGTCCGAATGTGGGCTATATTTAATTTTATTTATTTATATCCAAAAGGGGCTAAAAAAAAAAGGGAATGGAAGACCTTTGTGAAAATTCAGAAACCTTCGATATTTGTGAAATTTTAACAATTAGATACCGATTAATGAATATTACTCAAATTTCGATTTTTTTTTTTAGGTATTTTTAGGGGAACTAATATGGCACAACCTTCCTAAATGAAAATATCAGGTTTCTGAATTTTTTTAGATGGGGATTGATAATTTGTATAATTTGGGTCATTCGGACTACTGTTCTCATCTTAAGTGTTATTCTCACAATATTTCGGTCGCTATAACTTCCGGCTTCAAGAAAGCCGGAAGTGTATCTTTGCGAACTCGGGAATATTCCCGAGTTCGACAGAAATATTCCCGAGTTCGAAAAGATATACCTGAAGAAGGCCGGAAGTTACAGCGGCCGAAACGTTGTGAGAATAACACTCACGGTGAGAACAGTAGTCCGAATAACTCAAATTATACTGAAAATATCAGATTTGTATTTAATTTTGTTCATGCTCATTAGACACAAGATACATTCCTTGAATTTCAATTTCTTAGTAAGCTTGGACCTTAAATTTTTTTTTGGGGGGGGGGTTAGAATCAAAACCATATAATCGATTTTGATCAATATTAGAATAAGGTTTCTAGACATTAGGATTAGTATCATATTTTCATTTTACTCTTCTTAAATGGACATAAAACTGGTGCAAAACTGTTTTGTTAGGCGAATTAGTTTTACTCGTCTTGGGACGGGTATTCTTATATCTCTTAAAGTCTAATGTAGTTTTTTTTTAACTTTCAGCTGGGCAAACGGTCACAAACATAGACACACAACTTTCCTTTAGATACTAGAAGATCGTAACATTGATGATTGGTTTTAATAATCGCATCAACAAGATGTCGGTTAAATTATTTTGACAATTTAGCGTTTTTAATTTCAATTATTAATGTCGTTCTGCACGAGATTAATTAAAAAGAAAAAAAACCCAAAGAATCATTAATCTGTTGGATGTCAATTCCTTCCGCCTTCAAATCCATTATCGGCCAAACGTTTCGACTGATCGCCTAAAATCCGAACGTGTATGAGATTAATTGAAAATCGATCTATAATTAAATATATACACACAGGGTGATTGGAAAGTAACTGTCTTTTATTAAAGGAGAGTAGAAAGTGAACTTTCGAGTTACTTCCGGCTGTTTCGTGACTCTCGCTTCCCTTATTTTGTCCTTTAGTCCTCACATTCCATGAGCGATGTTTCTGACAAAGGGGGAAGAATTGCTGTTTTCTCGGTCAAAATCTATCCACCTAACACTTATTGTTAGCTACTTTTTGACATTTAAGTAGTATTTTTTACCTCTTTACATCAAGTGGCTTCATGTCTTGTCTAGAGTGATTTCTATTAAAAAAAAATGCACGTAATTTATTACTGAAATAAAATTCTTACAAGAAATGAGTATGATAAAAAGTGTATAGCATAGGGTTCTATTTAGACGTTAAGAGATATAAGAATACCCGTCCCAGGACGAGTAAAATTAATTCCCCTAGCAAAACAGTTTTGCACCACTTTTATGTCCCTTTACGAAGAGTTTTGATTTACTCCTCTCCAGGAGTTAGGCACAATGCCAGTTTTTATCTTACTCCCACAAGTAAGATGTGACCCAAGGTCGGGTCGGGAAAGTGGGGTTTGAAAAGCCAGCGCCCGAGAGGTGAGCACTCTGGCCATTAAAAATTGCCTGTGCAGTCTCGTCGGCATTCCCCGGTAAGGGCGCCTCAGGCAGTAAGCAATAAACTTACTCCTCCCCAAAGAGGGAAGGCGCAGCCTGGGAGGGTGGACCTCATAGAACTGCACAGGACAGACCCATAGACCGGCGTAAAGCAAGCCCCGAAGACCAAGACAATACCAGTCTATGGGGTACAGTATCCATGGGAACAGATACTACACTTTGATCTTAGCCAAAAAGAGTAAAATCAAAATATGAGCCCATTTCTCTAACGTTGTCAGAATGATTCAAGGGAGATAACTTGGGTATCAGTCCAAGGGAGATCACTCAAATATTTCTGAGGCAACACTATGAAGTGTAAAAAATATTCTTTTCGGTACTGTCATTTGAAAGTGACGATTTCTGGGGTGTTAGCTATGTTTAAAATACTTTGAAGGGTGATATCTCTCGACGTAGTGTTAAGCAAGGGTTGCACCCATAAGGTTCGGGATAACTTCGCTTGAATTATTAAAACAATATTTAAAAGTCGTTTTTACTTATGAACTTTAAAGGTAAAGTTTGAGTTTAGGACACCTGTAGATTGTTAAGTGCTGAAACTTTCGTTGTGACAGAAATTTGAAGATTTGCAAAAAGGCGCGACCAATTATTATTGATTAGCTGATAAATAAAAACAACAGGCCGCGCATGCGCGGTCCGCCTCTGTATGTGACTCGATGTGGCGAGTGTAAAATGCAATAAATTTGGGCAATTTGGGGCATTTTTGACCCCCATTGCACCCCCTGGCGCGCGAACCAGAAGTTTTCTGAGGTCAAGAATGCTCATTTTATATCCAGAACAATTGCCTCTACATTTTGGCCAAGTTTTAAAAAAATTGAATGGATGGATCAAACGTTATGGGAGAAAAGGGTCATTTTTGCCATTTTGGGGGCTTTTGGCCCCCTGGGGGCGCGAACCAGATTTTTTCCAAGGTCAGCGATACTTATTTTGTATTAGGAACAATTGCCTTCATATTTTGGCCAAGTTTAAGAGAAATTGAATGGATGGATGAAAAGTTATGGGGCAAAAGATGTCATTTTTTGCCATTTTGGGGCCTTTTGACCTCCTGGGGAGCTAACCAGATTTTTTTCAAAAATCGGAGAATGTCACTTTCTACCCTGACAAAAGTTACAACTTCATGCAAAATTTCAGAAAAATTCAATGGATGGTTGCGGAGAAAAATCCGGACGGACGGACGGACGGACAGACGGACAGACGGACGGAAATGCCTCAAAACATAGGTCCCCCGATTTTATAAATCGGAGGACCAATTAAAAAAAGGAGGTGAAATATTTGTTCGTCTCCTCCAGTTCGCTCCTGCTTCGGGGTATCTGCTTCGGTCGGATCAATCATGTGACGTAATGGATGAGAGTTTTTTTTTTTTAATGGAAACTGGATGAATAAAAAAAAAAGATAAGAAAAAAAGAGGAAAAGATTTCTCTGTCTATAGAAACAACCTGCTCGCCACTGGAACTCTGTTACGTGGTATACTTTTTTTTTATTTTTCTTTGTATTTTCGTTGCGTTTATTTTATTTTGTTTTTTTTTTCAAGTATTAATATTTTTCACCCCTTTTTGTGAATTAAAATAATTCCTATTTTTACACTCAAATAAATAGGCTGTTTGAATAGACATCGTTGCTCCACATAATATCAGAAATGAATCTCTGGAGATATGAAAGCGTTAAAAGATAGATAGATAGATAGATAGATAGATAGATAGATAGATAGATAGATAGATAGATAGATAGATAGATAGATAGATATGTACAGCCTAGTGATAGATAGATAGATAGATAGATAGATAGATAGATAGATAGATAGATAGATAGATAGATAGATAGATAGATAGATAGATAGATATCTTACTATCTGTATGTCTATTTAAATCTACCTGTTTATCTATTTCTCTCTATCTATCTATTTAGATATGTAATTACAGAAGATTAAGATAACATCGGTACTGTCGGTTTCAAACCTAAACACAGGGGACTTATTGTTGGCCTCTCATGATGAACACTCTTCAGCCCTGTTTATGTATATCTCCTCGAAAAATGGCGTCTCCTAGATAGATAGATAGATAGATAGATAGATAGATAGATAGATAGATAGATAGATAGATAGATAGATAGATAGATAGATAGATAGATAGATATGAACAAATGGATATAGATAATCAAGTATAGATACATGCGTAGATAGATATAAAGACCATATAAATATATATTGCTAAACACACACTTGTCATCTGGAACAAACCAAAAAGGACTGCTCTCATCATTAATGTAATCGTCCCAAACGACTATGGCCTCAATAGAGCCGAACGGGAAAAAATTTTAAAAATATCAAGACCTCAAAAATGATTAAAAAATAACATGGTCTCTCGACGAAATAAACATCATACCGGTTGTAGTGGGGGCAACAGGTCTAGTGAAAAACAATCTAAGAAAATACTTAGAAACAATCCCGGGAAGACCAAACTGTAGGGAAGTACAGATAGCAGCCCTAAAAGGAACAACATCTATCCTTAAGAGAGCCCTCGGATATAAATTTTACTCATAGGGAAATCAAGTGTTAGCCTCAAGAGAGGCCCCTTGATCTCTTTAGATAAACTAAATTAAAATGATTAAAAAAAACAAATATACATACACACATACATATAGAAAGAGAAAGATATATATATATATATATATATATATATATATATATATATATATATATATATATATATATATATATATATAGAGAGAGAGAGAGAGAGAGAGAGAGAGAGAGAGAGAGAGAGAGAGAGAGAGAGAGAGAGGGGTGGAGACGGACAGGCAGACTAACAGACAAAAATTACTAATCTAAAGATGAATACAATTTTATCGATCAGAACCGACAAATCATCTGTCAAAAAAATATTGAATAGGGAATTCTGTTCAACGATTTACCAGCTGCTACATGAAACGAGGGAGGGGTGTGTAAGACCAAAGATATAATCAGCCGTGATACGGAACTTTTATTTCAACAGGAGATTTGATTCCTCCGAATAATTCCGGGAATAATTCCGGGAATAATTCTGTCGCAAGAGCTATCAGCGACAAACATCGATGATTGGAATTGGCTCGGAAAAAAAAAGCAGACGATATCCTGTCTCTCAAATATGCCATAATTTACAAAACAAACAAAAAATAGAAAATAACAAAAGAAGAATCGTTTGTGATATTCTGATTAAAAAGAAAAGATCACAATAAACGGATGTAAAACGTGGCATTTTGGTTGGCGGTTGACTGTCAGTTGTCAGCTCAAGAATGATTCATTCAATATTGCCTGCGCAAAGCATCATGGGAACGTTTTATAATGCGGCGGCCATATTAGACTTGATTAAAGGATGACTTTAGAAGACCCAAGAGAGTTGAAACGATTGGTTTCAACTGTTAGACTGTTACCAGAAACACGATAATTGATAAAAACAAAGAATATATATATATATATATATATATATATATATATATATATATATATATATATATATATATATATATATATATGAAAAAGGAAAACCAAAAAACTGGATGTTTTTTTATGTGTACATCAACGTTTCGTCTTTATTTATAAGACTTCATCAGGATGATGATATAGGGAAAAGATGTCATGCAAGCACGGATACATGTAGGGTAGACATGTTGGGAAGAAAAATAAAATAAAATGAAAAATAAGGGCAGCGTCTAGCTGGACGTCCGTACTGGTTAGAGAATGAAAAATGAGTGGGAGAAAAAGAAAAAAAAAAAAAAAAAAAAAAAAAAAAAAAAAAAAAAAAGGGGAAGGGTGGAGGGAGCAAGGACTACTGTGGCTGGCGATGAGAGAAAGAGGTGGGGGATGAGCAGGGGTAAAATGGGTGGCAGAGAGAGATTGGAGGAAAAGGGGGAGGGGGTGTCTGACCAGATGGCTGCGGTCGAGACCGATGGGGAAGAGTGAGTTGGAACGTTTGTGTGTGTGGGGTGTGTGCAGGGAAATGGGGATGGGCAGAGAGGGAGGGGGGGGGGGGGCTGTGATCTCGGTGGATGGGCGAAAGCCATAGTCCCAGAGAGCGTTTGAAGAAAATGAGGGAATTTAAGAAGAGGCATGGGAGAAAACGGATGAGAGGGGGAAGAGGGAGGATTTGTCGTGATAGGGTGTGAAATATTTGAAATATTTGGAAAATGATAGCAATGAGTGAGGGATTGGAGTGGGTGGGGGAGGGGGTGATTGAAAGGGTGGGTGAGGAATATATTTGAAATATTTGGAACATGAGAAAGTTTATTTGGACTGTAGTATTAAAAATGTGAGGGAAAAAATGAGGAAAAAAATAAGAGAAGATACAGGGAGAAAAGGGAAGGGTGTGGGTGAGTGGAAGAGTGTCATAAGGTTAGAGATGAAAATAAAAGTTAGCCATGATCAGGCAAAAGACTTTGTTCAGTGAGGATGATCTTGCTTATTAAGGGTGATAGGTTAAAGAAACCATTTCGCTGCTTGATAGTAGTGGAGGATGTGATGAGTGCAGTTTCCAATAATCTTCGCCGAGATTTGTTGTGGATGTGTTTAGTGATTTTGGCTTGTTCAAATTTGAATGCATGACCATATTCTAGAGCATGGGAGAAAAGTGCACTAAGAGGGTTGTTGTTTTTTATATCCCTTTTATGTTCATTTAATCGTTTCTTTAATTCACGTTGTGTTTCTCCCACGTAGAATTGATGGCAATCATTGCAAGGGACAGTGTATAAGCCGGCATGGGATGTGGGTGTTTTTTGGAAATGTCTGGATGTGTTTAAAGTTTGTTTTATGGATTGAGAAGTGGTTTGTACTATTGGAATGCCTAATTTGTTGAGCGTGTTGCATATGGATGTGTTATTGGAATGCGTGGGTAGGAGAAGGGGTCTGTCTATGAGAGAGGTGTTAGGGGTTTGATTTTTTTGTGTGGTGTTTCTGGAGAATATTTGGAAGGCTTTTTTCTTGGCATTTAATATGAAATGTGTGGGGTATTGCAATGTTTTCAGGGAATTAAAAATGTATTTTATTTCTTCATCTATGTGTGGGGGGCTACATATTCTAAGGGCGCGTAGGAAGAAGCCTATAATTATACCTGTTTTGATCTTGCTATGATGGTGGGAGTAGAAATGTATGTAGTCATTTTTGTGAGTGTTTTTGCGGTGTACCTTAAATTCTAGTTTATTGTTGGACTTAATTATAAGAGTATCAAGGAAGGGAATAGAGCCGTTTATTTCAGTCTCATGGGTGAATTTTATGGAGGGTTCTACTGTGTTGAGTTTATCCTTAACATGAATGATTTGTGTGTCTGTGGGGAGGAAAATTAAAATATCATCTATGTATCTAAAGTATTCGATGTTAGGAGGTAGTCTATATTTGAAAGGACCGGATTCTAAGAATTCTAAAAAGAGGCAGGCCAATACACCGCTAAGGGGGTTGCCCATGGGGAGTCCAAATTTTTGTTTGTAGAATACTTCGTTAAATTGGAAATATGTTATGTCAGTGATGAGTCTAATTATTTCTATAAAAATGTTGGGGGGAAAAGGTAGGTCGGTTTTTGTTTTCTTTATATGTGTGTGAAGTAAGTGTAGGCATTTTTTTACAGGTACGTTAGTGTAGAGCGAAGTTACATCTAGGCTGTGTATATTTTTATTTTCTACGTTGATGTTTTTTATTCTGCTAAGAAGGTCGCCTGAATTTTTTATGTGGGAGGGACTGATGGTACCCATTAGTGGAGTGAGGATGTTAGCTATGGCCCGTGCGATTTTGTGTGTGGTGCTACCTATGCTTGATACAATTGGACGCATGGGGGTGTCAGGTTTGTGGGTTTTGGGGAGCCCGTATAATGTGGGAATGATAGGGTGATACTCAATGTTTGATGCCCATTTTTTGTTGTTCTTAATTAGGTGTTTGAAAGATTTGTTAAAATGTTCTATGTTTTTATCTATAGTTTTTTGGTCAGTTTTAGTGTATGTGTTTTCGTCGGATAATAGAGTAGATATTTTTTTGATATATGAATTCTTGTCCATGATTACTATGCCCCCTCCTTTGTCAGATGGTGATATGAGTATGTTGTTGTTGTTAGCTAGGTGTTTAAGAGTGTCTATGTATCTCTTGGGTAAGACGGGGTCATTAGGGAGAGTGGTGGTAGTTGAGATTATGCCTTGAATGAAGCCTTTGGTGAAATCTGTGTCAGTGTGTCTGTAATTTTTTAGAACTGTGTTGGTGGTGGTGTTAGAGTGTATTCCAGTGGCGAATTTTAAACCGAAACTGAGAGCTTCAGTTTCTATGTTAGAAAGTTTATAGGTGGTGAGGTTGTTTATGAGTTCCGGACGTCCTAGAGTTTTCCATTTGCTGTTTTGGATAAGTTTGTTGAGTTTGTTGTTTAGTCTGGTAGTATGTTGTGTATTGAATCTTTTGATGGATTTAGTGATGTTATCGATAGTGTTGGGCAGTATTGTTTTATTATTTTTGAGGTTGATGCCCAATGTTCTGGCCTCGTGGAAAAGGTGTGAACTCTTGTGTTTTAGTAGGTTTGCAGATGATGTTAAATATGTTTGAATGTAGTCAGGAAAAATGTGGTGCGATTGCTTTAGAAATGTAAATGTACTTGCGGGTATGACCTTTTCTTCGATGCATCTCAGCAGAAAGTTTCTCCTGTTGTTGTGGGAGTTGGCTGCGAATAGTGTGTTCTTATATTTCCGTAGCTTCTGCTGGAAGGTTTGGTTTTCCATTTCGACAAAATGGGAAGAGAAGGATGGAGGTAATCCGACGTGATGGTAAAATGAAAAAGGAAAACCAAAAAACTGGATGTTTTTTTATGTGTACATCAACGTTTCGTCTTTATTTATAAGACTTCATCAGGATGATGATATAGGGAAAAGATGTCATGCAAGCACGGATACATGTAGGGTAGACATGTTGGGAAGAAAAATAAAATAAAATGAAAAATAAGGGCAGCGTCTAGCTGGACGTCCGTACTGGTTAGAGAATGAAAAATGAGTGGGAGAAAAAAAAAAAAAAAAAAAAAAAAAAAAAAAAGGGGAAGGGTGGAGGGAGCAAGGACTACTGTGGCTGGCGATGAGAGAAAGAGGTGGGGGATGAGCAGGGGTAAAATGGGTGGCAGAGAGAGATTGGAGGAAAAGGGGGAGGGGGTGTCTGACCAGATGGCTGCGGTCGAGACCGATGGGGAAGAGTGAGTTGGAACGTTTGTGTGTGTGGGGTGTGTGCAGGGAAATGGGGATGGGCAGAGAGGGAGGGGGGGGGCTGTGATCTCGGTGGATGGGCGAAAGCCATAGTCCCAGAGAGCGTTTGAAGAAAATGAGGGAATTTAAGAAGAGGCATGGGAGAAAACGGATGAGAGGGGGAAGAGGGAGGATTTGTCGTGATAGGGTGTGAAATATTTGAAATATTTGGAAAATGATAGCAATGAGTGAGGGATTGGAGTGGGTGGGGGAGGGGGGTGATTGAAAGGGTGGGTGAGGAATATATTTGAAATATTTGGAACATGAGAAAGTTTATTTGGACTGTAGTATTAAAAATGTGAGGGAAAAAAATGAGGAAAAAAATAAGAGAAGATACAGGGAGAAAAGGGAAGGGTGTGGGTGAGTGGAAGAGTGTCATAAGGTTAGAGATGAAAATAAAAGTTAGCCATGATCAGGCAAAAGACTTTGTTCAGTGAGGATGATCTTGCTTATTAAGGGTGATAGGTTAAAGAAACCATTTCGCTGCTTGATAGTAGTGGAGGATGTGATGAGTGCAGTTTCCAATAATCTTCGCCGAGATTTGTTGTGGATGTGTTTAGTGATTTTGGCTTGTTCAAATTTGAATGCATGACCATATTCTAGAGCATGGGAGAAAAGTGCACTAAGAGGGTTGTTGTTTTACCCCACACATTTCATATTAAATGCCAAGAAAAAAGCCTTCCAAATATTCTCCAGAAACACCACACAAAAAAATCAAACCCCTAACACCTCTCTCATAGACAGACCCCTTCTCCTACCCACGCATTCCAATAACACATCCATATGCAACACGCTCAACAAATTAGGCATTCCAATAGTACAAACCACTTCTCAATCCATAAAACAAACTTTAAACACATCCAGACATTTCCAAAAAACACCCACATCCCATGCCGGCTTATACACTGTCCCTTGCAATGATTGCCATCAATTCTACGTGGGAGAAACACAACGTGAATTAAAGAAACGATTAAATGAACATAAAAGGGATATAAAAAACAACAACCCTCTTAGTGCACTTTTCTCCCATGCTCTAGAATATGGTCATGCATTCAAATTTGAACAAGCCAAAATCACTAAACACATCCACAACAAATCTCGGCGAAGATTATTGGAAACTGCACTCATCACATCCTCCACTACTATCAAGCAGCGAAATGGTTTCTTTAACCTATCACCCTTAATAAGCAAGATCATCCTCACTGAACAAAGTCTTTTGCCTGATCATGGCTAACTTTTATTTTCATCTCTAACCTTATGACACTCTTCCACTCACCCACACCCTTCCCTTTTCTCCCTGTATCTTCTCTTATTTTTTTCCTCATTTTTTCCCTCACATTTTTAATACTACAGTCCAAATAAACTTTCTCATGTTCCAAATATTTCAAATATATTCCTCACCCACCCTTTCAATCACCCCCCTCCCCCACCCACTCCAATCCCTCACTCATTGCTATCATTTTCCAAATATTTCAAATATTTCACACCCTATCACGACAAATCCTCCCTCTTCCCCCTCTCATCCGTTTTCTCCCATGCCTCTTCTTAAATTCCCTCATTTTCTTCAAACGCTCTCTGGGACTATGGCTTTCGCCCATCCACCGAGATCACAGCCCCCCCCCCTCCCTCTCTGCCCATCCCCATTTCCCTGCACACACCCCACACACACAAACGTTCCAACTCACTCTTCCCCATCGGTCTCGACCGCAGCCATCTGGTCAGACACCCCCTCCCCCTTTTCCTCCAATCTCTCTCTGCCACCCATTTTACCCCTGCTCATCCCCCACCTCTTTCTCTCATCGCCAGCCACAGTAGTCCTTGCTCCCTCCACCCTTCCCCTTTTTTTTTTTTTTTTTTTTTTTTTTTTTTTTTTTTTTTTCTCCCACTCATTTTTCATTCTCTAACCAGTACGGACGTCCAGCTAGACGCTGCCCTTATTTTTCATTTTATTTTATTTTTCTTCCCAACATGTCTACCCTACATGTATCCGTGCTTGCATGACATCTTTTCCCTATATCATCATCCTGATGAAGTCTTATAAATAAAGACGAAACGTTGATGTACACATAAAAAAACATCCAGTTTTTTGGTTTTCCTTTTTCATTTTACCATCACGTCGGATTACCTCCATCCTTCTCTTCCCATATATATATATATATATATATATATATATATATATAATCAATAATCAGTGACCTTACTATGAAAGGTCTCAGGTTAGAGAAAATGTAATTCTTAAGCAATTTCACTAAATTGTAAATAATTATCTTCCCTTCTCTTCTCTTTCTTCTCTTTCTCTCTCTCTCTCTCTCTATCGTTCTCTCTTTATATGTCGTATCTCTCCCTGTGCTGTCTCTCTCTCTCCTACTATCTCTCTATCTCTCTATCTATTTATCTAGCTTTGTATCACCCTCTCTCTCTCTCTCTCTCTCTCTCTCTCTCTCTCTCTCTCTCTCTCTCTCTTTATATTCCGTATCTCTCTCCCTCTATTGTCTCTCTCTATCTCTATTTATCTATTTATCTATCTAACTATGTACCTATCTCCCTCCATCTTGACATCCTCGCTCTCGCTCTCGCTCTCACTCTCGCTCTCGTTCTCTCTCTTTCTCTCTCTCTCTCTCTCTCTCTCTCTCTCTCTCTCTCTCTCACACACTCTCTTTCTCTCTCTTTCTCTCTCTGTACTCTCCTGCGGGCTTTGTCGAAAAGTTGGTCATCTGGTGGGACTGGTGCTGCTCAGAGCATCATTTCCTACTTTGACAGAGTACAAGACCAACTTCGAAATCTAGTGGGCGAGGTCCTCTTCTCCTCCCTACTACCTCTTTTTCATAGAAGAGACGTCGCTAGTCTTTCTCTACTCTATCGTTGACAGGTGCTCGGTTAAGCTTCAATCTATGCCCCACCCCTGTAAAACATTTACAACAAAAACTCGCCTAGCTACAACCATTGTCAAAAATCTCCCTTTCTCCCTCACTGTGCCTAAAACTAAACGAAACTTCCATGAACAAAGTTTCTTTCCTAAAACGATCCGTCTGTGGAACTCAATAACGTGGGGCTGCTTCCCAGATGACTACAACATTTTCAAGTCCAATTTTGTCTCGCCGTCCACCTGACACTCATTAACCCTTATCCTCGAGTAGCCTTGACCAATGGTGACTCTTTAGTGAAAAAAAATGTAATATATACCAACCACAAATTGAATAACGGATTTGTGTATAGTATTTTCACATTTTTTAAATGTCACACACACATACAAACACATATACACAAACACAAACACACATATATACACCTATTAATTAACAACTAGCAGACCCACTCGGATTTTTTAGGGAAATAATGGGGACCACTGTGTATGTCTGCTCCAGCCCCTGAACGACATATTACAATTCCTATTCTTATTTGTTAGTTTCTATAATTTTAAAGTTATAAATAAAATAAATTAAAACGTCATACTTTCTATGGATGTCCTGTGCGAACGCAGACCCCACAATATTATTTTAAAGGGCCCTAACACAACATTGATACCACACTTGGATTCTCCGTAAAAGTTTACACAAGAAAATTTGTGTTTCTAATTGTGTTGGTTAAGATGAAACGGATATGTATATGGATATTGAAAAATATTTATTCTAAATACTTATTTAAAGCTTCCGTCAAGGAAGAACATTGTCTAAGGGAAATATGAAAAGCAATATTGCAAAGTTCCATCCCCTTGGTTGAACACTCTATTGACGCTTCCTATGTGCGTTAAAGAATAATAGGAATCTGGCTGTGTTCGTTTGATGAATAATAGGAATCTTTGTTCCGTGGTTCTTCTTCTTCATCTTCTTCTTCATCTTCTTCATCATCATCTTATTATGGGCAGTGTCGGGATTCTGATGTAGTCGGTTGTCGGGGCGGAAGCCATAGTCAATCGTTTACATACATAATAAAGACAACACAGAGATACAGGTGTTGTATATGTGCACGCGCGCGTGTGTGTGTGTGGTTAGGGTTTTGTCGCTAGTGCCTTTCGCTTTCAAATTATGAGCTAAAACTAACTCCGTCGTTTGCGACCCTTCTCCGTCCCTCGTCGTAACTGTTATCTCTCTAACAGCAAAGTATCCTTAATATATCGACCTTTTCCCCGGGAATCAGATACGTCCGGGGTTGTTGTTTTTTTCAGCTTACTTTTCCCGGAAACTAGAGACGCCCGTTTTCCTCTCATCTTTCTGGATTCTCTATCTTGACCCTCGGACTGTTAACCGCTAATTATCATGGCTTCGCTTTGTCTGTGTGATTATAAGGGTCCGTAGCTTTTAATGTATTTTTTAATGTGTTTGTATTGTCGTTATTTTCTAGTTAATCTATCCCGGTGGTCCTTGTTGTGGTGTGGGGGAATTCTATAGTATCAGAAACTCAGTGAATCGTGATATGCTGATCCGCACCTGAGGGGAAATAATTTTATCGCATTGATGTTGTCTGTGCTGCAATTAGATGCCATATTAAACACTTCTAAGACACGAAGTATAAGTTTATTGTGATTAATTGAAGAAGAAGAAGAAGAAGAAGAAGAAGAAGAAGAAGAAGAAGAAGAAGAAGAAGAAGAAGAAGAAGAAGAAGAAGAAGAAGAACGGTACACGTTTAAGGTTAGGCGGTCATTCTTGGTGGGGGGGCATGGCTCCACAAGTTTATCGTTGTTGTTATTTGATGTTCAAGGTCATCAAGGAAAATAGAAGACACCGCCAACCCGAGAAAAACAACAGCAAACGGCTTAAGGTAGGTGAAAATTTTCCTCCGCTTTTCTTCATGCTTGGCGAAATCTGTTGATTATAATTTGTATAACATTTTATTAGAAAAATTATTCTTTAGACTGTCTATTACTTGAAAAATATATATCTAAACAAAGTGATTAACACCCAGCCATAGTAATCTCAAGTGAATCAAAGATCTCCATTTTCCTTACTAAAATACAGCGTAGTTGTGGCAAGGTTACTTTGGACGTAGGTTAATCTTGGTCGCGGAACCAATGTAGCAATATTACTTGCTTTTGCCGAAGAGGTATCTCTTGGAACCGGCACCAATGTGGCAACATCGTTTGCTTTGGACGGCTGGGCGATCTTTGCCGGACTTTATGTGACGACGGGGCGATGTGTGACAATGTGCAATGTCTCATCTTGTTATTGCCAGTGAGCAATCATCGTCTGACGATAGTCACTGTCGTCTGCTTCTGGGACTGGCTAGCCGGCTGTTTGGTCGGGACCATCGTGCTGCAAATCAAACATTGTGTAATAATGGAACAAACACTTTTACTTTTTATATAAAAATATAATTTATTATATTTCGAAAAGAAACATCTCAGAGCGCGCCAAGACACGTGCGTCTCTGTCAGAATTCAAACCAGTCTCTTATTTTCAATCTCCTTACTAGAGAGAGAGAGAGGGGGAGAGTGAGAGAGGGAAGGAGAGAGAGACGGAGGGAGAGAGAAAGAGGGAATACAGACGTAATCAGTGTACGCCTTGTCAAATGTTTAATTTTGAGTTTCATAACTGATTTTCTCGAACGACGACTGGTCTGATCTCTGACCCCATCACATGCACCTGTCATTGAATTTGTTTGACACCGACCTTCAGTCCTCCAAATATGACTGAGGCACAGGTGCACTCAGTGATCTCAAAACGCAGAGAATTACTGTTTTTGAAATAAGTCTGGCATAAGGATTACGAATATAACGGGGAGCACTTAGCTCCCCAAAAGCTCACGCATTGTGCCACATAGTGATTATTTCTTAATAACCCTGTATATGAACGTTCTAGTGAGAACCTATTATAATCCACATAATGTGTAAGACTCATAATAATAAATAAATTCATAAATAGATCACTAAATTATTTCAAATGACTCATTTATTTCGCATCCTGTGTTTACATCAATCACATTTTAGTAGGCATTTATAAAGTCGCCTACTCAAATGTTAATTTGAATACAACAGAATATCATGTTGGACAAGACATTCCTTGCGATACTATTAATATCCCCAGAGAGAGAGGAGGGGGTACATGCAATGATGGAAAAAAATGTAATGAATATGAAACAGTGATGTAAGAAAATATTAAACACCAAGGTTTGTCGGGAACAGAAGAAATAAACGTATCAAAGCTTTATAAAAATAAAAGTATTTCTTTATTAGCTTTATTCACACGTGTACAAAGTAAAATATATTGTTATGAAACTATTACTGATCTAGTGAGGGTATTGTTGTTTTAAGGTTAATTAAGATTTCATTTTATCCGTCGCTATTCAATTTGTTTGATTTTATAATAAACAAAACAGAACAAAAGAAGAGAAAGTAAAAGTAAGCCGAACCTTTGTTTGAAATAATCCTTGTCATTGGCTAATGAAAACATTAACCCGGGGATGTAATAACAGAAAAAAGCTGATTGGTTAGTTAGTTAGACTAAACACCACGTATATATATATATATATATATATATATATATATATATATATATATATATATATATATATCAAATAAAGTTCATTTTTTTGTAAGCATCTAATTGAAATTTAAGAATAAGGAATGAGGTAAAATACCTTCAAAGAATGTTAATATGCGATATTAATTTTAAAAGAAAAATCGTAACAGATTTTTTTTATAAACTTTCATTTTTAGTTCATAGTAATTACAAATATTTCGCCAAGTAAAATTGGCTTTATCAATGTATATGGAAATCCTGATCTTATGGGATTTTTCGTGGTACAAAACTTTATTAAAGCAAGGAATACAGACGTTTGTGACATTTTTGGGGATGGACTGAAATTTAAAAAGTATCAAAACGAGAGGAAATAATTTTTAAAATTCATGAATATACTAAGCCGGCTTTCGTCCACACTCATCAGAGTTTCTACGTGGAAATAATTCAAGCAATTACGACTAAAAACTTTAAAAAGTAGAATGAAGACCAGTGACAAGTTTAGGAGAAAAAAACAAAAAAATGGGGGGGGGTCACAAGTTGATCAGATTGAATCCTAGAAGCCACTTCTTTTGTTTGCAAAGGGAGAGTTTGACTGACTTAATATATATATATATATATATATATATATATATATATATATATATATATATATATATATATATATATATATATAGCTTCCAGGACTTTGAGGTGGAATAAAGAATGTGATCTACTTATGACAGAAAACCAGTCACTAGTGTAAGTCAACGCACATTCGGCGTTATTTATAAGATGGTCAGCAATAGCTGACCCGGATGTGTTGACTATATTATTTAAATTATTTAGTCGGCCCCGGCGTATTGCAGGGGGGTGTTGTTTTATTCTGGATTCAACTCTTTGCACTGTGCTTCCCACGTATACGGCATCGCACCGACATTTAAATTGATAAATAATATTACTGATATGTTGGGGTTGGAGAACATCCTTATGAATAGATTTGAGCAAAGGTCGAGCAGAAAAAACAATTCTAGGATTAGATGCCTGGTAACACCGACGTACAGCTACAGAAGTTTAGTTAGCAAATTTTATGCTAATATTACCTAACCAGGGTAATCTGAGGTACGCCGGGCATTTTGTATTATAAGGAATGTTTCATCAAGTATGATATTCTGTTATATTCAAATTAGCATTATACTAAAATGCATGGAATTCGTGTTACCGGGTATTTATATATATATATATATATATATATATATATATATATATATATATATATATATATATATATATATATATATAATCACCCGGTAACACGAATCACGAATCCAATATATATATATATATATATATATATATATATATATATATATATATATATATATATATATATATATATATATATATATATATATATAAACACTCGGTAACACGAATTCCATGCATTTTAGGATAATGCTAATTTGAATATAACAGAATATCATACTTGATGAAACATTCCTTATAATACTATTATGCTCAGAGAGAGAGAGGGGGAGGGGAGAGGGGGAGGGGAGGGGAGAGGGGCAAGGGGAGGTACAGACATATAATAATGGAAATGTTTACATGATATGAGAAAATAACAAACACACAATCTCAATCTGTCAAAAAAAAGAAACAAACGAAGCAAAGCCTTATAAAATAAAAGTATTTCTTTACTAGCTGTATTCACACACGTAACGATAAAAATATAAAAAAGTGACACCCACTTAAAGTAAGGCTAAAGAAAAATCGGAAAACTGTTATACGCGGAGATAATGAAAGGTCGGGTATGGCACATATGGGGAGAAAATCGAAGCCATTTGCCCTTGTGGGACGAAGTAAATAAAATATGGATAGATATGGTGGAAAATGAGACGTCCCGAAAAAGCAGCGCGTATGTTGGGCGACAATGACTTCTTAAGTCGACCTATTAAATATAATATTGAAACCAATAATTATAAATAGTAGCTTAAAACACGATTAAAAATTAAAATTTAGTAGTAAATAAATAAATAAATAATTCGCGTTATCACAACAGCGCTTGCCATCGATTTCTCGTTGCAACGACCATTGGCCTTCTCTAGGATTTGGATGGCAATAAGCCTCTCCAATGTCTCAGTGCTTTCTGCACTCTTCCAGCGGAGGTCTGGTTAGTGCTATCCCTCCTCGGGATTTCCATCCTTCTTGACCCTTCACAATTGTTTTGTGTATCCGCCGCTGGAGCCATTACTTTTTTGTGATTTTGTTTTCTTTCTTCCTATTGCTCATTGCATGTGATTGGTTAGTTTTCGTAGCTTATGCGGAAAGGTTTCTGCATTCAAGGATGTTCCTTAAAATGTAAGCTGTGTTTATCATTGCCGTCCGCTGTATGGTCTCAGTCTTCCCTTTGATTCCAATTTCTCACAGTCTTTTTCCCAGGTTCTTCGGAACTGTTCCTAGTGCTCCTACAATTATTGGTATTATATTTACTTTCTTCATACTCCATATCCTTTTCAATTCTCTGGCGAGTTCAGTGTATTATTATTTTTATTATTATTATTATTATTATTATTATTATTATTATTATTATTATTATTATTATTTGTACTCACTAGGAGTTCTCACACAGATCATCGTCAGTTATGGCTCACCGACAACAACCAGTGGTATTTCCTTGAGTCTGAGTAACAACAAGCCTCCCCAGATTTCCAGTATTCTTCACCTCTTTTCGATAACGATGCGGTATCGCAACAGCCTATTACCATTGATTTCTTGCTGGTAAGGACAATTGGTCTTGTCTGGGATTTGGGTGGCAATAAGCCTCCCCAAAGTCCCAGCATTCTTTGCACTTTTCCAGTAGAGGTCTGGTTTGTGCTGTCCCTCCTCGGTCTTCTCATCCTCCTTGACCCTCTACAAATATTTTGTCTGGTGTAAGCCTAGGCCTGCACCATTTGAAAATATTTTTTTTAAATAATATTTTTTTTAATTAATGTAAAAAAAAAATAATTTTAAATTTTTTTAAATTTTTTTATTTGTTCCTTTTTTTCCTTTCTCTTTTCTTATTTAAAAAAATAATTAATTCTTTTTATTTTTTTTTTATTTTTTTTTTATTCTTATTTTTCGATGGGGTGAAGAGAGAGGGAGGAGCTTATAGTGTTTCTTGTAATTTCTGTTTTTTTTTTTTTTTGGTTCATTTTTGTGTAGTGATTATTATTATTATTATTATTATTATTATTATTATTATTATTATTTGTACTCACTAGGAGTTCTCACACAAGTCATCATCAGAAAGTACTCATTAATAATAACAGATGGTGTTCCCTGGAGTCTGGTGACAACCAGTCTCCCCAGATTTCCAGTACTCTCCGCCTTTTTCGATAACTTTTCAAATGATTTTGCGTTATCGCAACAGCCACTTACCGTTGATTTTTCGCTGGCAACGACCATTGGTCTTCACTAGAATGTCGGTGGCAATAAATCTCCCTAAGGTCCCAGTACTCTTTGCACTCATCCAGTAATGAGCCGGGTGGTGCTCTCCCTCCTCGGCCCCCATATCCTCTTTGGTTCTTCGCGACTATTTTGTGTCGTATCAGCTGAGTCTGATGCTTGGTGGCACAGTTTCTAAGATTTCTTGCAGTTTCAGTTTCATTGGTTTCATGTGGTCTTCCTTCCATCTTTTTGTTTTACTTCTGTTACAGTTACCATGTGGCTGGTTAATGTTTGTAGCTTATGTGTGTTGTTTTTTGCATTCAAAGATTTTTCTTAAGATTTCAACTGCTTTCATTATTGCCGTCCGGTGTATGGTTTCAGTTTTCCCCTTTGTTATATTATGGAGGGGCCCCATATCTTTGGTAACGATTAAGTTAACTAGTATGAATTATGGCTGGGGTCAGTTGAGACAATAAGTGCGGGTTAAGCTGACATGCACTGGAGGGGATTGTTATGAGTGAATCATTTTTGTCAAACCATAACAAAGTGACAAATTCAGCACCGACACAGGGAATCTCGGGTCAGAGAAGGTCAGGTATGGAACGATTGTGAATGTCGTGTCTGATTGGTCGACGCGAGGCAGGTGGCTGTTGCGTCATTTGTTTTTCTCGAAAACTAGAGTTTTTGAAAGAGAACGCTTTGGAAGTGAGAGCGATAACACCGACGATGTAGCCGCTCGTCCTATGGTCTGGATCTCGAATGAGATCCGACATATATCCCCATGCATCCGTCGCACCCCATAACGAAAAGTATGAATGAGACGAATGGAAGAGACGAATGTGTGGAAATCCCTCCACAACCAAGACAGAAGAATAAAAGAATCAAATCTCTCTCTGAGAAAAACTCACCGAGTTTTGTCTCCTGCCTGAAAATAAAGTTTGTCCACAGAACAAAGGCCAACAGAATCGATCACAGCCAGAGTCACAATGGAACCCACGGCGCAGATATCGACGACGACCAGTAGACGAAGCAAAAATGTAAGATAACTTTTTGTGTAACATTTTCGGGTCCTAATTGGATAAACTGAAAGAGTTAAAAAAAAGAAAGAAAAAGTCTGTCATGTTTTAAAAAACATGTTTTTAAAAAAAAAATATTAAGAACTTTGTATCGATTTTATGAGACGAGCCTAGGTCGGCGCTTCCGAAAAACTTTCGTATTATTCCGAAAAACTTTTCGTATTATTTCGACTTTCGTAGTTTTAATGTTGCGGGAAGCGTCAGCCTCGAGGTTTCATCGGTCCGAAGTATAATAATTGATAAGTGTAACACAACGTAAATTATATTACGATTGCTAGAAAAAATAATAAGGTAATGTAACAAATGGCTGTTTTGATGCCGTGTAATGTAACAAATGCGTTTTGGTGACGTGTAATGTAACAAATGCGTTTTGGTGACGTGTAATGTAACAAATGCGTTTTGGTGACGTGTAATGCAACAAATGCGTTTTGGTGACCGCGACCAGTTCCTCCCACATGGGGGCGTTCGAACCGGGGCTGCCACGGAAAGGAAAGGGGAGAAAAGAAAAAAACGGGCGCGGTCCGAATAAAAAAAAAGAAGAAAAGGCAGACAAAGAGAGAGAGAAAGAAAGAGGGGGGAAGAGAGCGTAGAAAGACAAAGAGATACACAACGTCGACACTGAAGTTATTGTGACTAATTGAGTGAATGACTTTTTATTGTAGTTATGTTAAAAAAAGGGGGGGGGGGAGAAATGGGCCGTTCGACCTGCATTGTGACTGAACTGTAATCATGTTAAAAGTAAAAAGGAACGTTTGTTTGTTAATGTTATCGGTGATTGTTGAAAATTGAGAAGTAGAATTGAGACAGTATTGGTAAATAAAAAAATCGGCAATATGCCGTGTTGAAAGCCAAAAAAAGGAAAATAAATGATGCCATACACAAATATGTGTAATGTAACACCTTGATTCCAATTTCTCCTAGACTTTTCCCCAGTATTTTCGGAACTGTTCCTCGTGCTCCTACAATTATTATTATGATGATGATTATTATTATTATTAGTAGTAGTAGTAGTAGTAGTAGTAGTAGTAGTAGTAGTAGTAGTAGTAGTAGTAGTAGTAGTATTGTTGTTGTTATTATTATTGTTGTTATTATTGTTGTTGTTATTATTGCTGTTGTTATTGTTGTCGTTGTTGTTGTTTTTATTGTTGTTGTTGTTATCGTTGTTGTTGTTTTTATTATTATTTTGGTTATTATTATTATTATTATTATTATTATTATTATTATTATTATTATCTTGGAAACATTACTCCAAACGTTTGGATCATTTGTCGAAAATTATACGATTTAATGGCCACTTAAGTAAACGACTTTTTTGCTTTTGTTACTAAGATCGAATCAAAAATATCTTCAAATTATAAAGAAAGAAATTTATTTATTTTTGATCACTGTGTAAGTCTAATGGCGGATAAGAGGGGTACAAAAAAATGGAACTTTTCAAGACGGAAAGATGCATCCATTGGTCGTTTAGAAAAGAAAAACGTCACTATTCATGGAATTGGATTGATTACTCTCTTCAGTTAAAGCACATTTACAACAATATATATATATATATATATATATATATATATGTGTGTGTGTGTGTGTGTGTGTGTGTGTATATATATATATATATATATATATATATATATATAGTTATGTGCATAAGTTTACATATTTCTATGTATAGGATTCACTCCTAAACTGACTGATAATTGTTAATTTTAAAACACAGCTGCTAAGCATAAGCGTGGGTAATGTGGGCTATATTTAGTTTGATTTCGTTTTGTTTAAAGCAGGCAAATACGGGAAACTCTTCGTTCAAATTCAGATACCTCCGATTTTTTGTGAAATTTTAACAATAGGTATGATAAATAGGTATTATAAATATTCTCCAAATTTCAGTTGGTTTACAGTATTTTAAAAGTTTTTAAAGGTTTTTAAAAGGGCATACATTGGGTACAGGCTACCTTTTGAAAACTCAAATATTTAAAACTTTTAATTTTAATTTGATCCATAGTTAGTAGACAGCAATTAACATTCTCTTAATCTCAAATAATGTAATGAATTTGGTTCAAAATTGGAATAAGGGTTCTAGTAATAAGGTTCAGTATCATTACCTGCTGATTTTAATCTTCGTGTATATATATATATATATATATATATATATATATATATATATATATATATATATATATATATATATGTTTGAGAACCTCACGAGGAAAATATACAAACGCGAAAGTTCCGTGATGTTCAACAACGCTTGCTTAGATATATATATATATATATATATATATATATATATATATATATATATATATATATATATATATATGAATTGAAAAAGGAAAAACAAAAAGATGCTTTTTTTATGTATTCATCAACGTTTCGTCTTTATTTGTAAGACTTTCTCAGAATGATAATTTTAAGAAAAATGTCATGCAATTACATGGAAATATTGGGTTGATGAGAAGAAGTAGTAGCCCCTACTGGGAGCGCAGGACCAAGGTCCAGGACAGAGATAAGTCGGTGGCAGGGAATGAGATTAATGTGGATAGCTGTGAATGAAAAAGTGGAGGAGTAGGAAAGAGAAGGGGAGGGGCAGGCTCTTTGTTTTTGTGTGAGTAATGTCATAGTTTTATAAAAGATTTGAAGAAATGAAGGTGATTTGAAAGTGGGAGGGGTGGGTTGTTAAGAGTTTGAAAGAAGTAGTCGAAAGGGTGAAATTGGTGAGGAGGAGAGGGGAGATTTTGTTGTGGTTAGGTGTGAAATTCTTGGAGAGTAGGAGTGTTTGACCAGCTGGTATTGTCAGGAATGCGTGGATATAAGTAAGTTAGAAGGAAAGTGTTGAAATGTGCTGAGAATATGATGAAGAGAGGAAAGAGAAAAAGGGAAAAGAAACAGAGGGAGAAAAGTGATATTAATTTTGGTGAGAAATAGGTGAAATGTAGTTTTGTGCAGGCAGTGTTGATGGTTTGAAATTAAATTGAGGGCAAAAAGGGGTTTAAATATCTAAATATTTGTGAGGGTATCTGGATTTTGTTCACTGGTGAGGCTGTTATTTGTGGTTAAGTGGTTTGGATTAGTGGTGAATGAAAATGTGTGTGGGGAGGGGGGTTGTGCGTGGGTGTGTATGCGGGGACTTGTATGTAAGTACAATTGAGAGCGAAGAGAAAAAGAGAGGTTAGCCATGATCTAGGTTAAGTTTTTGTTTGGTCAGGATAATTTTGATTATTAAGGGGGATAGATTATAGAAGCCATTACGTTGTCTGATGGGGTTTGGAGGCTGTGATTAGTGCGGTTTCCAGTAGTCTTCGCCGAGCTTTGTTGTGAATGTATTTGGTGATTTTAGACTGTTCAAATTTGAAAGCATGATCATACTCTAATGTATGGGAGAAAAGTGCACTGAGAGAGTTATTGTTTTTTATGTCCTTTTTGTGTTCGCTCAAGGAAAACACAACGTGAATTGAAAAAAAACTATGACATTACCCACAAAAAACACAGAGGCTGCCCCTCCCCTCCTCTTTCCTCACTCCTCCACTTTCTCACTCACAGCCATCCACATTAATTTCACTCACTCCCACCCCTCCACTTTTTCACTCACAGCTATCCACATTAATTTCATTCCCTGCCACCGACTTCTCTCTGTCCCGGACCTTGGTCCTGCGCTCCCAGTAAGGGCTACTACTTCTTCACATCAACCCAATATTTTCATGTACTTGCATGACATTTTTCTTAAAATTATCATCCTGAGAAAGTCTTACAAATAAAGACGAAACGTTGATGAATACATAAAAAAGCATCTTTTTGTTTTTTCTTTTGCAATTCCCATTAAGTCGGATTACCCTCTTCCTTCCTTTCTCATATATATATATATATAATATATATATATATATATATATATATATATATATATATATATATATATATATATATATATATAATTTAATATTATTTACCTAAAATTGATATTGTTTTAAGCCACTTTAACAAGATTGAAGTTGAGCCATGTTCAGGGAAGTTAAGAATAAACTGACACGGAGCTATAAGGCATATTCCGACAACGTTCGTTGAATCTCTAGTCAGTCTTTCTTGATATGTCTCCTTTCGCATAAATAGAACTTAAATTCCAATCTGTACGTGGTAATGTTTCGTGGCCGTATGGTTATGGGGCTTGATTCTGTAGTAGGGGTTCGAACTCTTCGACCGTTTGGGATTATCATTCCCTACACTGATGAGAGCAAAAGCTTGAAACGCTGGCGTCTCTAGGTAAAAATAATTATATATACATATATATGTGTGTGTGTATGTGTGTGTGTGTGTGTGTGTGTGTGTGTGTGTGTGTGTGTGTGTGTGTGTGTGTGTGTGTGTGTGTGTGTGTTTGAAAAAAGACAAACGGAAAACAGGTTAGAATTCAGGAGAAAAACAAAAAACAAGAGATTTGACCAGTTTCGTTCGTATTATCGAACGTCTTCAGAAAATAATACGAAAGAAACCGGTCAAATCTCTTGTTTTTTGTTTTTCTCCTGCATTCTAACCTGTTTCCCGTTTGTAATTTTTCAAACATTTTGTCTACCACAGCATTTCATTTTCATGACTTATCGTGTATCTTACCCCATATATATATATATATATATATATATATATATATATATAGAGAGAGAGAGAGAGAGAGAGAGAGAGAGAGAGAAAATAAAGCTTTTAAAACCAAATTTATTTGATCAAAAAGTCTTTAAAGAAACAAATGTATTTTATCAAAAAAGCTTTAAAAATCATTTTATTAAAAAACTTCGTAAAGAAAATTTATTTTATCAAAAACGCTTTATAAAAAAAATTATTTCAACAGAAAATACATTGTAGATGACAACAGAAGCTGAAGAGAGCCGGATGGGTAAGACCTTTCGTGCTTGAAACCGACGGTACGAATGTTGTACTAATTTTTCTGTACCAAAATAAATAAATATATATATATATATATATATATATATATATATATATATATATATATATATATAAGATTAAATGATAAGATTTTAATCTTTGAAAAGCCTTGACTTAAGGAAAGAATAATAAACATGTTTTTACCGAGTACACCTTGCATTGAACAATCGAAGTTGAAATAGATTTGACATTCGTACATGTTTATCCCTCTTCTTTCATTTATCTTTATAATTGCTCTATCTCGTATATTGAGCTTAAAACATTTCACTATAGGTTCTATCTACTAAAAGTATACTTTTAGTTTCATATTTATTTTATATATATATATATATTGAGGATTTAAATCATTTTTCAAACCAAATTCCAAATAAAGAGCATGCATAAAGGTATAATTGTAGTTTACAGCCGTTCCAAGACAGTGTTTATTTTAAGTAGTTTAAGTCATACAATGAAGACTATTTTTTGACACAAGACTATATTCAGTACAACATTTGCTGAGAGGGCCCTACAAAAAAACAGAAATCAACAACAATGTCCACAAAAGTTACAAATTCCACCAGAAATAATCTCAAGAGGTTTCCATTGTCAAATGCACCGGTAAAGTCAATTAATTATTAAAAATTAATTCAACATCAAAATAAATATTATCATAATCCAAAATTGATATTAAAAATGCACGAAAATTCCCCATATTTGCTTTTTTAAATCTTTATCATATGAAGGGGAAATAACTTTAGCTCATTTATATTCAAAGGAAGATAAATCTTAATTTAACAAAAACAATTAATTTTGTAACAAGAAAGGAATGTTAATATGTCATCAACTCGTTCTTATAAGTCATTTACATTCAGAAATAACTGAAAATACTCAACTGAGATTTTTTTAAATCTATATAATCATATACAGATTACCAAATAAGATTTATTATCAATAAATATATATATATATATATATATATATATATATATATATATATATATATATATATGTTCCAAATCAAAAGCATACACTAAGGTATTATAATTGTTTACACCTGTTTCAGAGCGACGTTTACTATAAGACATACAATGAATCATAAAATTATAAATGCTGATACTCCTCATAACATATCAATCTATTTCATATATTTTCAGTATATATATAATATTGAATTATATATTTTTAATATTTTAACTACGTACGGCGTCGTTTCCAGCTTACGCATCTGATCAGTGCAGGGAAATAATAATTTAAGGCAGTCACAGGGCGCGAACCCGGTTCACAGAGACACCTTGAATCTGTAAGCGTTCACTTAGTCATTGAGGCCACGAGAGATTGTCACGTGATTACGGAGAAATTAAGTGATATTTACACTGAAAGCGGCGAGTGTAAATATCTAGGCATACGATAGAACTCGACGACAGAGTCGGGGTATTGCACTGGGGCCTCAGGAGGATGTCTATTTTTAATTTTTTCCCCGATAGTGCTATACTTTCAATTTTACTTGAAAGGGGCTAATTATTTAAAGATCCCTTAACGAAAGAGCAGTTTTTAAGGGAAATATGAAAAGCTTCTAACTAAAGAAATATTGCAAAATTCATTTGGTTTGACAATCTACGGAGGCTGACTGTGTTAATTTAATAAATATAAAAGATATTTCTCTTTCTTCATCGTATAGCTGCCTCGGTTGTCTTGTGAGCAAAAATGTCGATAGAAGTTAAAAGTGGCTTCACTCCGGGGTGGAGGTGAATACTGTGACCGGTAGTACAGTTATACCGAGCCACACTGATGATTATTGGTTATGATGAAACATATGTATTTGGATTTTGAAAATATTTATTATAAATAATTATTATTATAAATAATATATTACTCACATATTTATGCATACACACATTTACACACATTTACACACACACACACACACATATATATATATATTATACGGCACAATCACGTTGACACACCGGTTCCCGTTAGATCACCGAAGTTAAGCGGCGTCGAGCCTGGCCAATACTAAATGGGTGACCATTTGGGAATATCAGGTGCTGTATGTGCTCTCTGCTTATCTCGGCATTGTTTCCAGTCGTCCTGTATTACTACTTGCCATTGGAATCAAGCAATGCC
Organism: Sepiola atlantica; assembly: GCA_963556195.1. Classification (NCBI taxonomy): domain Eukaryota; kingdom Metazoa; phylum Mollusca; class Cephalopoda; order Sepiida; family Sepiolidae; genus Sepiola; species Sepiola atlantica. The sequence continues at coordinate 129,114,871 of OY744518.1, forward strand.
GACTCAGGAGAGCGGTTGTTGGGGATTGCGCACCCCTTGCAATTACAAATTCACGCGTGGGGCACTCATACGTCGAAATCGATCATATATATATATATATATATATATATATATATATATATATATATATATATATATATATATATATAGTGTGTGTGTGTGTATTACTCGTATTTATACATACGCATATTTCATAAATATATGTGTGAGTGGGCGTGTGTATAATCTGCCGTTTTATGGACTTCGATAACTGAATGGTTTATTGATCGCAATCGATCTATTAATGGAAGTCACTTCTAATAATTTGAAACTTGCGCCATTAAGAAAGTTCATTCACAAATCACTTTTTCTGAAAGAAAACGTCCCGATTTATTTTCGGCTTCTTAACGTTTCTTTGCGTAAGTCGACCTCTTGGCGGCCATTTTGATTCGCAATCAAACAACAGTTTCTTCACGAAAAAAAGAAACGCCGCAAACAGGGCATTACACTGTTTACAGACGTACATTCATTAGAAAGAGCCAGAAATATTCTTTTCATCAAAAATGCTAAGCCTTTATCTACGATTTTAAAAAAATATTTGTAAAAAATTGTTACGGAGTGGGATACTTCAGTGATACTTTAGTTCTTGTTAGCTCCTTACATCAAGTGACTTCATGCCTTGTCTGGAGTGATTTCTTTAAAAAAAAACTTTTGAAACCGCTGTTACTTCTTAGTAACAGCGGTTTCAAAAGTTTTTTTTTAAAGACAACTGCAAAAACGACAAAAAGAGAAAGAAACAGAGAGACGTCACTATTTACTGAGCAACGATTTGCTACATTCATAAAACCAACGAGATTATAGTTGTGTATGTAATGAGCGGCCGTTCAGATAATCTGAATTAGTCCACCGTATTGCTTCAGTTTTTGTTTGTAAAAACGCTTAAGTAAGTTTTTTTATTAATGGAAATCGCTCCAGACAAGGCATGAAGCCACTTGATGTAAGCAGCTAACAGGAACGAAATATGAGTATCACAAAGACAGGAGATGCCTATTGGCCTTAGTCTAGAAAAGACCCAGGCTATAGGTAGGCGGAAAACAGTCAACAGGAAGAGAGTTCCACAACTCAGCAGGAAGAAAGTTTCACAACTCAGCAGGAAGAAAGTTCCACAACTCAGCAGGAAGAGAGTTCCACAAGTCTGTAATTCCTGGAAAGAAGCTACTGGAATAGGAAAATGTATTAAGAAGGAAGCGGATGACAAATAATAAAAACAAACAAGTAGGCCTCCAGAGCGTTGTCTTTAGCTTTTTTTCTGGTATTCGATATGTTCCGAGGTAGGTTCTGTGTTACTGCGTATATAAAAAAAATCTACTTTTGACCGAGAATCCTAGATATCCGGTCTTTCTCTCACTATCAGCTGGTCATCGGAACTGGCTAAATCAGTTTTTCTTCTCAGCTTATCGCTATCTGTTAGAAACTAACAACCAACTGTCAGAGCGCCATCTCGTCTGGGGAGTTCAATGGATTCACCGTCCTCCCTATTACCTGTCCACTTAGCTCACTTCCTCATCATTTCTTGGCAGCCCCAGCTGCGTGAGGGGAGGGTAATCCATAGTATCATACATCAACACAATTTTAAAAAATCGACGTAAAAATATTTCTTGCGCGTGTACATAGTTGTTGTTTGTTTTTTTCTAACAATTTTTATTTATTCGAAATGCAAATACAAGTTTTAATGAAAATTTTGTTTTCAGGCATTTAACAGTTTTTTACGTGTAATAAACGTACTGAGCAAATAACAACAAAAACAACAAAAATAAAAGAACAATGAGAATAAAAGCGGGTTTAAATCCATGTAAATATCGTAAACATGAACCAATTTATTTACCTCCCCACGTGGGCAAAGTTAGACATATAATTGGTTGTTAATGTGGGGAAAATCGAACTCCCCAAAAAGAGGCACTTTTAATTGGGACAAAAATGTTAAATACTTCAGTCTAGAAGGATTTCTCCTTGACTGACCGAGTATAGAAAAAGATTAAGTTTAGCATCAGAACAGATACTACACTTTGCAATATTTATTTTCTATAAAAGATTTTTTAAATAGATTATAGTTCATGAAAAATTAGGCACAAGGCTATTAAAATGCGGAGTTTAAGGGGGTCGATGGTCCTTGCTAACTTTAAACTAGACACATTCGAACACATTCGTCCAAGTCCCCTTCCTTTCATTCTTTCACTATTTGTTCGTCTCATTTATCGAATAGTCACCAAAATACCACATTTATTCTATGGGCATAATCCTATTTAAAATATCCCCAATGATTTTTAATGAAATTTTATTTACAAAAACATGAAATATGATGGGGAGTCGGAAAAAAAATACCCAAAACGAAAGAAAACGAAATAAAACCTTATTTGACTTTATTTCGTTTTC
>OY744518.1:129122282-129332282 GCA_963556195.1 Sepiola atlantica
TTCCGTTATTTTAGCTGAGATAGTCAGGCGACATCAGATAGAATCCGCTAGTACATATATATATATATATATATATATATATATATATATATATATATATATATATATATATATATATATATATGCGTTCAAATTTGAACAAGCCAAAATCACCAAATATATCCACAACAAATCTCGGCGAAGATTATTAGAAACTGCCATCATCACCGCCTCCACCACCATCAAGCAACGTAATGGTTTCTTTAACTTATCACCCTTAATAAGCAAGATCATCCTCACAGAACAAAGACTCTTGCCTGATCATGGTTAAACTTTTTTCATCTCCAACCTCTATAACACTCTCCCATTTACTTTTCCCTTTCTTTTTCTCCTTGAATCTTCATTTTCTCCTTACTTTTTCCTCACACTTTTAATACTGCAGTCCAAATAAACTTTCTCATGTTCCAAATATCTCAAATATTCCATACCCACTCTTTCAATCACCGCCCTCCTCTACCCCCCCCCCCCAATCCCTCACTCATTGCTATCATTTTCCAAATATTTCAAATATTTCACACCAAATCCTCCCTCTCCCCCACTCAACTATTTTCTCCCATACCCCTTCTTAAATTCCCTCATTTTCTCAAAACGCTCTCTAAGACCATAACTTTCGCCCATCCACCAAAATCACAGCCCCCCCCTTCCTCTCTACCCAGCCTCCTTTCCCTGCATACACCCCCCATACACAAACATTCCAACTTACTTTTTCCCCTTCAATCTTGACCCGCAGCCATCTGATCAAACACCCCCCTCCCCCCTCTTCCTCACCTCCCTCTCTGCCATCCACTTTACCCCTGCTCATCCCCCACCTCTTTCTCTTACCACCAGCCACAGTAGTCCTGGCTCACCCCATCCTTCCATTTTTCCCCACTCATTCTTTTCTACATTCATTTCTATTTCTCCAACAAATACGGACGTCCACCCAGCAGTTGGCCACTATTTCATTCTATTTTTCCCAATATGTCTACCCTACATGTGTCTGTGCTTGCATGACATTTTTGCTCTATTTTATCATCCTGATGAAGTCTTATAAATAAAGACGAAACGTTGATGTACACATAAAAAACATCCATTTTTTGGTTTTCCTTTTTCATTTTCCCATATATATATATATATATATATATATATATATATATATATATATATATATATATATATATATTAGTCTAAAGAAGCTTTAAGTCATTTTAACCAAAAAAAAAAGTAAAAAGCAGTTTAAATTCCCAGAGAAACTAACTAAATTCAAGATATTAAAGGCTTAACATTCGTTGGAAAATTCATAAATAAAATAAAATAAGTAAATAAAATAAAAAAAGGGGGGGGTTAAGTATCTAACAGTGAAACAAAAACAGGAGACCTTAAGCGTCTAATATTAACACGGGGATCATCAGCTGTTTACCATGTAACTGTTTCGGAGGTTTAAAAACAGGACAGTTATAATATTCATGGCTCACCAATGGTATTGATTAAACTACCATTTCCCCAATATATATATATATATATATATATATATATATATATATATATATATATATATATATATATATATATATATATATAAAATTAACATTAAAGTGTTTTTTTACCTACAGACGACGTCGTTTCGGGCTCTCTTACCCTCACCAGTGCAGGAGTGACGGTTGCAGGCGGTCGCATGGGCTCGAATGCAGTTCGTAGATTCAGGCTAAAATCACGAGACCAACGCTCAGGACCACACGGTCGCGAGAAATCGACACAAACAGTAATTGAAATTAAGACACACTTACCCGGGGGCGAGGAAAGTGCCTTGTCGTCTACAGTGTTCAACACTCGATCGGAACTTGCTTATCGCAGAAATGACAACACACTTTTCAATTTCAAACAGGGCTCTACTTTTAAGACTATTACATCTGTTAACTATAAATATTTTTTTTAAATATTAAAGTGTTTTTTTTCACCTACAGACGACGTCGTTTCGGGGTTTTCTTACCCTCACCAGTGTAGGAGTGGCGGTTGTAGGCGGTCGCATGGGCTCGAACGCAGTTCGTTGATTCAGGCTAGAATGACGATATCTAAATTATTAAATGCGAAAGGTTTTTTTTTTAATTTATCTCGACTATATTCATATTAAAACACGTTACGCTTATTTAATTCAATTTTAGATTTACATATTTTGAAACACATATAGACTCAACAGAAAAATGCTACACACACTGACGCTTCATTTGAATAATAATTTTATAAACAATCTCAAATAAATTAATATTCTACACAATTCATTTCTATTTTGTACTCCACTTTTCTTGCCTGTATCTAATACTTTTCTTCATATTAATAGTAGTAGTAGTAGTAGTAGTAGTAGTAGTAGTAGTAGTAGTAGTAGTAGTAGTAGTAATTACAACGATTTAATGAGCAACGTTTAACATTCAAAATTATTACTTTGAAATTCGAAGGATAACTTCCAGTTTTGGTTATTGTTGTTGACGACGACAACGATGATGATGCCCCCTCCCCTCATTCCCTCTCTTTCCCCCTCTTTCTCTCTCTCTCTCCCCCTCTCCCTCTATCTCTATCTCTGTCGTCATATCCTACGTCATATCCGGTTAAATATCATCGACTGCCATTTTCCACGATTTTAGTTCATACAGGCAGGGTTAAATGTTTCTACTCTGTTGACCGTTCCGTTTACAAAAAAATCGCTGGCAGATATACTAGCTTATATATCTACTAGCGAACGGACCCACCTTAATGTTTAGCAATAATAAATTAATAATATGGTGCCGTACGGAGGTTCTCTGACTTCATGACAAACCTAGAATGAAATTGGTAACGGAAGGTTATTATGAGCCAATTTCTGCAAGTTATAACTGGGTCGGGGATATTATAGAATTGCCTCATGTTTCATCCCCAAGAGAGCTTCGCCATATGCTTAAAAACAAAGTTCTGCCATTTAGCTTAGTCTTAGGCCAGTCTTTCAACTGTCGGGGGCGGCATACCAGTCTAAACCCTTATATGGTCGGCCCATCTCTTTAATCATTGTTCTCTTAATTTTTGTTCAATTAAATCTTCTTTATATTCTTCCTTTACATAGCTGGAGTCTGGTAGCCGTGAAACATGTCAAAACCTTGTTAATCTTGTTTTTGTTTTCGAATAACGTTGTTGATGGATCTGTTAATATAAAGCCTCTTTCTGACATCTGCATTTCTTCGTCTATCGCGAAAAGTTATGCTAAGGATTGCTTCGGAATTTTTTATATGAGGGTTGATAATTTGTATAATTTGGTATATCCGAACTACTGTTCTCATCTTGAGTGTTTTTATCACAACGTTTCGGTCGATGTAACCTGTCGAACTCGGGAATCTGGACGGAATTTCGAACGGAACCCTTCATTTAATCCACGGGGGTAGCATGCTCTCGTTCCATCTGCCATGACTGGGAAGAAGTCTTCAGTAATTCGCAATTCTTCTTATCGCCCGCACTGAGGATAGAATCTTCAGCCTTCAGATGACTGTCACTTAGAACTGAATTATACTTAGTACTACATCCACTGCGCCACGGGTCCTTGCGACAGTCATCTGAAGGTTAAAGGTTCAATCCTCAGTGCGGGCGATACGAAGAATTGCGAATTACTGAAGACTTCTTCTCAGTCATGGCAGATGGAACCCTCGTGGATTAAATAAAGGGTTCCGTTCGAAATTCCGTCCAGATTCCCGAGTTCGACAGAAAGATTCCCGAGTTCGACAAAGTACACCTGAAGAAGGTTGGAGGTTACATCGGCCAAAACGTTGTGATAAAAACACCCAAGATGAGAACAGTAGTCCGAATATACCAAATTCTACGGATTCTAAGGATTGTTCTTAAACATTTCATTTCAAAGATATTGAGCTTCCTCTCATGTTCTGCCAGTATGGTCCATGTTTCATTTTCATAAACAGCAATAGGAACTAGCAATACGTTGTAAAGTCTTAACTTTTTGTTCCATATCTTTTCTTTAAGACGTTCAAATGCAGAAGCTGCTATTCTTATTCTTCTGCTAATGTCAAGGGAGGATCCTGGAACCGCTGATCCAAGAAACACGAAATCTTTGGGGTTCGTTTACGTTTTGGTGTTTATTAAGATATTATCTCCAGAAGCGTAAAAAAATTGCTTTTGTTTGGGAGTTCACTTTCCTCGCCATTTCTCGCAAGAGGGTGAATAAAAAACGACCGTGTGAACATTCGAGGTGTCCATGTTTTTCTTTCATCTCTCGAATCGTCTACCGGCAAAGAGGAATGAATTCCAACATGGCTGCTCGGTACACGCGTGGGGTCCAACATAAAGCAAAAAGAAAAAAGAAAAATACTAGACGTTCATAAAAAGGGGGCTTCTAATAAGGAGAACAGCGGGCGGAAAAGGTGAAACAATACGGAGACAACGACTCACGGCCGGATAAACACTTTCGCTTGAATAAACGATTACAGGAACAAATGAATAAATACATCTAACGATCCCGTTGCAATGCAGACGAGAATTGACTCTAAGTGATTCACGTGCGACACTAACAGCGGGAGTGATTACTCATCGCCAGAGAAGCCGCTTAGCGGCGTCAGACGCACAACGAACTACGTCACAACCAAAAATGATATCTTCTGTGACGATTGGACGACAATCGGCGTCCGCCGGTCGTCACGTGATATCAGTGACAGGTCATGTGATAATGTTCAATCCTTTCAAAGCATCAATTAATAGCGTGAAGACATTACTATAATGAAGACATTAAATGAAGACATTAGTAATGAAGGCATTACTACTCATTAAGGGTTCTCAAACCGGTCATTATCAGTGATAGCTTACTGGATAAAAAAAAAAAAAAAAAAAACAAGTAGTGATATTTGGAATCTGAGTGACACCAAGTCTTCTATGATTGCCAGTGTTCTCTGCTTCTAATTTTAACTGTTACAAATTGCTTTGCGTTCTCGCAACGGCAGTTTGTCATTAGGTCTTCACTGCTAACGTTCATTGAATATTATCACTGTACTATTTCTCAGTGCATAGTTTTCAGCGTATTGCCTTCCCCACGCAGTCATGTCTGTTTTGTATTCTTTTGGGGCTAGCTTGCGGAATTCACTTATTATGTGTTTTAGCATTTCGTCTCTTTGTCAATAGTCTACATTTACTGTTTAGAGTTTTGTCTATCCTAGCTTTGATATGGTTTGTTCTGTTCGCGGTTTTTTTTTCTGTGTGGTTATCAATAGCGATTCCGATTATCTGTTCAAGTAATCTTTTTGTGGCCATATCAAGGTGTTGTTGTTTATTATTATTATTATTATTATTATTATTATTATTATTATTATTATTATTATTATTATTATTTTACTACTTCTCCATTCATTCTTTTTCTCTTTTTTTCTTTTTTTTTTCTTTTTTCTTCTTTTTTACATCTTATAATCGGATCTATTATGGATTTTCACACACTTATATCGCTAGAAAAAGTTTGAATACACAATTTCCTGCCATTTATATGCAAATGGCAACTTGTGTTCAGTTAATCGTTTACCATAAATGTTCCGGCATTAAATGACTCGAAAAGCGGGTTGATATGCCGTAAACACAAAATAACCTTCTTGTAACTGGAATTCTGCATATTGTAATTCAGTGACTGAACTATCGTTTGTCTTGTATGTTTTACGGCATATCAACCCTATTTATATAGTTTAATGCCGAAACTCCATACCTCTTGTCAACTATCTACTATATGCGACTTATTGAACACACGTTGCTGGAGGGTTGTGGATTAGTACCTTTACGAACTGTATTAGTGTGTAGATGATCACGATAGTTCCGTGAGGATTTGAAATCGCCATAGCCGATTCAATTTCCGCGACGGTATCGATTAGTCGAACCACGTACCATTCTGATGATCTCTGGGCGTGATACGATATCTCAAGCTTTCCTCAATGAAATTATGTTTCTTTGATAAAAATGTTAATCATTAAAAAAAATGTTCGCTACTTTTTTATGGATTTCAAATTGAGTTATTGAGTTACTGGTCTTTGCAAACGGCAGGGGAGATAATCGAGTATAGAATTTTGATTTTTGGTGACATCCTATATTTTATCATGATCCGAGGGTTATCTGTGGTCAAAACTTGATCTTCCATATTTCTCTGTTTACTGTGTCTCTTTATCAATTAATACGAACGGATATTATCAGTAATAATGTGTTATCGGCTCTTATTGAATCAATTTCACACGCTTTTTAACGATTCAACAAATTGGTTCCCACCTGATAATCGCATTTACCTGGTTTGGGTCCCTAAAGTGTAGTATCTGTTCCGATGGATACTGCACGCCTGTCCTGTGCAGTTCTAGGAGGTCCACCCTCCAAGGCTTTGCCTCCCCTCTTTGGGGAGGAGTAAGTTTATTGCTTACTGTCTGAGGCGCCCCTACCCGGGAATGCCGACGGGGCTGCCCAGGCAATTTTTAAATGGCCAGAGTGCTCACCTCTCGAGCGCTGGCTTTTCAAACCCCACTTTCTCGACCCGATCTTGGGTCACATCTTACTTGTGGGAGTAAGATAAAACTGGCCTTGTGCCTAACTCCTGGGGAGGAGTAAATAAAACCCCAAACAAGGCGCATTGTCACTGAGACGTAAGGGGCTAATGTAAAAAGGGGCTAATGTAAAAAGGGGCTAGATTTATAAGCGGAATCCTAAGTAGGGAGTTGTACAGCTAGATGTTTGTTCACATTACATTTCAACTTATGCATGTTGGTACAGTCGAGGAAACAGGGAGCAGGGAGGAAATTCCAAAGGCAAGCGGCTAAAGTAGAAAGTTTTCCGGCATCTGGAGACTTCTACAGTGAAGGGGGTATGTCGGGTTTGTTGGGGGTATTTACGTTGAGGGAGTACACGTGCAATCAGTTCGTTGGAGCACATTCAATGGAAGTACTTGGCAAACAAGGAATGCAACATTGCGGTGATGGGACAGTGGCTGGATCTTGGTAGACAGTTCGGAACTTATCGGGTTAAAACCTCTTTTTTGTACCCTGTCCAAGAAAGAGAAACTAGTGGTTGGTGCACCAGCCCAGATATGAAAACATCACTTCATGCACAGGCGAATGGTTGCTTTATAGAGATATAGGATGCGGGAAATTTCCATGTAGAGGAAGACCTACCTTCTTTGCAGCAGACTTGGCAGTGTCTTCTATGTATTTATTCCAATTTCTGTTGTCAATGAATATTAGACCAACGTTTGTTTCTCTAAGGAAATTGTTCTATAACTTTAATCACACAAAATATTCCTTGGTTTGGGGATTGAGTTATGTTTGAAAAAAGTCCATTTTAATTGTTCTAATTCGCCGTAATTTGCAATTTACTAACCAAGTCACCCATCTCTTATTAATTTTCTATCTATTACTCTAACCGTTTCTCGCCGAATGTTGTTTGACCTTCCGCTCTTATTTGATACAGTATATATCACTCTCGCGTCCGTCACTCTATCTATATATCTATCTATCTTTATCTGTGGTTATTAACATTCAAATGTAATAAAACTAACCGTAAAACAGAAGATTGGAATAGTTCAATATAAACAATAGGGAATATCACCAAGGTATTAATACTATTTACCCCATAGCTGGAGAGAAAGAGGAAAAAAGAGAGATAACGAGACGGTAAGATATGGCGTGCAGAAGAACTAATTTTGGAGTTTGTGTTATATAGATGAATCATAGAAGGCTATCACAATGCAAGAAATAGAAATATGTCGGTTTTGAGAAGGAGAACAAACACGAAGTGATTTTTTTACATTTAAAAGAATTTTTTATAGTAAATCTTACTTGTTTAATCACAACTTCTACACATTTATATAATGTGTGTGACTGCATTCCATAATATATTTCGAGGTAAGACCTCTTTATAAAAAAAAACAGTAAAATCACTTCGTTTTTGTCCTCATCTCAACACCGACATAGTTACATTTCTTACATTGTGATAACCTTCTATGACATATTACACGAAATGCTTCAAGGAAACTACATCCCCTTGTTATCTTTTTGTCTTAATTTGTTTTTTATTTAACTGGCTTTGCAAACTCACTTTTTCCATGATTCAAACAATCTACCGGGTCATATTTTTTCTCTTATCTTCTGTATGCCCCCCCCCATTCGCTCGTTCCTACGTTACGCTTTAGTTAGTATGCATGGCAACAGCAGCGTCACAAACGGTGTTCAGCGGCATCTGCAGCAGATACATATTCAGAGAAAGAGAGAGAGAAGGGAGAATGAAAAAGAAAAAGAGAGAGAAGGGAGAGTGAGAAAGAGAGAGAGAAGGGAGAGTGAGAAAGAAAAAGAGAAGGGAGAGTGAGAAAGAGAGAGAAAAGGGAGAGTGGGAAAGAAAAAGAGAAGGGAGAGTGAGAAAGAGAGAGAGAAGGGAGTAGCGCCTAGGTATAACGGCTAAAAGTTCAAGAAATTCAAACACGTGCTATATCAGTTCTTTTACTAAAGGCTTATCAAGGCCCGGGGAACACTCGAGAATAAGAGTTAAAAGATTGTCAGTTGGACGATGAATGCTCCCACGAGAGAATTGGAAACAATTGATGGAATGGACAGAATTTTATTATCCAAGAGGACGGCTCAACAAGTATTTGTTAACATTAGACTTGAAGACGTCCATTTTGTAGACGATTGGGAAGCAATCTTGTGGTATTTTGTTCCACAGATGGGATGTGTTAGGAAAGAAACTGTTCACTACGTTCCCTTTGGGTTTTTGTACGGAGTGGTTATGGCTAGGCGAGTTCTTGCTGTGAATGTTTTACATGGTGGACCAGGATTTATAAGTTCAGTCGAGAAACATCCATGAATATAACGATACAGTAGAGAGCCGTCTTGATGGTAATATAGGCGTGATAAATGGAGAAAAAAACTTTCGCATTTATTTATTTCGATGAGCGGGACCAGTGCCTCGGCGTTGCCTGGGAAAAATGAGGAACCCAAGAAACTTCTGCTCTCGCCCCTTAATCCCATATCAGTATTATTATTACGAACAATTTCAATGTACGTCGCATAAATGCTTTAGAATTAGTTTTGTTCATGTCATAAATTTATAAATAATAAGAGTTTATCAGACGGAGTTATTTTTCTTATTAACAGTAGTAGTAGTAGTAGTAGTAGTAGTAGTAGTAGTAGTAGTAGTAGTAGTAGTGTTCATTATCTCCCCCTCCAATTGAGTCTAATGTTTTGTATGTCACAATCATATAAAAGATATTTTTATCGAATTCAAATCAACAAATCAGGAACAGTACAATTAAATCATACCTCGTGTCTTCAGCGCTTAGACACAGTGTTCCTCCAAGACTGAGGGCACTTCATCCAAGATTGTCTCTCGTCGTCCCATGGTGGCTCCCTCTCATGGGGGTACATTCTCGCTCTAAAATCAAAGTTGGCACAACAACACGAAGAAAACAACTAGATTCCAAATTTGGAGAAGGACCATTTTATTAGGCTGTTAACGTTTCCTTCCTCTCTTCTAGTGGCAAGGAGACAAAATATTGGGGATACAGATTTCGGTACCCCTTCGTTTATAATCGATTCTTAAGTCATTTCTCATCACGTCTTGTTGATTCAACCTTCCACCTCAGAGTCCTCGCTCTTCGTGCCTATCCTATTTCGTGTGACGTCATTTTCTTTCAAATTGAAATCTATCAAATTCTTTGCTCTTTTCCAGTATTTATATAGGTGAATTAAATTCAACCACCTATCAAAATTATTTATGGTTTTAAATATACCCAATTATGGCACGGGCTGCTCTTAGGAATAAAATGATATCTTCAAGCTATTCCGTTACTTCTAGGTATCTCCGGACTTATTGTATTCTAGACATTAAGCGCCAAAGACCAGTTGCCTCATCCCATCTGACTTATATTTCCTTTTTACGCGCTTAAGTTTTCCCTGTAAATTTAAATCATCAAATAAGTACTAGCAAGCGTACCCTTATTATTTAACAGTAGTAATAGTTTTGTTTGGTTTGGGTTGGTTTGTTTTACGGCATATCAACCATCTATGGGTTATGTAATGCTGAATAAAGTTGACAAATATAATTCTATGGGTAGGATAATTATTTATATTCTTAGAATATATTGCTCTCAGAATACATTGCTTTCATAAAAAAAAAACGCTTTGAATAACATTACTCTTTGAAAAAACAGTATTCTTTAAAAAAAATACTCGTTGAAAAACATTACTCCTTGGCATTGGCAATATTCCTGGTTCTCGGCAGAATTGACCCTCAGTCACCCCCCCCCCTTCTATTTGGGAAGAAAACTAACAGGAGAAATAAGGTTTTGATTTTTAGAAGAATCAGGTTTAATAATACGTTTTGGGATAAACTTATAGATACTAGGGCATGACGTGACTAACCGAATGATCGGATCGGGCCTCTCCGATCTCCTGTCTAACCGAAATATGGGCCGAAGTGGAAGAATTGCTTAGACACCAGGGTCTCGTCCTACGGCATCACGTGTCGTCACCCATGGCCTACAGGTGGCCCCGTTTTCGGGTGGAAAGTTACTCCTCTGTATAGGGTTTCAGGCTGCGAATTCGTGAGCCTGCTAACAGCGAGAGTAGTAGTAGTAGTAGTAGTAGTAGTAGTAGGGGCGGTGGTAGTGGTAGTGGTAGTAGTAGTAGTAGTGGTAGTGGTAGTGGTAGTAGTAGTAGCAAATAAGAAGAATAAAAACAAAAAGTAATCAATATAGTTGAAGAAGTTGATTATAAATGTGTATGTACATTATTGAACAAAACCGGAAAAACTCATAACGACTGCCTTTACAAGCGATCACTTTACCGCTAAGCAACTGACCTGGCGTCTGTCTCTCATTGTAATGGGATTGCAAGAGACAAGTCTACTTTTACGGTGTGACTGACCCAATTAAAGTAATCGTCGAAAGTGACTCTCTCTCTCTCTCTTCCTCTCTCTCTCTCTCTCTCTCTCTCTCTCTCTTTCTCTCTCACACACACACCCACACACGATCGTTCCAGAGTCTCGCTTGCTCGCTCTCTCAAGTAATAATTGCAATAACAGGGAAATAATTAATAAAAACTAAACATCATCCACCCAATAAAAATTAAATTGCCTTAGTATTATTACGAATAATTTAAATATAAATCGCATAAATACCTTATATTTCGTTTTGTTTAAGTCATAGATTTATAAATAATAAAAGTTTATGAGACGGAGTTTTTTTAGTAGTAGTAGTAGTAGTAGTAGTAGTAGTAGTAGTAGTAGTAGTAGTAGTAGTATAAATATGCGTATAATGATAAATAAGAATTAAAATCAAAAACTAATCAAAATTGTTTAATAAGCTGATAACAAATGTGTACGTACATTATTGAACAAAATCCATAAAAACCTCTGTCTTTAAAAGCAGCCATTTTTACCGCTAAACCACGGACCTGGCGTCTATCTCTCATTGTAATGAAAGTATAAAAGGGAACAGAATACTCATGTTCTAAATTATGAGTTTGATATTAAGATTCCTGTTAGATGTATAAAAAATAATAACACTTTTAAATATTTCATATTAAAAAGGGAAATTAATTATTTCTTTCTAAATTAGAAGGAAGTAACTTTATACTCAAGAGTAAAAATTATCTCCCTTGCCCCAAAAGATATTTTGAAGCAGAGTTATCTGCCCCTGTATTTTCGACCAGGAAAACAAATGGTAAACATTCACTGCAGATTCGCTCAGTGACAGATAAACTCCTCCCCATTTCAAAGTAATTCCCTTTCAGTTCTTAATTGTATAACACATAATTTATTATTGTTGATCGATATATAGAATAGTTTTCATCCAATTATTTCTTCACATTTATGTCTTACCAATCAAAAAATCCATTTTTTAACAATTTCCAAGTTCGAAAAAGATTCATCTGAAAATAAGAATATCAATTAAAAATGTGTAGGGCACGTAGAGGCGAGAAACGCACACATACACAGACACACGAGAAGCCGCCACACAGTGTTATTAATATAGAGGTGAGGATTTATTTCCCAATTGAGTTGCAAATTTCAAATAGTATAAAAGAAAAAGGGACATTATTTTCATTACGAAACGAATGCGTTCGCTTGCGGAAGTCCAGTTAAGATTTCGCGGTACCTTCGACCGGAAACGCCTATAAAAATCCCACACAAACACATAAAATCCGGCTCGTGTTTCGCAGATTGGGGCGATATGTCTGAGAAATAATCGAAATCATCTTGGATCTATAATTTCGGATGACAAACAGGCATGATGCAATTTAATGACCGGCTGGTGTATTCGAAACCGCCCGATGCAAAAAGAGGTGAAGCGCGTCAAGTTACTCCCGGTCGTTCGTCGGGTTTCCGTCCCCAATTAACGACGGACCTGATCGATCTGATCTCTCATCTGATGACATGCGGTTTTCTGACTTGCCAATTTACAGACAGTAATTCGCAACTGTTTGTGTTCCTAACGTCTCATCCACCCGCACTCCCACCCATACCCACACCCACACCCGTGGAACAAGTACAATGTGATTGCTTGTCTTGTTTAATTAACTAATCGCTACCACAGGCAGCTATCGATGCCTAATGGCTCTGTGGTTACGATCACACTCGCATGCTGAAAATGCGATCGGGTTTCGAATCGTTGTTGAGGGAAGCAGCTCGTTTCTAGCCACACCGATGAGCTGTGAAATGGATGAACTAAATAAATGTGATCCCTCGTGGGTTGAGCTATCTGGTGAGGGAGATAACTGGCTCCGACAACAGCGTAAATGCATAGCTCTTTGTAAAATAATGAAGCACTCCGATAGCCTGATAATTGCGAATATGTTTAAGCATAGATTATATATAGATTTCCTTTACACGTGACTGATGGCTCAGTGGTTACAACGCTCGACTGCTGAAAAATCGATCGGACTTCAAATCACAGTTGGAAACACCAGCCTATCTCTAGTCATACTTTTATAAAACAGTTGTATGTGGTTTAACTCTCTCTCTCTCTCTCTCTCTCTCTCTCTCTCTCTATATATATATATATATATATATATATATATATATATATATATATATATATATATATATATATATACTGTAAATATTTTTAAATATTAAAGTGTCTTTGAACCTACAGACGATATCGTTTCAGGTTTTTTTACTCTCATCAGTGCGGGAGTGGTGGTTGCACGCAGTCACATAGGATCGAACGCAGTTCGTAGATTCAGTCTAGAACCACGGTCCGAACGACTTAGAAATCGCCACAGACAGTAACTGAAATTAACCTACACTTACCCGAGAGACGGGGGCAGCCACCATTGTTCTCGAGAGTGTTCAACGCTCGAGCGGAACTTTGCATAATCGCTGGTGACAATAAACTTTGTAATATCAGACAGGGTTCAACCATGAATCTTATCGATGCACTAAATGTAAATATATTTAAGTATTAAAGTGTTTTTGTAGCTACAGACGATATCGTAAATTCAGTCTAGAATCATGGTCCTAACGTCTTAGCCCATACGGCCGCCAGTATATATATATATATATATATATATATATATATATATATATATATGTGTATCGAGGCAGCATTTTTTCTTTAAGACACGTATTATTAAAAATAACCGACAATTTTTGTCTGGCTATTTTAGTGTTGATCCCTTCAATTTTCCGGATTAAAATCTTAATCTCGGAAGGAAATTGGCTGATGAAACTGTTTGTCATTATTCCACTGACGATGGACCCAGACGGGTCAGAAAGTACTCTGGACCAACATTTACACTATGGCAGTTTCATCAGCCAATTTCCTTCCGAGATTAAGATTTTAATCCGGAAAATTGAAGGGATCAACACTAAAATAGCCAGACAAAAATTGTCGGTTATTTTTAATATATATATATATATATATATATATATATATATATATATATATATATATATATATATATATATATATATATACTTTTCTTCTCATCAATCGCTCTATATTTACTTCATTCCACTGTTATAACATGAGTCACTATACACCATGCCTTCTGCAACGTCGTCCATTGTGCACGGTGACAAGCATCGTAACGAAACAAGATCTACAAAGTCTTATATATACATATATATATATATTCCTTGTTTTCTCCCCCCCCCTCTTTCTCTCTCTCTCTCTTTCTCTCTCTCTCACTCTCTCTCTCTTTCTCTCTCTCTCTCTCTCTCTCTCTCTCTCTCTCGCTCTCTCTCTCTCTCTGATTTGATGCATGCCATCATCATTTTGTGATACCATCCACTGTGCTCGGTTTTAATGGATGACGTCAATATTATCATTATTTTTTTTAACATAGTCCCTCCCAAACAAGGCAAGTTGCTACTGTAGATGTAAGGGGCTATTGAGAATTATGGTGAAAGTTGGGGGGGGGGGCATCCTAACTTGGGAGCTGTGCAGCGAGATGCTTGTTCACATTAGCTTTAAATTTATGCATGTCGGTACAGTCGGGGAAACAGGAAGGATATGCGGGGGGTTTACTAAGAGAAAAGTTTCTACCTCATTGATGTTGTTTCTAAGCACCTGGATATTTCTGAATGCTAGCCTCAAGAGCGGAGGGGAAGGTGTTTTTTTTGGTGGATGTCTGGTTTAGGTTCGATGCTTTTACTTTGTATTGTCATTTTTGTTTTGGATAGAGTGGGGCGGACAAAGTGGGTGCTTGTTTGGTGCCAATAAGCTCAAACATCTAGGCTATTAGTCTAGACTTGATCTATGGGAGTTGTGGCCCTTGGAAATCCCATCGCAGATAACTGTAGGGTCCTTTTCCATGCGCGACATGGCACGTACAGCTACCCACGATATTATACAACTGTTGATGGAGCAGCCGTTCTTAACGCTACGTCCTCATCAGTCATCAAATTTTGTTCAACATTTTAAATCCTCTCATAATATTCATCATCATTCGACTGTCAATCTATTCATCTCATTAACCCTTATCTTCGAGTGGTTTTTAGCCTCGATGAGTGGTGACTCATTGATAAATAAGAAATGAATCGAAAAATTATTCAATAACTGCTCTTCGCAGACTCAATATTGTTTTTATTTACGATTTATAGTTTGTATTCGTTGGTCTGGGGACATGCTAGCTAACAGCAACCAAGGGGTGAGAAAGAATAAAAAGGGAGGAAAATATTATCCCTGTACATGGTAAAAATACGCTTGTCACCGGAATTTCCTTACGTGCCGGCCATGCATAGAGTATTGTCACATCTGGGCTGGTGCACCATCCACCAGTCTCTCCCAGTATCAAATCAAATATGTCCCTCACTATCCACCAAGCTCCAGCCCCTGTCCCATCGCCGCAATGTTGCATCCTTGTGCATGGTTT
Organism: Sepiola atlantica; assembly: GCA_963556195.1. Lineage (NCBI taxonomy): Eukaryota > Metazoa > Mollusca > Cephalopoda > Sepiida > Sepiolidae > Sepiola > Sepiola atlantica. Next base: position 129,137,654 of record OY744518.1, read on the forward strand.
ACAAGTACTTCAATGGAATGTGTTCCGATGAACTTACTGCTCTGGTGCCCGCTCGACGTCAATACACTAGACCAACCCGACAATCAGCTAGATCCCATCCATTCACTGTGGAGGTCCCCAGATGCTGGAGGGCCTTCTACTCCAATAGCTTCTTTCTTCGAGCTGTCAGCCTTTGGAACTCCCTCCCTGCTCCCTGTTCCCCCAGCTGTACCGGCATGCAGAAATTTAAAACTAATATAGACAAGCATCCCGCTGCACAGCTCCCAATTTAGGATGACGTCCCCTAAACTTTCACCTTAATTCTCAGTAGCCCCTTTACGTCTACAGTGGCAACTTGTTTTGTTTGGGGTGAACTAAGTTTTTAAAAGAAAATAATAATAATAATAATAATAATAATAATAATAATAATAATAATAATAATAATAATAATAATAATAATCTGAATTAGTATTAGCCCTTCGAGTGCTAAAATGCAACTGACAACTTCTAATAGACTCGTTTTTTATAGACGGAAAAGCACACTGGTCACACAGGGTCGATACGCATAAATACTCTTGTTCGGGTGTGAACATGCTGTTTCTCACATCCACGTTCTGCACGCCAAGCAGAGACGAGCCCTTTTATTAGGGCAAAAGGGTTATTTTATTTCCATTACTTGATTCATGTTCTTGCTAATCACGTCGGCCACAGAGTGAAAGAGATGCGACCGATCTATTTTGCGGACAGAGAAAAGAGAGCGGTCATATTTGTATTCTCTTTTCATTTACACGACAGAGATTAATGATATATGTACTAAAATTACAAAAAAAAATCTATTGCAAACAAAGTGTTTTACTTAAAAGTACAGTATCAGATAAGTTGGTCTTTTAATTAAAAAAGACCAACTTATCTGATACTGTACTTTTAAGTAAAACAGTATTTGCGAAAGAACTTATCTGTATTATTTGGATTTTTCGGACTACAGTTCTCATATTGGGTGTTAGTCTCACAACGTGTCGACCGATGTAACCTCCGACCATCTGCAGGTGCGTCTTGTTGAACTCGGGAATCTTTATGCCGAACTTGGGAATCTGTACGTAATTTTGGACGGAACCCTTTATTTAATTCACGGGGTATCTTGCTCTCGTTCCATCAGTCGTGACCGGGTAGAAGTCTTAAGTCATGAAGTTCGACATAAAGATTCCTAGATCGGAAGTTACATCGGCCGAAACGTTGTGAGAATAACACCCAAGATGAGAACAGTAGTCCAAATAATCCAAATAATCCAAATTAGGAATCATCATCTAAAAAATTCCGAAACAGAACTTATCTGCTACTGTATATATGACAGCTTTCCGGAAAGAGGGGTTAGGATTAGAGGGGTTAGGGTTACAGTTAGGGTTGGGTTATGGTTAGGGTTAGAGGGGTTAGGGTTAGGGTTAGGGTTAGGGTTAGGGTTAGGGTTAGGGTTAGAGGGGTTCCTTTTAAGGTTACAAAGACAACCCAGTAAATGCGTCCTTTCCGGACGAAGACAAGTTCAGAAAATGACGAAAATTTACCTTTCGCCTTTATCCGACAAAATGAAGTGCCTGGTGATTAATCAAAGCGAATTCTCTTGTCAAATCAAAAAGAGTATTTTAGAAGACGTGTGGGGGAGTAATTTATTAACACAATAGACAAAGGTAGATATTCCATTTTTGAAGACAAGGGAGGTTACCTAATAATATCCTCCTTTATTATACGGGGCTGCGGGTTAATACCTAACTCTAATAGTATCGGGGTGTAAATAACCACAATTGGATTTGAACTCGATTAAGAAAAAGAAGAAGAAGAAGAAGAAGAAGAAGAAGAAGAAGAAGAAGAAGAAGAAGAAGAAGAAGAAGAAGGTTTAAAGTTATTGCTCCATGGTGTGAAGGTAAAAACCCACAAATAGGGTTGCGTACATTTCAATCTGTACGTATTTTCGCGCCGAAAATGCTATTTCAAACTTAAGTCAGACAAGCGAAAATGCTATCTTAAAAATGAAGGAAGACAAACAAATGAAAATGCTATTTGCAAACAAAACGTGACAGACAAGATAAAATGCTATTTCAAAATGAAGTGTGACAGACAAGATGAAATGCTATCTCAAAATGAAGTGTGACAGACAAACGAAAATGCTATTTCAAAACGAAGTGTGATAAACAAGATAAAATGCTATTTCAAAATGAAGTGTGACAAACAAGATAAAATGCTATTTCAAAATGAAGTGTGACAGACAAGATAAAATGCTATTTCAAAATGAAGTGTGACAAACAAGATAAAATGCTATCTCAAAATGAAGTGTGACAGACAAACGAAAATGCTATTTCAAAATACGGCATACTCACGTTGACATACCGGTTCTCTCTAGATCACCGAAGTTAAGCAACGTTGAGCCTGGTCAGTACCAGATGGGTGACCATTTGGGAATACGAGGCGTTGTATGTAGGAGGACGTCGGCATCTCCCTGCAACAACTGCAAAATCCTAACGTCGTCATCTCCTCTTAACTGGGATTTGCATGCGACTGGAAACCGCTTGTGAATTTGATATTCCCTAAAAACTTTCTCCTTCGGAGGAAGCCGGTTCAAACCATCCAGGGTGAATGTCGTACCAGGTACAGTGTGACAGACAAAAGAAAGTGCTATTTTAAACTGAAGTGTAACAGACAAACGAAAATGCTAGTTCAAAATCAAGTGTGATGAACAAGAAAATTCTATTTAAAAGTGAAGCCTGACAGACAAACGAAAATGCTAATTCAAAATAAAGTGATGAACAAGAAAATTCTATTTAAAAGTAAAGTATGACAGACAAACGAAAATGCTATTTCAAACTGAAGCGTGACAGAATGACAGACAGACGTGAATGGCCCCTCATAACGATGGGAAGAGGCATCCGAAGAAAATGGATCAGGCCCTTGAATGTGTGGCGCTGTTTCTTTGTTTATTTTCTATATTTCTCGATTTGTGTCCACTTCTCTCTGTCAGATTCTGACCATGTGCATCTAGATTGCGAAGACGACAAAGGGAGACAATTTTCACGTAGAGTCTGTCTTCTCTAAAAATGATGCACTGCCTCCCACCGCTATCCTTGCCCGTGGAACTCGGCTTTCTTCGATTGAAAATCCCGTTTCGCTCGAATTTCAAATTCTTCGAGTTGGCACATGCCATTCACGCTTCTTACAAAAAAAAAAGAGCGTGAGAATTTGTTTCGGGGGAGTGGGAATGATGCTTTATCTATATAAAGAAAGAGAGAGAGAGACATGTCGGTAATGAAGTGGATGCCGACGCGAACTGCCGACACAGGGTGCCGCGTTCGAACCCTATCGTAATGCGTCGCACCACTTTCACTACGGTGTAGCAATATTTAGATGCGGCTTTGTAAAAGTAAAATTAAATCGGAAATTTCCACGTAAGGTTAGAATTAAGTAATTATGTAGACAAATTTCCTTAGAAGTTTTACCTTTTAGCATTTGGACTACGTGGTAGGATATGACGTCATAGACAGGAAGTCTGTAATAGGACGTGGCGGAGAAAAGAAAAAGATCTGCCTCTAAGGCATGTGAGCTAATTTTGTTCGGGTTAGGGTTTTTGTTTTTGTTTGTTTTTCTTTTTTGTTTTGTTTTTTGTTTTGTCTTGTTTTCATTTTGGGCTTTTTTTGCTTGTTTGTTTGTGATTTTTGTTTCTTTCTTTTTTGTTTTGTTTTTTGTTTTGTTTTGTTTTGTTTACTTTTTGTTTCGTTTTGTTTTATTTTGGGTCTTGTTTTGTTTCTTTGTTTGTTATTTTTGTTTGTGTTTTGTTTGCTTTTTGTTTTGTTTTGTTTTGTTTTGGGGTTTTTTTTGTTTGTTTGTGATTTTTGTTTGTGTTTTTGCTTGTTTTTTTTGTTTTTTTATTTGTTTTGTTTTGTTTTTCATGTTGTTTTTGTTCGTTTATTTGTTTTTTGCTTGTTTTTGTGTTGTTTCTTTTCATTTTGTTTGTGTTTGTTTCTTTTTTGCTTTTTGTTTTGTTTTATTTTGGGTTTTTTTGCTTGTTTGTTTGTGATTTTTGTTTGTTTTTTTGCTTGTTTTTTGTGTTTTGTTTTTCATTTGGTTTTTGTTTGTTTGTTATTTTTGTTTTTGTTTGTTTGTTATTTTTGTTTGTGTTTTTGCTTGTTTTTTTTTTTTCGAAGCTCTGTCTTTGTTTGTCCCACCGGAGAGCGAGCGAGGGAAGCTCATGAAATGTGCATAAGAATAAAACATTTTTTTTAAAGCATAACGTCATTAAGCAAATACGTGTTGGTGTTTGTTATAGTGTTGCAGCTACAAGGAATGAAAGAGACACGGAAACTTCGGCTGTTACTGTCACCACTACGACCATCTACGCTACTAGACGTCACTATCCACTAAACAAACTACTACATGTAAACAGGAGAGACAAACAGCTGTTTCTGTCCTCGAAAAAATATATGTGGTGATCGCAGAAGACCCCACCTCAGGTTATGCTACAAACTAATGCTGTTAACCTTCACGTGGCCCATACTATGAGTACATGATTCTACAAAGGTGACAAACGACTTAGGTTTCATCTATAAAAAGAAATACGAAAGAAATATTAAAACAAGCATGTGTATTAGTATAATGCGTACGTTGAATAGAAGAGAAAATTCTTATTTAAAACTTAATTCTATTTCAAATTAAACCCTTTCATGTAGACTGTTGTTCCACAACAACAAATAGAAAAGTTGTCATAAATAATAATAAATTTTGATTTGACCAATCATATTTGTTTTTGTGAGAGTCAGTGATATCGAGGAATACGTTTTGTAGCAGTTATAAAGTAGATTGATTTTGTATTGCGTATCAGTGTCCCTATGAGCTGGTTTGGCCAATCAGCTCGCAAGGCGCATTGATGTCATTGATTCCCTAAGTGGCTTCTTGAGTTCCTTTCGGATAAGGCAAACGATGATCAGACGGTACCCTGGCACCAGCCAGTAAAGATCACCTCAGCCTTTCTCCTGCCTCCTTGTCCACTGGACGCTCACGGCGCCTGCTATCTTCGCCTGAAGATATTAAAACTTCTTCTTCTTTCGGACACTGTCCTAAGTTTATTCCACCTATACCCCAAACGATATAGGTAACCTTAAATATACGAATAAACCCCTTTCGTTTGTTGTTGTACAGAAAGGTTTCGTTCATTCATTTCGTGTGTTAAAATAAGATAGGGGAGAACGAATCCTCAATTCTTACAGTTTTGTCTCCATTATTAGTCTCATTACGGGCCTTTTCGGAAGTTAGCTCAACTTGAAGGCACGTGGTTCAAGTTCGATCAGCTACGTAGAATTTCTGTAAAAAAAAAGTCATACATAAAAGGGTTAAACAAAAGAGTCTCCCCCAAAAAGCTATTTCAAACTTAAGCTAGAAAAACCAAAGAAAATTCAATAGTCACCAACCTGGGCATTCCAACATGGCGATTTTATTAACTGGACTGCCTTGAACCATATCATTATAGATTTTCCTTAAATATGTTGGTCAGTTTTATATCATTTCTTTAACTCACTTCCGACTAAATTATGCGCTCCATTACTCGGCTTTTAGACGTTTGTTTACATGCGTTTTTAAAATGTGATTTTTATGAGGATAGGGATATTTTTCTATCGTGCTGACAATTTTTTGAGAACATGTCTTTCATGGTCTTTTGCTGACCGATTTAATAAATGTTTTGCTATAAAACATACGTAAAATAAATCATATTTGCTGGGACTGTTTACTTTTGAAAACTGACTTCAATGTTATTATAAATCTTTGAATTCGTATCCTGTAAGCTCTATTATTTTGTGTAAAGAAATATCGAACTTCTCTCCCCATTGTTAATCGGAAACGATTTCCTTAATTAGCTCAAAGCGAGATTTTCTAGCACGAATCGAACTACGATTATATATATATATATATATATATATATATATATATGTGTGTGTGTGTGTGTGTGTGTGTGTGAAAATGATAAACGGAAAACAAGTTAAAATGCAGGAGAAAAACAAAACAAGAGATTTTGACCGGTTTCGTTCGTGGCGAACGTCTTCTGAAGACGTTCGCCACGAACGAAACCGGTCAAAATCTCTTGTTTTTTTTTTCTCCTGCACTTTAACTTGTTCTCCGTTTATCTTTTATTTCACACATTTTGTCCACCACGACATTTCATTTTCGTGAATTATCGTGTACCTTACCCCATATATATATATTGTTGTGAAGTTGTTCCACAGTAAATAATAAATAAAGGAAGTCAAGTCGATGGTTGGTTTAACAAGTGTATTAACAAAGTAAGAAACTGACTAGCTCTTGGCTAGACAGTTACAAGACTGTGCTTTGTCTTCTGGTGACTCGCACTATTTATAGTGACAACCGGTGTAGTTTCTCCTGTGTAAGAACGGCCGGTGTAACATATATATATATATATATATATATATATATATATATATATATATATATATATATATATATATATATATATATATATATATATATATATACTAGCAGATTTATGCAACGTTTCTCGAATACGGGTATAATACTACATGTAACACTATACTAAGAACTAGGGAGTAACTTTTATGGGTACATTTATTTTCAGGGGGGGGGCCTACTTTTCTCCCCGCAAAAATTAATAAAACATAGCTCATTCTAACTTCCCAATAACGTTTTCTATGTTTGTCCCAAATCTCGTAAAATAAGTTCAGTAGTTTTTAATGCATTTTATTTTCGCAGAAAGATAAATTAAAGTAAGTATAGCTCATATTACCCACCGTTAAGCCTAGAAGCTATCTTTAATGTTCATAATGATCGGTTCATTGGTTTCAGAATTTACCTTACACAAATATATATCTAAACTTGAAACAACATCATCATCGTAGAAAGAACGAAAGAAATAACGAAAGAAAAAAACGAAAGAAAAAAGAAAGAAAAAAACGAAATATAAAAAAATGTAATCAAAAAAATGAAAGAAAAAAACGAAAGGAAACGAAAGAAAAAACAACAAAAAACGAAAGAAAGAAACGAACAAAAAACGAAAGAAAAAAACGAAAGAAAAAACGAAAGAAAAAAACGAAAGAAAAAAACGAAAGAAAAACGGAAAAAAAAGAAAGAAAAAAAACGAAAAAAAAAACGAAAGAAAAAAACAAAAGAAAAAAACGAAAGTAAAAAAAACGAAAGAAAAAAAACGAAAGAAAAAAAAATGAAAAGAAAAAACGAACAAAAAATAAAAGATAAAACGAAAGAAAAAACAAAAGAAAATAATGAAAGAAAAAAACGAAAAAAGATGAAAGAAAAAAACGAAAGAAAAAAAACGAAAGAAAAAAACGAAAAAAAGAACATCATAAAGAATGTTCGAATATGTGAATTAAATTACTCAGTTTTGTGTGCTCTTTTTTTCTTCTTCTTCTTTTTCTTCTTCTTCGTCACCCTCTCCAATCCATCCTTCTTTTTGTTTTGTTTTTGTTTTTCTTCTGCTTTTTCCTCACGTATTATTTTCTTCATCATCATGATCATCATCATCATCATCATCAGCAGCAGCAGCAGCAGCAGCAGCATCCTACCACTCATTCTTGTTGCTTCTTTTCCTTTCTGTTTCTTATTCTTTTTTTATTTCTTTTTCTTAATCTTCTTTTTCTTTTTCTTCTTCTTTTTCTTCTTCTTCTTCTTTTTCTTCTTTTTCTTTTTCTTATTCTTTTTCTTTTTCTTCTTCTTCTTCTTCTTTTTCTTCTTTTTCTTTTTCTTTTTCTTCTTCTTTTTCTTCTTTTTCTTTTTCTTCCTCTTCTTCTTCTTCTTTTTCTTTTTCTCCTTTTAATCTTCTTTTTCTTTTTCTTCTTCTTTTTCTTCTTCTTCTTTTTCTTCTTCTTTTTCTTCTTCTTCTTTTTCTTCTTCTTCTTCTTCTTCTTCTTCTTCTTCTTTTTCTTCTTTTTCTTTTTCTTTTTCTTTTTCTTCTTTTTTTGTTCATTTTTCTTTTTCATTCTACGTCTCCCCCAAAACCTATTTCTCCTACTTTTCTTCCTTTTGTTTACTTTTCCTCTCTCTCTCTCTCTCTCTCTCTCTCTCTCTCTCTCTCTCTCTCCCTCTCTCTCTCTCTCTCTCTCTCTTCTCCTCATTCTTCTTCTTCTCTTCCTTCTTTTTCTCCCACTTCTCTCCTCTTCCTCCACAGACTCGTCCTCCTTTTTCTTCAACTCCTACTCCCCTCATTCTTTATCTTTTTCCTCCTCGTTGTCCTTTCCCTTTTTTTCCTTCCCCATATACTTCTTCTTCTTCTTCTTCTCCTCCTCTCCGTTTTTCTTTTTCTTCTTTGTTCTCCTCCGTTCCTTTCTTCTTCTCTTTCCTCTATTCTTTTCTTCTTCTTCTTGATTCTTCTCCTCCTCCCCCTCCACATCCTCTTTCTTCTCCTCCTATCCCTCCTCCCCCTCTTCTTCACATCCTCTTCCGTCTCCTTCCTCTATTCCTTTCTTCCTTTTCTTGTATTCCTTCACATCCGCCTCCTTATCCTCATCCTATCACCCTTTTCTTCTGTCCCCTCTTCTCCTTCTTCTCCTCCCCTTCCCCTTATCATTCTCCTCCTCCTCCTCCTCCTCCTTCTACTCCTACTCATTCTTATATCCCTCCTCTTCATCGTGTTTATCGGTTTTCTTACATATTAGTATTCTTTTTCTCAGCGGTCACTGTCCACTTGTTTAGTTTTAATTTTTGTAGTTTTTTTTTTTATGGTAACAATTTTATATGTTTGTATATTTTTTCGTTTTTGTTATTAATTCATGTTTGTCCTTATTTCTTCTTATTGTTGTTGTTGTTTGTTTTTTTTGGAGGGAGGGGGAATGGTTGTTTGCTTTGCTGTTTATTCATCTTTATTTTCCATTTCGGTGACGTTGATTTTCCAAACGTGACAAGATATTCCCATTCCCGACAACAGAAATACATCTATGCCCCATGTACATTCATCCAGCCTCTTTATGGTTGATCTCAATCAAAAATGGAAAAAGGTGCGGGAAAATCAGATATCGTCCTTTCTTATCCATTTATTTTGAAAAAAAATATAGAATTAAGAATTAAACAAAATAAAGAGATTCTTTTATGGCTTAAAGAAACAATATAAAACAACCAAAAAAATCCTGCAGTTTTTGTTAATTAAAAAAAAAACTTCTTGTTGTAGGTGGTTCACTAAAATAATTTAACGACTGTATACGTTAGTTTAATAGAATTGGCTGTGTGAGTAAAACAGCCTATCAACGAGCGAGTTAGTTTCTGCTACGAGCGGTATATGTAAGCGGTTATATGTGGGTATGAGTTTTATTTACTCCTCTCCAGGAGTTAGGCACAAGGCCAATTTTATCCTACTCCCACAAGTAAGATGTGACCCAAGGTCGGGTCGGAAAGTGGGGGTTGAAAAGCCAGCGCCCGAGAAGTGAGCACTCTGACCATCAAAAATTGCCTGAGCAGCCCCGTCGGCATTCCCCGGTAGGGGCGCCTCAGGCAGTAAGCAATAAACTTATAATAATATTAAACAACCAAATAGAAATCATTTAATAGCTTTTGTTAATAAAAAAAAATCGCAGTAGATAAAAATTGGTTTTGAAGAAATAGACCTTAACTCTACAAATAATAAGAAATTTTATTTACATAAGAAAAACTTCATGTCAGAGGTAATTCACTAAAAAGAAATTAGTGATTGTATACGCAAGTTCAATGAACTGGTGATGTGAGTAGAACAGCATGTCAGTGTGTGAGTTGATTTCTACCACGAGCGGTATAGGGTTAGGGTTATGGTTAGGGTTATGACACGCAGATGAAAGTGTGTGTGAGTCAGTAGCTATGTAACAAGGCCGAATTAAATATTTTGACTGACTGTAATTGGCTTTCTAAAAATTCAAAAAATCTGATGACAGTTACATCCCTTTTTTAAGGTTAGTTTCTATTTTTAGAAAGTAATAATTAGGCTCTCTTATTGGATGTAAAATATTTTAATTAAATATTTGAACCGTAGGAATTTTGCACGAAAAATGTTCATTGTCTTCTTTTTTTTTTTTTTTTTTTTTGTTGTTTGTTTGTTTGTTTGTTTGTTTGTTTGTTTTCGCTAAGGAAATGTAATTGAGTATTTATTTACCTCCTCTCCAGGAGGTTAAGCACAAGGCAGTTTATCTTACTCCCACAAGTAAGATGTGACCCAAGGTCGGTCGGGAAAGTAAGGTTTGAAAAGCCAGCGCCCGAGAAAGTGAGCACTCTGCCCATTAAAAATTGCCTGAGCAGCCCCGTCGGCATTCCCCGGTAGGGGCGCCTCAGGCAGTAAGCAATAAACTTACTCCTCCCCAAAGACGGGAGGCAAAGCCTTGGAGGGTGGACCTCCTAGAACTGCACAGGACCGACCCATAGACCGGCGTAAATCAAGCCCCGAAGGCCAAGACAATACCAGTCTATGGGGTGCAGTATCCATCGGAACAGATACTACACTTTGATCTTAGCCAAAAGGCCAAGAAATTGAGTAACTACAATAGCAACCGATAATTAAAATGTTACTGTTATTTGCGAAATCAGTTGATGCCGTTATCTAGGCGGTTTGAGAAGGTGGTGGCGAATTCGTGATTCCAAATTCAGCTCTTTCCGTTCAAAAGCTGGTAAAACTTGAGCCATTGGACCTCGGAAAACAACCACTTGCTACAGTTGTCCATGGACGGTTCAAAAGAACTTCGCCCTCACCTCTCCTATGTGCAATAACCCTATTTATTGTAAAATTGAGACAACCATAAATTTCTAAACTTATTTCAATATTTGAGTTAGACTAGAAGTTGCCCGGAATAAGCAATATTTTTGGCGTATGATCGTTTCTAAGGCGAAAGGATTTTTTGTTTATTAAATTCCCATTTGTCTCTTCGTATTCACAAATTAATTAACATCATGATATTATTATTTTAAAATCTCTATTTTGATAACTATCCCTTATAATTTTATTTTTCTTTATTATCTATTTTTTCATTCTTATTTTTATCATTATTATTATTATTATTATTATTATTATTATATATATATATATATATATATATATATATATATATATATATATATATATATATATATAAGATAGATAGATGGATAGATAGAGTTTATGTATGTTGTATTTTATAATTACTTGAGGATGATAATGTTGGCGTTTTTTGTTCGACTTCAAATTGTAATGGCTTGTACAAATGTGAGTTAAATGAACACTTTGGTGATCGTTTCATCAGTAGATGTTATCATGAATGGGCGTTGCACTCATCGAACCTATAATAACGTTCGTCGCTGTAATGTTGTTGTTTTTTGTAATTACTTGGTCCAGCCCCGAAGATTTTTAATATGAGACCATTTTTATCTGTGAGGTTATCTCAAAGATAGTGTCCATCAAAACAATCACTGGACGATTGTTGAACTGAAGAGGTTCAGTCGTATCCAGTCGTATCCAGGTGCACTTGCAACGCATAGGTGCACATTTTGAGCATACCATTGAACGGCAATGAAACAAACACTGTTGAACAACAATTAACCGACAATATCTTTATATGTGGGGGTCATCTCAAAGATACTGTCTATCAAAACAATCACCGGATGATTCCTGAACTGAATCCAAAGATCATGTATCAATTGAAGAGGGTCGTCACATCAAAAATCAGGGCAGTGCAAAGAGACGAGTGCGCTAGAGTTATTGACTTGTCCACCAAGTTTCAGTCGTGAATGTCCAGCAGTCTTTTCAAAAAATGGAAGGTGTACATTTGTTTATTTATTTTGTGTTTGCATACATTCTTACCCTCAAGAAACATGACATTATTGAGTAAAAAATAAAATATTTATTTGTTCATTCAAATCCCAAAATGCAATAAATTGTTGATAAATTAATTTGCCTGTGCCATATTATTGAAATGGGATGATAAACGAGTATTTTTTTTGTGCCTTTAATTTTTCAAGTTATAATTTTTGGTAAGAAATACAAATAAATATACACAATGTGACCCCCTCCCCTCGCCCCAACTCAAATGTCACCCAACAGTGGAATCGTTGATAAAATTCACAATCCTTTCTACAATCCAACCATATTTGGTACAAATAAACGCTTCAATCTATGCCTGACTTGTCCATCAAGTTTCAGTCATGAATGTCCAACAGTCTTTCTTTTATCACCATTGAATGATACACAGGGACACTTTGGTGATCGTTTCATCAGTAGGGAGTGTGATCCTGAATGGGCTTCACATTCACCGAGCCATAACCCTCCCCCTCCAGATCTTTATCTGTGGGGTTATCTGAAAGATACTATCCATCAAAACAATCCACAGACTATTCCTGAACTGAAGAAGGTCATCACAGTCGAAATCAGGGCAGTGCAATAAGACGAGTGCATCAGAGTTATTTACTTGTCCACCAAGTTTCAGTCATGAATTTCCAGCAGTCTTTGCTTTGTCGCCATTCAATATTATGTGTAGACATTTCGGTGTTTCATTTCATCAGTGGGAGCTGTGATCCTGAATGGGGTTTACACTCACCGAACCATACCACCCAGATTTATGTCTGCAGGGTAATGTCAAAGATAATGTCCATCAAGACGATCCTCAGACTATTTCTTCAATTGAAGAAGGCCATCACGTCCAAAATCAAGACGTTGCCGAAGCGTATCAGAATCAGAGTTATTGATAATTTTGCACGTCGTATCCAGATGTGCTTATCATTGAACAGCGGTGGAACAAAGACTGTTGGACATTCATGACTGGAACTTGGTGGACAAGTCAGACATCGACTGAAATTCACTTGTATCAAATATGTTTGGATTGCAGAAAAGAATGTGTGAATTTTATTAACGATTCTATGGGTGACATTTTTTTTGTCACCCAGTATTATTATATGCTAACTTTTACCTCCCGGCGTTGCCCGGGATGCAGTGAAATCATTTTAGTTTTTAATTTTATTTGTTTACACATTTTTAAAACTGATACAAAAGAAATTGTAGTGCTAGTGAGACAATTCTTTTCGTATTGTTAAATTAAAAATAAGTTATTCCCCTTGCTGATTTTGATTTGTCGCTCATAATAGAAAAAATGTTACCATGTTGCCAGTTGTTCGAACAGAATTATATAATTTTGTAAATGAGCTGTCACGAAGTACATTGTTATAGTGTCAATAACATGGTTCAACAATAACAAATGAAAATTGGCTAGTCAGAATCAAATTGGCTAGTCAGAATCAAATTGGCTAGTCAGAATCAAATTGGCTAGTCAGAATCAAATTGGCTAGTCAGAATCAAAGTTTGATATGTCAGCTTAAATGCTATTTAGGCCCAACTTTTTTTAACTTTACAAGATGTTGTGGACTGATTCGGATTTACCCATAGTGACAGGATAGATTCGCCAGGTCACTATGGAGTCGATATCTTTTCTCTTACCAAGGAGAACCGCTTAGTGAACCGCTTAGCACGTCTGCCTAGAGCCGGTAATGGCGACCAACATATTGTAATTAAGTATTCTTATTACAATTCCTATTCCTTTCAATTCCTGTCTTGGGTTTCTTATTTACTTATTGTTATTCTTACTATATAACATAAGATAACTTTATATGCTAGATTGATTAAAAACATAACCAGGATAAAATACACTTAGGCGTGACCGACTGAATAAGACACGAACAAAGTTCCTCTTCTATCGAGGATGTATCTACAAGGGTGCAAACAGCAGTCTTTCCTCCCCTGACTGAGTACAAAATAGAGTTCGAAATCTAGTGGGGGTGTAATCTCTTCTCTTGCATAAAACACCTTTCTCACAGAAGAGATGTTGCTAGTCTCTCTCTACTCTATCGTTATTTTCATGGAAGGTGCTCGACTGAGCTCCAATCTCTTCTCTTCTCTACAACACCTTTCTCACAGAAGAGATGTTGCTAGTCTCTCTCTACTCTATTGTTATTTCCATGGAACTTGCTCAACTAGGCCCCAATCGTTGCTCCCTTTTTGTAAGACGTTCACAGAATGAACTCGTCTTATTACAACAATGGAAAATTACTTTCCTTTCTCCCTCCAAGTTCCTAGCGTCAGGGCTTTCTACATGTGGCGCACATTTTCGTCAGACTGCTTCACTGCTAATTACTACTTGGAGATCTTCAAATTCTCATCATAAACCACCCCATAATTAATCAAACACAGTCCATACCATTGATCAATGTTAGTACTCCCATAGTGTTCCTAATCTCTTGGCTGACAATCATTCCGTATAGTTAACTTTTTATCCTTGAGTTGCTCTTGGCCTTGCTAATAAAAAACAAAAACAAATGCAACACATTTTTTAAAAGCTTGTGTCGCTACCTCTTGAGTTCAGTTCAAAGTTTGATGTGTGAGCTTAAATGCTATTTAGGTCCAACTTTAAAAATCTTATAAGATAACTTTATATGTTACTAGATTGAAACGACGAAAACGATGTAAAGATGTAAAGATGTGAAGATGTGAAGATGTAAAGATGTGAAGATGTGAAGATGCATCTCCAAGTCAACAAACACATCTTCTCAAAAAAGCTCATGTTGCCCATCTCTTCAGTTCGATCCAAGCGACATTCTAACATGACTCTTCCGCCTCCGCTTAAACATTGACATCGGACGTCAATCGGGTCGGTAATGGCGTAGAAGGTTAATTTGCGTGCGTTGCCTCCCCGGGGAGCTGTGGCAGTTAGGACGTATTAATGTTTTCCCGAACGCGCTAGAAATGCTTTCGACTCCACCGGAGAGTATCTTTCTCCCCAGGATCCATTTTTTATAGCTGTTAGCAGTGGATTAAGCTGTCAACAGCGACGGTCAAGTGGTGTTCCTGTGATGAGACAAGAGGCCGAATCGGTAAATGTTTTGTTTTTTTTATATGCCGAATATAATCTGTTCTGAAATACGCTTTCATCAGTAAAAACAAATTTATCAATCGTGATAATATTTCCGTGTTTAACATAAAACTACATTTTCTATGGTCCTCCCTCTTACTTCATATATATATATATATATATATATATATATATATATATATATATATAATTCAGGTAAAACATCCACAGGGTAGTAATCCAAGGAATGTCAACAATTTTAAAAGTGCTCAATATCAAATAGAGCTTTTATATATAATTATTTTTATTTATACAGACATGTACAACATCTGCGACACTGGCATGTCGATGTTATCGATCAACACCTATTAAAACTGAGATCTCATCAGGCAGAGTTAAAATCCGATCTTAACTTTAGATCATATTTGGAAAAAAACAAATATGATCTACATATATATATACAATGAAAAGTGTATTCGATAAAAACATGTTTATTTTTCTTTCCTTAAACCAGGCTTTTCAAAGATTAAAATCTTATCAGCAGAGGAATTACATAGATTGATAAGTTGGCAGTGGAAAAGCCAAAATTCAAAATTTGAAGAATTTAAGAAGAACAGTAATGGAAAGTAAGAGTGTGCGTGTAAAAAGGTTATCAAAATATGGAGTCCGTCCAGTTGGTGGATGTCCGATGATAAAATGTCCGGTGACGAAAGGTTTAAAGATGGAAGAAGGGATTTCGTGGAGACAGCGTAAAAATGTCCAAAATGAAGTAAATCCAATAGAAAGATGTTTAGTTCAATCGTAGATGGGAAGCACTTATTCGAATGTAATTTTATTTTATGCAATTTTATTCAATTTATATATATATATATATATATATATATATATATATATATATATATATATATATATATATATATATATATATATATATATATATATATATGGGGGGTGTAATACGATGTTATTGTGATGCCACTCGAGCGTCGCTGAATTTAAACTGTCAACGACTTTCCTTGAACAATGCGAAAAACGTTCTCTGTGCGTTTCTCCGCCGTCTTTTTTTTTATAAATTCTCTTATTGCTCCAGCTTTTTTGTTCATTTCCTTCTGACACCTGAGGATGATTCGACGCAGAATCTGAAACGTTCGTGAAACCTATGGGGCATTTATTAATTTTTTTTAAATTTTAATAAAAAAAGACCATCATAAAAATTCGAAAACTAAAAAACACCGAACGTCACTTCTACAAGACCAGTAAGGATTGTTACGAAAACAAAAATAAGGTAAATACCTTTTATTTGCCTAAAGCTCTGACAAGGCTTGTTATATCAAGCGAAATATTAGATAAAAACGTCAAGATGAAGAAGAAAAATAAATATTGTTTTTATTTTTTATTTTTATTTTATTAAAAATATTTGCATCTAACACATGGTTTTTTAAGGCATTTTGCCTCTTTCTTTAAGTTTAACATTTTAAAGATGCTTAAAAAAATGAACCTTCCCAAATTCATGTATATATATATATATATATATATATATATATATATATATATATATATATATATATATATATATATATATATATATATACTAGCAGGACCCGTGTCCCGGCGTTGCCCGGGGAAATATAACAGCCTGATTTTAATTTATAAGTTAAATAAATAGATTCAGAAAATAAATCATTTCACTGGAAGTAATTTAAGTAATTAAAATAGGATTGATGTTTTACCTTCTGGTGCCAATATGTATAGACATTGTGGAGAGCCTACCTTTGAACATCCTACATAAAACTGCCCATGGCTAAAGCAAGGTGAAGTCAAGTTTAGACCAACCACTGCCAATGATTGTCCTTGGGACTTGTTAATTGTCATGGCAAAACACAATGTAACTGGGAACTGAAGCCTTTTAAATTCTATTGCAGAATCCGACGGAATAATGGGTATTCTGGGAAAGAATGTCAGTTTGCTCCTTGCCACACCAGTTAGTATTACAGCTTCTATCACATGAGGTTTCATGCGTTGGAATTTCATCAAGCAGTTGTTGATTGACGACATGTACCATGTCATTTTTAGTAGCTAGAATTGCTCTCTCCGTTAGCCATTCAGGATGCACATAGTTTTCGGCTATATTTGGATAAACTTTGCTACTAAGTTCTGTGAGTGATGAAACAATTGAGCCAATACCTGGAGTAATAACAATCGTGCCATTATTGGTTGTTGCAAGCTTGCCATCACCTATTTTTAGGAGTAGGGAGACAAACTCACCAGCCATTGGGTCACTATTGAGATGTACACGCATGTTTGTAAATAACGTTACAGTCTTAATGTACTTCCACAAATATGACAATTTAATGCAAGCATTAAGCTCGTCAGCGGGACTTCCACGTGGAACAATAGGAAGCGTTTGTCGGAAGTCACCTGATACTAAAAGTGTTATGCCACCCATCATGCAACAACATCACGTTTCTTGAGATCAATGTTATATCTAGAGCCTCGAACGCTTGTTTATGTGCCATTGTACATTCATCCCATACGATCAAGGAACAATTCTGTAAAACTTTAGCTGGATCTGATCCTCTTTCTATTTGACAAATTGGATCAGCATCTTTTGTTAAGGATAATGGCAACTTAAATGTGGAGTGAGCTGTTATACCACCAGGAAGAAGAGTGGTTGCAATGGCAGATAATGTGACTGCCACAGCTATTTTGCTTTCTGACCTAACTTTAGCAAGAATTAACTTGGTAACAAATGTCTTTCCTGTACCTCCGGGTGCATCAAGGAATATCAGGCCACCTTGCTGATCTTCTACAGTATTAACTATAGTACGAAAAATATGAATTTGCTCATTATTTAGTTGTGCGATACCATCTCGAACAATTGATGCTTGCTCATGAGTTTGATAACTAATTTCACGCGTCCATGCAGTAATGACCGGATGTGTATTAGATCGATTAGGTGAGGTAAGACCCAATTTTGTCAGTGTTTTACCATTTATCCTATAAGTCATAGCTTCTATATGTACTAAAGCCATATTGAAGATGTCGTCTAAAAGTGTTATATCAACTTCAGGCTGTTGATTGCGTTTCCTAAGAAGGAAATCTTCAGTAAAAGCTTCTTTGTGTGCATCCCAAAGTCGTTTTGGATGAGACACTGCACATGATCGCAAACAAATGTCTAAAATTGTTTGCAGAATCAGATATAGATGTTTCCTGTAGTGTAGCATCCCAGTGGTTATCATCTTCAAGTAGTCCATGTGCACTACATGCATCCCTGAATGTAGTCATAACTTTACCATTGATCGTTTTTAGGTCATTAAAGCTCTGTGTACCTCTAACATTGTGTAGAAGTAGTCTCAAACAGAAGCAACTCTATCTGCCGCAGTACTTTCAGTAAAGTATATCCACTGTCCATTTTCTAGATGGACTGATAGGTGAATAAGTGGGGGGATGATATACATGTATGTGAAAGTTAAGTATTCTCCAAATGGTTTCATTGGTTGATATGTAACGTCCCATTTCGTATCTCTTAACTTCATCATGAGCATTACTTTCAAGTGTGAATGTATCTTGATGACTACCTTTATTTACATATTTACAAATGTATTTTATTGATTTCACGCTGTTGCAATATTCAACATTGATATGTGCATAAAAAATCTTACAAAGCAGTTTATTATGTGGTACACCGCATCGGTTGTCTACAGGAACTGTTATGTTGCCAGGTAGGGTAACTGTCGTCTTAAAACCTCCAGCTAAAGGAGATAGTCGTCGATATTGTGGGTAGCCATTTGTATCCGATTGAGTTTCACTCAAGAAGTGTCTGGGATATCTCTTACTGCAGTGTCCATCTTTGAGACAGAGTGAACATCTGTTTATATTTTCTCTGTGAAGCATGCTTTGCAATGCAAGAACAATATCTAATTTAGTGTTTGAGAAAGAGTTATATCTAATCGCCCCATACATTTGCTCGCCAGAAGGTGAATCGTAACATAAAACGGGCAGCAGTTTTCACGGCCACCATCGTCCGCCACCAGGCATTTTGCTCATGTGACTCAATCGCAGTCATTAAAAAATATAGAATAGTCTTTATTGTTATAAATAATCCTATAATAGGCAATTTCCCCCCCCCCCTCCCAATACATGGTTTTTTTTTATTTCGGTTTAGTTTTATTTGTTTTACTTTTCGAAATACTATAATTAACGTTGATGGATTTTCCGCACATTCCTGAGTCTTCTGTCGATTTAAATATATTGTACAATTCGGTGTTTTATGCCCCCCTCCCTCGAATACGATATTTTTCTTTTCGGTTTATTTATATTTTGTTACTTTTCAAAACAGATCCACCACATCAACCTATCAATCCCGCCACACCCCGCTGCTAGGCATGTCACTCAATCGCAGTCAATTAAAAAAATAGCGACTAGTCTTCCTTATTGAAAATAATCATATAATCGTCATTTTATTTTCCCCCGACCTTCCGAATACAATTTGTAATGCTCATTTTGCAATTGTCTTTTGAGCCAAAGAAAATGGAATTTCTATACAAAGATCTGTAGGCCTCTTTAATTAATCGCTGAGATTTCAATCCCCCCCCCCCCCAACATTGGATTAAAAAAATGTATCTATGGTGTTTGTGTATGGTTTGGTAATTTTCTGAAAGTATTTAACGTTGAGGGAACTTTTCACAAGGAAGCAATTGTTAGTGTAATTTATTTATTAATAATTTATAAAAATAATAATATTTATTTTTATTATATGAAATAAACTGTATCAAAATAGTGAACAGTTATTGTGAAAATAAAAAGTTATCATTTAAATGAATAGCCATTAAAAGAATGGGAAAAATACGTGCGAAGGAAGAAGTATGGAATGTCGTTCGGCTAATCTATAACCTTTTTTTTTTTCGAACGTATTACGTTGGGTCAAATTCTGTAGAAGTAAAGTTTTTTTGTTTTTTTTTAGTAAGTAAAAACGTTATTGTTTTATCTTATTTTTTATAGTTGGAAGTTTTCATGTTTGTTATTATGTAATCGCTGTCCTTTAAGTGTAATAATGAGAAAAACGTAAAGGAAAAATGTATCTTTTCGGTTTGTTTATGTTTTGTTTATTTTATCAAAGTATTTAACGGTTAGGGAAGTTTTGCCAAAGAAGCAATTGTTATTGTATTTTAGTTAGTAATAATTTATAAAAAGAATATTTGTTTTTTTGTTATTGTACGAATTAAAAGTTTCTCAAAATAGTCAACAGTTATTTTGGGAAATGAACAGTTATCATTTAAATGAATAGACATTAAAAGAATGGGAAGAATCCGTGCGAAGCAAGAATGTGGGAATGTAATTCGGTTATTCTGTAACCGTGTTTTTTTTCTTAACGTAATGTGTTGTTGTTGTTTTTTTCGTAAAGTATTACGGTGGGTCAAAATCGGTAGAAGTAAGTTTATTTGTTTTGTTTTAGTATGGAAAACGTAATTTTTTTATATAATTGTTTAGAGATGAAATGTAATATATTTGTTATTATGTAGTATCTTGGCGGCTATTGAATTAAGTAGGAAGTCGATATAATGAAGGAATTTTAGCCGTCATGTTTGGAGAATAAATGTTGCAGGTACTGTGTTCGTTAATGTCATTCGCTTTATTCCGGAATGAAATGTGGAAATCATAGTTAGAAGTAGGAGAAACGTAATCTGATATTCGCGGAATATCATCGGATTGAACGATTATTTGTTTGCGTATTGCTTTATATTAGGTAGTAAATTAATACCAGGCAAATAATAAATAAGGACGGACTGTTTTGTGAAAAGTAAACTGTGTTTATTAGTACCCGGTGTCGATGAGTGTAGTCACAGTACACAATTGTTAGGGGGAAAAGTCTTTGCTACCACCTATATGGAGTTGGGTTTTCGGAGAGACGTTGATGGTGGGCCAAATATAATATTTAGTGTTAGGTTGGAAAAAATAATAACAACTTTACTAAAACACGCTCGAGTGAATAAGTGTAGTATAGCGGTGAGTTTAGTAGCCTGTGATGTATGTGGTTATTTTCCTATTCGACGCGAAGGTACAGGGGAAAAACGTCTTTACTTTATATATAAGATAAGATATGGGTTGGTCGTTCAATTTCAAAGTATTGCAGCGTTAGTTAATAAAATTGAAATATAAGCCATTAGCAATACAAGATTATTTTTATTTTATTTTTTTACATTAATCCTATTTATTTCAATTTCGGAATAAAATTCCATCATCAGGGGTGACCAGTATTGAGTCATTTTTTATTCATCAAAAAACAAGAATAAAAAACTTATTTCTTTGTTACTTGATAAACATTTTTGGTGCGAGGTCTCCGCTGTTGTTGTTGTTGTTACGATTCAAATTCCGGTGTCGTTGTTGTTATGATTCAAATTCCGGTGTCGAACGAATATATATATATATATATATATATATATATATATATATATATATATATATATATATATATATATATATATATATATATATATATATATATATATATATATATTAGACTAGTTGTACATATCCGGCGTTGTTCAGGATTCAGTAAAGTAATCTTTAGTCTTAGGTTTTATTTATTTGCACATTTACTCAATATAGGATAGGCAACTATTATATTCTTCAATTTAAAATGAATTGTCTCCCCTGCCGATTTTTTATTTTTAATTGATTATTTAATAATGTTTTATATTAGCAGTTGTCAGAGCCGGACTAAGTGTTTTTTTATATAAATTGTAGCGAAGAACGCTATTATATTGCTAATAGCACGATACACTAATAACAAGAGGAAATTGGCTAGTCAGAAGCAACGTTTGATTTGTCAGCTGAAATGCTATTTGGGCCTTACTTTGAAAATCCTACAATATATATATATATATATAGGGTGATTCATAAGTCACTTAGCTATTAATTTTTGAAATTCTAAAGTTAAAAAAATACGGTAATACAAAACAGAAAGTTTATTCAACAGATTCATTTATGGGAGTTTAAAATTACAGCACATTTTCAAAATGTCCACCTTTGTTCTGCATGCATAGCTCGATTCTTTTTTGCAAGGAATTTACGACTCTTTGTAGCATATTTGATTGATTATGAAATAAATATATATAGAAACAAATATATAAACGAACAAATTTAAAATAACAAATAGCAGTAATTAGAGAGTAAGATAACAATTATCAAAAGTTCATAGTATGTTTGTGCTTCATATGGTAATCATTTTAAATAGCTAAGTGAAGTGACTTATGAATCACCCTGTATATATATATATATATATATATATATATATATATATATATATATATATATATATATATATATATATATATGTTGAATGCATTTTATTTTTTTAAGCCTGACTGTAGAAGTTTAATTGAATTTTGATTTTTTCAGCGTGACTGTGGAATTTTTTATACACTGATGAAGCCTCCTCATTAATTTCGACCTACAAAAACAATATTTGATTTTGACAAGCCAGTCAATTACGACCATTATCCGTTTTTTACAAATTACAGCTTGAAATTCCCATCGATTTAATCGATTACATACAATATCCAGTCAGATATTTCCTTTAGTAAGATAGACTTCACGCTTTACACCGCTAATTTAAATAGGATAACCATCAATATCTATTAATCAATCACATTTTTGCGTTTTTTATTTTAAATAAGGAAAATGCAAATGACGGCCAAATTTTCCTTATACATTATATACATTTTCCTTTTCTTTTCCATTTTCGCACCCACCGAGCTAGCATAGGGGCGGTAGGCGGAGGGGGTAAAGGCGATAAGAGGGAAGAAACTAATCAGGATAAACACACACAAAGTGGAAGATATATATATAAACATACATACAATTATGTATGTCAATATATATAAGTATAAATAAAGGTATATAAAAAAGAATGGGAAATGAAGAAGAATATGTCACCTACTTGTCAAATTATATTTCAATGTAGCTAAGGGTCTTCTCATGTGGTTCAATCGGATCATCTTTTCCTTCTCCCATGGGTGTGCCTTCAAAATAAAATAAAATTATTTCCAAATCTTCACATTTTCTGAAGACGTTCGATAATACGAACGAAACCGGTCAAATCTCCTGTTTTTTGTGTTTCTCCTGCATTCTAACCTGTTTTCCGTTTGTCTTTTTTCAAACATTTTGTCTACCAGGGCATTTCATTTTCATAAGTTATCGTGTACCTTACCCCATATTATATATATATATATATATATATATATATATATATATATATATATATATATATATATATATATATATATATATATATATATTATTTGTCGCCTGCAATCTATTCTGGACACTGTAATGAGTGGTATTAACACATACATCGTTGTAGCTTTAATGCGTGTTCCTTCATTAGTTAAACACTGCCGACGACAGATGCCTATAATAGGCTTAAACTCTCGCTAATTTGTCTAATTTTTCATAGTTGCTGAATGGGTCAAGACGTCGGAATTTGAGTTAAAACATGACTCGTGTTCCGGGGTTTCGAATCCTGCGACCGGTATTAATAATTATCTCTACACTGACGCTTCCCGAAAAGATGAAACGTATACGTATGTAGATAAACTATATATATATAGTCTCGGAAGTTTCTCAACCATTAAAACTATATTAAAAAAAAAAAAAAAAATTTTAACTTATAGTCCCAAGTCTTCCAGTGGAAAATCACTCATGTAAGTCAATTTATTTTTTACAGTTATTATATTAGTTTATTTCTAACACTATTTTAAGGGATCATCAGTTGTTTACCATGAAAAACTGTTTCGGGAATTTAAATATTATATATATATATATATATATATATATAGTATTTATGTGTTTTTAAAAAGATTTTTTTTAATTATAGCCCTTATAATATCTTAAATGTTTCCAATTATAAGCTCAATGAAGCTGTTTACAGGAATCAGAGCATATATATATATATATATATATATATATATATATATATATATATATATATATATATATATATATATATATATATATATATATATATTGGTATTCTATAGACGATGGGGATTATTTCTGTACTTTTTTAAACATCTCTCATTTTACACACAAAAGTAATGTATTCAAAATTAATATTTATTTTTCTCTATAAAACATTCACAACAAACTCTCGTCTTTCTACAACAACTGTAAAGAATTATCTTTTCTACCTTTGTTTACCTACAACAAAACGAAACTACCATGAACAAAGTTTCTTTCCAAAAAGTTCGCATCTGTGGAATACAATACCACGGGACTGCTTTCCATCAGACTGCAACATGGTCGTCCAATATTTTAAGTCCAATGTTAATAAATTGTTGTCAAGCCGTCTACTTAAATGATCAAATTCTGACCAATCCACCCATCATTTTCAACCCTCTCATGGTATTGTTCATCGCCAACTGACAATCTCATTAACCCTTATCCTCGAGTGGCCATCTGGTCTTGATAAGTGGTAACAAATTATGTAACATCATTGTATACTGGATAGAAACTTCTACAAAATTAAAACAGTAAAAGAATAGCGCAATATCCTTGAGTGGCCTTTGAGCCTTGATAAGCCTTAATACGCGGTGGCACATTAGCATAAAAAAGAAAGCCGTTTTTGTTTTGTTTTGTTTTTAACATATTTTATTATGATCGTTATTTAACGTCATTGCATTTCGTTTTAACTAGAAAGCAAGTCAGCGATTTTACTGAATCACTCCGTGAAATATAAAAAAATAGAAATGTGATACTTAGAAGGCAATACAATGCAGAGGTGTGACGGATAGACACAAGTTGGAGCAAATAAGACATAGAATGGTGGAACAAATTAAATAGTTTCACCCTTAATACAATGTCAACATACACATATATATATATTTATTTATTTATTTTTTCACAAACACACATATATCTGTTTAGCTACACAATGTTACAATGTTATGTAATACCTGTATCAAGATGGTCTGAAGGAAACTCTGTATGATATAATATTTCGGGAATTCTTTTCTTCTTCAGAACCGTGCTCAACTCAAGTTCAAGCGTGCATATGAAGGTGGCCGTGGGATGCAGTCTCGCAGAAAATACCGGTTAAATTTGAATTCCAACCAGATTCAAAAAACAAAATAAATTAACTTGTTTTGTTTTTTTTAATACTTGTCAGTTGCATTTTAGCACTCGAAGGGCTAATAGTGATTGAGATTATTATTATTTTTATTATTATTATTATTATTATTATTATTATTATTATTATTATTATTATTATTATTATTATTATTTTATTTTTTAAACTTAGTTCATCTCAAACAAAGCAGGCCGCCACTGTAGACGTAATGAGCTACTAAGAATTAGGGTGTAAGTTTTGGGGGTCATCCTAAGTTGGGAGCTGTACGGCGAGATGTCTGTTTACATTAGTTTTAATTTTCTGCATGTCGGTACATTCGGGGAAACATGAAGCAGGAAGAGAGTTTCAGAGGCCGGCAGCACGAAGAAAAAGGCTATTAGAGTTAAAAGGCTCTCCGGCATCTAGGGACCTTCACAGTGAATGGATGGGGCTTAGCTGATTGTCGGGTTGGTCTAGTGTATTTACGTCGAGAGGACACTAAAGCAGCAAGTTCATCGGAGCACAATCCATTGAAGTACTTGTAAAACAGGCACAATGATGCTACATTGCGGCGATGGGACAGGGGCTGGAGGATGGTGGATAGTGAAGGGCGTATTAAATTAGCGGGAGAGGCGCTAGTGGATGATGCACCAGCCATAAAATTATTTAATTCATTAAATCCAATACAAAACGATTCAGTCATTTTAATGAATAAATTCGTGAAATTAAATTGCTCTGGTGTTAAAATACGTTTCTATTCCTCATAATTTTAAACTAATGAACTTATCCTTGTGTTATGGAACACGTATTCTAGGAAACACGGTGACTAACGTGGGTACATTTTTTGTCAACTTTACCATTTAGAGAAGTGTACCCCCCCCCTCAAAACAAATAAACGAAATACGATTTCCTACCAAATAAACAACGTTCTGTTACTTAAGCTGTCAAGAATAAATTAAGATTCGGCACTTACATGATGGATAGAGTACAGATCTGTTAAATAGTAAAGAGTGCGTTCGCTAGTACATTTGGATTCGGAGAGCAACATTGATACGTACGCAGGAAATCAAGGTCATGGGGTCAGCGTATGCACTAAGATGTCATTTCGACCTGTTGTGTGCTAAAAATGGATGTGACGTCGGATTGCTCAAAAAAAAGAGAGAGAGAAGAGAAGTAAGGAGTTCGATCGTAATCTTAGGGACGCAAACGAAGAAAAAAAAGTAATGGGAAGAAAAAAAGAGGAAATATCTAAACGAAATGAAACGAAGAAGAACATGGGATAGGTAGAAAAAAGGAAACATCTAAACGAAACGAAACGAAGAAGAGTAAAGGAATAGGAAGAAAAGAATGAAATATCTAAAGGAAACGAAACGAAGTAAAAATGGGATCGGGAGAAAAAGGAAATATCTAAAGGAAACGAAACGAAAAAGAAAATGGGATAAGGAGAAACAAAGGAAATATCTAAACGAAACGAAACGAAGTAAAAATGGGATCGGGAGAAAAATAGGAAATATCTAAACGAAATGAAACGAAGAAGAACATGGGATAGGTAGAAAAAAGGAAACATCTAAACGAAACGAAACGAAGAAGAGTAAAGGAATAGGAAGAAAAGAATGAAATATCTAACGGAAACGAAACGAAGTAAAAATGGGATCGGGAGAAAAAGGAAATATCTAAAGGAAACGAAACGAAAAAGAAAATGGGATAAGGAGAAACAAAGGAAATATCTAAAGGAAACCAAACGAAGTAAAAATGGGATCGGGAGAAAAAAGGAAATATCTAAAGGAAACGAAACGAAGAAGAACAGGCGATAGGGTGAAAAAATCTGAAGGAAACTAAACGAATAAAAAATGGGATCGGGAGAAACAAAGGAAGAACGAAAGAGGGATAGGGAGAAGAAAAAAAACAATATGCAACATCTAGGAAGTTTCATCAGATGTGCAGCTGGCTTTGCAGGCCGAGAGCAGGCTCAATGCGTTTCCACTAAAAGCGGTGATGGGAAGGCTCTCGTAAAGCAAAGTCAATTCACGAAGGCATCGAATGAGGCACGTCATTAACGGAACAAATCTGTTGAGGAAGTCCCGCGTTGTGGGGCCTATCGCTCCACTCGTCTCCGCGACCATCGGTTTGAACACGAATCTGTCGAGAAAACCGGCGTATTTTAGTTGCTTGCGGTCCCCTGCTGTTGACATATATTTATTATTATTATTATTTATTGTGTGCATTTCTTTTTGTATTTATTTATTGATTTATTTGTAACTCAATCCCAGAAGCTCCATACAAAATATCAATAATTCAAAACTAATTCTGTGCGGGTTAAAACAAAAATGGCCGCCAATTGTATCTTTCTCTGTTTTTTCTCTTTTTCTGATACTTGTTAGTCGCATCATTGCGATCGAGGTGACGACCAAAAAACAATGCAGAACGAATTAAGAGTCGCGCGGTTGTTGATGTTAATTGAATAGACAGGTTTATGCGAGGAAAGGACAGCCAAGGTAAACGACATAATAATAAAATAAAAATTGGGAAATAATGACGCGAAAATAATGGCGCGAAAATAATGGCGCGAAAATAATGGCGGGAACATTATTACTTTAAATAGTGACATCAAAAACGGACGCCTTCCTGCACGTTGTGTACGCGCATGTTTACATATGCGTATGTACTGGTTTATTGTGTTTGCGTATTTTGTTTCCGTGCGGTGCATAGGTCTGTATAGGAGCGGCGGCAATGCAGTAGTTACGTAGGCGCATATAAACTACATATGAAAAATACTTATGACTCGATATATATTAATCCCAAGTCAAATCACCCCCTTTTTTCATTAAACATATCCCAATATCGATTAGCCATAGAATTAGTGATAATTCTTCCACTGAATAAAATGTTAATGACAATAGTTTTATATACAACATTGCTTTACAAAACAGGGCTTATGTTAACACTTAAATAATAGCAGAAATAATAGGAGAATTAGAAGAAAAATAGAAAGCGGAAAATAATTTGGTATACCCCCTCCCCGGGCATATGTTTCTTAATCTTTTAACTTAAGAAAATAACCATCTACACAAATATTCAAAAAAATAGATTCAGCAGGTGTTTGAAGAAGATGCGATGTATAACACAAATTAAGGAGTTGTTCAACCGATTCAAAAATGGCTGCACATCAACGGAGAGTGACCAGCGTTCTTGCAGGCCCCAAACTGCTCGGAGTTCAGCTGTTGTTGAGAGGGTGCGAAAAAAGAAATAATGCGGAACGCGACGGTCGAGATGAACACTATTCCAAAAGAAGACTTCTAGAGGTGTTTCCGCTAGTGGATGGATCGGTGGGCTAAGTGTGTGCAAGTACAAGGGGCCTACTTTGAAGGAATTAAGTGTCCCAACTCCGTCATGTATTTGAAATTTTTGTCTGGCCTAAGGTCGGATACGTTTTAGACAGGCCTCGTACATTCTGTCTGTGCGTGTGTATGTATGAGCGATAAGAAATGTGCGTGCGAATAGGCGGATGTATCATGTCTGGTATGTACGTGCATATATTTTGATTACGTATATATATATATATATATATATATATATATATATATATATATATATATATATATATATATATATATATATATATATATATATACGAAATCAAAAATTACATAAAAATACATTAAATATTTAGGTGATAAAAATCGTACATATTTCTAGACAAGCGGCTTGGTCCAGTGGTAGAACGCTGGACTATAGACATCAATATCGATTGTTCGATCCTTGAGCCAGAAACACGTGTCCATGGATTACTTTTATGTACGCATAAATTGATAAATATATATATATATATATATATATATATATATATATTTATCAATTTATGCTGATGAGTCTTGATTGAAAAAGCCGAAACGTATACGTCCATAGATAAAAATATAAACAATAACAAATATTTATATTTGAAGCTCCTCGTTAAAAAGTAGAGCACTGTAAAATGGTAGTAGTAACACAGCGTAGCGTCACTTGCTCTATGCATCGTTCCTTCACTTATAGAAGTTTGAATGCCTGTTCGCTTCGCCGCCGTTAAAATGGCATATATATATATATATATATATATATATATATATATATATATATATATATATATATATATATATATATATATATAAAGGAGTAAGGCTACCAACATTTGTAGAATGTTTTTTTCAACATTTATTTATTATTTTGTTGTTTTATCATTTTATAATTTTATATAACGCGTTTCAAGCGGTGGCCCGCTTTCATCAGATATGTAAATCCATTTGATGGATGGGTAACACGTACTTGACCAAGAGAAGCAGGAAAAATGGCAAATAAAAAATAAAAAATAAAAAATACCACACACTCGCAAACCCACGCATGCGCAAAAACAATAAAAAATTTCCTCAAATGAAACAACATTCTCTCAAATCGAAAGACATTTCTTCAAATGGATTTACATATCTGATGAAACGCTTGAAACGCGTTATATAAACTTATAAACTGATAAAACAACAAAATAATAAATAAATGTAGAAAAAAAACATTCTACAAATGTTGGTAGCCTTACTCCTTTACATATATACTTTTCTCTGTAAATATCCTGTACGTACAAATACAAATCAACATATAGACATACCTAACTGTATATAAATAGATACATATATAGATAGTATACTATCCGTTTATCTATCTATCTATCCATAGTTGTCGTGTAGCAGTCACCAATAGGGACTACATTTGAATGCGTAATCACTGTCCCTGTGAGCTGGCTTGTCCAATTAAATCACAGGGCGCAGTAACATCGTTAGTTCCCTAAGGGACTACTTATATCCCCTTAGGGTTCGAGGAAGAAGATCAGACGACCTCCTGGCACCAGCTTGGACACATCGCAGAGAGCACCAGCGAGGAACGAGGAAACGCTCTCTCTCTTTCTCGTCGCCGTCGCCACTTGACGACTACTACCATCTTCACCTGAAGAAATACACGGGCGGTCCTAAGAACTCTTATATTCTTCCTCTTCCTCAGACGTACACTGTCCCACTCTCTTCTACCTATACCAAACGGTATAGGTAACCTTGAGTTAATAAAACCCCTTTTTGTTATAGCTACAGAAATACTTTTCGTTGTTCCGTTTCTTTACGAGGAGATAAAAGGATAACCCCTTCCCCATCAACTCGTCTTCTCCCTTACAGTCGCACTCAATCTATCTATCTTTCTTTCTTTCTTTCTCTCTATCTATCTATCTATCTATCTATCTATCTATCTATCTATCTATCTATCTATCTATCTATCTATCTATCTATCCATCCATAGTTGTCGCACTCAATAAATAGCACGATTTCTCTTACGTCTACCAGTTAATATAATCGCTCAAGTCTATCAGGAATATCTACCCATTCATCGTCTGCTTTGTTTCAAAGGATGTTTTGTGTTTGCAGGCGAAGGGCGCCGTCCGCAAATGCGTCGTTGGGTAATGAACTTTCGCTTCTGTTCTTTGTTTGGTCGAACCGCGGCAACACACAATAAAGTATCCACTGAAAAACGTGATTCGCTTGCGAAAGGTCAAAACAGCCGCAATGGACGATTTCGACGCTGTAGAAAATAAAAGAGAATTTTGCAAATTCAATAACGATTCGTTTCGAAATACAGACGAACAAAAGCCGTTGCTCGTTTTGATAAAAGGGTCGTTTGTCGAGTTTAACTCAATCTGGCAAAGAGTCGGAATGACAGTTTCAAATGAGAAACAATAACTCTGTATACTAGTGGGATGCTGTTTTACTAATTATGGGTTGGTGATAAGCAAATTAGATAGATAGATAGATAGATAGATAGATAGATAGATAGATAGATAGATAGATAGATAGATAGATAGATAGATAGATAGATAGATAGATAGATAGATAGATAGATAAAAGGGGAAGATAGATAGAAGGGGAAGATAGATAGAAGGGGAAGATAGATAGATAGATAGATAGATAGATAGATAGATAGATAGATAGATAGATAGATAGATAAAAGGGGAAGATAGATAGAAGGGGAAGATAGATAGATAGATAGATAGATAGATAGATAGATAGATAGATAGATAGATAGATAGATAGATAGATAGATAGATAGATAGATAGATAAAAGGGGAAGATAGATAGAAGGGGAAGATAGATAGAAGGGGAAGATAGATAGATAGATAGATAGATAGATAGATAGATAGATAGATAGATAGATAGATAGATAGATAGATAGATAGAGAAAAGGGGAAGATAGATAGTCAGAAAACCACCAATATCTCTCTCTTTCTAAGCTGATTATATTACTTATTATACAGGGTGGGCCAAAATAAGGGTCCTATCTTTAAATTTGAATAACTTGAATTTGAATAACTTCCACAAAATAAAAGTTAAACTCACCAAACTTTATGTGTGTGTAGACTGACCCTTCCGAGATTTTTTGAAATAAACAAAACAAATTTTAGCCGAAAAACACTTCTTAAAACTTACAAAAACTAAAGTATTGTTTTTTACACTGTTTTGAGTTTTTTAAGCAAAAATAATGTTTTCTAAATGAGGGTACGTTCCTTAGGGCTAATACGGCTCATGCTTGTTTCGGAAGGGGTCCTTTACTTATTCTAAAAAAAATTTTTTTTTTAATCAATAAATAAAAAAGTTATGAATTTTTTAAAATAGGACCCTTATTTTGGCCCACCCTATATATACATAAGCTTCTATAGAGATGATGGTTTGCTGATAGTTAGATATTCTAATGGTGTTAAATGCGAAAATAATAGGAAAACAATAGGAAAAAGTTAGGCTTTAAGATAGAAATAACATCTAATATTAAGCAAGTGAATATATATATATATATATATATATATATATATATATATATATATTGGTCTATATATATATATATATATATGTGTGTGTGTGTGTGTGTGTGTGTGTGTGTTCG
Source organism: Sepiola atlantica (assembly GCA_963556195.1). Classification (NCBI taxonomy): domain Eukaryota; kingdom Metazoa; phylum Mollusca; class Cephalopoda; order Sepiida; family Sepiolidae; genus Sepiola; species Sepiola atlantica. Next base: position 129,169,529 of record OY744518.1, read on the forward strand.
AATGGGTACATATACGTCTATGTAGTTGTACATGCAATTGTTTACGTACATATGATTACATTACAGCATTAGCTTGGATTGGTTTGTGTTTAATTGCTCTTATAGGCGAGCGTATATATATATATATATATATATATATATATATATATATATATATATATATATATATATTGTGTGTGTATTTAGGCAGCATATTTTCATTTAGGCGAACATTATTAAATAACACGGAGTGGTTTTGTTTGATGCGACTTTTTTATTTTTTCAATTTTCCGAATTGTCCATCTAATGTTTCGGTCAAATTTATGTAAATAGGATCCATGGGTTTCTTGTTCCATTCTTTTTTCTTTTTTGCAAGTACTTTCGACTTGAATCGTCAAATCATCTTCACACGGTATTAGTTTTAGTATCTTTACAAATTATGACTTTACTGTTGTGCTCATTTTTGAATTATAATGGCAAGTAGTTTATATTTGAAAACGCGTCTGTAAAGCCCTCTACATAAAAACTAAACATCCCACAATTAATAATGTCAATTATGAAACTAGTCGCAACATTTTAAAGTGTCTAGCATAATAATTAACATTACCAAATTCTTAGCCATTAGGTAGTTATGCGTTTGAATTGTATGCACTTTCTTTAACGTCATCAATTTCTTAACGGTTTAAACAGTCAAACTTTTAAATCTCTCATATGTGTAGAACGCCATCACGCTCTCATGTACATTTCAACTTTACAGACGCTTTTTCAAGTTATAAACTACTTGCCGTTATAATTCAAAAATGAACACAACAGTAAAGTCATAATTTGTAAAGACACTAAAATATATATATATATTATTTATATATATATAGAGAGAGATATTATATATATATTATATATTTAATTCCTTTCCGTTCTTCTTCATATTATATATTATATATATATATATAGATATTATATATATATTATATATTATATATATATATATATGTGTGTGTGTGTGTGTATGTATGTATGTAGTAGGTTGGGCATGTATGTACTTATGTCTAAAAGAGTCGGAATGACAGTTTCAAATGAGAAACAAGGACTCTGTATACTAGTCAATGGGATGTTGTTTTATTAATCATGGGTTGGTGATAATCAAATTAGATAGATAGATAGATAGATAGATAGATAGATAGATAGATAGATAGATAGATAGATAGAAAGATAGATAGATAGATAGATAGATAGATAGATAGATAGATAGATAGATAGATAGATAGATAGATAGATAGATAGATAAAAGGGGAAGATAGATAGAAGGGGAAGATAGATAGAAGGGGAAGATAGATAGATAGATAGATAAATAGATAGATAGATAGATAGATAGATAGATAGATAGATAGATAGATAGATAGATAGATAGATAAAAGGGGAAGATAGATAGAAGGGGAAGATAGATAGAAGGGGAAGATAGATAGATAGATAGATAGATAGATAGATAGATAGATAGATAGATAGATAGATAGATAGATAGATAGATAGATTAATGGACAGAAAACCAACAATATCTCTCTCTCTCTCTCTCTCTCTCTCTCTCTCACTCTCTCTTTCTAAGTTCATTTTATTACTTACTAGCAAAACCTACCCGCTCTCTGGGCAGCAATTAATTGGGATGGGAAACCGTTAATTAAAAAAAATATTTAGACAATTCAAAAATGTTACCAACAAACTTTGGTAAATGTGTAAATTAACACACTCAACTAAATTACACCTCCCTAAAAAATGAGATTTTTCTTTTTAACATTAATCACAAGTTCGACTGGCAAGGTCGTAAAACCACACACAATCGCCTCAAAACAATAACGTACAGAATTCATCTCCAATGACAAAAATGGTTAACTGCCATAAAACCCTAGAATGGCTCGAAAATGGAGGATCATTTTACGTTAAATTTATTTGGGAAACTAATCCCCCCAGTTTTAATTTTAAATTATTTTTTGTTGTTTCTCTTCCCGTTAGTTTTTTTTTAGGGTATTCACATGTAATCGCCTAAAAAAGTAGAATCTCATTTTATCGGGAGATGGATGTTCATCTACTATAATATCCAAACTTTTAATATTTTTATATATACCATAAAAATAAGGTATTTAATTAGTTGAATAATTTTTAAAAATTTATTCAGTTTTCACGGGAAAAGTAATCACAACTAAAATTAATTGCTTATAATTAAAAAAAAATGTATGAGTTTTAAAAAAATTAAATATGGGTAAATTTGCATATTAATAACCATCCGATAACCCCACCCCCACCCCCCACCCCCACCCCCGGAAAAATGAGATTCTGCTTTTTTAGGCGATTGCGTGAAAAACGGAGATAAAGAAAAACAAATATTTTAGAATTTAGTGGGGTACCAGTTGTATATATATATATATATATATATATATATATGTGTGTGTGTGTGTGTGTGTGTGTGTGTGCGTGTGTGTGTGTGTGTGTCGAGGGAGCATTTTTTCCTTAAGACACGTATTATTAAAAATAACCGACAATTATTGTCTGGTTATTTTAGTATTGATCCCTTCAATTTTCCGGATTAAAGTCTTAATCTCGGAAGAAAATTGGCTGATGAAACTGCCGTAATTAACGCTTTGGTCCAGAGTACTTTCTGACCCATCTGGGTCCATCTTCAGTGGAGTAATGTCAAACACTTAATGAGTGTGGTTTCGTATTAAATTTTTCCCGCCATAATTAATTATAAATCTCACTCCGAGTCTTTGCCTGTTTGACATTACTCCACTGAAGATGGACCCAGATGGGTCAGAAAGTACTCTGGACCAAAACGTTAATTACGGCAGTTTCATCAGCCAATTTTCTTCCGAGATTAAGACTTTAATCCGGAAAATTGAAGGGATCAATACGAAAATATCCAGACAAGAATTGTCGGTTATTTTTAATATATATATATATATATATATATATATATATATATATATATATGCAAGCGTCATTAAAGACCACGGAGTTCTCTCTGTTCACGATCTTTCTTGTCAATTTCTCGAGGCGGCTAACGATTCTTTGGTTTTCGGGTGTTAACCGGTGGAGTATGGCGTTGTGTCGTGGGCCATTCCTCTAGCGCTTTCAGTCTCTCGACCGTCTTCAGGGGGCGATATCCAACTCCTTCCCACAGCAGGAATATGTGACACAAGGTCGGAAAGTGGGATTTGAAAAGCCAGCGCCCGAGAAGGTGAGCGCTCTGGCCATTAAAAATTGCCTGGGCAGCCCCGTCGGCATTCTCCGATAGGGGCGCCTCAGACAGTAAGCGATAAACTTACTCCACCCCAAAGAGAGGAAGCAAAGCCTGGGAGGGTGGACCTCCTAGAACTGCACAGGACAGACCCATAGACCGGCGTAAATCAAGCCCCGAAGGCCAAGACGATATCGGTCTATAGGATGTAGTATCCATCGGAACAGATACTACACTTTGATCTTGACCAAAAGGCCAATTTATTTATCTTTTGGATGATACATTTCTTTGAAGTAAAAAATGGAAAATTACAAAAGATGTGGCACAAGGCCAGAGTTGGGTTGGGTGGGTGGGGGTCGTGTGTCATTCTCTTGGTCTATTCTCTAAACTAGTTCCAGTCACCAAAATACCTCATTCACTCTTTCGGCAGGTTACCTAATATTAACCCCAATTTGTTATGACGTTTTTTATTTACAAATAAGTGGGTGTACAAAATTCATTGGCATTGGCGAGTCAGTTCCGACGGGGCAGAGCTCATTCGTGCTACTAGCTAAGAGACTTTGCTATCTGGGGTGTGGTCTGATAAGACTTTAGGTCGGCGTGTACCATGCCTAAGCAGGGAACACGTACTCAAACTTGGCACGTCCAAACACACAAACTAGCGGTGTGTATCCACCTTCTTTTAAATAAAGCTGAGTGCAATCTCCTCCTATCACACCTGATTTTGACCTTAAGCTGATGTTTAAAGTGCGAAATCAGTTCGTAATCAGAAGGTGATTCACCCACTTTCCCTATATATATGCGTGAGGTCCACACTACAAGTCTAGCTACGGCTAGGATCGTGAGAAACACCATTTGTTTCTCCCTGCACCACGGAGGCATCACATTGTACACTACAGATGCTACGTCCAAGGGTACTGACTGCTCGGGAGTGATGCGAGCCGTCACCTCGTTCACATATTTCCAAAACTCGCGCAATTTGATGCATTCAAAGAAGGCGTGCTCTGCCGTTTCTTCTTCGATGCCTGCGTTTATGCAACGCAGACAGAAGGGGTTTTCTCCACAGTTAGTTTTGAAACGTCTGTACTCGAGAGGCAGCGCGTTCCGGACCAATCACCAGGTCAGAGAAAACTCAGCGTTATTGAGATGACTCCGACGCGGCGCCCAACTCCACCGAGAGCGGATCTCCCCTCCGACCATCCAAGACGTTCCACAAGCGGATCCGACGCGGTCCCCGCCACTAACTCCCGATAAAGTGTATTTCTAGACCGTGCGAGGTCGCTGGACCCCGGCAGTAGTTTGAGCGCAGCTCGGCATTCGTTGAAGAACTGCGATTGCCCCCTTGGTTTACGTCTTCCTTCAACCAGGTGGTCAGGGATGAGGTTGGAAAAAGCCTTCTCAACCTCAGGGCCCCACGCAGACTCTTCTAACAAAGTACGGCTCAAGAATGCCAGTCTCTCGGCATGTTGATGACTTGCCAAGTCAGGCATTTCCAAACCCCCCTCGTTGAGACGTTGAGTACAGACCTGTCTGCGGACTAACGGCTGTTTGCCCTGCCACAAAACTGTGAAGAGCTGGCAAAGAAGCCGTTTTCAGGAGGCGGTGTCTTATTGTTACTAAGAGCCGTATTTATTGTTTTATTATTAGTTATATATCTATTAATTTACATATGTATACATACACACACACACACACACACATACACACATATATATATATATATATATATATATATATATATATATATATATATATATATTTAGTTATTTATTTACATCATCATCATCATCATCATCATCATCATTATTATTATTATTATTATTATTATTATTATTATCAAAAAAGCGCTAGAGGAATGACCCACGACACAACGTTAGGTGTCATACTCCACCAATTAACACCCAAAAACCGAAGAATCGCCGCGTCGAGAAATTGACAAGAAAGATCGTGAAGAGAGAGAGAACTCGAGGTCTTTAATGACGCTTGCATAAGAAATGATCTGCTGCCGAACTATATATATATATATATATATATATATATATATATATATATATATATATATATAAGTATGTGAATGTATATAAAAAATAATGTGATAAAAAGTTTATATTGTGTTATAACTTTTTATTTTTTATTTTTTTATTTATTTATTTTTGTATATATTTTGACGTGTAGGAATATGAATTGTTCTGTAAATAAAAATAGTTTTTTCTTGTTGATGATAGGGAGAACAAAATTTTCGACTGATGCCTTCAGTCTTCGTCAGTGTTTGGGGTTTGCGTGTGTACGGTGGGAGGTTTCCCCAGGCAATGAGGGGGGAAAGAGTAGAAAAATCATGAATTAAATATATGTATAAATGAGCACACGCACATACGTGTCCACACACACGTGCTGGGACGTGTACATGTACATTGATATATACACACACACACACACATACACCGACATGTGCCCATGCGTGAAAGCATACACACATATATACATACACCCATTCACAAATACCTTTCTTCTTTCTCTCTTTCTTTCTCTCTTACTGCTCGATACACACACACACATACAAACACACACACACCCGCCCGTGCCCATGCTAGTAAGCATACACATCTCTTACTGCTACTGCGTTCAATTTAACCGCTAATTGAACTATTTACTCGCTTTTTTCTTTCGCTCTTTCTTTCTTTCTCTCTTCGTCTGGGCTCGCGTACCTTTTTTCTTTCTCTCTTTCTTTCTCTCTTACTGCTCGTATATATATATATATATATATATATATATATATATATATATATATATATATATATATATATATATATATATATATATATATATATAAACGATCACGAATACTAATACAATTTGTAGATAGATCTGCAATGAATTAATAAGGTAAAAAAATTAAATTTAAAGGAGAAAAATAACATAATTGAAAATTTAAGAGATATATGAGCTCACAGAAATGAATTTAAATTTACTGGCTAAACATTTCAAAATATTTCCCTAAGCAAGGGAAATAACTCACTGCAAACGTTTAAGTGATTAACTTCCCTCTTTAAAACTAAATATTTAAACTGAATTTTGAATTTTAAAATTGTAATAAATTAATATAATAACAATTTACTAAAATTAGTCGAACACACGAAATATTTTTAAGATTTAGAAATATAACAATTACAAATAAATTTAACGAGAATCATTTCATCATTTAAAAAATATATTTTATTTGCTACGGGTCACTGTGACATTTATTGCAGTTCTGCCATAAAAAAAAAACAACATTAGTACTCACGAGTTTAAAGAGATTTGAAACACCCATAATTGGATAAAGAGGTTTTACCTCGAAATATATCATTGTGTAGAAGTCGTGACTAAAGAGATAAGATTTACTATAAAAAAATATTTTTTTAAAAAACAACTAAAAATCATTTCCGTTTTGTTCTTGTCCACACAACATACGTCTATTTCTTGCAATCCGATAGCCTTCTAATACTCTTCTATATGTTACGCGCAATGCTTCAAGCAAACTACATCTGTTGGGTGTACGGAAGTTTTATCGATCTGGCCTGCTGGGTTTGGGGTAGAAACGACATTTTAGCACCGTTCAGTGGACGAAGACTCCGAGAAAAAAAAGGAGAAAAAAGAACAAAAATAACCGGTTCAAGACGAGCGTGTCCATGTTTTTTCGTGTTCGCCTATAAAAGATACTCTGTGTGCGTCAAGAGATATCTGTTATTATTGTTTGTTTACAGGGGAATTTTTTTATGTTTCATTCATTTTATTTAACTTTTATTTAAAATACGTTTTTATTGGGGGGGGGGTGTTTAAGTGTGTTTGTTTAGAAGGGATTTTTGTACGCGTTGTTTTTCTTTCACGATTTCCGATATTTATTTCCGCTCCTACCAAAACTTTCCACTATCATCAAATGAATTCGTCTTTTCAGAATATTCTCTGAATAAAGTCGTAGGAAGGAAGGAAGGAAGGAAGTAAGTAAGGAAGGAAGGAAGTAAGTAAGTAAGGAAGGAAGGAAGGAAGGAAGGAAGGAAGGAAGGAAGGAAGGAAGGAAGGAGACGCGGATTTAGGTGTCTTCCTGCCCATCCCATGGTACCGGTATTTCCCCAGAATTTTTCATTTTGATTAAACACTCGCTCTATTTATGATAATGAGCACTTTTAAAATTAAAGAGGTTTACAGAGCCCTATTAAAACCAATCCTCTCCCCGTTATCTTTGTATAGAAATTCACTTGTTTGTGAGGACAGTAAAAAGAAAAATGAATATGCCTCCTGAGCACTAATGAAAATCACAAATATAGTTAAGGGGGCGTGCAGAGCACTAATAAACAATGTGTGTTCGAAGAGAAATGATTATATTCACAATAGTTATGAAGAAGAAGAAGAAGAAGAAGAAGAAGAAGAAGAAGAAGAAGAAGAAGAAGAAGAAGACGTCACTGTGACGTAATGTGCGCAAGAGTGATTCAGCAAAGTACTACATATTACATTGATTTATTTTCGAATTACTACATAATAGCGTTGAATTAAAAAAACGGTCCACTGTCATCGCTTCCCCCCTCCCTCATAGGCAAAAGTTTAACAATGTAAAAAATTGTGTGAGTCGACTGGAATCGAACGCTGTACATCTCGGTCTTGGATGTACATTGATAACCTCATGGCCACGGGAGCGAGTAGAAAATCTCTTGAAAATAGGTCACTTAAACGAAGCCTGTAGCTGGCATACGTTTTATTTTATGATCCGCCGGAAGGTGACCAAATTTAGAGTCCACCCGTCACACGGTTTGGGTCATTTCTATACTAAAAAAATCGATGGTTTGTTTCCAATTTTGGAATATGCGTGTGAAAGGTAAAGGATTCAGAAAATGACAACTTTATGAGTTCCAGTCGAGTATCTTGACGTATATTGAGTTAATTTGGAATTTGAGCCGCCATGTTGAATAATAAAACATTGTAAGGAACTATGTTCGTTAATTGAATTAACTAAAAACCGGAATGAGTATAACTGCATACGAAATAGGTAGAAATAACGCACTCCGATATTCTCGAATATCAGCGGAATTAGAGGGATCGTTCATTAAATGTTTGCGTAATGTATTGTATCATGTAGTAAATTAATAGCAGCCAAATGGTAAATAATAGGACCATGTTTTTAGAAAGTAGACGTTATGTTCTTCCCGCTGTCGATGGTGAGTTAGTACTAAAGTGTTAGCTGGAAAAGTTTTTTCTACCACCTATATGAAGTATGTCTTGGGGAGAGTCTAAGATGGTGGGCCAAAAATATATAATTAGTGTCAGCTGGAGAAAATAATAACCAGTTTACTAAAACACGCTCGAGTAAATAAGCGTAATATACTGGTAAGTTTAGTAGCCTGTGGTGCATGTGGTTATCTTTCTATTTTTCACAAAGGTACAGGGTAAAATCGTCTTTACTTATATATATATATATATATATATATATATATATATATATATATATATATATATATATATACGCAGATTTTTTGTTTTTGTTATTGTTTATACTAGCGATAAAAAAACCGGTGTGTTTATCATTATTTTGCACTCTCTGTGGTTAAGAACCTGCAGCGAACTGCATTCAATCGCCCTTTAATCGGACGTGTTATCAATTTTTATATATATATTTATGAATTATTTTTTCATAAATTAATTTTTACGTGCATAAAAGAAAGACATGGACACGTAAAAATTAATTTATAACAAAAATTAATGTTATATATATATATATATATATATATATATATATATATATATATATATATATATATATATATATATCGAGCACTGTTGAAGTAAATACTGAAAATTGATACATAAAAAATTATATCACCCTATAAAATTGTATGTGGATAGATGAAATACTGATATATATATATATATATATATATATATATATATATATATATATATATATATAAGATAAGATACTTTGCTTGAACTTTGAATGCTAATAAAATTGGATTGACACCTTATTTTATTACTTCATTTTATATTATACTATTAATGCTCTATCCAGTATATTGAGCTTAAGTTTTTTATCCGGATGTTTCAGTAATTATAAGATATTAGTTGACGCTTATATCTTTTGTTGGATTGCTTCATATATATATATATATATATATATATATATATATATATATATATATATATATATATATATATATATATATATATATATATATAAAGCATATAAAGCATATAAAGCATATAATAAATTAAAAATAGATATTACAAATCTAAATAAAATATTTAATAAATATGCAGGTTAAATTACATCGTTAAATTCTTATCTGATCGTTAAAAGAAACATACATGCACATAAACAGCCATTACGTTGTGTCCGGACGAGAAAAGTTGATCTAACGATCTGATTGGTTGACGAGCTGACACCACCCGATGCGTAAACACTAATTATGCGAGAATAGAAACCTAAAATCGACTCTTTCTGTGTCCTTTCATCGTTTACGCCTGCTCAATGGGACGCCGCGGAAATGACAAAGAGCAAAAAAAACGGCTACGTTTGTTTTAGGAGCAGCTTTTGAAGTCCTCACTCGGATATTCTTTTAGTGGATTAAATCAGTATTTGATTTCTACACCCCCGTTGCCTGTTCTGCTTGAAAGATCCATTATATATATATATATATATATATATATATATATATATATATATATATATATATATATATATATATATATATATATTCATGCATCCACATAAAACTTTATAAGGAAATATAATTTTTTTGTGTATAAATTTTCAGTATTTACTTCAACAGTGCTCGATACGAAAGTAGAGCTAGGTAGTAAGTTATGAAAATATATTTATGACAATTAAGCTACACAGAGGCTTCCGCGTTTCATCATGAAGATTCCAATGTTTATGTTAATTAATACAATGATAAATGAACCAAATCAAATAAAAGTTCAATAAACTAACTTTGTGTTGAAATCATGAAGTTCAAAATTCAGGATTCAAATGATTTGACCGGAGTAGCACAAACCAAAATTCGCTGTTTAAATGGAAAATCCGCTAAATCCGATTTGAACAGAATTAAATCAAACCGAGTCAATATATTCGGCCATTTCTTCTTCCGGGTCCGATAAAGATTATTTCCTCTGAGGAGAAGAATTATCTTTGAAAACTCATGAGTTAATGACGTTGAGATACTTTGCCTGAATTTTGAATTCTAATAAAATTTGATTCGCACCTTATTTTATTATTTCATTTTATATCATGCTATTAATGCTCTATCCAGTATATTGAGCTTCAGTCTTTATCCGGATGTTTCACTAATTAAAAGATATTAGTTGCCTCTTATATCTTTTGTTGGATTAACTTCATATATATATATATATATATATATATATATATATATATATATATATATATATATATATATATATATATATATATATATATAGTGAATGCTTTTATTCAAACATGTACAAGGTCTGCTACACTGGCATGTCGATGTTATCGATCTACATCTCTCAAGAGCTGAGGTCTCATCAGGCAGAGAATTATTTTTTGATCCAATCTGGTTGCTGAATTCCAGGGAGAATGAAGTCAAGCGAAAAAGAAGAGGAGAAAGAAATAAAAGTCATGTGACCGATTTTAAAAAATATGATTGCCGTTAGAAATTAATATTTTCATTTTTTTAATTTTTTATTTTTATTTTTTATATCCAACGCTGAGCTGGGGTAGAAAGGGGGGGGTCGAGGAAAAGAAAAAGAGAAGAGAAAGAAAAGGAAGAAAAATATAATTGCCATTAGAAAAGTTTAATTTACAGCTATTTATATTTTTATCCAACGCTTAGCTAGGGTAGGGGGGAGTGAAGGAAAAAGAAAAAGAAAGGGAGAGGGGTAGAGGGATGTTAGGGGTGGATGTCTATAGCCATTTAGTATTTGTTGCGGGCTGAGAATGACTAATCCATATATGAATCTTACTAAAAATAAAGATAATTACCAATAGGTTTTATTAATTAATTGATAAATACTATTTAAAATACATTTAACTATCCATCAAAATAATCAAAATTAAATGCCAACTGATCAAAATATAACAGCATAACTTATTAATATTAAGGTCATAAATCTCTCACTAATAATAATTTAAACTAAAATATCCCCGTAAGCTTTTTGTCATGTAATTGTTATATGTCTGCATTGAAATAAATTGAGACAACGCAATATACAGGAAGCAGACACAATAACTTGCTTAAACGGCCAAAAACATACAATGTGACACCTCCCCTCCTTCTCTTTCTTTATGTTCTCTTTCTCTCTTGTTTCATCTCCCCCGACCCCCCTTTTTTTATCCAGCCCAGCGCTGGATAAAAATAAATATGAATTTAACTCGAATCTTACATTAACCATTCTCAGCCCGCAACAAATACTAAATGGCTATAGACATCCACCCCTAACATCCCTCTACCCCTCTCCCCTTCTTTTTCTTTTTCCTTCAACCCCCCCCCCTACCCTAGCTAAGCGTTGGATAAAAATAAAAATATAAATAGCTGTAAATTAAACTTTTCTAATGGCAATTATATTTTTCTTCCTTTTCTTTCTCTTCTCTTTTTCTTTTCCTCGACCCCCTCCCCTTTCTACCCCAGCTCAGCGTTGGATATAAAAAATAAAAATTAAAAATTAAAAAAATTAAAATATTAATTTCTAACGGCAATCATATTTTTTTAAATCGGTCACATGACTTTTATTTCTTTCCCCTCTTCTTTTTCGCTTGACTTCATTCTCCCTGGAATTCAGCAACCAGGTTGGATCAAAAAACAATTCTCTGCCTGATGAGACCTCAGCTCTTGAGAGCTGTAGATCGATAACATCGACATGCCAGTGTAGCAGACCTTGTACATGTTTGAATAAAAGCATTCACAATACAGCTCTATATTTTATTGAGCACTCTTTTATAAGCCCGGTTTGATTCCCTTTGGATTTCTACCCTGTGGATTTTTACCCTACCTGGATTACTATATATATATATATATATATATATATATATATATATATATATATATATATATATATATATATATATATAGTACCGTCCAAAATTAAGGAACAAAAATAAAATCTTCCTAGTCTCAAATAAATTATATTTTAATATTTGTGAAAATTTCACTACATATGTAAATTATGTAGTTGGACTTTTACCGAGATTTTCAGATGAATTAAAATAATATTATTAAAGTTATCCACCATTTTACATGTTTGAAGTGTCAAAAATTAAGAAACGTTAAGGAAAAATATATTGTTTAAAGCTTAAAACAGTAGGGGTTTTTTTTGTATAAAAGGATGAAAATAAATATTCTAACTTTAATATTCATAACTGCTGCAAGTCACACAATATCAATCATGTCAAAAAGAAATAAAACTGATTTAAGCGACAAAGCAAAAATCGTCAAATTAAGACAGGAAAATTTGTAAGGGGATGATGAGTTGATGAAAGGGGTTATCCTTTTATCTTCTCGTAAAGAAACGGAACAACGAAAAGTATTTCTGTAACTATAACAAAAAGGGGTTTTATTAACTCAAGGTTACCTATACCGTTTGGTATAGGTAGAAGAGAGTGGGACAGTGTCCGTCTGAGGAAGAGGAAGAATATAAGAGTTCTTAGGGCTGCCTGGTAGTAGTCGTCGAGTGGGCGGCGGCGGCAGGAGAGAGAGAGCGTTTCCTCGTTCCTCGCTGGTGCTGTCTGCGATGTGTCCAAGCTGGTGCCAGGAGGTCGTTTCATCTTTTTCCTTGAACCCTAAGGGGACATAAGTAGTCCCTTAGGGAACTAACGATATTACTGCGCCCTGTGATTTGATTGGACACGCCAACTCAAAGGGACAGTGATTACGCATTCAAAAGTAGTCCCTATTGGTGACTGCTACAAATTTGACAATAGAAGAAATTGGAAAACGCGTGAAACGTTCAAAAAGTGTTGTAAGCCGAGTTCTCAAACTCTATAAAAAAAACTGGAAGGTTAAGTAACACAAAGAAACTTGGTAGACCAAGAAAGACAAAGCAAAAGAGGACAGGGTTATACAACGCCTGGTGTTAAAAGACAATTTCCTTACAGCTGGCAAAATTACTAAACCAATAGAAGGTGTCACGAATGTTTCACGACAAACTGTGTCCAGAAGGTTGCACGAAATAGGTCTTTTTACAAGATCTCCTCAAAAAAAGCCGCTAATAAGTAAACAAAAAAGCAGCTAGATTGGCGTTCGCAAAAAAACATGTTATATGGTCCAAAGAAAATTGGAAAAAAGTTTATTTCAGTGACGAATCAAAATTTAATGTATTTGGCAGTGATGGAAAACAATTTGTAAGAAGAAGAAAAAGCGAAAGTTTGGATCCTAGCTGCATCAAAAAAACTGTTAAATTTGGTGGAGGTAGCGTGATGGTTTTCGACATGATATCATGGCAGGGTACATCACCACTTGTACGCTTAAATACTAGAGTAAATGCCACTGTATACAAGAATGTTTTAGAACAATATTTATTTGATAACAGTAACTGCGCTATGTTTTGCTTGTTTTGTTTTTTGTTGTTGTTGTTTCTTTTAGAAAATTTCTTGAAAATATAACTTAAAATCATAGGACGCAGCACCGTATCAAAATTGTCGCCTGGTACAAATCGACTCGTCATCTCTCGGGCGTTTGCGTAGGATAGCCGAACGCTTCCGACCAGAAACTCGCGAAAACTGGGGCAAGATCGATACAAGTACCAATAATTATACCAATATTTACAATGATTATAGTAATGAAATCAGTAATAATTACTATAAATAATAGGAATAATAATCATATGACAATAATAATCATATTAACAATGATAATAATAATTATATTAATATTAATAATAATTCTACTATCAATAATAAGATTATAGTAATAATAATAATTATAATGAAACTAATAATTAAGATAATAAAGATAATAGTAATAATAATCTTATTAGTAATATTAATAGTCATTGTAACATATTAGTAGTATTCACTAAGAGTTCTCACACAGATCATCGTCAGTGATTGTTCACCGACAACAACCAGTGGTATTTCCTGGAGTCTGAGTGACAACAAGTCTCCCCAGATTTCCAATATTCTTCACCTCTTTTCGATAACGATGCGGTATCGCAACAGCTTCTTACCATTGATTTCTCGCTGGTAAGGACAATTGATCTTCTCTGGGATTTGAGTGGCAATAAGCCTCCCCAAGGTCCCAGCATTCTCCGCACTTTTCCAGTGGAGGTCTGGTTTGTGCTGTCCCTCCTCGGTCTTCTCATCCTTTTTTACCCTCTACAAATATTTTGTCTGGTGTCAGCCTAGGCCGGCACCATTTAAAAAATATATATTCTTAATTAATTTTTTTTTAAATGTTTTTTTGTTTTGTTTTTTACTTTTTAAATTATTTATTTTTTCTATTATTTTTTTAATTTTTCTTTTTTTTTTACTTTTTTTTAAATTCTTTTAAATTTTTTTAATATTTTTTTTTTGAGGGGGAGAGGGTTGTTATTATTATTATTATTATTATTATTATTATTATTTACTCACTAGGAGTTATCACACTGGTCATCTTCAGTGGTCGCCCACTGCCGACAACCTGTGGTATTCCCTGGAGTCCGAGTGACAACAAGTCTCCTCAGGCCTCCAGTATGCTCCACCTCTTTTCGTTCATCACCGCTGATGACCTTGCGGTAATCGCAACAACCACCTACCAACGATTTCCCGCTGATAAGGGTCATTGGTCCCCTCTGGGGCCCGAGTGGCAACAAGCCTTCCCAAGGTCCCAGAGCTGTCCGCGCTCTTCCAGTGGAGGTCTGGTTTGCGCTTTCCCTCCTCGACCCTCTGTCCATAATTTTTGTGGCGTCAGCCTATGCTTGCGCCTCATTCGTGCGGTTATTATTATTATTATTATTATTATTATTATTATTATTATTATTATTATTATTATTATTTTTTTATTATTTTTCTTTTTAAACCCCAGAACGGAAGTCAATAATGGATATTAATAATCGATGAGTTCATAAAGTTTGTATTATTTTTATTGTTACATAACGAGGGCCGTTGTTTGAATGGAAAGTTTGAGTGACACCTTAAGGGTCAGAGGTTACCCCAGAACACACAAGTTGACGAAACCAAACGACCTTCGGTTGGAAATTTTCTGTCTCTTAGCTGGTGAGACTTCAAGCTGGGAACATAACTAGGTGTAGCGGGACGAGCTATCCGTCTATCTATCTATTTACCTATCTGTCTATCTAATGTTCTTATCACCAACCCATGATTAGTAAAACAACATCTCATTGACTAATATACAAGGTCCTTGAAACTGTTATTCCGACTCTTTCAGACATAAGTACATATATCAAGGGAGGGGCGAGAGCGCTCTATTCCTTAATAGACTTCACGAATGGCCTATGCTGGAAATCTCATTTCTTTGATCAATCATAACTCAAAAACCAATAAACTAAATTAGTTAAAACTTTGCACAAAATTTTTATTTGATAGGTTGTATAAGTGTGTAGAATTTCAGTCAAGGCAACCCAGAGATCCAGAAAGTTCAATCATGAAATCATGCTATCTGTGTGTACGTACGTACGTATGTGCCACCCTATATCTCATCAACTATTTGATGGGTTCAGCTGATTTTTGGCAAAGATAGAGGTTCTAGGGTCTAGTTGATGGCATTTTAATTTCAGTTTACCATTTACCTTGATTAGTCAAACTACCAACTATATCAGTTATGAGAAGGCATTGTATTGAGACATAGCCTTTACAAAAGAAGTGACATTCCATGATAAATGCCAGTATACTGAAATCATATGCCCTTAATAGGGTTAAGATGAAAATTCATATACACTAAATGTACAAAAGCAAGGAAATTCCCAAATTTTTACACTTTTATTGTCATTAAGGGTATGTGAGCACAACAGGGCTATGCATTTTACTGGTAGGAATTTTTCTTCAGCGCACCTCACACACTTCATCCACTCATGCATAGAGATTTATACTGTAGTGATGTGATAATGGAATGGTTTGGTTGATATGTAGTCATACCCTTAATGACAATAAAAGTGTAAAGATTTGAGAATTGCCTTGCTTTTGTACATTTAGTGTATATGAATTTTCATCTTAAGCCTATTAAGGGCATATGATTTCAGTATACTGGCATTTTTCATGGAATATATATATATATATATATATATATATATATATATATATCAATGTGTTCACGCACACACACACATCTATCTGTCTGTCTGTTCTCTCTCTCTCTCTCTCTCTCTCTCTCTCTCTCTCTCTCTCTCTCTCACACACACACACACACACACGTACAAAAGTAATCTGCCTCTCTGATGTTTTCTGTGACTATTAATCGTTTTGTAATAAACGATTATTAAAAACTGATCATCGGCGTCGGAGTGATTGTATCTGCAGACAAGCAAACGCCTGGGTTTCCGGCGATGACAAAAGTGTATAATGGTTATACACGTACCGGTAAGTGAAAACATACCGGAAACACGGACAAAGTCGTCTCAACTCGAAGCCACGTACGATCAACCGGGGCTACTTTGACATTGGGGGCTACAATGATAATCGTATGTCAACCTGTATTTTTCGCTTTTAACTAATCAACCTTGATTTATTTTACTCCTACAATTGAGCTGTAACATATGTATGTGGTACAAGTGCCAGATATATTTTGTTTCCCGCCAGTGCAAGTGTTACATAGCCGTCCCAGAATGGGCCGTGGCAGTGCTCGTTTTGTATATTCATCCCGGAATGGGCCGTGACAGTTCTCGTTTTGTATACTCGTCCCGGAACGGGCCGTGGCAGTTCTCGTTTTGTATACTCGTCCCGGAACGGGCCGTGGCAGTTCTCGTTTAAACAACTCGTCATTTTTAAAACATAAATCATATGTGTTGCATACCTTTAAATTTCTCGCACCTTCAATCTTTCCTCGTTGTGTGGAGGGGTGCGTCGTCCAGTAGTTGAATTCTTTCTTCTTTCTTCTCTCTTCTTTCTTTCTGTTGTGAGCCACGCCGCTGCAACAAAAAGCTTCATGACCGACTCACTAAACAACAATCTTTTAAACTTTTAAGTTCTGTTTTATTTGGCGTTAGTTATCTGTCGGCTTGGAGATATCCACTAATGTCGAGAGAGAGACCAAATTACTGCTTTCGTAATTACTTATCAATTAAGTCCTTAGCCATTCGTGGAGGGGGAAAAGAGATCTCTCGCCTGTATTTTCTTAGGGAATTAATTCCCCTAATCATGTTGCAGACTACATCGTGAAACACGTCCGATAGGCTCGCCTCCAAAACCCAGACTAGCAAAAACTCATGCAAAAGCCTGTGACGTCACAGAGCACCTATGCACAGTAGCATTCGTCACAGCCTGACTCCTTTGAACCCCCGACCTAAAAGGTCTCATCAAAATGGTGGCCGGTCACGTCTGTGAGCTCCAACCGTGAGAACAGCCCTATGCAACACAAGAAGTTCTTGAAAATGCTGAAAACTATACTTCGTCTTTATTTTGGTATGCTTTAAAACTATACTTCGTCAAAAGAGAAAACACCACAAAAACGTGAACCAACGATAACTCCAGCAATAGCGATCTTACTGATTCACATCCATCTTTGTGTGGTGTAAGAAAACGCAAAAGTACCACTGATTATTGCAGTCGTTCCTATGGATGTTTATGTGCCTTGTTACAAGGTGAGCTTATAATAGTGTTGTAGTATGGGGCTACTATGATAATTTATTATAAAATGCATTATCATTTTAGTATCACGGGGCTACGATGATGATTTTTTTACAGTTAAAATGTACTAAAAAAACTGAAATTAATCTTTTGCTTCAATTTTTCGAGAAGATTAAAACCGAAGAGTTATTCGTTTAGGGAATTTGCAGAACGAGAGAGACACAGTAGGGACACATGCCTCCCAAACCTATCATAGTATCCCCGGTTCACAATAATAAAGAAAATAACAACAACAAAATCCAACTGATTATTTTGAAGAGAATCTGGAAGTTACAACATTCCTTTGAACTAACATCAATAAGGCGAACAATGTGACCAATAGAAAAGTGGACAAAAAATAAGTATAAAATTGGGTCAAACTAAAAATTTTAAATATCGTTTCGGAAATTGGAGATAAAAAAACGCGAGCTATACAAAAATAAATCCAGCTGTATAAATTATTTTCTTTGAGGAATTAACTCGAATTGCATTTTATTATTCTAAACAACATGGGCCAACATTCAACAAAATAAAATAGCTATATTATTTTCCTCTATCCTGTTGACCGATATAACTTTCGGGCGATAAGCTACATAAAAAAAATCTCTCTTGTCATCTATGGATTCATGTTCTGAAAAGAAGAAACTTAATTTCCAATTGCTTTTAAAAATTCTTATATTTCATTCCGTTTAATTTTTTTTCTTTTTTATTAGTCAAATTTACAGAAAACAATTTCATGTTAGGTGCTCAACTGAGTTCAAATCAACGGTTCCCCCCTTTCACAAGAAAAAAATCGTCTACCTACAACCACTGCCAATAATTTCTCCCTCTGTATAACTAAACAGAACTTCCGTGAGCAAAGTTTCTTCCGTAGATCTCCCCCGTCTGCGGAACACAATTCTACTGGGTTGCTTCCCAACCGACTACAACATGGTTGTTTTCAAGTCCAATGTTAACAAATTCTTGACCAGTAAAAACATTCGTTACTGATCCTCACGATATTTTTTTTAAATTTAGTTCACCCCAAACAAAGCAAGTTGCCACTGTAGACGTAAGGGACTACTGAGATTTAGGGTGAAAGTTTAGGGGGTCATCATAAATTGGGATCTATGCAGCAAGATGCTTGTTCACATTAGTTTTAAATTTCTGCATGTCGGTACAGTCAGGGAAGGAGTTCCAAAGGCCGGCAGCTCGAGGAAAGAAGCTATTGGAGTAGAAGGCTCTTCGGCATCTGGGGACCTCCACAGTGAATGGGTGAGATGTAGCTGATTGTCGGGTTGGTCGAGTGTATCTACGTTGAGGGGGCACCAGAGCAGCAAGTTCATCGGAGCGCAATCCATTGAAGTACTTGTAAAACAAGCACAAGGATGCAACATTGTCGCGATGGGACAGGGGCTGGAGCTTGGTGGATAGTGAGGGACCTATTAGATTAGATACTCTTTTTTGGAACTTGTCTAAGAGGAAGAGACCCGTGGATAATGCACCAGCCCAGATGTGACAACACTACTCCACCTGACAAACTCATTCATCGTTATCCTTGAGTGGGCTTTGGGCCTTGGTAAGCGGTGACTTGTTAGTAAAATTTTTTTAAAAGACAAGGAGAGTTTAACCTGTCAATTGAAGTCCTCACACACCATTCATCTTAACTGTGTACAAAATCTAATGCGATACATAACTCGGTAACCACCACTTCCTCTTTGGTTTTACAATAACATTTCACATACTACGGAATAGCAGAAGTTACACAATATTTATAGTCGATATTATTTCTTAGATGCACATGTCTTACTCTTGCTTCTATCTGTCATCAAACGGACTATATTTTTCCCTGGTAATTTTAGTCTTCCATACGATTTTAGTCATCCATACAAAAACAAATACTAATGAAACTGACTATTTCGTTGGCATCTAAAATCACTGTAAACTATTACATTTTTATCGAAATTAGCAAAATGCTAATGTTTATCTAATTAGGTTAACAAATTTGCATATTGGTTTTGAAAAAGAACATGTTATTAATTAACTATTATTTGTAATTGTTTTTTTAATTAAATGATTGTCTTCATTTTAATATAACTTTATTTAGAAGAACCAACTTGATTTTCAACAAGTTGTGATCTATTTCTAAATTGAAAGTTAAAAGGTAAATTGATTTATTTTCCTTTCCTTATGCTCAGATTTAAAAGATAAATAAATTTGTATTGAAATTACCAAAATGTTAGTTTTTATATATATATATATATATATATATATACATATATATATATATACATATATATATATATATATATATACATATATATATATATATATATATATACATATATATATATATATATATACATATATATACATATATATATATATATATATATACATATATATAAGTATAACTTTTTTAGTGCTTGTGGATTGTAGGTAAGAAAAAATCTATCTTTAATTTGATGAGAGTCAAATAAGGGGGAGAGAACTCTAGTTTCAAGTTTCAACCACGATGTATCTTAAAATGGATTTTACTATTGTAATTATTCTAAAATAAAGTTTTCAAAAATGTATACGTAAAAGGATAATTTAGGAATAAAACAATCACAACGCATTCGGCATTAATGAAAATTAAAATAATTTTGAAAAATAAAATGATTTTGAAAAATTAATTATCACAGAAGAAGGAAAAAATAGAAAAAATACGTAAATGGAAGAAAAAAAACATGAAACATGAAATAAAGTTTTTGAAATAAATGAGTTTTGCACTGGGTAAAATTCGGCAATTTGTTTGAAAACAGTTCCTTTTACATATACATTTTTTTTTAAACTTTATTTTCGAATAATTACAATAGTAAAATCCATTTTAAGATACATTGTTGTTGAAACTTGAAACTAGAGTTATCTCCCCTTATTTGACTCTCCTCAAATTAAAGAGAGAGAAAATTCGGACCACTTTTTTCTTCCAACTTAAGTTACAGTTTCTTTTTTTTAAGGTTGACTGGTATTTTTGTTGTGTATTACATTTGCCCTCTTACGCCTTACACCTCTTACACCTGCAAAAATAGTTTGTTTACTTTTTACGAAGATTTCTTAATTATGGTTCTACTTATGTAGATTTGTTATTGTGTTAAAAAATTCAAATTTTAAATAAAACTGTCATTTGTTTTTATTTAAAATTTAGTCTGAACATTTTTGTAAGAAGTAAATAAACAATCTTTTTTCAAGTTAAAGAGGGAATATTTTTTTTAAAAATCGAGTTTGGCAAAATAAATTTTCGATTTCATATATTCGTTATGGCTGAAAGTTGTGACGAGCAGAGATTGCCTTGAATATGACGAAAAGGTTGCTCCGCTGACATTCCTAGATTTCCAGAGAAGCAGCAGCCGCTAGTGGTCGTGCCTTGGCCATGTCTAAATTGGCCGTACACAAATAGTAAAACCGTGTTTGACCTACCAGTGCATTTTAAGATTATTTGACGCTCATTTTTATTTCTTGATTGAAGAGTTATCTCCCTTTCATCGTAATATATTTCCCTTGATTTTAATCATCTTCTTTAGCCAATATGGCGATCATATGTGCTTTCTGATCTTCAATTCTGATTTATTATGCATTCTGATGTAGATTGAGTTTTTAATTGATGGTAATTTTGTCATTTGGTTCTGTTTTTGATGAAATTTTGAACTTTTTTGGATATGTATAATAAATGTACTTTTTTAATGTAATAGGTCACAACTTATCAAGGCCCATAGGCCACTCGAGGATAAGGGTTAATGAGTTTTTTATCAGGAGGACAGTAAAACAACAATGCGAAGATAGGTTACAATGGTTGAGACTGGCCAAAAAATTGATTATTTAAGAGGACGGCTCAACAATGATTTGTTAGTATTTGACTTGAAAACGACCATGCTATAGTCAGCTGGGAAGCAGTCTCATGGTATCGTGTTCCATAGACAGATAATTCTTGGAAAGAAACTTTGCTCAATTTTACCCAGCAACGACAGGACACAGGACCCGATAGTTTAAAATATAAAAATAAAGGCCATATTTGCAATGACCAGGTTGGTAGATATATTACCTGAAAATGCAGAATATACAATTAAAAGTGCATGCATAAGTTACTGCAGGGTGATTCCCGAACTAATATAAAAGGGGAGAGTTTGAATGCCTACTAGACACCATCCTCGAGTGTCTTCGGTCTCTCTGTACACGGGTTTGTCAGGATACCTTGACATGAAGATACTTCACCCTACAAGTAAACCTTGAACAAATATTCAAAATAAAATAGTATTCGAAGCCCAAATAAGATCACACTCGCTCATACGAGGAATGGTGCAGCTTCTCCTAGTGATGTTACCTCAAGTAACAGCACTAAGCTGAATACTCTACCAGACCAGATGAATTCTGACCCTAGAATCCGGTCAAACCAATAAAAGATAAACTATGACATAGTTATAAGATCAATTGGGAAGAAGGAAAGTAATATTCTCCACTGTTTTACTAATCCAAGCTTCGAGAGGTAAGGAGAATCTTAAATGAACACTCGGATATATCTTTTATAAAAAAAATCAAGTATTAGCCTCAGGAAGGGACCCCTTGATTTATGAAAGAATACTTAAGTAAAATGAAGTAAAATTAAGAAATGTTACTTCTGGTTCTTTTTGGTATGTAGCCAAATAATTTGGACCCTATCTCTCATAGATATCTTCACCTTGCAATGGATACATGATCAGGTCAGACACTTTCACAGTTCAAACCGCTGAAGAATTTGGTGGCAGTTCAAGTTACTAATTATTTAGGTTTGGTTTGGTTTATAGCATAACAATCATCTATGGATTATTTAATGCCGAATAAAGTTGTCAAATGAAATTTCAATGGTAGGTTAATTATTTTATATTGTTTTGAAAAAAATAAAAATTTTAAAAAATATAATTAAAAATTGAGATTAAATTTTTTTGAACAGTCCAACTTCAGATTTGTGTCTTTTAACAAGTCCTTTAGATTTTTCGAGTTGTATTTCTTTGACTTTGTTGTAAATCTATTAATATATGTTTGACTGTAAAAGGTTCTTGATATGATATACACATTGGAGACTCTTCACCTTTCAATAAATGTCTGTGAGTCATATATGTATGTCTTATACAAAGCCTTGCTACTACTACATCTCTTCTTGGACAAATCTTGTGTCATTTATTACTTTGGCATTCATCCCAAGATTCTTGCCATTTTTCTTTGTGTTACGTCTGATGTTTACATGTTGTTATCGGTTTAATAACAATTAAAAAATGATCAAAGGACGAAGTAGAACCTTTAACAAATTTATTAAACAAATCAGAGATTAAATGGAAATGTAAAAGCCGCTGGATGCGTTATGATTAAGTCTGTGATCGTGAGGCAGTTGTGTTTACCTTTCAACTGTCATGGTGGACGCTCTCTTTTACCCCAAGGGCCATAACTCTGCTTGTTTTGGTCCAAGGGAAATAACTATTTTGTTAGGTTGTCCCTAACACTTTAATTCACCTGTTTATAGAATCCTAGTATTGGTAGGTATCAAGTGTTGCATTTCTTACAAGGAAATGGCCTTTTCCTATTTAAGTCAGTATTTCATAGATGAAAGTGATAATACAAAAAAGAACAAAAAAAACTGAAAACATCTGGTATTGGTATTAAAGTGGTGATTATGTGAAACTTTACTAGGGAAAAAATTGACATCAAATAAGTGGGTGCTTATGCTGATTAGCGGCCATATGAAAAAAATATTTTTATATAAAAACAATAATATATACTTATTAAGCATTATATTCTTACTCACTGTACAGAAAGTAGAAAAAATTATCCACTAGAACTTTAATTACAAGTATTTTTTCATTCTGCGTATCATAACAGCGATTCGTTCACTAAGCCTCCATCTTGTTTTTTAACAAGATTTCAAGGGCAGATAACTGAAATCTTCTTAAAAACAAGATGGAGGCTTACTGAACGAGTCGCTGTTATGATACGCAGAATGGAAAAATACTTGTAATTATTGTTTTTATATAAAAATAATTTTTTCATATGGCCGCTAATCAGCATAAGCACCTAAGTGTTCTGGTAATATCTGAGTTTCAAATGTGTAAATTTCAATTGGTAAAAAATTGCTTTCAGTAGCAAAACCTATATTTTTGTAAAATCAGTACATACATAATAAACTGAAAATGAAAATCATCCGTAATATGATGATGTATGTTGAAATTATAAAATCACTTCAAAATGATTCAAAATAAAATATTTTTAAAAAATTTATTGAATTACATTTTTGGAAAAGATGCAACTTTACTTCACACTAGACACGTTTGATTTTTATATTTTTTTTTTTTTTTAAACTTCTTTCACCGAGCATACTTGATCGTTTCCGTTGCTTCATTTTCTTTTTCATCTGTTGTGTTAGTTGGTTTCAGTATATTTTGTGCAGGTCTCTCATCTTCAACATCGATTAAAAATGATGGTTTAATCTCGTAACGGGATTTTAATTTACTACTTTTTTCATGAATATAATAATAATTGGAAAAGATAATACGAGAACCGCATTCTTATAACGAACACTTAACTTTAAAATATCGATTTTATTTGCTTTAAAACAAAAGTAAATATTTTTTAAATATGGGGGAGGGGATGGGGCATAAACCCTATTTAAAACTATACCCCTCCTCAAGAACGGTCCTAAATCGATATTTATTCCAGTTGCCTAAAATTGCCAAATTTTCCGGGCAACTGTGGATTGTTATTTTCGTTGACTTTGTGGAGGTCTGTTTTATCTTCAAGTCTTCTTTCTTCAATTTCTTTTCTCAATTTGAAGCGTTCGTTTATTTCTCTCAAATGCTAAACGCTGGAATTCCGAAAAAATTTTATCACTGGTGATTGAATGTGCAGCTGTGCGTGATCATCCACTTCGTCCAAATTAGGTAGTTGATTTCGACATTGGTCATTTCGTCAATCATGTGGTCTGGCAGTGCTGCAACAGAAGCATCTTCCCTGCGAACAAAATCACAACTCGAGCATAAAACAAACAACAATGTTTTATTTTGAGATTACGATGACACCCGACTTCTTTAACGAACGACAGACTTGCAAAAATGGACAAACATTTCTCCCAACCGAATACAAAGTTTATGGTCCATCTAAGATCCACAGAAACCCAATTAACCTCCTTGCCTGTCCTGCTGGAATATTATATATATATATATATATATATTAGAAGTTCATACCTTTTTTGAAGCATCCAAATAAATTTTAAAAACAAGGGGTAAGGTAAATCAAAATACCTTTTAAATCATGTTAAGATGCGATGATGTTTTATTAAAAAATAAAAATCGAAACCGATTTTTATATATTTTTTTTTTTCTTTACCTTACCCCTTGTTTTTAAAATTTATTTCGATGCTTTAAAAAAGGTATGATTTCGTACCGAAAGTGAAAATAAAACACCTCATGAGCCGACTACACCATCTGAGATCGGCAGACCATTAACATCGGATCTACTAACTACACTGAAGAAGCCGATTGTACTCGGTGAAATATATCTGTAATATAAACTAAAAAAAAAAAAAAAAAATAGGTTTATAAAAAATAAAAAATCGTTTCGATTTTTCTTTTTTAAATAAAACATTATCGCATCTTAACATGCTTTAAAAGATATTTTGATTTACCTTACCCCTTGTTTATATATATATATAAACGACCACACTGAGATAACTTAAGATTTATCAGCTGTTAATCTATAGACATAAAAACTGACTGTCGCTGGGGCCCCATCATCTGGTATGAACATTACTTTTGAAAAGTCTCAAGTGGCTCACAATCACAGCAGGGAAACTCGTATCCAAGAAGACATTACTATTTCAAAGACACCAGCCAATTTCTTGTGTGGTCTTTTCTCTTAGCTAAATGTGTGTCCTATGCAGGTCTGCTGTCCGTAGCATGCAACGTTGCACATGTTTACAAGTCATAGTAAGCGGTTCGCTTATAATGACAAAAAAAAAAAATTTTTAATTTAAAAAAAATTAAAAATCTTGCCTGATTGTCTAATACATTCCATGATAAATGCCAGTATACTGGAATCATATGCCCCTAATAGGGTTAAGATGAAAATTCATTGGTAGGAATTTTTCTTCAGCACCCTTCACCCACTCATGTATAGAGATTTATACTGTAATGATGTGATAATGAAATGGTTTGGTTGATGTAGTCATACCTTTAATGACAATAAAAGTGTAAAAATTTGGGAATTTCCTTGCTCTTGTACATGTAGTGTATATGAATTTTCATCTTAACCCTATTAAGGACATATGATTTCACTATACTGGCATTTTTCATGGAATGTCACTACTTTTGTAAAGGCTATGCCTCGATACAATGGTCATTTTTAAGGTTTTTTGGAATTTTCTGGAAAACTAAGGTATATGGTAAACTGAAATTAAAATGCCATCAACTAGACCCTAGAACCTCTATCTCTGCGTACATACAGATAACATGATTTCATGATTGAACTTTCTGGATCTCTGGGTTGCCTTGACTAATGATGCTGAAATTCTACACACTTATAGAACCTATCAAATAAAAATTTTGTGCGAAGTTTTAACTAATTTGATTTATTGGTTTTTGAGTTATGATTGATCAAAGAAATGAGATTTCCAGCATAGGCCATTCTTGAAGTCTATTAGGGGATAGAGCGCTCTTGCGCCTCCCTTGATTGTTATACCAATATACAGGGCGACCCCCCCCTTCCAAAAAAAATTGCCACGCACGAAATCATTAAGTCATTAGTGTCCAATATTTTCTTTAATTTATCACCAAAAATCTTTTGTAAATACAATATTATATTTGTGCCAAATTACTTTCAAAGATTTACTCAGCTTTATAGGTCAGTCGGAGCATTCGAATAAACAATATATAAAAAATGTGGGTTGGTTATAAAGACTCCTTACAAAATCAATCTTTCGATTGAATAATCGATGAAACCGATTGTATCCTTCCACTCTAGATTTTCACAGAATACTGAAGCATCAGTATTGCCAATATACATCAGACAGTAAGTGTAATATTTGAAAGACACTTCAATCGTTATGACTAACTGTAGATATATCTGAAAAATACAAACGTTCTGAAATAGGGTTGATTATTTTTCTGGTCCTTAGAGGGAGGAAGGGGGGGGGGGAAAGGGGGGCACTAATTAGTTAATAAAATTCATGACCCCTTTTTGTAATCAAACCATATTTGCTACAAATAAACTTTATTACTGATTTTTTTTTTTTTTTTTTTTTTTTTTTTTTTTTTACCAAGCTTCAGTCATGAATGTCAAGCAATTTTTGTTTTATCGCTATTCATTGGTATGCAGGGACACTTTGGTGATAGGGCCATTATCCAACACTATGAGACTATGGGAATGGCGTATCTGTTGTGAATCGTTGATTTGACTTGCGCGAATGAACGCGGGGCAGTCGAGTGCAGAGCAGGGCTTGTTCACACAGTCGGAGCTGGCAGACGTGACAAGGTTACCATGTGACGAGACCCCAGATCAAGTGTCAGTCTGCACCTGGAGAGGCTGTGACATCACAGGTCCTTGCGTGGGAAACACTGGCTCCGTGACGTCACTCGTTCTCGTGAGAAGCGAGTTTTTAGCAGTCTGATTCGGAAAGCGAACCGAAAGGACGTGCGATTCACAATGTAAAGATAAGGGATATTTCCCCTAGGAGAATGCAGGCGCGAGAAATCCTTATCCCCCACTCCCTCTATGAATAGTTAAGAAAACATTAATAACTAACTACAATAAAGTAGTGATTACTCTCTCTCTCGACGTAGCCCCAGTTGAAATAACAACGCTTGTAATAAATTAATTAAATTCAAAAGAAGAATTTGTCTTCGGAGTG
The DNA here is from genome assembly GCA_963556195.1 of Sepiola atlantica. Classification (NCBI taxonomy): domain Eukaryota; kingdom Metazoa; phylum Mollusca; class Cephalopoda; order Sepiida; family Sepiolidae; genus Sepiola; species Sepiola atlantica. The sequence goes on from OY744518.1 coordinate 129,197,378, forward strand.
CACCACATGGCTTTTATTGCAGACAACAGATGGCGTGGTTCTAGAAGAAAGAATTCATTCACTGGACGACACGACCAACCCTCTACACGACTATACGAAACGCATACTGCCGCGGTCCAAGCAGGAAAGGGGTTATGCAACAATCGGATGTTATCCTGAATGGTCTTTGCACTCACCGAATCTTAGCCCCCCGTTTTTTTTATCTGTGGGGTCATCTCCAAAGATAATGTCTATCAAAACAATCCGCAGACTATTCCTCAACTGATCAGAGCCATAACAGCCAAAATGAGGGCATTGCCAAGAGAGGAATGTGTCAGATTGACAATTGTTCATGTCGTATCCAGGTGTACTCATCATTGAACGATTATAAAACAGACTGTTGGACATTCATTACTGAAACTTGGTGGACAAGTCAGGCAGAAGTTTATTTGTATCAAATATGGTTAGATTGCAGAAATAATGGTGAATAGTAGATACACAAGGTCTTCCTAAAGATCAAGGAACCAAGAAAATATTTATTTTTTTCATCCGTTATTTAGTCTTTACAAGTAATGGGTAAGGTTTATGATAGCTGCGTAAGAAGCGTGATGCTGTATGGCAGTGAGTGTTGAGCCCTCACCCAGGTCTCACTTGCTCGACTCCAGAGAAATGACAGGGCAATGATTAGGTGGATATGCAATGTAAAGCCGGACCAGATACAGAACATTAGGTCAAACACTACTTGAGAAATTCGCCATTCAAAAACTTGATGTCCTAATAAGGTAAACCGTCTTCACTAGTTCGGGCATGTTGAAAGAAAGAAGGGGTATATCAGCACATGCAGAGATCTACAGCTGGACAGTAAAAAGAAAGCTGGGCGCCCTAGGAAGACATGGAAAGAAACCATCAGGCAAGATTGTAAACCGTGACAAATCCCCACAATCATGAGCACTGAAGACTTACCATAAGGACAGCGAGACAACGTCGAACCTCTTGTCAACGGGAACATAGTCGATAAACCTGGATAGTGAGTGATCAGTCTTTTAGAGTGCTGCATATGTTCCAGACACCGAAGTGGTTAACATCTCACGCCTGCTCTCCGTGCATTCAAAGGGTTCACATCAATCAGGTTGCATGCAGTTATATCGTTTCTTACACACTCGAGCCAGGTGTTCCTCGATCTATCATGGTCGTAGTGCCCGAGATATCCAGACACGTTATGGAGTTAGTGCAAGAGATGGCACGCTGTATATGGCCGAACCACCAAGAGGTCAATACCAAATTTCTGATGAAGTACGATCGATCGGATTCTTTCTACCAGTTTGCAGCTGCACGATCATTATGGCGACGATAATGGCGATCAAAATAATCCATCACAGCCAAAATCGAGGCAGCAGCAAAGTTATTGACAATTTAGCATGTTGTATCCAGGTGTGCTTATCATTGAACAGCAATAAACGAAAGACTACGGTTATACCCGACTTGTCCACCAAGTTTCACTCACAAATGTCCAACAGTTTCTTTTTATCGCCGTTGAATGATACAAAATTGTCAATAACTGATATCCTCTTCTCTTGTGGTTGGCCCAATTTTACCAACAATGGCAAAAATCTTCAGTTCAATCTGGGGGATCGTTTTGATTGACAGATAAAATAAAACAACCACTAAAATGGGTCCCGCATATCATTAAACGGTTATAAAACAAAGAGTGTTGGACATTCATTACTGCAATTTGTTGGGCAAGTCAGGCATAGACTGAAGTGTATTAGTATCAAGTATGGTTGGATTGCAGAAAGGATTTTGAATTTTATTAACAATTCTATGGGTGGAACTTTTGGGAAGGTTCAAATATCAAATATGCAGCGACACAATGAAGTCCTCTTGGAGACCAAGAGATTCTCATCACCAAGACAACAGAATGCACAATAAACTGAAAATGCATGCATAGACACCAAAAGAAACGCAAAGAAATGTTTTTAAAGGAATTTTATTCGCAGAAGACCATTATTGAACATAAGTCCGTAGTCTCAGCATCAATATTGTCATCAACCTAATGATACACAGTATAGTAGTAGTAGTAATCAAGAGTAGTAGTAGTAGTAGTAGCAATAGGGAGGAGGAGGAGGAGGAGGAGGAGGAGGAAGTGACAAACTGAGAACAGCCAGTAGCCACAAGTTAAGTTTTACAAAGGCAATTGCAGTGACACGAGCAGGAGATGTGTGAGAGAGAAGGGGGGAAAAAAGAGAGAGAGAGAGAGAGAATGTAGGAATGAGAGAAGTGAGGCCCACCCCACCCCCTCGACATGGCACCCACCACAAGAGATTTAAAAAAAAAAAAAAAAAAAAAAAAAATTTTTAATAAAAAAAAAAAAAGATTAAAAAAATTTAAATTTAAAAAATAAAAAAATACTAAGTTTCCATCTTGCATACAATCTACTTGAGTCCGCTAATAGTTTACAGCATCCATTTAAGATGTTTGTTTTGTTTTATATTATGGGCAAGGGGGAGGGGGAGAAGATTAGTGGAGAGGCTGTGATGCATGTATTTTTTTTATGCTGTGTGGATTGGGGGAAGGGGGATAAGATGAATAGTGACATAAGAAATCAGTTTTGATAAAAGTGATGACATCATGAGCAGATGGTCAGTAGTAGTAGTAGTAGTAGTTGAGGGATCTCATGATTGTGTCAGGACCAACTAATAAAAAAAAATGTTTTTTAAACAGATGGTCAAGATAGGTATTATTTTAAAATGCACTCTTGCATCGGTCAGCTTTGGTTCAGTTTGAAATCGCACTTCCATCACCAAAAGCGCTGATATAATGGACACATCTGAAAATCTGCTATTGTTTTGTTCATTTTGAAAACAAAAAAAAAGTACTTATTTCCGTAGACTTTCAACATTTTTTTAATTTTAAAGAATTTTGTTAACTCAGATGTCATAATTAATCAATTTTAAGAGGCAGGTTTTTATTCTGTTGTGTGAATTACGTTTGTATGACATTTCAATCGTTAATACACAATTTTTTTCTTTAAATTTTTTTTTTTTTTTAAAGTGTGTCAAAAAAAAACAAACAAACATTTGTTTAAATAAAAACAAGATCAACCTGCCAGATCTCAAGAAACTGCAAACATTAGCCTGGAAGCAAATGAGATTTTTGCCTTAGGAATTTGTATTATATTATCACAGACTGAAAAAAAAAAAAAAAAAAAAAAAAAAAAAAATTTTTTTTTTTTTTTTTTAAATAGAAAAAAAAAATTGCACAGCCACTAATACTCTGACCAATTCAGTCACCAGTATCAGAACAACCTGGCTGGAAATCATCTGTTCCCTGTTAATTCAATATTGGTGCAAACACAAGTTCGACACCAATAAACAAAAGAAAAAAAAGAAGGGTAAATAAATCCCCTCTTTAGATTTCATTTTTTTTTTAACTTTAGTTTTTTTTCTGTTTTTCGTTTATATATAAAAAATATTCGTTCAATTTATTGATTCGTAACTTCAAATTTTTGCCGTCTTGTCAAATTCTAAGTCCGGCTTTTAGAGTTTACGAATTTGATGAGTATGTATAAAAAGATCGATCCAATTTTTAAAACTGATCGGATCGATTGCTTCCTGCTTAATATCAAGAATGCAAGTTTCTTTTTTTTTTTTTGTCACTTTTTTTTTTTGTTAACAAAAAAAAAATAAAACGAAATTACGGTCACATTTCTTTCTGACCTTTTTTAGCAAATACAGCCAGATGGGGAGGAAGGACAAATGGGAATTGCCGGAGGACACCGACAGATTCAGTCCAGTAATGAGGAACATTTAACTGCTACTTTAAAAAAAAAAAAAAAAAAATTATATATATATATCAAACAAAGATAAAAATATGAAGAAAAAAAATCACAAAATCATGCATCAAAGAAAAAGCTTGGCACCATTTTTGGCTAGCAGTTATCTGTTGTGTGCATTTACAAATTCCTCATTTCGTAGAGGTTGTCATTTATTTAGTATTTTTTTTATTTTTCAAAAACCACAATTTTTGGTAGAAATATAGCTTAATTTAGGGGGAAGGGGGGATGGCACTTGGCTCCATGATCCAACCCCACCCCCGTTACCAAATTTTAAAATGGTTCTGCTGAACAATGGTTCTGCTGAACAAGACAGGAACAGAAACATTTGAGATGATATAAACTGCTTCATACGGAAGTGATCACCAATCTTTCTTAAAGACATAGAAGGCATGTACGAAGCTTGGATCATCAGAAGTTTCAAAAGGGGGGGATCAAAAAATAAAAAACTTTTTTTTAATGAATGAAGGAATAAAGATGGCTGGAGGAAAGGACTTAATACGAATGAATCAAGAAAGGAAACAATGCAATAATAGGGGTCAAAGTGTGTGGGTGTGTGTGTGTTAAAAATGTTTTGTTTTTTAAAATCAGGGGCAAAAATCCAATTGACAACGAAACATCCAGTGACAAATTGTTTAAAATTAGACTCAAGCCCCCCCTCAACATATAGAAATATTATTCTTACGTAGCTATACCAACCGGGCAATTTGTTAGGAAATTTCAGAGATATGTTATGTGTGAAAAAAATATTTTAAGACCATCAATCACAAAACTGTATTTTAAATAAACCCACTATCCTAGTTGGATGCCAAATTGCTTAAAATTCTGATAACATTCATTTTACAATAATAATCTGTGCTGTTTTTGATGGAAAAAGAGAAAAAATTTTAATAGCAAAGAATTTACTTTAAGCTTTTTTTTTTTTTCTTTTGCTTGTGTACAGTTAGAATTAAGTTTTGTTTTTATTTTTATTTTATTTTTTTATGGGATGGGGATGGGGGAGGGGGGTATGGGCGCTAAAAATAAAACTAATTAGGTCCAGCAAGAAAGATTCATCTCCCAAAGAAGTACTCTGTATCTTCCAACATTGTGAAAATTACCCATCTGCAACTACGAACTTAACAGACCGTCCTGGGTCGCTTGCTGCGATCTGCACTGACCAGCAATGACAGATAAATTTCAGATTGTAGACATGAGGTTGGATTATTTTTCAACTTCCTATTTTCCTATATGGACGAGCACCAGATTAAACAAACCAACGGGAATTTTGGACAGTTATACGTGACCCAGTAAGGGGGGGGGGGGGGGGGGGATAAGGTTAGCAAATTAGAAAGGTGATATCTAAATACTTTTAGCCGAAATATGGAATAGTTTTTTTTCCTTTATACACAACCATCTTTTTGAACAAAAAAAAAAAAAAAAAAAAAATATATAGAAAACAATCCCTTGAAGTGAACAGCTTTTTTTTTTATCTTTGGAGAAAAACTTAATATTGTTGAAAGGGACATTAGTTGTGGAATAAAGTATTTTAAAACCCCTAAAAACTCTTTTATGACGGTAAGATAGCTATTGGTGAAAAAATATATAAAAAGGTATTTTGCAAAAAAACAATTTTGTTTTTTTTAATACTTAGAAAATGCAAAAGAATGCATTTCGTTTTTAATTTCATGTATCCCCCGTCCAAGTACACACAAGTTAGCCTATATTAGACATTGTTTGATGTATCTACCTGGCGTTACCTGGGACGCAGTGAAGTCATTTCAGTTTAATATTTATTTGTACACATTTTTAAACTCATACAGAAAAAATAAAATTTTAGTTTTTGACAACTTATTATATATTCAATTAAAAATATGCGTTATTCCCTTTGCTGATTTTGATTCTTCAGTGATTATTGAAATTGTAGCAAACTGTTATATTACATTGCCAATAACATGGTACAACACTAACAAATGAAAATTGGCTAGTCAGAAGCAAAAGTTTGATTTGTCAGCTTAAATGTTATTTGGGCCTGACTTTGGAAATCCGATAAGATAACTTTATTAGATTCTAGGATAGACAAAGTTAAAAAGTGGCAATTATTTAAAAATACATTTTCAAAAATCATAAACTTGGGTGTCAAAAAAAAAAAAATAAATAAAAATATTTCCTAAAAATAAGTATTTGGCTTACAGATGTGAAAATTGTAAAAAAAAAATTTTTTTTAAATAAGAAAAAAAATGTTTAATTTAAAAACCGTTATGTTGAAACACATAAGCGGGGATGCAGGTTCAAATAGGACTTGCTCCAATTTTACATTTTCAAAGACTCAACAAAAACTCCAAACTAAATACGATCATGTTTGAGCTCCTCACTTTACAAGACTTTTACGACAACGGTTTTGTTCAAGTGGGCATATTAAGAAATAAACTTGATAAAGAAAAATCTTTCCCATCAAAAAAAAAAAAAAAAAAAAAAAAAAAAGTAAAACTAAATTGGACGTTTTTTAAACTAATATTGTATTTTCAGCTGAATTCCAAAGTTGCACAGATAACAGGCAGAGAATAATTATTGCTAAGTTTAACTTGTATAAGATTTCAGGAGATCAAGATTGCAATAAAAGCCTCTTTTTTTCTCTTAAAACTTTACAATTTCTGACAATAGTAAAACATTTAAAAATGGAACTATTCAAAACTAGTAGAATTTGGTATATTCGGACTACTGTTCTCATCTTTTATATTTTTATCACGTTTTGGCCGATGTAACCTCCGACCTTCTTCAGGTGTACCTTGTCGAACTCGTGGCACAATGGGTATAGTACTAAGTAAAATTCAGTTCTAAGTGACAGTCCTCTGAAGGTTCAATCCTCAGTGCGGGTGATACAAAGAATTGCGAATTACTGAAGACTTCTTCCCAGTCATGGCAGATGCAACGAGAATATGCTACCCCCGTGGATTTAATAACGGGTTCCGTTCGATATTCCGTCCAGATTCCCGAGTTCGACAAGATACACCTGAAGAAGGTCGGAGGTTACATCGGCCGAAACGTTGTGATAAAAACACCCAAGATGAGAACAGTAGTCCGAATATACCAAATTTTACAAATTATCAACCCTCATCTCAAAAATTCCAAATCATAATATCCAAAACTAGTTACACTCACATAACCGGTGGTGCAGTCATTTTTAGTTTGGATGTTTTAAAACTAAATGGTAAACAACTACTATTCATTCTTAATTCTTTAATTTTTTTAAAGTTATCCCCTTGCTGAATTTTATTTCTAGGTGATCATATTTTAAAATATTAGCAGTCGTCTTGGCAGGACTAAATAATTTTGAAAATATAGTGTAAGTGCACAATAAAAAAAATAGTTAGAAAGAAAAGTTTTGTCAACTCAAAGGCTATTTGGGGGTTTGGCTTTGAAAATCCGACAAGATAACTTTATATGTTAGATGTTATGCCTAATTTCTAAATGTTATTTCAATAAATCCCAGTATTATATCATAGTGTGTCTGTTGAATAGAACAGTCAAAAACATGTCAATTTAACTCGTGCTACAAAATCTATTTTTATCTATTAAAAAAGATTTAAATCCTTTTCTAGGAGAAAAAAAAAAAAAAAAAAAAATTGCAAAACTGGACATTATTTCCATATTAAAAAAAAAAAAAAAAGTGATGCGCTGGTTGAAACCAGCGCATCACTTTTTTTTTTTTTTACAGGTTTTAAATCAACAGACCCACTCCACCAACAACTAGGAAGTGCCTACATGATACAATCAAATTTGTATGACACATGTTATAAACTTAGGATCAATGTCAGTTGTATACCCATAATTCCAAGTAACATACAACATGGTTGGCAAAAAGTGAAGTTGTGTAGTCGATTATGCTACAGGTTCAATTACTATGTGTGTAAAAACAAGACTCGCATATTTCAGGATCGTTAAGTTTTTTTTTAAATTTTAGTAAAGGAAGAATTTTAACATGGGACCCATAAATAAAGATTTAAAAATGATTTGAATTTTTATCGTATCATGCAAAAACTGATATGAAATCTAGCCTGAGAAAAGTGGGAAGGTCTGTGAAATGCCGCTGTATACCAAAAGTTTTCTATAGAAATCAGTCGATTCACACGTATAAAAGCAACTATTCCACCAAAATTGTATTTTCATTCTGAATTCCGATAGAAACTAAAATTCATGTCTTGTCAAATTATAAAGACAATTTTCATTTAAATTCAGTTTTGTTTGTTTTTTTGTTTTTATGAATATAAACAAAAAAATTTATATCCAATTAAAAAAAAAACTGTTCCAGGTTTAACCAAGACTTTTCAGCTTATCTTTGCACGCAAAGTTGCCTCGTTCTTAAACAAACGAGAGACCAATTAGTTTGATGCGTAAAAGGGTTCTGTTTTTATTATTTTTCTCATTTCTTCATAATGAATTAACTCCCTCTTTTATTTCCCCTCGATGCTTTATAAAAAGGTCACCAACGATGACACGAGAGAAACAACGGAATAAGTTTTTGGTAACGCCTCCTGATAGAAACATATTTACATGAGAGCGTCGTTATAAAAGGAACTGATAAAAGAGGGAGGGGTGGGGGCAGAAATGTTCAAGTTTCATGTGAAAGGCACATTAGAAAACACATTATAGAAACCTGTTATTGGATTAATAATCTATGTTTAGTTCACTTTTTCCCTCTTTAAATCTTTCAGGAGAAATATCTTTTGGGGTTTCTGGCAAGCAAAGGGACAAAAATGAGTAAGTTTCACACAAAAAGAATTTTTCAAAGAATAAAATTCTATGTAAAGCCAGGTACTGCCACGCACATTTTTTTTTTATTTAAAAAAATAAAAACAGAAAATACAATATTTAAAACAAAAAAATAAAATAAAAAATAAAAAACTATATATAACCGGAAGTTGATATATATGTATATATTGATTGGAAAAAAAAAAAATTTTTTTAATGGCTGCCACAATTATGCAAGAAACCAGGTTTCGTATAATAAAAAAATAGCTAGATTAAAAAATAAAACTTGAACATCCCAAACCAATGAATTGTCAGGAGAGTTTGAGTTGAAACGAATTATTTGACAGATTTGTAATTCAAGGTCAGTGTTCGACAAGGTCTCTTATGTTATTATAACAGCGAGCCAATTACAGAACGAATCCCAAACATATTCTGTTCAGATGGCAACCATGGGGCATTATGGCTGGTTTCAGTTTTCGAATGTCGATAAAAGTAATTAAGAAAAAGGCAAGTAAAGGCTCTCCCTTTTGATTTGGATTGTGGCCAGGGATGCCAGAAAAATGTCCTGTAAAGACCTGTAAATTTCTAAAAATCAGTTGTGTTGGCATAATATCTGCAAGATGTTCATAGCGTTCAACCTTGGAAGAGCTTTTAAACTATGAATCTGTAAAAACGTACATTACTTTCACACGAGAAGACAAATTTTTGAGCCGTCTGTGGGCGACATAAAAATTACGATTTACGTTTTATGCATAGCCCGTAGAGCAAGTAACGTCTTCGGAATCCGATCACAATATTGCAGCACAAGATTCTTCTTAGTTATACTCAGCAACAAAAAGAAATAAAAAAATAAAATTCTTTCATATAAATCGCATTTTATATAATATAGAGTGTATACCAAATCTCATTAAAATATTGAAAAACAAAAAACGTTATTCAAATCTTAATGTGCAAAATGTCCTTTAAAAGAACGTCCTGTCAACACAGGACATACAGGACTTTGGCATCCCTGTTAGCAACACCCATTTATGGAGAAATGGGGTTTGTTTTTGTTTTGTTTTAAAGTCACTGGGACACACATATGCATATATACATATATGGGTTGTCAAGATACTGGCAGCAAGAGAGACTAATGATCCAGGCATGAATAATTGAATCCCGAACAGATCCAACAAACGGATCAATCTTACTTGATTAGAAAAAAAAAAAGTAGGAATGAACCAAAAAAGTCTTAAACTTTTTAGCTCCAACTACAATACTTATTTCTTACTGATCAATCTTTTCACATTAAGGACGGAAACATTAACATTGGTGAACACAATCCTAAAATATTTCGGAAAAGGAAAAAAAAAAAAATCAAAGTCGTCTGATAGACAATGATTACTTTTGAACAAAAGTCCAGTTTTTTTCCGGAAATAAAAAAAAAAAAAGAAAATGGACCCAAATATATTGCGTGTAAGCTTAGGATAAGCTCGAGTGAAAGACTAACCCATGATCCAAACAACAGTACCAAGAACGGAAACCAACATTTTGGTCATTTTTAGGGTTAGTTAAAGAATCAACATCTTCGAAGAAATACATAACCTAGGCGACATCAAATTGTTAGGTTTTAAGTATTTAGTTAAATACCCCCCACTTTTAAGCTTACAGCTGTTCTGCATAACGAATTAGAAGTGGTTATCTTTGCAAATATTCATTGAGAAAAAAAAGGCAGCAGATAAAGCTAATCAAAACTTCTTATTGGTTTAAATCAAACGTTAGTTAACAATCAGGTTGAAAAAGTATTCAAGTCGGTGTTTACAATTACTGAGCAATCACACAAAACTCTTGAAGTTTTGTTATTTTATATCATCCAGTTAATAAAATACTATTTGGAAACAATGCAGCTTCATCTAAATAGATAACACTTGCCTTATAAAAAAATTTTTTAAAACAGCGGTTAGAAAGAAAGCTTCTCCTTTTTAGCATAATGGCTTCAAGAAATACTATTTGTATTTGGTTTAGAATCATAATTTAGTTGATAAACTAATTCTTTCTATCCAGCTTTAAAGTAAATATTGTGTCAGACTTTCTCTCCCATTATTATATATAAATTTAAAACTGGTCCCTACCACGATTTCTTAGTGACCCTGGGAAACTTGAAAAGTGATTTTGAAGCCATTAAATTGAGTATTATGGTTCTTTTGTGCTCATAAACCAAAGAAAAACGGTATTTCTCAGGAGACAATATTCTAAAGAAAAAAAAAAGGTTAAGACAGGAAATACTGTGATATGGTCACACCAGAAATGGAAGAGACTGGGTCTTAAAAAGAAATATATATATATATATTTTATTATTAAATCATAAGTTAGGGATTTTACGATGACATTTTTGAATATGAATTAGAAATGTAGAGATTGTTTTAATATGATCTTCTGCAGGTAGCAACAGAATCAGCTAGTAGTAAAACTCAGTTAAGTTAGAACTGTACAAAAATATAGACAAAAATAGCTTCTAAACCATTAAACCAGAACTGTTTTATTGAAATATATGTAAGAAGACTCAGAAATTAGTTTTTCATTAAGAAATATACTCATTCAACCCTATTTTCTTTTTCTTTTAGCTTCACAAAAACTAACATTTAAGAAATTTAAAGAATTAGTATATAATATTAAATCTCATCCGATACAAGTTTTAGGGATTGTACTTAAAAAAAAAAAAAAAAAAAAAAAAAAAAAAATATTGAGCTGTTTTCAATAAGGAAATTTGAAGATATTTATATATAAACCCACACAATTTTAAGGAGAGGAATTGCAGTTTTGTGGAAAATATATACACAAGATTGAAATAATAAAACCTATGGATCATCTTAAGCACATCCATATCACAAAACTAATGGCAATGTCTACGCCATCTTAAAAATAATAAAAATTGGTATACAAATTTGAATATCTCAATTTTAAAGGTAAGCCAGTATAAATGGGGGGATAAAGGGTATTGGAAGAGTTTTAAAAGAAACTAGTATTTTTTTTTGTTTATTTTCAGTCTCAAACATAGTTAACAGTAAGAATTCTTAATTTTCATTAATCGTTTTCAATAACCATGCTTGTAAATGGACAAGATAGCTTTAATGGCGATAATTGTTTGATTTTTTTTTTTTTTTGTAGTGGTGGTGGGGGTTAAAGTACACACAGTTCCAGCAAAATGATCATTTTACACCGAACGGGGGGAAAAAATTTTTAAAATTGTCAAACAAATAGAAAGTCTATTTAAGCCTAACGCATAAGTTTTTTTTAAATTTAAAAACAAAAAAGAATTTAAAAATACAAAAATTACTAAATCTAATTATTAAAACTAAAAAAGTATTAGTGATTGTCTCTGGGTCTTTCTGAGTCTCATAGGACAAAATTCATGTGTTGCGTGTTATTATCAAAGGTATAAGATAGGACCAGGCTGTATATAATGAGATCCCTTTAATGAGGATGGGGAAATTGGATTTAACTTGAAATTTACTGATGCTAATAAAGGGTACCCAAATAGTCACACTGAATCTTTATAATTATCTTTATAATTATTTAAATAAAAATATATGTTGGTGCATTTTGGAAGCTGAGAGGAGAACATTCATTTAAAGAGCTAGAATATGAATCCATGAAAATGGAGATACAAGAGCAATAATTTAAAAAGTGAATGATTTTTTAATTTTTTTTTTTATTTAAATAAACAAGATATAAAGTGCTGTGGCTATACAGATCGGTTTAATTTAATAGGTTATGCTCATTAATTATTTATAGTGCAATGCGTTATGGCATAATTCCAAACTTATTGGGGGGGGGGGGAGATCAATTTGAAATAAAGCCTATGGTTCATTGTGAATATATCCATATTCTCATATCAAAAATTAAAAAAAAATATAAAGATGGTATACAAATTGAATATCTCAATTAAAAGGTAAACCAAAAATAAAAATTCAAAAAGTTAAAAATGAAAATAAAAAAGATAGTTATAGCAAGTTAACTGGTACACGCACAACAGTAATTTAAAAACAGCCCTTAATCGGAAAAATACAATATGAATTACTGAATTTTTTCGACATGGTGACAATGAAATCATATATAACCAAGGGAAATAGGAGAACTCCATGCCGACCTATTAAAGCTTTATATAAAAAAAAATTGTTTTAAAAGGGGTGACAAAGGAGATAAGTATGAACTCATAATGGAAATACTCCCCTTCTAAAATACCCCTTTACCATTTTCTTTTTTCTTAATTATAAATAAAGAGTGGGAAGGAGTTATCTCCCTTGGTTATATGATTTCATATTTATCTCCCATGTTTGAAAACATTCAAGAATCCATATTGGATTTTTCGATTAAGGGCTAGTTTAATAAACGTTACGTGTGCACCAATCTACTTGATATGTCGGAACCCATTTCACTGTAACTAATTAGAAACTAGTAGATTACCGATTGGAGAAATATATATCCAAGAAACTGTTACAACGGAATAGCATTCATTCTTAATATTTTATTTATTGTTTTTGTGTTTTACTAATTTACTCTAACTTAAAAACAGGAACTAACTTTAAATAGATTAACAAGCTAGAATTATCCCCCACACCCTACCAAGACATTGTCAGAAAATAGGAAAGTGAAGAAAGAGTATTGAGAAGAGCAGAGGAAATTGGAAAGGAACAAAAAGAAAAGGAAAAAGCCGGAAGAGAAAAAAATATTTTTGTTACATAAAAACAATAAGAAAAACTGCAATATTTGAAGAAAATTTTTTTTTTTTTTTTTTTTTTTTTTAAAAAGGAGTCAAGACTTTTTTTTCTTCACACAATAGAAAGCAAAAACAAAAACAAAAACGGGGAAGATCGTGTACATTCTTCCGTGACTCAAACGAGGAATCCAAGAAATTAAACGATCCTCGATTTTCTAATTCATTCAAACTTTATTCTTGTAGTCTTTTTATTTTATGGTTAATGTGTAATTTTAGCACAGTCTTGTAGTCTTTAAATATATATATATTTTGTGCGTACTCTGTCCCCCTCACGGCATTTAGTAACCGGATGATAGGAAAGCGGGACACTGAAATTTTTGTCCACGGACAACTTTGCATACCATGTTAGAAACCAATAGGTATTGTATGACTATTTGCTTTGATTTTGTATGGTATCAAAGAATAAAGAATATATATATATATATATATATATATATATTATATACACACAGGCAAAAAAAAAAAAATTAGCAACGTGTGAAAATACTGTTAAGATCTTTGAAAAGATTGCAATCAGAATTTAAGGAATTTTTAAATTAGAATAGAATTAAAATGAAAAATAATTTAATTATAACTTAATTTATAAAGCATTGTGTGAAGACTGGTGAGAACAGCAATTGATACTAGTTTTTTTTTTTGTTGTTTTATATATATATATATATATATATATAAATAAAAATTCTATTTTTTTTTTAACAATATTTATAAAGGAAAAAAATAACTAATTTTTAATACGTCATAATAAAACTTCATTTTTCAAAACTATATTTTGCTATGAAAATCATTTAAGAAAATACATATCTGTTGTATAAGTATTAAAAAATTGTTTCCACAGAAGGAAATTAATTTATATATATATTAAATTTAATAAAAAGGAAATAAATAAAACAGAGAAAGATTCTCCAACTATTACAAATTCCAGTTCATTAATAGAAAAAACATTTTATTTTTTTTTTTTTAAATGTCATAATTGCAAAATAATTTCTTTGATTTAGTATTTCAAAGGAACCTTAATATTCAACTGTAAACTAAATTTCAGACAAAGTAATTTCTAACTAAAAATAAGGCTTCAAAATCAGTTTCGAAGGTCAAAGGTTACTTAAGTAAACATTATTTACGGCCATTATTATAGATTTATAAAAGTCTAATTTTTTTCTTGGCCATGGGAAATCTGAACGTGATTTTGAAGTCTTTAAATAGTCAAATCAAAAATAATTCCTTGTTAAAATTGAAGTTTAACGGTGAAAATTAGGTACTAGGTTTCTTCTTGGCTCCTAAATCAAAGAAAAAATAGCCTTTCTCGCCAGCACCAACAATTGCATATTAAGTTTCTAGCTGTTTCTACAAAATTATTCAAACGACGATGACAAATCAGAGTCACAAAAGAACAAATCACAATCATTTCAGATTTGTCATAAAGGGGGGTGAAAAAAAACTGAAAATACATTATTTTAAATGAACCATTAGTATAAAAAGAAATTTAAAAAAAAAAAAAACAGAAATAAAAAAAAGCTGCTAAGTGCAAAAGTGTTCAATGAATGCTTGACATTTTATTTTGTTTTTGTCAAAGTAAAAAATCCAGAAGCAAACTTATATATATATATATATATATATATATATTAATGAACAGCTTTTTAAGACCAATTTTTCACTTCAAATACATCATTTTAAAGTGTTTTTTTTTAAATGAAAAAAGGCAGACTTCGACCTTTCAAAAACATTTAATGAACAGTCTTTGAGGTGAAAAAAATTGGCGCTAAAATACTTGTTCATTGAGTGTATACATGTGTGTGTGTGTGTCAGAGGGGGAGGGAGAGAGATTTCATATCACTGTCCATGGTTTTATGTTGTATGTATGTCTGTGTTTATACAAGTGTATAGGTTTTTTCTTTTATTATTATTTTCTTTTTTTTTTCAAAGGTCCAGGAAAACAAAGCAGTAGCAGCAGCAGCTAATCCAATCAGTTAGCTTACAGCTTTTAGCAAAAGATCCTAAATTTGCAAACAGGGGGTTTTATTTATTGAGTTTTTGTTTTTTTTAATTCTTAAGGGGCCATTTTTTTTTTTTGCCACTAGACATCATCAGCGTTGCCTTCAGATACGTACGTGCATATTCCCCGGTGATGGCAAAATCCAGCGGCTTAAAAACAAATAAGCCGCTGCTTTTTGCCACACCGGTTCCATTGATTCGTATATTCATGGACCCATCTGTCCAAAGTTGAATGATGACGGCACATTGATATTTGCAAAAACATATCCTCCGCTTTGTTCAATTCTTTTCGACTCTATAACAAAAAATAGAAAATAAATTCATAAAATGAGTGCTTCTTGTTCCATTTTTAATAAAAGGATTCTTATAATTTTCAATTAATCGATTTTGGTTGTCTTGTTTTCCCAAGGATTGTTCCAGAATTTGAAAAAACAAGACCCAATAATTAAATATCATTCAGTTTAACATTTGTTTTATATGACGTGTTTGCCAGCTGTTAGAAATTGACTGCTAAACTAACCTAACTATGACTAAGTCTTTATCCCTATTTCTCTTATGGGCGAATAGCAAAACAGGGTCTAACTTGCAACTAAAACATAATTCAAAACACGACTGTATATTTAACAGAAATGTATAGTCTCAAGGGAGAAAACTATTTAATATTCTACCAAAAAAATATTTGGAGGAAAACCGTCCAAAATGTGTGAATAATGTAAATATCATTTCCAAAATATCGTCAAATACAACGGATTTGCGAGAATTTAAACTCTGCACAGCAGATTTCATAGTGCACAACCGTAATGTGTCTTTAATCAGGATTTGACAGATTTGTAGAAATCAATTGCATGAATTACTGCAACCTTCTGGTTCAAAATTTACTGACTTGCGTACAGGTTAGGGGTACAGGTGTAGCAATATTTAGTTGAGGATGTTAAGCCAAACTAGATCCAGAACATTAGGTCAGACATTCTACTTGAGAAATTCGCCATCCCAAAACTTGATGTTCTAATTTGGGCAAACCGTCTTTGCTGGTTCGGACATGTTGAGAGAAGCAAGGGGTATATCAGCACTTGCAGAGACCTAAGACAGGACAGTAAAAAGAAAGCCGAGCGCCCTAAGAAAACACGGAAATAAACCATCAGGCAAGACCGTAAGCAACGTCAGATAGACACAGTCAATCGCCACAATCGTGATCACGAGAGACTTAGCATACGGACAGGCAGACAATGTCAAACTTCTGTACAAGGGATCGTAAACGATAAACTTGGATAGTGAGTGAGTTAAAAAATGGAATTTTTCACACACACAAAAAAAAAAAAAAAGGAAAATTCTATTAAAAGTTAAAGATTGGAATTAGAGCTACGTATCATGACATCATGGACATATTACATACATAATACCATGTGGATCTTCCTCTTAACCTATCCCTCATAGGGACAGAAAACGGCTGTCGAAAACAGTTAAGAAACAAAAGATTTTATCAGCGTTCTTGGCCTTTTGGCTAAGATCAAAGTGTAGTATCTGTTCCGATGGATACTACACCCCATAAACTGCTATTATCTTGGCCTTCGGGGCTTTATTTATGCCAGTCTATGGGTCGGTCCTGTGCAGTTCTAGGAGGTCCACCCTCCCAGGCTTTGCCTCCCCTCTTTGTGGAGGAGTAAGTTTATTGCTTACTGCCTGAGGTGCCCCTACCGGGGAATGCCGACGGGGCTGCCCAGGCAATTTTTAATGGCTAGAGTGCTCATTTTCTCGGGCGCTGGCTTTTCAAATCCCACTTTCCCGACTCGACCTTGGGTCACATCTTACTTGTGGGAGTAAGATAAAAATGGCCTTGTGCCTAACCTCCTGGAGAGGAGGTAAATACTCATCATTGGAAACTTACTGTCTATGACCCAACATCCTGAACACATATTTTAATGGAATTTTCTGTTCTACTTAATCTAATTTTTTGTGGAAAATTCCCTTTTTAATATAATTTTAACAGATCTGCAGAAAATTCATATATATATATATATATATATATGATTGATTAGTGTGGTCATGTTTTAGCAATTCATTTTATTTTTTAAATTTTGTGTCACCACTTGCCAAGAGCCGTTTTCACGGATAAGAGTTAAGATTGAATGATTGTCAGTAGAGAGATGAGGAGCACTATGGAAGTACTAACACTAATCAAAGGTATGAACTGCATTTGATTACTTATGGGGGCAGTTTAGGACAAGAACTTGTTGACATTGGATTTGTGAAGATGGCCAAGTTGTGATCAACAGGGAAGTAATCCCGTGGTAACGTGTTCCACAGATGGGAAGCCAAAAATTCCAGCTAACACTAGCCATTTGGAGGGAGAATAGACAGTCACTTTTTTTTTTTTTTTTTTTTTTTACGTAGTTCACCCTAAACAAGGCAGGCCGCCACTGTAGACGTAAGGGGCTACCGAGTAGAAAGAAAAGGGGAGGTGTGTGTGTGGGTGGGGACATAAATTGGGATCTGTGCAGCAAGATGTCTGTTTACATTAATTTTAAATTTCTGCATGTCAGTACTGTCGGGGAAACAGGGGGCAGGGAGGGAGTTCCAGAGGCCAGCAGCACGAGGAAAGAAACTATTTGAGTAGAAGGCTCTTCGGCATCTGGGGACCTCCACAGTGAATGGATGGGATTTAATTGATTGTCGAGTTGGTCTAGTGAATTTACGCCGAGGGGGCATCAGAGTAGCCAATTCATCGGAGCATAATCCATTGAAGTATTTGTAAAACAAACAAGGATGCTACATTGCGGCGATGGGACAGGGACTGGAGCTTGGTTGACAGTGAGGGACCTATTAGATTGGCGACTCTTTTTTGGACCTTGTCAAGGAGGGAGAGACTAGTGGATGATGCACCAGCCCAGATGTGGCAACAATACTCCATGCATGGGCAGATGGTGGCTTTGTAGAGATACAGGATAATGTCAGGTGTAAGGAGTTTACTAGCATGGTAGATGGAGCCCACCTTCTTTGCGGCAGCCTTGGCAATGTCTTCAATGTATTTGTTCCAATTCATGTTACCTGTGAGTGGTAGTAAACCGAGTTATTGATGTGAATGACTTACAAGGAGAAAGCAAAGATTGAAGCTCAGTCGAGCACTTTCCATGGAAATCATGATAGAGTAGAGCAGCGGGCAACCTTTTCAGAGTGAGGGTCAGATAAGACTTTTGGAAGGAGATCGCGAATCGGAGTGAAAAACGAAATCTCAGAATTACTATATTTTGTTTACATGAATAAATTGTACAGAAATTGCATTGAACACTCTACAAATCTGATATTTTTTTCTCAAGAGACTTCTGTATATGATGTTATACAGGGTGGGCCAAAATAAGGGTCCTATCTTTAAATTTGAATAACTTGAATTTGAATAACTTCCACAAAATAAAAGTTAAACTCACCAAACTTTATGTGTGTGTAGACTGACCCTTCCGAGATTTTTTGAAATAAACAAAACAAATTTTAGCCGAAAAACACTTCTTAAAACTTACAAAAACTAAAGTATTGTTTTTTACACTGTTTTGAGTTTTTTTAAGCAAAAATAATGTTTTCTAAATGAGGGTACGTTCCTTAGGGCTAATACGGCTCATGCTTGCTTCGGAAAGGGTCCTTTACTTATTCTAAAAAAAATCAAAAAAAATCAATAAATAAAAAAGTTATGAATTTTTAAAAATAGGACCCTTATTTTTGCCCACCCTATAAAAGGCGCCGACGAAGAGCCATTTTGGAATCATAAAAAATAATGACGGGAGAAGTAGCAAGTTGATCCAGCATTCGTTTTGACGCACCTCACATAAGTTCTATGATTCATGCTTTTTCCTCCTCTCTCTTTCTCTATTTTTATCTCAGGCCAAGGATTTGAAATTAATTAATAGTTAAAGAAAAATGAAATATACATGCATCATCGCTCGCTGCTATTCATACATTTTTATCCCACTGTAAATCTTAATTGAAACCTACTTTTACGTCTATGTCACAAAATAATGAGTTTTACTGGGAGGTTCGCGGGCCGGATTGCAATAATAAAGCCTAGCAGAGTGGCGGGTCGGACGCTAAGCCTTCGTGGGCCGGATGTGGCCCGCGGGCCGGAGGTTACCCGCCCTTGGAGTAGAGAGACTAGAAATGTGTCTTGTGAGAAAGGGGTTAGGGTTGTAGGGAAAAATAAGGATCACCCCCCCCCCCACTAGATTTCTAAGTCGATTTTGTACTCTGTCAAGGAAGGAAAGAGTGCTCTGTGCGGCACCTCCCAAGATGTGGCAACAGTATTCCATCTTTAGATGTATCTGATTTATGAAAGATAAAATTAAAAACAAGAAAAAAAAAAAGAAAAGAGAACTTACCAGCTGCTGCTCTTCTCTGTTCCGACAATCGAAATACGTCTTCCAGTTCTTTCGTTTGATCTGCGTTTAAACTTGCAGTCAAGGCACTATACCAGTTCAGATCACTGCTTTGGAGAGCTAAAGAAAAGTTTACAAATAAGTAAATGGTTATTTAACAGTTTCTTTTTTTTTTATGTCATTTACAACTTATATAAGAAATTTCCCCCCTCAACTTTAAAAAAAGTTATAAAGCAATATAAATGTGATGTCAGTTAAAAATTTCATCGACACCGCACAAGTGTGCTTTTTTGTTCATCAACAGTTTCACCGTATTACAGCTTTTCAGTGTGACTAGAAACAGGTGATTCCTGCAAATCGATTTGAAATCCGATCGCCTTATCAGCAGTCAAGAACTATTACCACTGTGCTATCATCAGCCACTTCCATGTGTAAAGGAAATCTATAAATGCTTATATATTATCAGCTACCTAGAGTGCTCTATTCTTTTACAAAGGGCTATGAATTTATGCTAAGTGGGAATTCGTGAACTGTTAAAAGCTTAACCCATTCGACGAGTTGTGAGCAAATTTTCTTGTTCACATGCACACTGGATGCATATGAAGTAAATACAAAAATTTATTTCTTACAATGTTGCGTACCACTGCGTTTTTTTGGGTTGACACCAGTATTTTCATAGGTAGCATTATTAAATGAAACTGTTACTTATCCTATGGGGATGGGAACATACATAATTTTAAAAGTTTTTTTTTTTTAATTGTGCCTATGACGAGCAACTGTCTCAAACTACTGACGTCTTAACTCACTTGGCCAACTGGTCTTATGATGAGGCAAAGCTTGAATTTATACAGATACCTCCAATCTTTCTTTCAAAAAAAATCTTTAAATTTAAAACAATTTTTTTTAATTTTTTACAAAAAAATTTTCTTAATTTTCAAAACAATTTTTTACAAATTAGGAAAAATTTTTTTTTACAAATTAAAAAACAAAAATTGACGTTGTACATAATGTGTGTGTGTGTGGGGGGGGGGGGGAGAGATAGAAATGCTCAAGTTGTTAAAGCAACCTGGAGAGATGCCCCCTTCAGAAGAAACAAAACTAATATGGCACCTGTGGCGATTTGTTTCAAATGATGGAGACTTTCTTTTTTTGGAGTCGGGAATGGAACTAACTTAGCTATTGGGATTGGCTCTGCACTTAAAGCCTTACGCACGGCCATTGCTTTAAACGCTAGTCAAGCAATAGCAATACTCAAACATGAGTTGCAGTGATCACATATCTATGAATGAGATTGAAATTTCATAAGAGTAATTACTAGATATTAGACAAGGTGGGTAAGATAGGTAACATATTACTTAATGGCACATCAACCCTTTTCGGGTCATTTCATGCCATGAATGTAAAAGGAAATATCCTTCATTTGAGTCTTAAGTCAGTGGGTCATTTATAGTCATTAGTTAAGAGCTTTGGTATTTTGAATTGTTGTCATTTTGGTGAAGGTTTTTATGCTTCAAGTTCTGACGATTTCCGAAAAGAAAACGTATACGTATGTAGATAAAAACAAATATGGATAATTATTTGTTGCCCCCAAATCTTGGCTGGGCTTTGTAGTGAGTAGTATTAACAGACATCGTGGCTTCAATGTATGTTCCTTTCAGTAGTCGAACACTTTGACGATGGCTGCCTTTAAATAGGTTTAATCTCTCGCTGATTTATCAGGTTGTTGATAGGAGGGGAGGGGGGGGTAAGATGTTGGAATTGAAACTGATTTTCTCATTTTGTTAGTGACTGTAAAAATATATAAAAATTTGGTCAGTAAAAAGTTGGGTGAAAACTGGTTTTGGACAATTACGAAGCATCCATGCTTCCAATTATCCCCCCAAAAATGCCAGCGTAGTTTAAAAACAAAACAGCAGAGTTGTAGTTTTGTGATCATTTTTCTTGAAATCAAATTGTTAAAGATAAGTAAAGCAGACATGCAAAACACACTTTAAACCCAATATAAAAGGTTATTCTTACTTGATAGTACTTCCTTGAATACCATATATTCATCAATAAGACAATTCTCATCGTCCAACGGAGTCAAGTAACTTTCTAACGCAGTCTCGTCGGCTCCATCTTCTGTGAAGTCATCATCTGTATCATCATCCGAATGACGGCACTGCAACGCAAAAGTTTCATTCTGCATTTTAAAAGAAAAGATTTTAAATCTTAGGCATTCCAGAAACGTGGCACACTCACGAATTCCGTAAAGGATGTTCCTTCGAGAAAGTTTTTTTCTTTTTCTTCTAATTAAAAAGTATTTCAATATATTAAAGCAGACCAAGATGACCTGTAAAAATTCCATTCTAAAATATTTTTATAGAAATAAAGTAAAAAAAATTTTTAAAAGACAAAATCTGAGGAAAAGAATATAAATGCAAACACTTGCCAGAAAACACAACCAATTTTAAAATGTAACTTTATTTTTTATTTTTATAAAACGTTGAAATTTTATTTTTAGTCTTAACTTCTACGTAACATGATTAAAATGAAATTTTATTTGTAGTCTTAACTTCTACGTAACATGATTAAAATGAAATTTTATTTTTAGTCTTAACTTCTACGTAACATGATTAAAATGAAATTTTATTTTTAGTCTTAACTTCTACGTAACATGATTAAAATGAAATTTTATTTTTAGTCTTAACTTCTACGTAACATTAAAATAAAATTTTATTTTTAGTCTTAACTTCTACGTAACATTAAAATAAAATTTTATTTTTAGTCTTAACTTCTACGTAACATTAAAATAAAATTTTATTTTTAGTCTTAACTTCTACGTAACATGATTAAAATGAAATTTTATTTTTAGTCTTAACTTCTACGTAACATTAAAATGAAATTTTATTTTTAGTCTTAACTTCTACGTAACATGATTAAAATGAAATTTTATTTTTAGTCTTAACTTCTACGTAACATGATTAAAATGAAATTTTAAAACCTAACATTAAATTCTCACAAAGATAAAATGTTGGGTTTAAATAATTTTAAATTATATATTTTATTTAATCCATAATTTAACATTTTTATTTCATCCTCAACTATTATTTATAAACTTCCTATACATGGCCCCTTATTTTTACCATTTTCTTGCTTCCATACTTAATACTAACCTTTTCAAGTTTCTCAATGTATTCTTGGCTTTCATCGTTTATTTCATCTTCGTCACTCTCCAAAATATCTGAAAAACATGTAATAATGCCAACAATAAAAATCACATTACATATCTGAACGATACGCGCTTCCCAGAATGCCTTCCCAGTGTTGTCTCACGCAAAGTCGTCGAAAGTTTTAGACTTTCGTGGCAACAGACTTTCAGTGCCATTGGGCTTGGCGAAGAGCTAATGTTATCTCGGCTAGCATTCTAGGTACGTTAGTGAAGGACTACTCAATATGAACCGAGTGAACTTTTATGAGGATACTAAGTGGATTTACTATCCCATAAATTAATTTTTTTTTTTGTTTTTGTTTTTTTTTAAGGTCAGGTTTAATTTGTCTCCTATCATTAGTATACAAGAAAATCTTTTAATTTTGGATTTTCTGATCTTGGTAAGTACGCCTGATTTTGAAACTTTTTTTTCCAGCTTCAGAAAGTTTGGGTCAAAAATTGTTTTTATTTTGGTAAAATATTTGATTTAACAATAAAAATTTGTGGTGCAAGACATAAATGACTGATTCCAGTACAAGAAGAGAGAATGCCAGGTTACCTCTGACCGTATTCATGGCATCAGCCAACCACGGTCAAGAAGTGGCATGTTAACTTATTTACTTGTTTAGAATTACCACTGACTTTTATTCTTTTCTCGTAATTCTGAAAAACTTAAGCCACATCCACATAAAGCAAGAAGCGTCACTTGACGAAACAAATGACAAGGATGTCGAGTTGCATTAGACATCGGCTGGAGGAAACACCAAAGAATTGACTATATGGACACTAAGAGAGAAGGCTTCAACTCCTGGAGAAGTCAGAACATGTGAGTGAAACCCTTGCGGCAAAAGATTGTAGATGTGATGAGGTATTCTAACCAAACTTGTAGAAAACTGTACGTCATCTGGAGGACCTTCTGACAGCAATGTCTAACAGAGATGGTTGGAGGAAACAAGTCAGGAGAATTCAAGAAAAATTCTCAACTTGATTGATTGGCATGAAACATTTTATTTCTTTAAGACTTAGCTGTCTCTACCCGGTGTTGCCGAGGGTCAATTTTAATTTCATTAATAAGTTTTTACGTGACTGAAATGTATATAATGTGTCCTCTTTAAAGCGAAAAGTAGACTAAAAGGAAGTAACTCTGTATTTACGAATTTCCTTTTTTCTTAAAATGGCATTATCTTGAAAATTATTCCAGTCAGAGTCTTAAATCAAATTATTTTTTTTTTTTGGCTAAGAACATGCACCAATGTTGCACAAAAAACATGACAAACCAGAATCAAACAATTTCTTTTTTATTTTCGGATGAAAGCTATGACCAAAATCGACACCAAGACTCCCTTCATTAAAATACAGAAGTTTGTAACAAATTAAAACAGGTCCATACCTTGCTCTCCATCTTCAAGTTCATCTTCTTCCTCGTCATCAGAATCTAGTTCTTGTGCCTTACCTGATGATAAAAGTAAAATATTTTTTAGAGTAAAAAAAAAAAAATTAAATCTGACTAAATTGATAGATACGGAAAATATTTTTAGAGGAAAATAAAAATAAAAAATAACAAAATTATTTTACATCTGAATAAATTGATAAGGAAAATATTTGTAGAGGAAAATAAAAAATTTAAAAAATATTTTAAATCTGAATAAATTGATAGAAAAGTTTTTGGAAGCATACTTACTAGCATAAGCTCGCTTTAGACCTTTGAATAACAACAAGAGCGCAGGTAAGATATGCCCACCAATTTCAGTAATTTCATTAGGTCGATTGCCTGGAGTATTGATCAGTGAACATAAGCCTAAAACACTAACTTTACGGTCATGTAAACTGAAAAAGAAAAAGCAAACAGAATTACAAGTGTAACAGGGCAACGGTCGCATGGCTAGATCAAATGGTGGGGTGGGCTAATCATTGTGAAAATAGAGTTTAAGAAATAGGATAGAAAATTACAAACGGATTAGCGAAGAATTTAACTTCAGAAATTAACCGGCGAGAGCCTATCACAATTAAATAGGAATTAAAGTTAAACTATACTTTAGCGTAAAAAACTTTTAGCACTGTCAAAATTTAATATTTTTTTTAATTTTTAAGGAGTAGACATTTTGAAATTTTTTTTAAGGAGTTGATTTTTTGAACCATAGTGAATCATTCCATTAAAAAAAAAAAAAAAAATTTTTTATTTTTTAAGAAAATTATTTTTTGGAAATCTTGTCCCACACATATCTATACGAGCACGCCTGCCGATGGAGTATACGTGGTACGGACGTATTTGCGGCATTCATAGTAACTATCTGGGGAGAATATCCAATGAAAAACTGTAATGTTATTAAATGTATTTTTTTTTACTTGTTAATGTAAGTGCTAATCTTAAAGAATTTTTTTTTAAATTGTTCAAAATTTTTCACCCAAATTGTCTTTGTTTTAAAAAAAAAAAAAAAATTTTTATGGTTCAATAAGTTCTTATCTTACAAATTTTTCAAAAAGTATTCAATTTTGACAGTGCTGTGAGTTTTTTATGCTCAAGTATAGTTTAGCTGGAATTAAAACTTTTTTTTTTTTAAATTACTTCTCCGGTTCTGCGCTTAAGGTACTCTGATACACATAAGTGTTTGTTTGGTAAGGCAGAATTTATTTAAATTAATGAAAACAAGCCGCGCATGCATGGTCCCCCTCTGTATGTGACTCGATGTGGAGAGTGTAAAATGCAATAAATTTGGGCAACTTGGGACATTTTTGACCCCCCCCCCTTGACCCTCTGGGGGCGCGAACCAGAATTTTTCTGAGGTCAAGGATGCTCATTTTATATCCAGAACAATTGCCTCTACATTTTGGCCAAGTTTCAAAAAAATTGAATGGATGGATCAAACGTTATGGGAGAAAAGGGTCATTTTTTGCCATTTTGGGGGCTTTTGACCCCTTGGAGGCGCGAACCAGATTTTTTCCAAGGTCAGCGATACTTATTTTCTATTAGGAACAATTGCCTCCACATTTTGGCCAAGTTTCAGAGAAATTGAATGGATGGATGAAAAGTTATGGGGCTAAAAATGTAATTTTTTGCCATTTCGGGGCCTTTTGAGCCCCTGGGGGGCTAACCAGATTTTTTTTCAAAAATTGGAGAATGTCACTTTCTAACCTGACCAAAGTTACAACTTCATGCAAAATTTCAGATAAATTCAATGGATGGTTGTGGAGAAAAATCTGGACGGACGGACAGACAGACGGACGGACGGAAATGCCTCAAAACATAGGTCCCCTGATTTTATAAATCGGGGGACCAAAAAAATTGAGGGGGAAAAGCAAGTTTGATAGTTTGACCAGAATAAGCATTAATGGCTACATGGAGAAGCGAAAAAAAAAGGGGGGAAAACAATGCACTTCATACTCACCCTAGGAAGCAATCAATATCGTTCAACCAATAGTTAAGAAACTGAGAGGTTATAGAGCCGGTAACATTAGGAATCTGCAAAGTCTGTAGGGTCTCAAACAAGAGAGGTGGATTGTAGTAGAGTGCAGCAATCACAACTTGCAAACACATTGTTCTCAGCTCTGACGTTTTTACTTCCCGAGTCAATCTTTCCAGTACCAATTCAACAAAAATTGGGACAACCTAAAAAGAAAAAAAATCAATTCGAATTAACCAATGTTCCATTAGGCAACGATATAAAGGGAGATAAACCATGCAGAAACTTTCTTAATTAGCTCCCTTGAATATTCTGATCTGTTCTTTTGTTTTCTTCTTTAATATTAGAGTTGCCATCGATAAAAAGAAGAATTACTTTATTGTATTTATCAGAACTTATAGGGAATCAACTGACAATTAGATTTGGTTTTCTTTGCTTAAGAATAACGTTCAAATTTCAAGAATTTTGTCCAGAATTTTTGTTGTATATAAAAAATGTTGCTCATCGGATTATTAACTTTGGTGGAATCCTAAAAAATACCACTTTGCACTATTTCAAAACTTATTGCATAAAACCAGGTTTCATTTTTTTTCTTTTTATACAGAAGTTATATTAAATTGAATCGTAAACACAAAAGACTGGAAAAAAAAAAAAAAACCCCAAAAACATGTCATTTTGGATTGAGCAATCCTTGCTTCACTATAGACTTCCAGCAGACATACTTACAGGAGTATCCATTATCTCATGAGACCAAACTTGCTTCCACCCCCCACCCCGCTTTGGTGTAGAAAAATATTTTAAGTTTGTGAAAACAATTTTTTTTTTTTTTTAATTTTAATAGACTTGCAAATTTATTACCTTCATTAAAATTATTATGTGAGTTCTGGCGATTATTTTTTTTTTAACCATAAACTGTTATGGACGATAACTGAATGTAGGTTTTCTACCAAATTTTTAAACAGCAAAATTTAATCAAATATTGTTCGCATACTTATATATATATATATATATAATCGCATGACCGGTAGTGAATAGTCATATCTCTATGCTGATGAGTCCCGATTATTAAAAAGGACGAAACGTATATGTACATAGATAATAAACAATAACATATATATATATATATATATATATATATATTAGTAAGTCAATGTTAAAGGAGAAATAAAAAGTGCTCGATTACTCGTACAAGAGGATATATATATTTATTCAATGGACACAATACATTATTTTGATCTTCCATCAGTACCTTCGGTTTCACAGAAACACTGAAAACTCACCACGCAGGGTTAAAGATACCAAATGTGACCAATTCATCAGCTGATTTTTTGAGATACGCGCACACATGCTATTTATCCGCAATTTTCAATCTTGTCTTTATGAAAATTTGGTACATAATTGATTATAGAGAATTTTGAACCTCCATATTTGTGATAGAGACAAAGTTCTTTGTAATCTGCCCCGGAAGATTGAATAAGGAGATTTCCAGCTTCCTCAGCATCAGCAGGAGCCAAGTAGAAACGGTCAGAAAGGAATTGAAGGATTCAGTATTCAACTATATGCCAATATCAGAGAAAACACATGATAGACGCGGACACAGAGTTCATTGCTGAAGATGTTGCCATGCCACCCCCACTTCTGAGGGCTTTAGACTGAATACTAATGGCTATATACGCATTTTGAGTGAGGCAGTGAAACTCTGGATCAACCTGGTAGTTAGAGGTAAGCCGTAAAAGTGGCAGTAAGGCGTTAATTTAATTTTTTTTTTTTTTTTTTTACTCAGAATTACATAATTTTAATAAACTTTGGTAAATTTGTAGATTAACATCCTCAGCTTTTAGGGTCTAGATTGCTAGGGCAGTTAATGTTTTTAACACTAACCCTAAGTTTGATTGAACTGCCCCAAAACTGGCCCGAAAAATTCAATTTATATTTGAAAATTTTCCCCACTTTAAATGATAAAATAATTGTTTTTTTTCTTGTTTTTTTTCATCAAGTTAAAAAAGGTAGTAATTTTTTTTTTTTTGTTTTAGCGGCGGATCAAGCGAGACAATTGCACTCTCCCTCCCACTCCTTTCTCTTCTGCTTTGCTAGCAAGCCAAGATACTTACACTCCCTCCCAATCCCCATTTCCTTTCTCGCTTCTGCCTCGCCGGTAAGGTTGTCAGTGAGCGCATAGAGTTAAAACTTAAGGTGTTTAGATATTTTTCCAATTTTATATAACTTTAATTAGTTACTGTTAGTATAGACGAAACTATTGCATATAGATAGCCAACAAAAGCTAATGCAATTCCAAAATAGTAATACTAAACATTAATTAATTATGAACGGTTTAAAAAATAGTTATGCTAATTAGGCAGCCAAAAGGTTCTTTCTTAATCTTTTATATTCACTATATACACAGAATATCAAGCTTTTATGTTGTATTATTGGTTTAAATAACAGTAACCTGTTTTGATTATAATATAGGAGTGATAAATGAAAAAAAACTTTTACATTTATTCATTGATAGATAGAGATAGAATGTCAGATACTTACACATCGTCAAATTTAAATCAATTACAAAACTGAGTTGACTACAAATATCTATCAACTTGGAAAACGCATAACAGTTCCATATTACATTGTATAGTGAGATAGAGCTAAGATACATATATATATATATATATGATAAAAATAAAAATTGAGATAGAATACATCTATTGTTCAAAACAAGGGATTTATATAGGAAAATCGTTTATTATATTATTTATTCCTTAAACCATAGCTTTTCAAAGATGTAATCTTATTGCCAGGAGATTCGTAAAATAAGTTAGTAAAATAAAATTTACCATGTCAACATTTGAAAAGGTATAAAAAAAAGAATAAGAGAAAGTAAAGAGTGTAGAAAAAATTATATATAACATATCTTTGAAAATCCATGGATTAAGGAAAGAAAAGTTTTTATATAATTGATGATTTAATAAATATTGCATTTTATCCAATTTTTATTCTCATCACTTCAACTTCTTGTGCTTTAGATGTAGACCCTCAAATTACCTTACCCAGAATACTTGTATAAGTAACTTTAATCAAAAGTATGTGGTGCCTGTTTGCACATAACGTCTATAAAAAGAAATTCAACATTTTACTTTATAACAAAAAGTTTAGAAGTTGAGAAATAATGTTATTAAGGGATTTAAGCACAGGAATACTCAGATTTCCAGGAAATACCTGGTGTGCCTCAGGAGATTATCGACTATAAATTTACTTAATTCTATTTCAATTAATATAACTTTACTGATACCCTCTTCCACTCAATAAATGCTGAGTACATATTTTTGTACCACACTAAAAATTTAATGAAAAAAAAAATTTTTTTTTTTAATAAATAAATTAATATGGTATTATGGGCTTGGCACAGAAGGATATAAGATTCCTCATTCAATCCGAAGCAAATTATTTTTTGAATAAAAAATGTTTTTACCTTTAATGCGAAACAATGTTTACCAGCGGTGAGAAATCAGGTTGAATAGATGTCACTGACAGTTTGTCATGCTGGGAATTTTTATTTACAAATAGTATCAAAGTGTAATATGAAAATGATAAATATCTAATAAAAAGTTCAATCTAAACTGATAACTTACCCGATCTACTTGCCCTTTACATTGCAAAAGAATAACTTCAAGTAATTTAGCCGCATGGCACTCTGCATCTTCTCCAACATCAGCAGACAACACCTGAAATAAATGTTAGAAAATGTTGAATACTGAAAATTTTTTTTTTTTTTTTTACCATATTTTTTCGGTCATGTCAAATGGGTATTTTTGAAATTTTTTTTTTAATAATTATTATTAAATCATTGGAAGTATTTTGTGTAGGCTCGTTCATAAGTCAACCCACATTTTTTATACTTTTGTTTTTTTTGTCGTTTTTTTTTTTATTTATTGAAATCTGTCAACATTTATGTATAACAAACATGCAAGAAAGTGTTAATAGTTATGCACTAGAATAATCTATTGCGATTAATCAATAGGATTATTAGTGATAATTACACAACGTTGTCAGATTGTGTATGTTGATAATTGTGTGCAAGAGTGCATCTAGACTTCACGATAGTATTAAATCGAATGTGCCATTTCAAAACAACTGCCAATTTCAGATTAATTTTTGGGTGAATGCGTAAAATCGAGGAAAGGTTTCAAGCAAATTTCTAAATCTGTTTTATATTGACTTATAGCTGAAATAATACCATACATAAAATTTAGCAATATTTTATAAACAGGGTTAATATATTTTTTTAAACAAAAGTATTTTCTCATGAACTGAAATCTCAATATTCAGAAACACATCTAGATAAAATTGTGTGCAGTACCAATGGGATCAGGATGAGCAAAATGGAGGGGAAATGACATTAAATTAGAATTAATTTTAACTACATCTTCACATTTTTGTTTGTTTTTTTTTTTTACATGACAAAATTTAATTTTTGAAGAGTTTCCCAAAAATATGTACAGCTTTCCCTCATTTTAGTTGTTGAGTTGTTCAATATGAATTTAATATTACGCAATACTTGCAAAATTCAAGAACGAAGCTGTCTGGCAAGGTTAAAAGGTCAGAGAACTTATGAATGTGAAGTTAGAAAAGACAACCAGATTGAGAATGGCATGATAGGATTTTTTGTGAATTAAGATGAGTTATTAGCATAGTTGGCGACTCCCACAAGATGCATGTAATACGGGCTAGTAGATAGAAACAATCAGGACTCTTTTGTTCTCGCTTCTTTTGCCCTGCAGAGTAACCAATTTTGAGAACCCTAATGAACAGAAAATCTGTTTAACATTAAAATCTTGATGTTAGTGGGTTTTTTATTGTTTTTTTTTTTTTGATAAAAATTGAAGAGAAAGTTTGGTGATTTTTATTTCAGTTTCAACGTTTGATGTCACAACTAGTGTCACTACTAAATGAGCAACAAGTGAATAAAGGTAGAAGACCCAGAAAGGAACAAATGGCAAACTCATGGTTAAAAAAGATTAAACTGTATTTTGGTTTAATTTTTCTTCAAATATTGTATACAAGTGTGCAACCCTCAGTTAAGAATAGAAAATAATTATGCTCCGCCAGTGTTCGCACTAATATTCATAAAATAACGGCTCTAAGTTTAAGAAAAAATGCATCAATTGGTATAAAAAGAAAACCTCATTATGGCAATAGAGTGGAAGATTTCTTTCCGAATTCATTTAAGACAGTCCGTAGTGGTGGAGTTCTTATTTGCTTTCTACTTAACTCTTAAAATGGTTACATGCGGCACGGTTGCAGGTTTTATTGTTTTGTTTTTTTCTTTTTCTCCTACTTGTGTGATGGAGATTATTTATATATATATATATATATATAAAGTGGTGTACTAAAAGCGAACTTTTAGGAAAGGTAAAACCTATTGTGAAAAGTATACAGCTCAATATCCAGGATAGAGCAGGTAGATATGAAGAAGAATGGAAAGGAATTAGAGAAGCAAAAGCCAAATCAAAATTCAATTGCTCAGAGCAAGGTAAATTCCGCAAAAAAGGCAATTTATTCAAGTTAAATTTTCCTTAAGTCAGGCTTTTCAAAGATCAAAATCTTATCAGAGGAAGTCGTTGGGATAGATAAGTTGGCAAAGGCCAAGATTTAAAATTTGAAAAAATAAAATAAAAGTTGTAGGGAAAGAAACGCAGGGCAAAATTTTGCCCGAATGCAAGCAAATGTCCGATTGCTAAAAAGTCCAGTGTCGAAAAGTCCTGATGTATTCAAGCTTTTACGAAACATTAGTGAAAGTGATGCAACGGAAGTTGTACACAGAATTCATCTTACGACGATAACTCTTGCAGCAGCACCACCAAATACACAAAGAATTACATAAAATCAGTTTATTTCTTAATACTTACAGTTTTAGACATGTTATAGATGGCTTCAAGATGTTCGGGTGTAGCTAAGAAGTTAGTCGTGTCAACAGTAATATAATTGTGAAGAGCAGGCATCATATCTGAAAATCAAATTAAATTGGATGAATTAGGCTTCAGAATTTTGAAGATGATTGATGATTTGTATTATTCGGACCATTATTCTCATCTTGGTTAAATTCACGTTTTGGCCAACGTAACTTCCGACCTTCACGTACATCTTGTCCAACTTAGGACTTGAAAATCTTTGAAGTCGAGAACTATGGAATTTCAAACTGAACCCTTTATTTAATCCAGAGAGGACTTTTAGTTATCACCTGTAGTAAGGATTGAACCTTCAACCTCCGGAAGACTCACAACTGTGGCATAACAGGTAATAGCCGTGGTTAACAGCTCTAAATGAGTCTTCTGGAAGATGAAGGTTCAATCCTTACTACAGGCAGTAATAAGTACAACATAAATTAACACTGCTATCCGATCGAAAACAATCTAAGCATGTGGATCGAAATTCAGTTCAAGTATACGAAGATGAGAATAGCAGTCCGAATAATCCAAATTGTATTTTTATTTAAGCAAAAAAAAAAAAAAAATTATATAATATATATTTACTAATTTATACTCTAATACTTAGATTTTTTAAAATTTATATCGCTCCGGGCAACGGGTTCTGCTAGTATAATTTATATATATTTATATATATATATATATATATATATATATTCACCCCTCCCCTTTTTTTCAAACCTTATTAAACCTTCCTTACACTAAATTTAAACATACATACATAACACTAAGCAAATATGTCCAAACGAGAGTGACACGTGACTACACGTTCCCAAAACAGATAACAGAAGCCGAAAAGCCGGATGTGCTTGAAACCGACGGTACGAATGTTGTACTAATTTTTCTGTACCAAAATAAATAAATATATATATAATCACTGTGTAAACCGGGTACTACATTGTATTATCAAAATTAGAGAAAGCAGTCAACAGAAAGATTGAGTAGTTTATAAAAACTTTCAAAAACTTAGAAGCAAAACTTAAAATTTTGTTTTAGCGCCAAACAAATGTAATTGTTTTATTTCAACTATAATGTAACAGTTTAGATGTGAATGTGTAAAAATAAGGTTCGAAGCGGTATTTTTTCACATAAGGCTAGAGTAGTGGACAATTCCATTCACAATTAAAAGACAAGAGTTAGAACTGTGTCAAGATATTGCCTCAGAGACACGTAGATGAGAAGATCTTTCATCTTTTTTCTCTGGAGTTACTCTCCATAGAGGAACGGGAGCATGTATGTATGTGTACATGTATGTACGTGTATACTGTAAAAGAAAACTTGTTAAATAAACCCCAAGTGTTTCTGCTGTTATTATTTAAAATCTTCTGCTTTTAATCAACGAAGAAGAGAGTACAAATTGGTGCTACGTGTCACGAAACCAACAAGACAAGCTGTCTACGTTAGTATTATTTATTTACCTCCTCTTCAGGAGGTTAGGCACAAGGCCAGTTTTATCTTACTCCCACAAGGTAAGATGTGACCCAATGTCGGGTCGGGAAAGTGGGGACTTGAAAAGCCAGCGCCCAAGAAGGTGAGCACTCTAGCCATTAAAAATTGCCTGGGCAGCCCCGTCGGCATTCCCCGGTAGGGGCGCCTCAGGCAGTAAGCAATAAATTTACTCCTCCCCAAAGAAAGGAGGCAAAGCCTGGGAGGGTGAACCTCCTAGAACTGCACAGGACAGACCCATAGACAGGCGTAAATCAAGCCCCGAAGGCCAAGACAATACCAGTCTATGGGGTGCAGTATCCATCGGAACAGATACCAGGAATCAAATCTGATACGGCTGGGTTTTATCACCATTCATTCAAAACGTCTCGTTTACTGGCTGGGTTCATACCAACCAAGGGTACGAACTTGGCATCATTCTAGCAAAGAGGGGGCCGCCTCATTAACGGTGAGCAGGCCGCCTTTTGTCGGAATGAGGTATGACCCTTTTCAGTTCTAGGTGCATCCACCCAGGCTTTACTTTTTCTATTTAAGAAGAGGTTTATTTGCAAATTGCCTGAGGCACACCTGCTGGGGAATGCTGCTGCAATCTTATTCTTATTTAAATTGTTTACACCAAAGTAATTTCTATAAGAAGAAAAAAAAATACTTACCAGTAAAGTAATCAATTCCATCCGCTTGAAACATTTGATAAAGCATACCAAATACTTGCCACATGTGAGGAGAAATTTGAGTACTCGTCAGACTGCATATGAGCGAAAGCACTTCTTCATAGAAATCTGAAAATTATTGAAAATACAGTGAAAAAGAAAAAATTAAATGTTGACAGTGTGAGGTTTTATTACTCGAATACAAGGTGAGTCAGAAGAAACCGTGCAGTCAAAACAGGGGGGGGGGGGTAACTTCTGTGTGTGTATCTACAAATCAACATGCAACAGAAGAGACTTTTTGTTTTTTGGAAAAAAATGAAAATTTAAAAAATTAAATATTAAAACAACTTTCTTTACAAATCAAGTTTATGTGGATGTTCCGGCAGCACAAAATAGTTTTCAAATTGTGTGGATGAATATGAAAGCTAGAAATACTCTTAAAGGCTGTTAAATTTATCAATCTTAACAGTGAAGAGAGATATTTAGGTAAAAAATTGAGAATTTCACATTTATTTCATATCAGTATTTACAAAATAATCGCTCTAAAAATATTCTGATTTTACTGAATTGTAAATTTTTATCACAAAAGACAAATAATGTTCCCAAAAATGGCACAAGATTTTGTATCGAAGATTTGTCCAAATTTGAATACATGCTGTCCACCCTCGTTTAGGCACCGTCCCCCCCCCCTCCCCCCATCTTCATATTGTAGTTCGACAGATATGCTTTATTACGGACTAGCAAGGCTACCAAAAAAGTGTGGGCACCATTTTATTATTATTATTTTTTTTTTTTTTTTTTTTTAAACTTCTTTATGTCACTTTTTAGGCCACTTTCGGACACACTTGTCTTAATAGTTAAACTACCTGCACATTCAATTTGTACTTACCAATAATGTTCTGTTGCAGAATAATAGCGACGACATTCAATACGATGCCTTCTAATTGCAACATCATCTGAAACAAAAGAAAAGAAAACCAACAAAAAAAGAACAAAACCGATGGAGGTGGAACAAAATTAAAATTACACAATATTTGATACAGGGATATTCTTTTGACCATTTTTTACTGAATTTTTTGTAATTTACTGAGAAACCTATACCTTATTAACAATACCTAAACTGGTGGTTTTTGTAATATATATTTTATAAATATTCCAATATTTATAAAATCTTACAAAATGGCATTTCAATAAGAATTTTTGCTGCTTGTACAAAGAAGTGTCCGTATTAAATTATCAATAGCAAAAAAAAAAAAAAAAATTATATATATATATATATATATATAATTACGCAGCAGATTTAAATAAGTATCCTCACCAAAAAGTAGGAAACATTATCAAGTAGACTTTAAAAGCAAAATCCATTTTTCGGTAACAGTCAATCGACATTTTAAGTTGATTGATTGGGTTTTACGGCATATCAACTTCTTGGTTATTTAATGCCGGAAAATGTTTGTTAATTTTTTTTTTTTTTTGGTTGTTATTGGGGAAGAATTGTCCACAAGGATATGTTGAGTTATTTTGTAGTATAATAGTGTTTAGTTTGTTTTCATTTTAGAGTTTGTGTATGTTTATGTTTATGTTTGAGAAAATTTTTTGGATGAGGGGCATGAGTATGAAGAAAGTGGTTAAATTTTGTTGCAGATATTGACTTCTATTAGGTATTCAAAGATTTTTTTTAAAAGGTAGCCATCTTAAGCTAACGGGAGATATAATCAGGGGAGATAAGCGCGCTTGTCATAACTAATATAGCGTGCTGCAGATGGAAATGTTAAAACAAAAAACTAAATCCGAAAAATGGATTTTGCTTTGAATTAAAGTTCTACTAGATAATTTTTCCTACTTTTTTGTGACGATACTTATTAAAATCTTGTTTTTTTTGTTTGTGGTACTGATAATTTAATACGGACACTTCTCTGTACAAGCACCAAATATTTATTCTAACCGCTATATTAATAAAACTACGTTAGCGCTTCTTGTATGTTAGACCCTACCAAAGATAGATTTACAAACAATAGATATTCCAAGAGTTTGTCATAGTAAAATGGTCTTAACCGGGATTATTGCAACAAACGCTTCCACAATTGATTACAGGTCAAATCAGTTTCAGATCTCCGATTCTGATAGAATCGTGCCAAACTTCTTGCGTGCATCTCTTGAGTTCCTCATGAGAGATGGGATTATTTTCTTCTAATCATGTCTTACGATTCTTCAGACTTCCTCCATAAAGAAGTATCAAAAGATCACGTTTCACAATCATTAACTTTGATATTTGCTTTCATCAAAGTCTTTAGACCTCATTTTGGGTCTGCGTGAAGGATGCCTTCCTTAAACTAACTCTACATATAAAGCACATACATACACAGGAAATAATTCGAACCCTGTATAGTCATGGTTAGTCCTTAAGCCCATACTATTTATATATATATATATATTTTTATTTCTAAAGTCATCTTTGCTGTTTAGAGATGTACGACACAAACGCAGACCCCACAATATTATTTTTTTAAAAATCCGAATATAAAATACTCCAGTTAGATTCCCCTTAAAATTATTAGAAAACTTGTTTAAGTTTTTTTTTTGTTTTTGCATTCAATTGCAAACGATATTTGAAGTCAAGTAACAAGAGAAAATATGAATGTTAATAAATTCCCGGAAAAATCTAACCCTTATTCAAACTAGTTTTTTTAATCTTATATCTGTTAAACTAGAAACTCTATATGTATGTATATACAGGGTGTCTCAAAAAAAATGTACTCACTCTTAGAATGACGAGAAAACCTTTATTTATGAACATAGAGAGAAATGCTTTGTTTGAACAATAATGGTCATCAGTTTGAACATTTGCGAACATGATTCTTCAATTACATCTGTCTCATGTATTCGATGCTATTTCATTTCACTCTATGTTCATAAATAAAAGTTTTCTCGTCATTCTACGAGTGAGTACATTTTTTTGAGACACCCTGTATATGTATGTATGTATATATATATATATATATATATCAAGTTTCTAGTTTAACACATAAAATTTAAAAGAGCCTGCTGAAGGGGAGTTCCCTGCTTAAAATATAAGTGCAAAATAACTTATAAACTTTAAAACATGTTATTAACCGGCAAAGAATATTTAAAAAAATAAAATAAACAAATAAAACTTTAAAAATAATTTTTACTTACCTCTTTCTTTCCTTCCATAACATCAAGTATAGTTGCCATAGTGTTCAGAACACCCAAAGCTGTAATAACCTTATCTTCAGAGGATTCGATATCAGCATTTAAAAGTTTATCGAAAGTTTGAGCCTAAAAAATATTTTTAAAAGATAAAAAAAATATTTGTGTCAAATTTTCGGAGAGAAACATTTACAAATGTAAGTTTTAATGTTCACAATCGAAATGTAAAAATAGTTTCACCTTGGCAGACAAGATTTTACAGTTTAAAATTATTTATTTCTTTTAGAAGTCTGCGACTAAAACAAAAAGCCGAATACCATAAGAGTCCAGCTTTAAACCAACACCTTTTTTTTTGGGGGGGGGGGGGGGGGCAGACGCTGCAATCTGCAATGATTCACGGTGGCCTAGCTGCATCAAGTGCTCCATTGTGCAATAAAAAGGCAAAGGAACTGTTTGTTTGGTTTTTGGGGGGGGGGGGGGGGGTCTAATAGCTTTTGTATCTCCGGCTTGCATTTATCACAGAGCCTTGAATAACAAGTTATTGTTAACATGCTTTCCATTGTGATGTGTTTATCAGTGTCAATTTTTTATTTTTTTTTTAATATTAAATTTTCATTTATCCTTTTCTGTATAAGTTAGTTTATT
Source organism: Sepiola atlantica (assembly GCA_963556195.1). Taxonomy (NCBI): domain Eukaryota; kingdom Metazoa; phylum Mollusca; class Cephalopoda; order Sepiida; family Sepiolidae; genus Sepiola; species Sepiola atlantica. The sequence continues at coordinate 129,235,510 of OY744518.1, forward strand.
CGCCGATTTTGGTTATCAACAGGTTTCATCTTACAAAATTAATATTTGATTCTGGTCAGTCAATTAATTTTATACAACATTGGTACATGTGCTTAGCAAGAAAATTCAGGAATTATTTTATCGGATCAAAATAATTTTAAAAATTATTCCATTTTAAGAAAAAGGGAATTATTAATCAAGAGTTACTTCCCTTTGTTTGGTTTGATTAACTTCTCACTTTTTAAAAAAATAAGGAAGTAAAATCCTTGCATTTCAGTCACGCAAATTATTATGAAAGTAAAAATAATCTTGGAAAAGCTAGGTAGGGAGGTCTATTTTGTAATGAAATTTAATCCAATCCAGTTTCTATTTTTAATAAAGAAAAAAAAAATGCATGTTAAAAAAATTTTAATATATTTTACTAAATCTTTTAATCTTTTCTAAATATAAATATTTGAAAAATGTAAGCTCTTACCAAATGTGTCATCATTTCAACCGCAATTGGTAGGACATCTTCAACATAGTTGCAAACCAAGCGCTGGAGGACACTAGTTAACTCATCGTTTTCAGTTTCACGAATGATTCGGAGAACCTCTGAAAATTAGGGAAGAAAAATGAAATGTATAAAATTTCATCTTTTCATAAAGTAGAGTAGAGTAGATGGATTTTCTTGTTTCAATATCAAATATGGCCATGCCGAGCAAGTTGGATATTGGTGAATGGGGAGAGCAAAAAATAGCTTTCTAACTGGCAACAATTCTTGAGCAATTAGCTTTAAAGATTGTCTAAAAAGAAGCAATGGAAAAGGAATGATTTTTTTCTTTTTTTTTTTCTTTTAAATAACTTAAACATTTTGGATTATTTGCGATATAAATTTTATGTATATATTCAGGGTGAGTAACAATCGATACACTAATTTTCGGAAGCTCAGCCCCTGTAGTTTTTGAAGATATTTACATTTATACAAAAATGTTTTAAAAATGAGGATTTTCCGATGCTTCTTATTAGATGATGTAATTGAAATTTTAAAAAATGGTGCAAATTAGAAACCTAGTTTTTAGTATCAATACTAACCATAATCAATACCCAACTTTATCGGCACAGAAATACTCAATATCAGAAGAGAAAATAAAAGTGAAAATCAACCTGCCCCAGAATTCATTAAATTTCTTCAATCATTATTTTTAATTAGTACAATACAAATAGTTTAAATTGGAATACAATGTCATGGTTAACAGAGTTGAAATACCAACCAAGTTCAGCCTAGCACTCATAGGTTAAACTCCCAATACCCCTTCCTCATACCATTGGCATGCAGTGATGACTTATGACTCCAGGGAAATCATTAATTCAGAGATTTTTTTATTTTTAAATTAATTCTTGCAAATAAATATTTTTTTTCTTAAATAATTTTGTTAAAAGCAATATTTTAGCTGAAAAATGTTTTTTTTAGTTCATTAACATTTTTAAAAAAAGTATCAATATTCTAGTTTTAAAATAATTTTATTTTAATTGTAAATAAAAATCAGTTATGACTTATTAAAAAATACTGTACATAAAAATTGATTATCTATGGGTGAGTTTCAGTTCTGCAATAGTTGACATAAAAAGATTTGAATAGATCACTATCACTGTACTGTATCATCATAATGAATAAAGGTTTTGATGTCAATATACTTAGGAAAGATTCGCATTTATTCATATTTAGATTGGAATATTAGATTAGCTAAATGCAGTATTTTCCATTATTTCACAATGTATTTATTACGTTGCCTAACTGATGGGCAAGATCTCTATTTATATAAGATGGAGAAAAAAAACGTACTTACCTAAGATAACAGGCTTTACATGGGGTCGAATAAACTGTTTAGCTATTGGGTAAAAAAAATAAAAAATAAATACAAAAGTTCAGTGATATTTCATTTCAGAGAATTCAAGTCAAATCAAAAAATTTTTTTTTTTAAATGTTTGTACGATTCATATAATCAAATTTTGTACTGACCCTTATCGTGTTGAGTCACAAGCATTTGAAGCGCTATGGCAGCTTCAACTCGGACTGGTAATTCATTGTCATTACACAAGCACTCCTTACTAAGTTCCAAAGCCTGCATGAGATTATTGTCTTGTTTGTACTTCAAGTCACTAAAGTAGTGCAACATCCAACAGGCCTACATAGGGAACAAAAAAAGAAAAAAATTATAAACAGGAATGGGGGGGGGGACACTAATTGTACTTGGAATATACGGATGACATCGGGGAGAAATTTTCCATTTTGAAATTAAGGTTTAGAAATTAAGGGAAGTGATATGAGAAAACAGGAAGTCGAAGAGAAGTATGTGGAAAAAAGAAAGACTAGTCAGAATCCTCTTGGGTTTTCGCTTACAAAGAAAGTATTTCTGAGATCTCCTTAATCCCCTGCGGGGAGACAGTAGGGAAGAAGATTAATACTGTGTATTCTAAGAGCAATTTAAAGAAAACTAAATTTAAAAAATAATGAACCCAAAACTAATTTGCTGTTATTAACATCATACAGTGAGGGGGATGAGTGATAAACAGAAACTCATTAAAAAATGGATTACTTCGTACACAACCGATTGTGATTAAAAAAAAAAAAAAAAAAAAAAATGAACTTACTCGCGCTCGTAGATAGCCATGAGGACTTCTAAATTCTGGGAACACATGACTGGTAAGCATCATCTCAGCTTGATCTTTGTAAATTTTTCTCTGGAAAATAAATTTAAAAATTGTTGATTTTCACATTCAAAAAACTAAAAAAAAAAAAATTTTTTTTTTAAAAAGCCCCACTTTTTAAAAAAAATCATTTTTAAAAGTATTTTATCTTTCTGAAGATTTGAAATTATTTTGTGAATTTAAATGAATAGATGGAATCTAAAAGTATGACTACAATGTTTAAAAATGAAATAAAAGGTCATATAATGTCAAGGAATTGAAATTTTAATGCGTTTTTAGAATATAAACCTTTAAAAAAAATAAATTCAAAAATCAGACTTGAGTTTGAGCATAAAATAAGCTTATATTCTTACGGCTAAAAACCCCTAAAACTAAAAAAGGTTGTTACAGATAAAGGAAAGAATAATTTATAATTTGAAGGGGGTAGCGAGAGACGAGGAAAACAAGAGTAGCTTAATATAGGTCAGTACAGAATTTTACTTTCATCACTTGAATGTAAAGAAAAAAATCTTTTTAAATGAATTTCTCTTATTTTCTCTAAAAACATGCAACTTCCAAGACATTCCCCTCGTTGAGAATTTACTCATTTAGCATTCAAACTTTACAATTAGAATTCAAAAATAATTTTTTTAAATGAATTTCTTATTTTCTCTAAAAACATGCAACTTCCAAGACATTCCCCTTGTTGAGAATTTACTCATTTAGCATTCAAACTTTACAATTAGACTTCAAAAATAATTTTTCCTCTCCAAACTCAGACACAAAATGGAGTTACTTACTTTAAGCAGAATATCAGCGACTGCACCAATCATATGCAAGGCACCATCTTTCTGCCTGGGATCAACTTCTGGCTGAGTTAAAATCGACATACAGAAACCCATGGCTTTCTGTAAGACTTCTTTCCTTTTACCAACAGATGAATGGAATAATGTTTGGGCAGCAACAACGGGCGAAAGGAAATCTTCAAACATGTCTGCAGAAGGAAAGCACTTATCGTAGAAATACACACTTCTGGTTGAAACATTACTGTATTTTCTCGTGTATAATAATCTAATATATAATATTAAGCTGTTCAGATTTTTCATGTTAGACCTAAATAGCAATGCATCTGACAAATCCTTATTTGATTCTGACTGAACAGTTTGGGGTTTTTTTACATAAAAAAAAGACATTTCACTGATTAGATACTTTATCCGGCCCGATAATTCTTTCAGGAGCAACTAGTGTGCGAGATTCACCATTTACTTTCAATTGGATGATCATCTATGGTAAATTCAAAATGGTATTTACACTAACTGGATACGTATTTATTCAGTTCTTTTAATTTACTTACAGCCGTTTTAATAATTACATTCAAAGATTGAATTTCATCCTCGTCGCCAATCTGTTAATGGAATGAACAAAGTTTGATTACTTATGAGAACTGTTTATGACAAGTCCCGTGATAATGTGTTACACAGATGGGAAAGAAACTTTGTTCATGGAAATTTTGTCTAATATTAGAAACATGGAAGAAAGCAAAGTTCTTTGCAGTTATGGTAGAGAGAGACGAGTTCTTGTTGCGAATGTTTTCTTACAAGGAGGAAAAAGTGATTGAATCTCAGTCAAGCACCTTCCATACTTTTAAGAAAAATTGTTTGTGGCTACAACAGTTTTAGTCGTTTTGTTTCATGGTATGTGTTGCAGAGTGATAACACCCCTCACGACCATAATGAACTAAGTTCAAAAACGAAATGGATGGTGCACCAGCCCAAATGTGACAATACTCTATGCATGGGCGGATGGTGGCTTTGTAGAGATATTTGGAAGTGCCCCCCCCCTCTCTCTCAAGATATTTAAGAGTTAGGCAGATTTTCAAACAATATGGTGCATGATAGTATTTCTTGCAGGTATTTCTATATTTTGTACGGTCAATTAGAACTTTTGACCGAGTAACTGATCGCAGAAGGTGCACCGAGGTGTCGCTTCCACTTTAAGCATGTGTTTGATTCTAACTCCTTAATATTAAGTTGCATTTCCACATTTTCTCTTTCAACTGCTGGTTGATCATATAATTTGTTTGGGACCACAACATCCCTTATTGTTTTCATGTATTGTACGATATTGTATAATTTACATTTAACCAGCTAGTTAAACAATTGTGTAATACCAGTCAAGGATACGTCCTCGGCAATCAGTCCAGCCAAGTTTGGGTCATCGTTGTTGGTGACCTTGCTTCTGTCTAGGATTCTGTTTATTCCTAAGAGGTCCACCTACCCAGGTTTTACCATCTCTTTGAGAAGGGGTTAATTCATTGCTAATCTACCGAGGTGCCCCATACCGGGTAATCTCGACAGGGCTGTTCAGGCAATTTTTTCAGTGTGATGGTTGTTCAAAACCTCGGCCGACCTTGTACCTAACCTCCCAGCGAGGAGGTAAATAATACAGCTAATTAAACTAATTATTTTACAACAATGCTTTCATTGTTGAGTTTAAAATAAAATTGACACATGGAAAAACGGATATAAAACTTGAAAATACTCACCGAATTTCATACGGATATATTCGTGGGGGTCAGAGTTCCACAGATCGTCATCTTCATCACTATGACACATTAATGGAAATACGACATCTTGAATTATAACCTACAAAAATAAAAAAATAAGTTCTTTGTGATTTAACAACTTTCTGGGGAAATGGGGGGGGGGGGGATAAATGAACAGATGAAATCACAAAATTAGCTCCATTTTTTTATTATTATAAAACAAATACTGACCCAACAGTTCACGGTTGTCTTTTTTTTTCACACTGAAGAATTACGATAAGTGCGAAAGGATACCAAGCCCTTGGTACAAGGTTTAATGTCTTGATTTTACCATATCTTTAAAATAATCCAGTTCATTTGTCAAACATCTGATAATTAAAAATTTTCCAGGACACCTGGATTTATTTTACCCGCTTTTTCCATCCGTGGGAATTTTACACTTGAAACTCCAGAACCGGTGAGAACACTGAATGTGCATAGTGTTATTTAAATAAAGAATTAAGATTTTTACAAATGGGGAAAAAAATAAGTAAAGAAAGGGAAAACTGAATCAACTTACAACTATGTGTGGCTTGATACATTTCCAGGAGAAAGCATGACTAATTCTGAAAAAATATATATATATATCATTAGTAATTTTTTTAAGCTGATAGTGCTACACAGAACTTTTTATTCCAAATAAAGAGATTGAGCCTTAAATATCAGAAAGTGAGTAATGGAAATTTTTTTTTTTTTTAAATTTACTCCCCCCCCCTCCCCACAGTGTGCCCAGAAAGCCAAAAAGTGGAAAAAAAATTAATAACTTTGCCAAAACTCGAAATCAGAAAATAGCTGATAACTCGTTGGAAGCATATTAACAAGGCGCTTTAGATGCAATATCAATTTCCTCACAAAACTGAAATTTGGGGAACTGGGCTCCAATTACCATATTTGGGCATTTTCTCAAAAGACACCAATTTTGGGCATAACTTCGTCATAATTCACAATCAGAAACTGGTTGATACCTCGTTGGAAGCGTATTAACAATAACTATTTCTTTTAGAAAACTGAAATTTGGAGGACTGGACCCTAATTACCATATTTGGGCATTTTCTCAAAAGACGCCAATTTTGAACATAACTTCGCCATAACTCGAAATAAGTGGCTGATAGCTAGTTGGAAGCGTATTAACAAGACGCTTCCGGTGAAAACCTAAAATTATGGCAGACTGTGATAAAATTATCGCAGAGAAAGCATGCATTTGCAATTGAGATAAAAGTATATAATTTGTGTATTTCCAATTGAGATAAAAGTATACAAAGCGTATTTATTTACAAATGAGATAAAATATATTCAAAATCTCAAAGTAAATTGAATGCTATTTGCATAATTAACAGCATTCCCAGATGTAAAGCCTGCCTAAACATGTTTCCTGCTTTTTCTTGCATTGCAGAATAGATACAGTATTTATTGCAGACAGCAGTGGTTCAACAGTTCAGCATGCAGAACAGGGATATTGAGGTGAAGATGCTGAAGAGTACTGCTCACTCAGTTAAGGAAAAGTCCAAAGAGGTTGTTAGTGATTTAACAGAACCTGAGCACGTTTACCTGATTTCAAGACGAATCAAAGCCATCTGGGAAAAACGGAGAGACCTGATGAGGTACTCATGTAGAAAAAACTAAAGAACTGGAGCGTTGGAGAGGAGAAAGATTCGAGGTGCCTGTAACTGAGTTCGTCGAAGGAAGGGGTCGTCGGCGGAAGCGGTTAAGTGATAGCCCTGGAGCACGGACAGAAAACAAAATCTTGGATCCGATCATCCGACAACTCGAGGATCTAGCTGCAGAACAAGACGTTGATCCAGAATTACTACTAAACAAGCTTGTCGACCGTTCTCGAACAAAGTGGATGAAGGAGAAGCAGACAAAATCGTCTGTCCCTGTTGTTGATGCTTGTGCAATGATATACAATGTGAACTTATCTTTACAACAGTACCAAAAGGTCAAGACAATCTTGGAAGAGTTTGGTATCACATTGCCTACTCGAAACGAGATAGACGATTTCAAGAAAACCTTGATGTGTGAATTCATTGTCGAATCAACAAAGACTTCTTGTGAATTCCCCGTATTGTTGTAAGACACGTTAGTCTCCTTACTCAATATCAATGGAATTTGTATCTCTAATGATGACTGCATCCAAGTTGATGGTAAGCTTGGAATTGATGGCTCTGGTTGCCACCAGATTCGTCATCAATTGACAGAAACAGAGGGAGAGGATACTGAAGAAATCATAGATGACAAAGAAAAGAAGAGTAGCTATCTTGGAATATTCTGGTGTGCATTGATGATTAAGGTAAACAATTTGGTTGTATGGTCAAATATTCTTCCAAATTCTACAATGCTGTCACGTCCGTTGTGTCTTATGCACGAGAAGGAGAATCGTGAGAGTGTCTTAACCAACTTCCAACCCTACATCAATGAAGCTGAAAGGTATGAAGCACCTGTTAATGATGAGAACTTTGATGGACACTCAGTCAAACTGTTCGAGAACTGAAATCTCTGCGGTTGACGACAAAATGGTGGACCTGATCCAAGGCGACTGGCAGTTTTATCCATTATTGTAATGCAACGAAGAAGCAGGCCATTGACTTGACCTGTATAATGCAGGGTTTTGTTATAGAGAAGACTGCAGAGGAGATGTTGCAAAAGTGGGAGGCCATCGAAGCAGGTGATATACTTTACTCGGATGTAGAGAGATCTGGACAATGCCACCGCCCACTTAATAGCAAGATGTTTTGTTACTTTGCGATAATGCACCAGAAACCTCGTTCTCTCAACAATTGTCTGAAACTGTTGTACCATTTGGTTTCTGGACAGACACATACCTGGTCTGAGTCAAATGACAATGTGAAGGATGCCATCAAAGCCGCAAAGAAGGAGACGATTGACCACATCCGTAAAGAATGCAATTTCCTTGTCGATTCTCCAACTCCTATTGGAGGGAACACCAACACAGGTCCAGTAGCCGAACGATTCTTTGCTCCCGAGAATTGGAATAGCATTTGTGAGAAGATCAACAAGTCATCAGACAAATCTGCATACAGCGAACTTCTCTTGTACTTCACCAAGATGCTAAGTGACATCAACGTTCTTTATTTTCATAAAAAAAGGCAAAATTCACACCGTGTGGGCCATTTTGACAAATAATGGCCATTCATTACCATTTATTGAACTGATCTTCTTTAAATAACATCATTCCATTAATTTCCAGCCTTATTTTTAGTTCCACATCATTGGTAATTACATAAACGTATGATTTACCAGATTTACAACAGATCGACAGTTTTTGTAGAGTTCAGTTGATTTTTACCCATTTTGCCAGATTTTTGCATAATAATGGAAATTTTGATCTGTCCATAAAACTTTTGGGGCAGGTTGGGGAAGGTAGTAGGCTATGTGCACCTGTTAGCCAAGATGGTGCCTGCATCTCCTTGCAAAATAAAACTTAACATTATTTTCACAAAAAAAGGCAAAATTCACAGTGCGGCCACTCTCTAATGGTGCAATAACATTTTGGTATCAGAAATTCTAAATTTCATTTATATACATATATATGTGGCTTATTTAAGACATTGTATGTGTTTTATGAAAAAGTCACACTTAAGATTGTAAAATGTACCATATTAAGGACATTCCATCCAAAAATATGCCTTTTTGTCTGTTGAGCTTTTTTTGCAGAAAAAAAAATGATTTTGAACAACCCGCAAACCAACCAACTTCAATTTGCTGTAAAAAGTCCAAAAGTGGACCTTTTGAGCTAATTTTTTTTTTGTTGATTCACATTTGCTTTCTAGTTTCACTGTAAAACATTTTCACGGCCATCTGAGCATAGTCAAAAATTTATTTTTTCATTGCTGGGCACACTGTTTAATTCAATTTGATATTTTGTTTATTTTTACGTTTATTTTTGAATTATGCACAAAATAACAATGCACATTCTGTTTGCACAAAAAAGCGAATGGAATTTTAAAAGAAAACGTAAAATGGTCAAAACAGTCGCTAAAATCGTTACAAAATAAATTTTTTTTAATGGACATAACGGGTAAATTTTTATAAGTTCAAATTTTAAAAAATGCTAAATAAATTAGAATTTTATTTCAAGTAAAAGAAAATTTAACGCCAACAATAAATTTTATTCAAAATTTGGGCAAAAACCAAATAAAATAGAAATATTCCAACGGTCCATATATTAGAATTGAATAACCTGTAACAGTACAACTTTAAAAAATGGTTTAAACTTACCCATGATTGAGATAGTTCAAAGTCTGTTGGATCACTCTTGGTGCAACATACATTTTCTTTCGATATTGATCCAACAAATTGAGCAGAACAGGAATTATACCACCTAAAGCGAAGATCAACACAAATTTAAATTTATTTAATCCAAAACAAGAAATATTCAAATTGATACAAAGTTTATTTGATACGAGTAGTAACTAATTTTAGAAAAAGCATTGCATTTAATAAAATCTTGCATCAGTATTTATACATTTAGATTCACAGTAAACTGATATTTCATTATAAAAATGTGCATATGACGATATTTATTAAAAAATCTAGATGCCAATAAATATATATTGAATTCTTCAAGTTAGCAAAAATTAGTTTCCATCAACATAGCAATTAATGAATATATTTTACTGATTTTTCCGTTCTTCAGTTGTCCCCGTTAATAATTTCTTCGTATTCAATTTCTGTTCGTACTGTGAATCCTGCCTGCCGTGTTCCAATCCTGTCAGGGCTATATTGACAAGTAGATCAGTAGGGTTTACCAGAGCCTCAAACCTTACTAAGGCCACTAGTCTAGAAGACTAAAATGTCATAAATAACACTAATCATCAAAGTCCCTATCAGCCTCCTTGACAAACTGATTAAAAAAGTAACAGAATTGCTTTGAGTGCTTGCCAGTCTTCAATTTTGTTCGTCTTACGTTACATCAATCCTATAGGTAATTTTGGTGCTTGTGCATATCAACCCTGACATGTTAGACCGCTCTTAAAAATAAAATAGCTAAAGAAATGTATAAACTTTGTTATGTACTTGCGCGGTAGATGAAAAAAAGACTACACCAAAAATAATGCAAATTCATCCAGTATTTATTTAATTATAAATAAAAAACGATTTTATCACTCAGTAGATATTTCCACCATTTTCCAGTGGTCAAGGACGATAACTCATATTTTCACGATTTCGGGTCTCCATTGTTTACAAAAATGTCAAAATGTATGTAAAATCATTTTTTTTTCTTTTTCTCATAATTTAATAACTACTGGATGAATTTGCATAATTTTTCCTGCACAATCTTATTTTCAGCTAACACGTAAGTACATAATAAAGTTTATACATTCTTGAAATATTTCAATGTCAGGGTTGATATGCACAAGCACCGTCATTTTTGTGCCATACAATATATTTGGAAGGTAGCAACATTTTTTAACAGCATATAGTTTGGTACGTGATAGTATTTCTTGCAGGTATCCCCCTATTTTGTACGGTCGATTAAAACATGTTTGAGTAGTTGATTGCAGAAGATGCCCTGATGTGGAGCTTCCGCTTTGCGTAAATATGTGCATGTCCGATTCTGACTGCTTAATATCATGTTTCATCTTTGATTTGGTAACAATTCTGTTTTCTCTTTCACCTGTTGGTTGATATTTATATGATTTGCCGTTTGGGAACATCTCATTGTTTGCCTGTTTTCTGTTCATGTGTTGTATGATTATAGTCTTGTAGTCGGTATATGATAGTTTAAGAGGTGCTCTTTTTGCAAGTATCTTAACCCTTTGATATGAAATTACGGTTTTCTTGGCCTTTTGGCTAAGATCAAAGTGTAGTATCTGTTCCGATGGATACTGTACCCCATACTGGTGTTGTCTTAGTCTTCGGGGCTTGATTTACGCCGGTCAATGGGTCTGTCCTGTGCAGTTCTGGGGAGGAGTAAGTTTATTGCTTACTGCCTCAGGCGCCCTTACCGGGGAATGCCGACGGGGCTGCACAGGCAATTTTTAAACCCCACTTTCCCGACCCGACCTTGGGTCACATCTTACTTGTGGGAGTAAGATAAAAACTGGCCTTGTGCCTAACTCCTGGAGAGGAGTAAATCAATACTCTAAAGCCCACATGGCTGGGAAGTCAAGGCAGGACTATCACAGTGCCCATCAGACAGTGTCAATTTTCCAATATTTCATGTGTAAGGATGATTTAGGTTTCCTGTCTTAAGCGTCATCAAACTAGCCAATGAGAAGGCACCAAAACGAAAGAAGCAAATCTTTGAAAAATAAAATTCTAAAAATTGAGTAAACTTACAAGTAAAGCTTTTTAAGTACCATTCAGCAAAATCTGTATATTCCTTTGTAACATTACCGGGACTTCCATAGCTTAAAAGTAGAAAAGTTAGTGTTAGAAATTCTCAAGAAAAGGTTCAAATAAATATATTTTTTAAACAGCAATCGGTAAAAGTCAAATCCATGTGGGGATATTCTTTAAATAGGTTAGCCCATAAAGTAAATGTAATATTTTGGTGACTGGAACTAGTTTAGAGAATAGACAAAGTGGACGATCCCCCCCCCCCCCCCCCCCAAACACTCATCCTATCTTTGGTACTTATATCGATCTTGACCCAGTTTTCGCAAGTTTCTGGTCGGAAGCGTTCGACTATCCTACGCAAATGCCCGAGAGATGACGAGCCGATTTGTACCAGACGACAATTTTGATACGGTGCTGCGTCCTATGATTTTAATGTTTTGCTTGTTTTGTTTTTTTTTTGTTGTTAGGGTTAAAAATATTTATTCGCCAACAGTAATTTCTCTTTGTTTTGCTTGTTATTTTTGTTTTGTTGTTAAAAAAATTTCTTGCAAATATAACTAAAAATTATAGGACGCAGCAACGTATGAACAAAAAATATTTATTTGATAACAGTAACTTCGCTATGTTTTGCTTGTTTTGTTTTTTTGGTGTTTCTTTTAAAAAAATTTCTTGAAAACATAACTTAAAATCAGGATGCAGCACCGTATCAAAATTGTCGTCTGGTACAAATATCGGCTCGTCATCTCTCAGGCGTTTGCGTAGCACAGCCGAACGCTTCCGACCAGAAACTCGCGAAAACTGGGTCAAGATCGATATAAGCACCCTATCTTTTTGGGCCTTGTGTCACATCTGATTTATGAATATAAAATTTTGTAAATGGGGGGATACATATTTTGTAAACAGCAAGTGGTAGTTATATCTTTACGTAGAACTTCATGAAATGGTCTAAAAATCAGTTTTACAAATTTATTGCATTAAAAATAGATTTAAAAGAAAACAATACAGATGAAACACAGATTTTCTTAATCCGGACAAAACCACGAAGGGGAAGTGAATCCAGCTGCCAACAGACTAGTTTACTAGGTGGCCAACAGATGACTAACGCACCATCAATTTGTTTACACTGCACCTGCTGTTGGTAGTCTCCCTTTATTTTGAGATTATTTCTTATGTTGCTTAAATTTAAACCTTTTTATGGCTTCAGACAAATTCAAGTGGCAACTGTTCATATTAATTTCATTCATTTACTTACAATTAACGTTTTATTTTCTAGCAATCCCTGGTGGTTTATAATTATTGGGTTAGGAGTACGTTAATTATTAAGATGAAATTGGATGATCCGGCAAAACGCTTAATCCCGGAAGGCTTTGGAACAAAGAGCGGCAGAAAATCAGTGTTGCACCTGTACAAGAAAGGCTGATCGGAAATTTAAAAAGAACATTTGAAAACAAGAAATCTTCATGAAACTCACCGTTCAAAAGTTCGAGCCAAGATGTGCAGTGCCCACTTCTTAACCTTCCACCAAGGTAAACCGGGACGTTCATCTTCATCAACTTGGTTGGCAGCCTTAAAGATAATAACCAGAGAAAAATAAATAAGGGTTAGTGACTTAAGGGATTGATTGATTTGGTTTAACGTTTAAAAGGTCAACCTGTTTATGGTCATTTTATGCCTTGAGCAGTCGTTCAATCTTTTTTAATCAACCCTTTTATCATGTATCAGGATGATACTCCCACCTTCAAAAAAATGTCCGACTCAAAACATTCATACTAACGATAACGAATACTAACATAATAGTATTTAATACAAACGCTAGCGATGGGTGAGGCATACATTTTTGTGACCTGGATCCAGCGGGTTAAAGGTATGCACTTAGTCCATATTATAGAATATAAGTGTCCCTCCGTTATATACGCATACAGTTTAAGTGAGGTTTTCAGAGGGTTTTGTCAAGTTGGCATGTTTGGGGTTTTTTATATTTTCCGGCATAAATGTATTTTTTGTTAAAGCATATAATATTGTCTATTTTCACTTTCTCAAATAGTTGCTTCATAAATTTAATGCAGTGGTGGTAACATTGTCTGATGAGGGCTGAGTCATCACCACATTCTATCAGGATGAGTTTAACTATTTTATCTGACAAACTAAGCATTTAGATTTTGGTATATAAATTTGTTTTTTTGAGGAAACTAAGATATTTAGGTCAATTTTTTTTGTTGTTTTTTTTTTTTGCTTTCTTTCACCCCAAAATGTCTTACATATGATTGCTGGTTTAATGATTTGAAAATGTTTGGTAAAAGTTCTTGCAGTTTTATGAGAATAGGTTTTGTTATAAAGAGTCAATGACATTTTGTGCAAGCACGCACAAGAGGTCATATGCAATTCAAAAGCTGATGAAGATTCCTCGTTTGTCTGATTTGGGAGCCATTACATTTTTCAATAGTAGTAGGTCTTCGTCGGTCGTGTCCGACCATGAATAACACTTGCAGATCCAACCGGCTCGTTTCAGTATTTACAAAGTCTTGTCAGTAATGCCAATGCCCCAATGACTTAACCTAAGCATTTCTTGCTGTGGCTGAGAAGGCCTATGCTAGCCTTGCAGTCTCCACCACAGTTGCCACAGATGAAGGAGGAGGATGGATGAGGAAGCTCACTTGCTTTTGCCCTTTCTTTTTTCCTTGCAGGTTTTTCAGCGACTTTCGTCTTCCATTTTGCTTCCCCGATGTCAAGCTGTCGTTTGAGGGTTTTTTTTCCATTCAACCCTGTCAGAGGCAAGGCTTTCCATTTCATTTGTTTTTTTACTTTCTAAGATTTCCATTCATTTCTGTGATGCATAATTATTATTCCACCCTCTCAATAAGGAGGTGGTCAACTGTGGCTTCATCTCTTATTTTCAGAGATAACTGCTAAAAATAAAACCACTATGACACATTTTCGACTGGTAACTCTTTAAAATGGTGACCATGAGAGATTCTAAAAATATTTATGAAGAATAAAACTTTGAATTCTTGAATCCTTTCATCTTGGCATTCTGTTTTCTTCTTGCTTTCACCCAAACAGCAGAAAACGAAAACAATTAGTGAGAGGTTCAGACTTTTTAAGCAAATTAATCGTGTGCCTTTTGATTAGAAACAAAAATGTTTTTACAAATTGAATCGAATAAAGCAATACTAAAAATTATAACTGCAAAATACTCCTTGTTTTAAATTTTGAGTTTCTTGCTTTTAATTTGAATTTTTTTTTTTTTTTTAAAGAAAAACAAAAAAGCACAAGATTACAAATTTACATTTGTATTATCAAGAATTGAAGCGCAATCATAACATTTAAAAATCCAGTGTACATGTGAAAACGGAAAAGTTCAGTTTTTTGGTTAAACCACACATTTCTAATTTTCAAAAATGTATAAAGTAGAAAATGGAGGGGGAAAAAAAAGTTTATTCTTACCTCAGGTATTTGCCGATCAACAATCTGCCTGATGATTTCCATCCATCGTGTGAAGGTTTCTTTGTCAATAAGATTTAGTGGGAGGAAATTCTATTTTTAAAAAGTAAATTAAAAAAAATTAAATAAAATTAAAAAAAGGTTATTCTTAATATTGAAAATTGCTTAGAGTTTTGAGCAACATCCATTGAACTAATATGAATCATTATATGTTAATACATGCATCACAATTCAATGAGGTCACATCTCCATACTTTGTATTTTGAAGTGAGGCAATTTCATTTAACATTCGCCCAAAAGATGATTAACAGTCAAAAACTCGAAAGTCGCAGACATGAAAACATTTTTTTTCATTTTTATTATTTACCTTACACGGACATGCTAAAGTGAGAATTTGAAAAGAACGAATATTCAACCAATCCAATAGACAGAGAAGGACGATCTTGGTGAGGAAAATATGACCGAGTCAAAGCACCCACATATTTAAAATATAGTCACCCCGACATGCGTTTCATATTTTCATAAGCGTGGCTAGACACCGCAAACGAACTAACCCAGAGTTGAAACCCAGACATTAGTCACTACCTATAATGACAGCCCAACGCTCTACTCCCCGAGCTAACTTGCCTGCTGATGAATGGAAGATATATACATCGCTTATAAACGAATGTTTGTGTTCATTTACGATGTTGGTACCCGAGAGGATTCAATTCTTTTTACAGATGAATTCTTTACATTTAAGTGGAAACCATTTCCTTTATCAGAATGCTCCACCTATAGAGGTGTGCATATAATTTTTATATATATATATTTGAAAATTGAAAAACCAGTTAACAGACGCGTGAATTTATATCAATAAATGAAATTTGTTAATCATTTTTCTTTTATATATATATTTTATAAATCCGAATTTTCGGTTTAACAAACCTTAATCATGGAAACAGACAGTATATTTTTTTTTTTAACTTAACTGGTTTCTTAATTTTCAAATATATCTCTTAACGACGCTTTCAATGCTGTAGTAACACATATATAAATATATATATATAAATATACACACGAAAGACGCAAGTTGAAAGAGAAAAGGGAAAGAAAATAAAAAAACTACATACTATTTCACTTCAATAATTTGGGTGATTAAAATAGGACTTAGTCGATGAAACACTCAAGAGAAACAGGGGGGGGGGGGTATAAACACAAATATTCTTTGTATTTTACAAATAGGACCATATGTTGCATATTACATGTTGAGTATAGGTTAGAAATGATTTTTCTAAGTCAAAAAGTGGCTAGAAGCAAGCTGAAGTAAACGTATGAAAATGAGATCTAAAATTTATAATTAAAAATAAAAAACTATGGTCATCGCCCCACCACGCACTATACAGAGTTATCAGAGGTTGAATAAAGGAACAGACTGTCAATTTAAAAAGCTAAGTCTGTTGTATTAATTTGACTGAGATTGTTTTACGGCACATGGATTCTGTAAATCATTTTGTGGCATACAATATATTTATAAAATCGTCATTTTGACAAGTTCTGGAAAGTTATTGAATTGTATCTGGTTTCTCCCAGAAGGAAATTCTTTTTGCAGCTTTCCTATTAATTGTGATGTAGGAAAATTCTGAATTAACAGCGATTAAGTTTCATTTTGGAAGAAACTTTCATTTATTTAATCTTTTGCCGCAACAAATTCCGCGCAAGAAGAGGGTTCAATACCACACTTGCTAGACTATCGATCAGCCAAGACGACGGCCGTAGAGCGTAGGCAATACACAACAGGGAGGTGACGGTGGTTAAGTGGATAACGACACGGACTGACGACCTGGATGTTCCAAGTTCGAATCCAGCCGGTTCCACAGTACCACTTTCATTTAGGGATGTTGGCAACCTTCACGTGGTCCTTCCCGTAAGTACCCGGTGTCTTTCTAGAAAGAATTCTAACTTGAAAAATATCGGGGAAATCAATGGCAACAACAGAATCATCTGATTCGCACGAAATGAACGAATATGCAACACATAGGACCGTGGTGAGCACGTTTAATATTATAAATGAACAAATATGTGCACTTGTCAACTAACCTGTATTAATGCATAAAATATTTTTAAAATTTGCTTTTGTAAGAGATTTGATGCAGGTGATGGATCTGGCATGATTTGGATCATCATCTTGTAGATGAGGGGTAAATGAACGACCATCGCCTGATTAAGCACTTCTCTATCATATGCTCGTTTGTATCTGGAAAAGAAAAAAAAAAAGAAACTCTTTATTTCATGGTTCATCAATCACTGTTGGGTCATTTAGAGCCAAGAAAGGTTAGATTTACGATACATCAACGGAATAACACGTATGGATACCTCAGGCATGAGGGTGCATGATAAAACAAGGAAGACCATGCTTCAGTGTGTACAAAGTGACTTGACTGGTATCAACCCTTTGGATTAGACCGCATGGAGAGCAGGTGTGAGACGTTGCCCCACCCCGGAAACCAGAACCCTCTCAGCACCTTAAATACCAAAATTGGACGATGATTTTTTAGTGGCAGTGGTTTTGAAGTGTGGAATTTTTTTTAAATAGTATTCACAATTTTTTTACTCGTAAGGTAATTGACATTTTTCGCAAGTGTGTGTGTGTGTGGGGGGGGGGGGTGATTGCTTGGTTGTTTTCATTTTATGTCACATCAACCACTCTTGGGCCATTCGGTCCTGAACTCGGTCATCCCTGTAAACGAGTTCCCAATATCTTCAAATATTTATAGATTAGTTTGATTTGTAGGCCCATATTTTCCAAATGAAGAAAGACATTTAGGTTCTATCATGATCAATTGAGAGAATTTTATCGCCGTCATTAGTACATAGGTTTGAGGAATATTTGCTGATTGTCGAAAATTTAGACGACCTATTTTAAAATGAATTGTTTCAAAATCAAATATGACATAAACACAATTGTCGTCCTGTTGATTTAAAGTTTAAAAATCTACTTATATATATATATATATATTAATTTATTTTCAATAATTATAATTGTAAGTTTAAATAAAATTTAAAAGTGACATTCGTTTTATTTAAAGAATATTTAGTTGACAAGTATTTTTATGGAAGACAATTTCTTTTTAATATCAACCGACAGATTTATTTCAAGAGAAATATTTTTATTAACAGAAAATCATACAGATAGATGAAGCAACCGCAGAATTTTTCTCGGGTCTCCTTAGAGAAAAGACTTCTCTAACATTTTCAGCCATGTTAAATGTCACTATAACATCCTTTATGCCAAAGTTTTAAGGGGTTTTTTTTTTGGGGGGGGGGGGGGGGGGTAAATACTAAATATTTGATTAGTTGAGATTTACGGTATATCAATCCTGGTTGGGTCATTTTATGCCGAAACTATGGATATGTTTTGTATGAAAATTTGTCGTAAGCAAATGATCTGCAAACAAGTTACTATTTATCCCATGAATGGGGGGGGGGGGGGGGGGGGGCTAGCAGCTACTACCCCTCTGGGTCAGGGTGGACCTGAGACAAGTGATAACTATGGGGTAACTACACAGGACAGTTGGGTGATGGGGGTGCTTGAGTAGTTGATAGGGTTTAGAAATAGGATAGACAGAAAGAAAAAAAATGGAAAAGGCTAAGAAAATATGGATTTCAGGGTGGTGGGGTGACGGTTAACACCTTGCCCAGGGGTGTCCAAAACAGTTTATAGTGTGCCCAGCACAACAAAGAAATCTACTAAATATAAAAAGCTGAAATACTAACAGTATATAAAATTCTTTCAATATCAAACAAATTTTAAACAGAAAATAAAGAAATAAAGATTTTTTTTTATTATTAAATCTGAAATGTAGAGAAAAAAAGATTTGTGAAATGAGGAATGAAGACAATGGCCACATCTTCGGCTTTGTCTTTTACTGTCGGAAAAAAAAAGCAAAAGTATACAAAAGAGATTACTGAAACTTACTCGTAGACTTTGACTAGTTGATAGAGACACATGAGAGCTCCCATCCATGCTGAGTGATTTTCAGACTGTATATACATGGAGAGCTTTTCTGTGAGGTCAGGCCATCGTCCAGGATAGTCGTGCTTGATCATGGTACTCAAGCAGACACACAGTTGAGTGCTGCAAAAGGAAATTGAAAAATGACATTACAAAAATAATTAAAATAATAAAAAAAATAATAAATGACTGAAGGGAATTGACCCCCTCCCTCCATCTTTCACACAGACAATAGATGTAGTTTTTCAAATATTTAGAAATAATAGGACACGAGTCTGGGCGTTGACCGGGAAAATTGAGGAAAATCAAGAATCGCAACCCCTAGAAGTTAATTGTCTGGAAAGAGTTTTTCCAACCTAACTGCTAAGCCTTTATCCTAGATATTAAAAACATTTGTAAGAACTTATTGTGGGATGGTGGATACATACCGACTTGTTTACTTGGCCACAATTTGCGTGTGTTTTGGTAGTATGAGGTTTTGTTTTTAATTTACAATTTAACAGGTGGATCGCAATTCACAGAAGTAAATTAAAAAAAAGAAAGAAAAAAAAAGAAAAGAAACAGGAAAGATCCTTTTCATCCAAATTGCTAATTTTCTGTTCATGATATATTTGTAAAAATTGTATGTAATAAAATGAAAACAATCCTTGAATTAGAAAATTCAGTGAGTTAATGAGATATCCTTTTGCAATGCAATATGCAAATTAGTCAATCGTAGGATGTCAATCACATAGACGTGCTCAGTATATTTGGAAAGTAATGTTCTATTTTGAATATGAATTAGCATTTTAATCTCACTACCATCGTCGGTTTAATGTCCGTTTTATATGCTGACATGTATTGGACGACTTTTAGAAATTTGTTTCCTAACTAACCTAAAGGTGCTTATCCCTCTTTCTCAAGTCCACTTCTATCACTTGCTCCCATGTTTTCCTTGGTGTTTTCCTGTTAACCTGCTACCCCAGTGTCAGTGTGATAAATGGCTATTTAGAGATTACACTTAGTCGAGATGAATAACCTTTTTTTAATGGAAATCGCACCAGACAAGGCTTGAAGCCACTTAATGTAAAGAGTTAAAAAAAAAATTTAAAAAACTTCAACGTAAAAAACTAGCAAACAATAAGTATTAGATGGATACATCCCAATCCAGAAGACAGCAATTCTTCCCCCTTTGTCAAAAATATCGCTCATGGAATGTGAGGACTAAAGGACAAAATATTATTTACGCTATCCAAACAAGGAAAATATTTTATGAGGGTATGTTTTAAGGCAAATGACATTTTGTGGCAGATGGGAAGGTTTTATTTTTAAGTAAAGGACATGTCCAATACGAAGTCTGATGAAGACTCCTTGTGTTTCTGTGGTTTGGAAACCTGCAGAATTTTCAATAGAGTTTGGTGGTATGACAATTTCAGTATTGTATGGATTCTGTGTATTTCTTTCCCTCCGTTTTCGGTTTATTTTTGGTATTTTTTTTTTCATTTTGCGATTGATTCTCTTGCGTGATGATTATTATTCCACCTATCGATGGATTATGCCTCTATTTCAATAAGGAGGAGATGGTCAACTTTTGGGATCAATCATTCTCTTATTAAAGAACTTGAACTAAGACTTCTATCATCCATTCTCAACAGTTAACTACTTAAAACTGTTCCAATGATAGATTTTATAAAACATTTACAAAGAATAAAAAAACTTTGAATGCTCATTCTGTTATAATTTTTGAATCCCTTAATTTTGGCGTGCTAAAAACAAAGAAAGAAATCAGTGAGAAGTTCAGACTTTGAAATAAATATTTTTCGATTGTAAATAAAATGATTTTTTTCCAAAAATTTGATTCAATGCGATTGTTCACACGATTCAAGTGCTGGTAACACCAGGAAAACATTGGTTCGCTTGTATCAAGATTAGATGTTGGGTGTGTAAAAATAAGATTTAAAATGGAAAATTTCACATAAGCAAGATGGAATTTTTCATTAGAAGTCAAGTTAGAAGTTAGGCTGATGTGTACAGATAGTTATGTCATGGGAGGAAGTATGTGACACAAAAAGCAGAGTTCCTTCCTTTGGGGAGTTTGACATCAAAGTGAGTAGATTCTGTTTTCATGGTTCTCACCCCCTACAGAAGTTAAAAGGGGATCTAGATGTAAATTACTGTCAAAATTAAACCAAATCAAGAGACGAACAGCTTTTTCTGTCCACAACAAAATGCTGCGGCCAGTTGTCTACAATGGGGATTAAAGACGACCCACACACAATGTTACATTACCTTCCTCAAGGGTGCTAAAAAATATCTCAAATTCACAAAAATTGCAATTTTATACAACATCCAAATTGTATGATCACTGATGTATTTACATTAATCATGTTTGTAGTATTAGTTAGAGATGGGTTTAGCAGCAAAGAAAATATCCTACCTGACTGCATCTGGACTGTGAATGACAGCCTCAATGATGTTGTTTCTGATCACGACACGGTCCTGTTCATGAATGTTAAATGGAAGTGGTTCATTCACCTCTTCTGCCTCTCGATCTTGCCAGAATTGCATTATCATGTTTTTGAAGTAAATCACTCCTTTTAGATTGAAAAAAAAGAGGGGGGAAAAAAAATCAAAATGTTAATTTTTGAATATATACAAGAGAAATTTATTTTTTAAAATAAAATAAATAAAAATCAGAAATACTAAATATTTTAACAAAACAAATATGTGAAAAACTTGGACAAAATGTCTTTATAGAGACAAGAAAAATACACAATTTTAAATCTTTTCATGGGCATCAGAGTGACGACTATGAAGGCGCTGAATAAGAATTTTCACTACTTCTCAGACAAGTTGTAAGGGTCAACTACTCACTGCCAAGACTCAAGAACACTGTATTACAAAAGCCAAGAAACTCCTTAACAAAATCAATCATCTAGTCAAGTTGAGTTCTTCTAAGACAAGTTACACAACGCGCATAACTGGTGCCGAGACTACATTCTGCACAAAATCACTCATTAAGACCCAAGTTCTCTCAAATTTGGATGTTTTTTTTTGGTAGTGGAAACGTTGTGCCGACAGACATCTTAAAAGAGGGGGGGGGGGGGGGGGGTCAGACGACCATATCGAGTTGTGGTCCACCGTTGTCACACATTGGGTGGAGAGGGTGACTGCTGGAAGGGCATACGTGTGGTGTGGCAGCAGGAATCAGCTGCGTGTCACACTTCAGAGAAAACCTAGAAGTAGATATCCGAGAACTTCCAGTCTTAACATTTGGCACCCCCAAATCGCCTGATTGCAAACCCATGGACTATTATGTGTGAGGTGCAGTTGAGAAGGACAACAACCATACTACTGGCAATATCAAAGATCAAACTGATCTTCAGGAATCTATCCATGGACAGTGAAGACTGCGTGCTCCATCGAGACACTTTGTAATTTTGAGAATAGATCAATTATTGACAAAGATATGACTTTTTTTTTTCTTTCTTTCCTTTCCAAAAAGTATAAAACTCGTCTCAAATACTGTTTTTTTTATTAAAAATGAAAAGGGAAATTTTAATTTCTCTTTTCTGTCTAAAGGTTTAGTTGTTTCAAATCAGAATATGACATGTCTGTAAAGTAAACGGGTGAAGGACTGGTATCAGTGATTTATTACTTATGGTCACGTGTTCTTCCGTGATTTTTAATCTTTAAAATTAACGAGTCTTTTTTTTTTGTCTCATTTAGTCGGTTTTATACCTCTGTCCGATGACATCCAAATATTTAGTGTAGAAAAATATGGTTTTATAAATTACAAACAGAGCTATTCAGCGTCACCTGGAGGCAAAATTTCCTTAATTAGGTAGATTACAAAAACAAAAAACATTGAAATTTAAAATGTTCACTTTGGACAAAATTAGAATAAAAATAATTATGCTAGAGATGAGGTTTGAACTCAAACTGTCCCTAAGTACGGCAAGCTAATTGATCTACAGGGGCAAATACAAAATGGCGACCCTATTAAATACATAACTCTTTTCTTTTCCCATCTCTCTTTAGAGTCGAATGTCAGTCAGTTAAAAGCAACAAAAGAAAGGAGAGAAAGAGAAATGAACAAATCAAGACTTTCTTTTCCTCTTTTTCACCAGTTAATATTGAAAATTTGCCCGTTATTAAATTAGTACTCGGTGATTTGGGTTGCAGTATCAATACTTTCGACTGAGGGTTAAGAACTCCTCTGCCTTCCTTTACTTAGGACTAATAAAATATTGATCAGGATTGAATACTAAAATCAATGAAATTGATTGACAATAACTTTAACATGGATCAATATTTTCTGTAAATCACTGACAAAGTTTTTTTTACGCAGCTTGTAAAAAAAAAAAAATTAAAAACTATTAATCAAATGTACAAGGAAAAACTGGATCAATTATATATATATATATATATATATATATATATATATATATATATATATATATATATATATCAGTAAATAGAATATTTGTTAATAAACGCTTATAGTTTTTATATATTACACACACACACTAAAGTTCCTATTTACTTGCCTCCCCACGATGGCAGAGTTAGACAAAAGATAGGTTTTTAATGTGGGGAACTCCAGTTCCAAAAAACCGAACACATTGGATTCAAATAAAAATTGCTTCAATTTAAAAGAATTTCTACTTCACTGACCGAGAACAGAAAAGATGTATCAGAACAGATACTACACTTTGCTCCTAGCCAAACTCTAAAGTTCACCTCTAAACATAAGTACAGCTGTTACGAACGCACACAAATTGCATCAAATAACAAAATTATGTATTCATTCAAGATTGCTTTTGATTATACAAATTGAGGGAATTTGAACGTATATCGAACATGCAACGATATTCATGCATCAAAAGTGTAAATAGCTCCAGTCCAACTAAGATATAACGTTTTTTAGTCCAGCAGTTATAGAGGTTAATACTTGGAAAGGAAAGAATTTTTATTATGTTTTAAAGAAAAACAAAATCTAATTGAGAAAAAAAACTTGACATTTAATTTTTTCTTTGCAATCTCCGGCCTCCTTTTATGTGCACCTTTTCGAACATGGGAACCTGGACGGGAGTAGATGGTTTTCATTCCGTCAGCCATGACCAAGTAGAAATGTTAATGTTTTTATGTCATTCTTAGTTATTATCACTTGTAATAGGGAATGAACTTTTAACCTCCAGAAAACTAGCACATAGAACCGATTGTTAATCAATGCCGTCACTTGTTACGTGTTCAATTCACGTACAAATTTTGGGAGCCTAAAACAAAATCTTGTCTATTTGTGTAGTATTATAAGTAGTTTTTCATTTTTATTCAATATCTAGCAGCCTTCACGTGCTCACTATGGCTTCGCAATTTAATTCTATTCACTACTTGAAATCATTGAAACGAAACTAATCGATAAGAAAAAAGATAACCGCCTTCTTTATCGACAAGGCCGAATCTACTAGGCCATTGTTTGCACTATCCTTCTCAATGGGCTATGAGGGTGGTCGATCAATGGAAGTTGGAAGTCTTCGATAATGACTGCCTTCGAAAAGTTCTACATCATCAACACACAGGCCTGGTTACTGTCGCCAGTTTGTCTTTTCGCCCTCTCGCTTCTGTGATGGTTTGGGCCATGTGACCTGGCGTTCAGAGGGCGAATTGAGTCGTGGTGTCCCTCCTCCAAGCTGGCAAAGACGCACTGGTGTGCAGCTAAAGACCTGGGCCATGACTATCAAGAAGGACCTCGCTGATCTCTCGGGTCCATAGATGGTTGGTCTATGCCGATGGAATCATGAATGGCTTCCTATTTCCAGAGAACTTGCACAGGACCGTCATGCGTGGACCGCCATGGTCCGGGATGCCGGAGGAAGCTAGCTCAATCCACCCAGGATGAATGCCGCCTCAAGTATAAGTAAGTACTATCGCAAAGGCAAAACTTTCTCCCTTCGTTCCGTTTCACTAATAAGGGAATATTTTTGTGCCTATATTAAAAGGAACAGAAATTCTTTCCTTTCTTTTTATTATCAGTATCAGATATTAATATTACGCCTCTGCCTCTTTGCTCACAAAAATTACATTTGCACACATAATTATTGAAGCAAGCCGGACATACGTATGTTCACTTATAGATTTTCGTTCACCATTTTGAAATATGTAAATAAGCAATGCTTTGAAATAGTCAACAAGTTTTTTTTTTTTAAATAAGCAACATAAAACAATTGAACGTAATTGCTAACTTGATCCTCTTAAAAATAGAAGTTTTTATTGGCTTTCACATGAAGCTTTAAAAGCAACATTGGCTCAGAAACAAAAAAGTATTCATAACGGAGACAGAATTCAAACTTTCTAGAAAATGTGTCTTCAGCTTCAAATGCAACACTGACCGATTGTTTAACAATTCTAAACACTATCCTTATGTTCTAATTTTAACATTTAAGTTCCTGTTATTACGACTGATCAGCGTATTTCCAAATTCAAGAGAACTTCTTATTCCCAATAATGAATATACAAGCTGGTTGGAAAGTAACTCCCTATTTTTATAATTCTTACAAGAAATGAATAAAAAAATGTATAGTAAAGGGTTTTATTTAGAATTTAGTATGAGTGCCTGGGAACCGCATCAACTGATTTTACAAGTCTTTTCTAACGAGTCACCACTTATGAAGGTTAAATAGATGGATAGATTGACAATTGAATGATGATGAATACTATAAGAGGATTGAAGATCTATACACAGCATCTATTCAAAACAGTAAATTCAGAGAAGAGCAATTTTTTCCCCTTTGTCAGAAACATTGTTTATGGAATATGAGGACGAAAAGATAAAATAGGGGCTGTAATGTATCAAGTTACAGCCATTGGGTGAAGTTTTGGATTGGCCCAGAGGGCGCCTTTGTTGTAATTGTTGTTGTTGTGTTGATTATAAAAAGAAGAAACTTGAACAGATCGGCACTTGGTTCAGTCTTGACACGGCAGTAAATGGTGCAGACATAATAGGGGCTAGCAAGAGTTAAGAGGATGCCCCTTCCCGGCTATCTTGTCCTTTAGGAAGTGTTGACTCATTAGTATACAATAAAAAAATTCCTTATGAAATCAGTTGAAGTGGCTTCAGAAGCTGGTTGTGAATGCTGGCACCCATATTGAATTCTAAATAAAGCCACATGCTATACAGTTTCTTATAAGAATTATATTTCAGTAATAAATTACGAACACTTAATTACTTTCGAATCACCCAGTAGATTCAAATAAAATAATGATTACTTTGTTCTCTGAAACAGAAAAAAAATATATACATACAGGGATACAAATGACAAGTGGTAAAACAAAACGGACATCACTGCGGGTTTCTGAGATCATGTTTTTAAAATGTTGATTACATTTGTTTCATCAAAACTTTTTTCAAAATAACTTTTTAGAATTAATAAGTCAAAAATTTTACAAGATTCTAAAGATTTTGTAACTTTTATTAATTCATTTCATTTTTCATCTCGTCTCAAGCTTGAGGTTAGATGTTTTGTGAATGACTTCCAACTTTTCCTGTGTTGCCATTTCGCTTGTTCCGCCCGCCAGGATCAGGTCGTCATCAATCGATCCCTTCCATGTTCTAAGCTAACCTACCATGTGGTTTTGGGCCATCGACGTGGGACAGACCTTGGAGCATTTCGGATGACAGACAATGTGGCCATACCAGTTGAGACGTTGTCGTGCGACATACTCTACCTGCCTCCATGAGAAAGTAAGACCAGAAATTTTCGCCATTCGATGCACTGATGCCTGGATCGTGTCGTTCTGACTTTTCGTCGTTCACCATATTTCGTAGCCATACAAGTGTACAGGGTGGACATGTGTGTTGTATGCTGTCAATCTCCCATAAGATGAGACTGCATTTTGTAAAATTTTTGACAGCTGCCTGAGGACCTTTCATGTGGCAGATATACGTCATCATAGTCGTATCAGTTCGCCAACTGGAATCAATTGTGTTACCTAAATAGATGCATTTATTGACTCTTTCGGTACCTGCAACAACTTCTCTTTCCACGGGAGGCGGATTTCGACAGGTGCTGCAAATAAAATTAGCTGCATCTGCTACATGTAGCACCGGAAGGTTGGTGCACATTTTGTGACACCATTTCTGAGCCAGTTCCAAACTTACAGATGTTGCCTTGTATAAAAGATATTTCTTTAGCGTCAGATATCATTAAACCCGAAGCCACCCCTTTCAAGCGTCGATTTCCACCTATTAAATGCTGTACCCACTTAGGTCGCACTGATAACAATATCATCTGCATACAGAATCTCCCACGGAACACATTTTTTCAGGTTTTCGTCAGCTCGTCAAGGACGATTATAAACAAGAATGCTATTAGTCCAGTGCTCTGGTAAAGTACAATCATCGTCGTCCATTTATGGGGGAAAATTAACGGAAGTGATCTGATGACGATCTCTCCTTCGCGTTTCGGCAATCAGTTATGCCTGACGGGCTTGGAGTCTCGTTTGCTTTTTATATCTCCATCGCAGCCTCAACCACTGATATTTTTAGCATTGGACGTGCCACCACCTCCGCGGGGGAATATATGTTCAAATTCACCATCAAGTAATGTTTTGAAATATTCTCCCCATCTTTGGACAATTTCAGTTCGCTTTGTTAAAGGATTTCCATCGTCGGACTTACTACACGACTGTACAGATATGTCAAAGCTGTCCTTCAGTTGTCTACCAACTTTGTAGATGGCCTTATGGACGTGTTCGGCCTCACCACGTGACGTCACATCCACGTACTAGATTATATGTGAAATATATTGCTTTTATCTTAGTCTTTAAATTTATACATCAGCATTATTTGTTTACCCTCCAATTTCCACTTCAGCAATGATACCCTCCACATCTCTGATCATATCAAACGGACACTTTTCATTTAACATCACGTTTCCCATGTTCAGGGGTCAGACGTTTTCTGATATTACGCAAGCTCACTCTCTACTTCTAACGGTTCAACAGTCTCCAAATTCCACTGTACGATCTTGTTCAATCACTAGTTTATCAGTTTTCCTTGGCCAGCCAACCTTCCCGTGATTCAGAACATTCATGCTCCTGCAACAGTTTACCCAGGAGGATGAACGTTCCACATGACCATACCAGCATAAACGATTCATCCTTAGGATAACCTTCTCCATGCTGGGCAAGTGTAGTGCTTTCAGCAAATCGGTTTGATCAGATTTCACATTGCAGATCCATCTGATCATGGATCTGTCATTGCGCTGCAGACGGGTGAGAGAGGACTGGGCTTAGGGTTCAACATTCATTGCCATATATCATGACGCTCCTGACACAGCTGCTATACAATTTACCTCGGATGTAGAGAGAGACACGGCTCATGATGCTATCTTGTTAAACTCCAAAATTACATTACGGTCAAAAATAGAAAACGGTTAGTTACCTGCTTGTCTGACCGGCATCTCCAAGTGATCAGACATAACCACTTGCATCAAGAGAGTGGGGGCGAACCCCGCAATTTTATGGACCTGCAATGAAAAAGGATTTTGAAATAAAATATCGAAATAGAAAAAACAAAAATCTTACACAGGTTCAGAAACAAAAAGAATTAAATTAAAAATTTTTTTTTTAAATTTAAAAAAAAGATAAAATAGATTGCATGTGCAAATTTTTTCACACAAATCTCAATTTTTAATAACAAAAATATACGCCTTGAGCACTCATTGTATCTCATTAAATTCTAAATATTCAGAAAATGAAAACCGTCATCTTTGAAAACCGTTTAATTTTGGTTACAGACATGCTGACACAAAATCTATTGTACTTATTTAATTTTTATGTACAAATTTTGTAAATGTTTGGCAGCTGGCAGTAAAAAAATGTTTTTTAGTTCAAATTCACGACAGAACAAAGAGACTCGTTAATTATTATTCACTTCTTTTCTGCCACAATAGACAGCCGAAGCATGCAGATTGGTTAAACTTTCCTGTATGTCACTTAATCAGCACTCACCCCCAAGGATGGATCACGTCAACATGCTAACAGGGGACTTTTTTTAAATTTGTTTATATTTTTTTTTAAAGGACAGCCTGCTAAAAAGTGAGGCGATGTAAAAGAAAAAAAATTTATTTAATTTTTTTGGTCATCGTCTTATCAGTAGGCGTGATCCTAAATGTAGCAATACACATGAAAAAATTTAAATTGCTTAAAATATCTCAATAATGGCATATATAGAAAGAGCTTGATCTAAGAAAGAATCTTTTAAAATTTTTTAAATCTGACTAAAAATAAGGAAGTTATGACTTTTTGTGCCTCACACGATTGGATATTTTCCCCTCTTTAAGACCATATGTGTTTCGTCACATTTTTTACACTAATTTTTTTAATAAAAATGTTATATCTTTGTTAAAATACAAGATTAAGCAATGAAATTTACCATATAAATGTATTTTTGTACAAGGAATCAGAATGTGCCACTGAAAATCTCCAGAAATTAATGGTTTCCAAGTAATCTGCACTAAGTGCACATAAATATGCTGCAATACCTTAAAAATACCATGTATTCATTAAAAGAAAGTTAGAAAACTCAAAGTTGAATTGTAATACATTTTATGTACAAGAAACTAAAATCTAATACTAGGACTGTTTAAAAATGAATATATTGCAAGATTTCTTTGGCATTATTGTAGATTAACACCTTCCGCTAACTCACCATCTTACCTCCCCAAAATATGAGATTCTACTTTTTTTATTTAGGCAATTAAAAAAAATTGAATAACTTGGCAGAAAGAAAGAAACAAAAACAATTATTTTAGAATTTAGAGTGGGGATCAGTTTCACATAAAATAATCCCCCATTTCAAGGCCATTCTAGCGTTTTAGGACAGTTAATTATTTTTTCTATAGGAGATAAATCCTGTGCGTTTTTCTTGTTTTTTTTTTTTGTTTTTTTAGACGATTATGAGGGTCTTTGTGGGAGGAGGGGGGCTTACCACTTGAACTTCAGGTTAGTGGTAGGGCTAGGGGCAATTAAGTGTGAACACCCTGAAAACTTAGCAGAAAGAAAAAAAAACAATCCATTTAGAATTTCGAGTGGGGGATTAGTTTCACATATATTTAATGTAGAATAATTCACCATTTCCGGGCCATTCTAGCGTTTTAGGGCATTAATCAATTTTTTTCTATGGCAAATAAATCCTGTGCGTTTGTTTTATGGGGTCTGCTTTTTTTTATTAATTTTTTTTAGACGATTATGTTTGGTTTTAATGGGCTTTTTTGTAGGATTAGGGCTTCCTACTCGGACTTAGGGTTAGTGATAAGGTTAAGGAAGGGGTTTTGTTTTGGATGGAGGTTACCATTCGGACTTAGTGTTAGGGTTAAGGGAGTTTTTTAGGGGGTGGCTTGCCACTCATATTTAAGGTTAATGGTACGATACGTTCAAGAAGGCATTTTTAGGAGGTGGGCTTGTTAGTCGTACCTAGAGTTAATGGTAGAGTAATTATTTATTTTATAAATTTCACTAAAAGGCAAGAATGGCCGGGAAATCGGAGATCATTTTACATTAAATTTATATGCGAAACCGATCCCCCACTTTAAATTATTTTGTTTTGTTTTTTCTTTTTTTCGCCAAGACTTTAAGGGTGTTTACACATAATCGCCTAAAAAAGTAGAATCTTATTTTTTAAATTGGCGACTAGAAAGTCATTACTACTAGAAGTTCGAAAGTTGAGTGAAAACCAGTATTTTTTATAAAAGAACCAAATAGGATTAACTTTTTTAAGCACAAAAATATTTTTGTCTTATTTTTACAAAGCTTTACAAGACTAGTTAGCTGCTGCTGATGTTATATCAGCAATACTAGCAGCCATTGTTGACTTTCGCTCAAAAAAAGGACAATATTTTTTCGGATAAGGTAATTTAAAATTACTACTACGGAAAGACAAAACATACAATTATAATTTTAATGCATAAAAAAAGATAAAAGATTAATTTATTTACTAGTTGGGTACGAAAAATGTAACATTTTTTATATTCATATTTCAAAATTTTTCAAATTCGTTCTAGAATGAAAATAAACAAAAATCGCCTCGTGTTTATAACTGCTACTACAATGTTTTTCAAACGAAATAGAAAACGCTTTTTTTTCTGGATAAGGTCATGAAATATCAGGACTACCAAAAGAGAACACATATATACAATTATAATTTTAATGCATAAAAAAGTAAAATGATTGATTTACTTACTAATTGGGCGACAGAAATGTATTTTGCAAAAATGTTCCGACGGCGAGTTGAAGTCTTATTTTTTAAATTTCAAAAAAATGAATGAGCCCAATTACTTCGTACACCGACAAACATTAAAAGTGATACTTTCTCTGATTAGTCTCCAAATTTCAGGACGAAATTCCACACACAGCAATGGTACGAGACTTTTAAACGAAGGGGGATTCAAAGAAAAAAGTGACGTAAATTGCTGAAAATAGTGTTAACATTTTTTTGCCTTTATTTGCTCAAAACTCTTAAAAATATATAATGTATATTATTATTCATGAATGCACCTGAAAGGATATTCATTTCCTAACAAAATGATGGTATTTTGAGCACTTAAAGTGCTTTAGTTTTTAAGATATGACTATTTTAATAGAACTACCCTCAAATCTGCGATTATCCAAACAGTTTTCTGGTCGATGTGTATTGCTACTAAATGGGCTTCACACATCATTTGGAACATTGAATGGCGATTAAGAAAAAGATTTTGAAAATTCATGACTGAAACTTGGTGAACAAGTCAGGCATAGAGTGAAGTATAGTTGCACCAAATATGGTTGGATTGTGATTTTTTTTTTTTTTTCTTTATTTTTTTTTTTACTTGCTAACTTTTGCATGATGAAATGGATATTTCTATAGATACAAATAAATACACATTGGTCTTTATTATAGAGTGGAGAATCCTTAATTTTCATTTTGAGGTTAAAGTTTTATGAATGACTTCCAACTTTTGTCTGTTATTTCGCTTGTGCTGCCCACCAGGATCCGGTTGTCATCAACTGATCCCCTCCATGTCTTAAGCCGTCTTGGGTCATCAACGTAAATATTTTTTTTTAACAAAATCGACATACTAAATACCCAAACCCCCACCAAACTGATGAAAATATTTCTGGCTCAGGCAAAGTATTTTCTGGAAGGAATTGAATTACGTTTTATTCTAAACATACAGCAATGATCAACAAGAAAAAACGGACAAACCAGAATCAAATATTGATTTTGTAGGAAGAAAGCTAGCGATGACACAGAAACGATAGACTGATTTTACTTTATTTATTAGATATTGCAGGATGGGCTTTGGTGAAGATAGTCGATTTAATCATTAGGCAAAATTGTATGGTGTATCGAGACTTGATAAAAGAAAAAAAAAAAAAAGAAAAAAAAAGGCAGGTCACCCTCGCCTTATTAGGTTTCAACATCTATGACATAATTGTGATGTAATGCGATGCCACAGGATCACAAACTGTACAATCATCTACCTCCACTGAGGAACAGAAGAGAACAGAAGACCCAAACTTTGTAAGATATTGGGTTACTTGGAATATTTGTTCAGGGAAGGGGGCATAGAGTTTAGATGACAGCCATTGAACTTAGCAGTTAATCGAGTCCTTTAAAAAAAATAAAAGATAGCAATTACAGCCTGGGGGCTAAAAAGATTATGTAGAAACAAACACACACAAAGTTGTCTCAATTTTAATGATTTTAGATGACATTTTGTATAGTTAAAATTATAAATTTTTCGTTGGCCTTTTGGCCACGATCAAAGTGTAGTATCTGTTCCGATAGATACTGCACCCCATAGATTGATATTGTTTTGGCCTTCAGGGCTTGATTTACGCCGGTCTATGGGTTTGTCCTGTGCAGTTCTAGGAGGTCCACCCTCCCAGGTTTTGCCTCCCCTCTTTGGGGAGGAGTAAGTTTATTGCTTACTGCTTGAGGCGCCCCTACCGGAGAATGCCGACGGGGCTGCCCGGGCAATTTTTTAATGGCCAGAGTTCTCACCTTCTCGGGCGCTGATTTATCAAATCCCACTTTCCCGACCTTGTGTCACATCTTACTGTTGTGAGTTGTAGATAAATAACTTGTATAGTTAAAATTTACTGTTTAAATTTTGTTTTTACTTGTCTTCCTTTTACTCTCCCTACCAAATGCTGCAGTGTTTTATAAGACATTTTTTCCAATGTTATTGAAACCTCATAGATTGTTCCGAGTTAGAATTATTGCTTGCTATCCTTGTCAACGGGCATCCAATTCTTGCATCAGCAACATCAGGTTTTCATGTACTCCAGATATTTTAGCCGAAAACTTTTCTGGTAACCTCTTGCACATGTCACCAAACAAAACAGGATTTACACCCTCCCTTTCTAGCCTCACTCAGCAGTCAAACAATGGTAAATCCTGTCCACATCCGAGGATCGCTATAAGGACACTACTTTCCTCAATTACATCTCTTATCTCGGATATATATATTTTTTTTTTATTTAAGGAAATGTCTGAAAGTAGATACAGTATTTCACAGGAAGTCCTGATGTTTAAAAAAAAAAAATTTTTTTTTTTTTTTTTTTTAAACAGCCAGTGGAAAAATAAATTTTTTTTCTACTTCACCCTTTGATTTTTTAGACCTTCAGTTGCAATACACAAAGGTATGCGTGAGATATACATATATATATATATATATATATATATACATATATATAAGTATGTATATAAAAAAATAAAATGAAAAAAAGTTTATATTGTGTTATAACTTTTTATTATTTATTTTTCTATTTATTTATTTTGTGACGTGTAGGAATATAAATTGTTCTGTAAAGAAAAATAGTTTTTTCTTGTTGATGGTATGGAGAACAAAATTTTCGACTGATCCTTCAGTCTTCATCGGTGTTTGGGGTTTGCGTGTGTACGGTGGGAGGTTTTCCCAGGCAATGAGGGGGAAAGTAGAAAAATCATAAATTAACTATGTGTATAAATGAGCACACGCACATACGCGTCCACACACACGTAATGGGACGTGTACATGTACATTGATACACACACACACACCGACACGTGCCTATGCGCGTAAGCATACATACATATATACATACACCCATTATATATATATAAGTTGGATTTTACCTCTATTTTATTTATCTGAATAGCTTTATTAAAAGATAAAGTTTCAGTCATACTGCAAATATTGGTCAATGTTAAAAAAATAATTGTATTTCTGATCGTATTTTAGGTATTTTTTAAAAATATACGTTTTTGTTGAAGTATAAGGGAGTCATAAGCAATGTCATTTTCCTGGTTGCTTGAAAATTTTGGTTCTCAATACCTTATTTTATCTCCCAGACCACTCAATTAGGGTTGATCGGACGGACACAGATTCTCTTTCCAGTAAATAGCTTTTACAAATCTAACTTTTTGATTGTCAGATAGCCAGTAGATATACTTTTCTTGGTATGTGTAAATGTGTGTATGCATTTATAAATGTGTGTGTGCACGTATTTATAAATGTGTGTGTGTGCACGTATGTATAAATGTGTGTGTGTGCACGTATGTATAAATGCGTGTGTGTATGCACGTATGTATAAATGCGTGTGTGTATGCACGTATGTATAAATGCGTGTGTGTATGCACGTATGTATAAATGCGTGTGTGTATGCACGTATGTATAAATGCGTGTGTGTATGCACGTATGTATAAATGTGTGTGTATGCACGCATGTATAAATGTGTGTGTATGCACGCATGTATAAATGTGTGTGTATGCACGTATGTATAAATGTGTGTGTATGCACGTATGTATAAATGTGTGTGTATGCACGTATGTATAAATGTGTGTATGCATGTATGTATAAATGTGTGTATGCATGTATGTATAAATGTATGTGTGTATATGCATGTATGTATAAATGTGTGCGTGTGTGTAGCAGGCGTGTTAGCGTCAATAGTAACTGATGTCTAGATTCGAATCTTAGAGTTTATGCATTCACTGCATCTCATCACGCCAAGTCTTGAAAAGATGAAGCAGCTGTCCTTGGCCGACTATATTTCGTGTGTGTGTGCGTGCGCAAACTGTTTAATGTTATCAAATTAAAATTAATTACCAGATTGATCGATGGTATTAAGTTTCATGTTATTTTGGGGAATTATGCTGAGAAAATCAGAAATGTCAGTTTGTAGTGTTCAAAATACCATTTAATAAGTTGGCGAACAGTGAACAAAAAAAAAACTATTAAACATTAGGTCTTTATAAGCATCATGTTTCAGGAATAAGAAAATCAACAAGGTTGAAACTTTGAACAACTATTTATATTCGAGAATAATCTTTGAGTAATCAAACTCAGATTTGCATCATTAAAACAATTGAAACCTAGCAAAGGATAAGTATTCACATTTCAATTTATTGATCAAGGATTGATTTTACATATTAACCTATATTAATTTAATACGAAAACTGATAAGCTTGCTTGTTTGCACATTGGATGTTTTAGATGGGGGGAGGTGAATGAAACAAGTAGTGGTGGGGAGGGAATAAGGATGACGTAAATAAATGGCAATGAGGATTGAGGTTTGCATTGCATGAAGAGAAATGATATGATGGATAATACGATGGATGCGTAATGAGAGTCTTAAAGAAAGGCTTAGATCTGATGACCACAGAGGAAGATTAAATCTGGACAGTATAGGGACATGTGTGCAAAACATGATCACGTTGAAAGAATAGATGAGAGTTCTTTGGTCAGTATGTGCAGAACAGTTAAGGCAGCAGGTCCAGTCGACAGGGAAAGGCTAAGGAAAACATGGGCGTTAGTGATAAGAATGGAGAAAAAGAGGGCTAAATAACCCGACCAGAGATAGGTTAGTTTGGAAGTCAATTTCTAAAAGTGGTCCATCACATGCCAACATGTAAAAACGACATTAAACCGAATATGATGATGATTATGTATAAATAATGGGTAAATCCAGAACTGAACACATCTGATCGAAACGAGCAACATGGATTTTTATTGGATGAGGTAAAGTTTTATTCAGCAGCAGTGTTGAAAATGTTGCCGGAACAGACATCTCCATGGAATCTTATTAATTTTCGTTAAATTGAAAGCCAACAGTAACTTTATTCTCTAATTATGGATGTATTTTGAAAATGTCTATTTACCTTTAAATATTAGTTAAGAGCACAAATATATACACTTGCGTACAATATACCAACATGGACGCAACGGATATAGGCAAAAATATTTTTTTAAAGGGGTACAAATTTTCC
This sequence comes from Sepiola atlantica, assembly GCA_963556195.1. Taxonomy (NCBI): domain Eukaryota; kingdom Metazoa; phylum Mollusca; class Cephalopoda; order Sepiida; family Sepiolidae; genus Sepiola; species Sepiola atlantica. The sequence continues at coordinate 129,271,756 of OY744518.1, forward strand.
ACTGTTAATTAGAAAGAAAGAAACCTAAAAAAACATCATTTTTTTCTTTTTTTTTAATTATTTTTCGTTTGATTGTTTTGTTTAATGGCAGATATGCCATTAAATAAAACAATGAAACTAAAAATAGTTTTTTTTTTAAATTGAATCGTTTGTTGAGTCATTTTATGCCAAGAAAATTGTACTGGACATTATGGTTTTATTTATTTTTTATTTTTTGTATGAAGTTTAGTTGGAGACTTTTTTCAACTTAGATCTTTGAATATGTTAGTTTCCTTACAAAATGTTATTTTATTTTCGAAGGAGGGGGGGGTGCCTGGTAATTTATTAATATTGTCTGGCTGGTAATATTTTTCACGGATTAGCTTAAATCTATACATTTTTGTGCATGTTTTCCACCGTATATTGTTCATGACACATAGGTGGATCTTCATTTTTTTTTAGCATGTATCTGTGGGTAACATAAGTGTGGCCAAGTTGGAGACAGGCTAGTACAGATTCCTTTTTTTCCTTGTTTCTCTATTTTGCCATTTGATGCTTGGTTGGATGTTATTGAGTTTATCATTTGTGCGTGTTCCATTCCTGCTGCCATTTGTCCACAATTAGTCATTTGATAGGTGGTATCTTCGTATTTGATGGATTAAAACTAGTACTTTGTTGATATTTTATAACGAAGGAAAAGTTTAATTATATCATTAAAGTCATTTGAGTTTAGGATTTAACATTTTTCTCACATCATAGCCAGCATAACATGTTAAATTCTACATGACTGCTACACCAAAAAGGCATTCTTTTACCGATAAGTTAAAGGAGATGGTTATAAAACCTATTATCAAAAACATTCAACCATTTATTTTAATCAAAAAAAAAAAAAAAAGTTTCTATTGCTTTTTTTTTTTTTCAAGTGGAAATAAAATGGAAAGGCAAAACTTGTTTATAAGTTTTAACATTAAACACTGTTTTAAAATGGCTAATCAATTTTTTTTTAATAGCCTACGGGAAAACATGAACTGACTCACAAATACAAAAGAAAATTACAAATTTATAAATCATTAATCTTTGTAGATGTTGATTCAATTGTAGAATAGGGATATTAAAATCGTGTACAAAGAAAAATGACAAAACCAATAATAAAAGGATTAAATGATCTTAATTATAAGGGCAGGCTGGAATCCTTAGGTTTAAGTCCTTTGCTAGATATAAAAATAAGATGTAACTTAATCGAGACAATGTGATTTTTAAATATGGAAAACTTTTTACTTTGTTTTAAATATTTCTCCTCTCGGACTGGTAATTTATTGGCAAGATTTAAAAACTAAATTGGCCATACAATTATTTAAAATTATTTTAAAACTAAATTGGCCATACAATTATTTAAAATTATTTAAAATCTAAATTGGCCATACAATTATTTTCCTCGTTTGCTAATAGAGGAATATACTTTTGTTACAAATTAGCCAATCAGATTAAAACTAGCAAATCTTACGTAAATTATTTTAAGAATAAACTGGATAAATTCAGAAATAATCGTAAACAAATTGCAAAGACATTTTGGAGGTCTCTGATAAAAAAAATTTAATTTAATCTGTATATTCATATTCTGCAAGATGTTTTTTTTTGCTTTAAAGTTGACATAAGATTTATTAAAACAAGAGACGTCAAAGGAGATAAATTTGGCATATTTAGAATGAAATTCTTAATTTTATCTTTACTTCTGAGATAAAATCATAATTTCCTTTTCATTAAATTATCAACAAGTTTTCTCTAAATCTTAAATTTGCTGCCTTGTTTTTCACGTAGAAATAGTTGTTTCCGGTAAATTAAAATCATTGAAAATTAAAAGTTTAGTTTAACAAAACATTTTCCATAAGAAATTTACTGCACACCACCAGTAAAAAAAATATTGAATTAACTTTAAATTACAATTTCATTTTGAGATTGAGATTACGAATACAATTTTAAGGCCAATAATCAATTTTAACCAAAATATGTGCAAAAGCTAAGCAGTGGTTTGGTTTGTGGAAGAGGGTATCATGGTGTATCATTTTTTTTCTTTTTCCATTGTAAATGGAATTTTGATTCATTCATTTAATAAAAAAAATTAAATATAATCCAATTTATTAATCAAAATTCAAGCAGAAGATTTTAGGTCAGAGCAAAACATTTTTAAAGTTTGTAAGTCAGAGTTTCGCATTAGGGCTACCAATCTTACAACCCTAACATTAGTCCTAAAAAAATTCTTCCGATGCACTATAGCCGATCTTCAGTAATTCATTGCCTTCGTTGTTGATTTTGAGTACTTTCGCATCATATCAACTCCATCAATCACCTCAACTTGAGACAAATGCCCAAGGCTTTAATATATTTAGGATAAAATTGTCTTCAATTTTATTTTTTACTTCTGAAATAAAATCATGATTGACTTCATTTTTACTAAATAATTATGGTCACTTTGGGCCCAAATATTAAATTAATCAAGAATTATGGACACTTTGGGTACAAATTCTAGTACATCTTAAATTGTTTATTGTCAATAAGTTCAAGCAAAATAAATTGTTTGGGACTTAAAATAATTTCCAACACATAAATAATATTTCCCTATTAATTTAATTTTTTTTTTTTTATTGTCTTAATTCATGTTTTGAAACATGACGTAAATCAAATCTATGACGTTATGCCAAAGCTATAAATATTTTGTTACAGTAATGTTTTAAGCTCTATTTATAAACTAGGCCAAATAGGTCAGTTGATAGAACGTCAGACTGAAGACCTCACGGTTTTGTTTTCTGGTCATGTCATCCGCTTGGGAATTTATTATTTACTATTAATGCAATATTTTCCATTCCTAAAAGTAGTTAAGATCTGATATTTCGAAATCAGACAAATTCCACAATGTATATATTACGTTTAAAAAAATTGTGATTAATGGAAAAAAAAAAAAAAAAAAAAAAAAAAAAAAAAAAATCAAACCCGTTTTCTTTAAATCTTTATTTTTGCTAATTCTTTGATAGTTTTGTGGTCCGCATTTTCACATCGCAATAAAATCATGAAAAACGTGACATGAGTCACCGTCAGCCAACAAAAATGCCTTATTTAACCCCTCTCCGCTACACATTGAAAAGTTTTTTTAAATGGATTTATTAACATCCTTTTGTATCGTCTCTTTACTATTGAATTGCCAACTAGGATTTAATTATACTTGAGCCCTTTTTGCTTCGGCAAGTAACAACCATGCATCAGAATTTGTTTCTTATTGTCTTTTTGGGCATCCATACCTACAAAAGTAAAACGTAAAAATTCTATTTTGGGGATGTCTCCGTTTTGATACCAGATTACCAAAAAGTCATTTATATAAATTTACTTTTGAAAATAGGAATCTTTTTTTTTCTTTTTTTATCAAGAAAATTTATTTTCTCATGAAGATTTAGAGAGGTTGTATTTGCAAATTATAAATTAGAGAATATGGAAAAAAAATTTTTTTAAATCTAAATTCAAAGAATATTTATGTAATGAGTACACACCGCCATTTACAATGTGAACAAGTCAGCGAAATTACAGTAATTGTATTTTTATGAATACAATTGTAATAATTATTCGTTGATGTGGGAGGAAGAAAAATGGGTATGGGCGTGCACACAAAAACTACTCATAAAAAATCTTAGTTTTACAAATTGCTGAAAGGCACGTGACATTCAAAATATAGTGAATGCTCAAAAATAAATTGAGTGACGCTTTTAACAATTGCGCAAGAATTTTCTTAACGTTGACTGAGATGTAAGTTTTAGAACCGAAAATATTATATAGGGAGTGGTCAGACAAAAGTATTCTTGACAACGAATTAAAATAACGTAAATGTTTTGTTTTAATCTAAAGTTAATCAGTATTAAACTCTCTGGTGTTGCCCGGGAGTCTTTACTTTTATTTGTTTCAACCCATTCCTTGTTTTCTAATGAATTTTTTTTTTTAACTTTGAAATAGAAAGTTAAATTTAATTGTTACTCTATCGGTCGGTTGTTAAATTATTAATTGAACCAACTTGTTATAAAACTATCACTAATTTTGTTATGGTAGTGCTTTTTTCATATCTTCATAGAATTACTTTCAATCTTTTAATATATGTGGATTTGCTAAGAATTTTCAAGCGAGAAATGACTTTGTATTCGACAACTTAAATTCTATCAAAGTTCAATGGTAGAAAAGTAATTGATTCTTTTATTCAACTATTAAAAGATTAAAATGGCCAAGCTAACGAAGAAACCAAAATGAATTCTGGTGGATGTAATTCTTTTTCTTTATTTTGTTTTGAGTTTATGCTATTATATCTTTTATTGCAATAAATATTTGATTAAATAACAAAGAAATAATTCAATGTGTAATTTAAAAAGTTATCGCAAATTTATTCTTGAAGCCATGAAAACAATTTTTATAAATAAATGGTGACTTTATTTTTCATTTATTTCACACATAAGACAATTGAATAACCAGAATTCTCCATAATCTGACAGTCTCTTCAGACCTAATCTCTCCCTATTATTGTTTATATAATACATGTCTATATCATATCACGTTAGATCTTTTAACTCACTTTCCTCCAAATACTAATTGTGCCATTGTTCCTACAGTTTTGTCAAAATTTCTAATCACATTCCTTTTAAAACATTGATGAATTTGTATCTCTTTGTCGATTGTTCGTCTTATTGACGTTATGGTCAAAGGAATGTTCTGACTTTCAATCCCTCCCGAACTAATTCTTTAGAGTTTTATTTTTTCATACATGATTTTGAGTGGAAATGACTTTGTTCATGTTTCTAACCTTGCCTGCGTAATTTAACAGTGGTATCTCTTCAGTAAAAAAAAAAAAAAGAAAAAAAATCGCCTGGAGGACCTGCACTTTTATGCTATGTTGAGAATTTTAGTTGGTACCCACTGATATCACCACCTGTGGCATTAATAAAATCTATTGCTATCATTTTGTTCGATCTGATTAAAAGTAAATCTATAAATTCTGCAAGTAAAAATTACAAATTAGTTGTTCAATAAAGATTCTGCAATAACTAATCGTGTTAATTATCGACCCCAAAACTATACACTCATCTAATATATAAAGTTAAGTCAATCTCTGCCTTTTTTGTGTGTGATTTATAGACTAAAAAATACAATGTAAATATTTAATTCTGTTTAAACAAACATCTTTTAAGATTTAAGAGCAAAAAAAAAGTATTTTCAATTGATTTTATCGGCGACATTTATTCTGATATTTTATTTTCTATTAGTAATATTTAGATTAGGAAGGGAGCTGTACTAATACCACTACACGAAGAATCGAACAAATTTTTTCACAATTAACCCTTATTCATAGTTCAAGCATTTTGATTGGCTAATCAGATTTGACAAATCACTGTTTCAAATTACACAATTGGTAGGGACAGGAAAAAAACTAGTTTTACAGAGAATAATCAACCTTTATATTGCTTAAAAATTAAATTTGTTTTTATTTAAAAGCCAAATAAAGATGACAATCATCTTTAAATTGTTTTATCTTTTTTGTGTGTGATGGTAGGTGTATAACTAGTGTGTGAGGGATATGTTTATTAATTATTAAGATGAAATCGGATGGTCCAGCAGAACGTTTAATCCAGCATCTGGATCTGAAAACTGAAATCAAGAATTCTGAGACAAAAAAAAAAAAAAAAAAAAAAAAAAAAAAAAAAATCAATGTTGCACCTGTATTTTTTTTATATTTTTTGGAAGATTTAGAAAAAGGGTGACTTTTTTTCAGGGTTGCTCCTTAATTGCTTTATTTTTCTATCTAATTAATGAATTGTGTTCATAAACGCCCAAAAGCCATGACTATAACAGAGCTAACATTTAGGAGCCTCTCCAAGAATCAAGATTTTTAGTCAGTCAGCAGATATCGTTTTACCTGCTAACACTTTACATGTGTTTGCTTATTTTAATCGAGTAGATCACACTAGAGATTTGGATGCTGAAATTTTGTTTTGGACTTTGTTTTCGGATTATTTTACGATGTGAAATGAAGACAAAATGTGTTGAAAACAATTTTAAGTTAGTAAAACATCACATTTCAAACAAAAAAACTTTGTTTGATATCAACTGATGCAGATCGGGTTTTCTTGGGGGAGATAAAATCACAGCATACAATGATCTTTTGAAAAATGTCTTTAAAAAAAAAAAAAAAAAAAGAGCAACCAACATTGAAATAAAAATCACTCATCGAAATATTCAAAGTTACTGGTCTCTTAATTTATAAGAATCCATCAATAATTGTCAAATTTATCAATTCGCATATTGTAGTCTTTATTTGATATGTAAATCACAAAAAAAACATTAAACTAATCTCACAGGGAATTTTCCGTTTTTAACAGCTATAACAATTATCTAAGAAAATTCATATTGCCTCCAGTAAAAAGACCCCAGTTGCATGATCGCCTGGCCTGTTGTAAACACGTATCTAAGTTATAGAGCAAAATAACTACCTTCCCAAACTGATCCATAAGAATAATACAAGAATAAAGAGAGTTTACTCATTTTTGAGGAGGAAAGAGGGGGGGGGGGGTCAAATTTGACAGCCGTTGCAATTTTAAGCGTGAACAAATTACGCCCCACCCCATCATTATTTACATTTGAAGTTGCATCGCCTATCAAATTTGAACATCCATACTAAAATAATCTATCAGACTATTTTAGATTGATAAAATTAGAAGACAACTTTGTGTTTCTCACATCAATGTAACGATTACACATTGAATTATTTTTTTAAAATTTTAATTGAAAGTAAAATAAAAATAAATTTTGAAAATTTTATACAAATTTTTTTTTAATAAATTCACCAGAATGCATTTCATTTTCTTCATAGTCATTTCACTCTTGTTGCTGGATTAACATTGACACACCGGTTCTCATTAGATCACCAAAGTGATGTTGAGCCCGGCTAGTACCAGATGGGCAACCATTTGCGAATACCAGGTGCTGTATGTCATCTCCCGTGACCCAGATGTGTGTTGCTGGTCACAACATATGAATCTATTATTCCCTCCCTAGAAACTTTCTCTAAAGGAGGAAGCCGATTCTGCTCGAATGCCACATCAGGTAAATCTGGATTGAGAGCAAAAATTATTTTTTCAACATTCGAAACATTTTCAGTGTTCCCTTTTAATCGACCAAACATGCAAATCATCGCACGTATTTTACATATTGTTTACTTTGAAGAGAAAACTTCTTTTTTTTTCATATTAAAAATAGATAAGACGTTTGATAAATGTTCACTATTTTAGATCTTTGCGGAGAAATAAAAAATCCCTAATTCAGAGGATAAAAAGACAAAATGTCTTCATTTGATCAGGTCATGTGGATAAAGCGTTCGCCTTCAGTTTCAATATTTTATGCCATCATGGGTTCAAATCTCACAGAAGACAATAGTTTGTTTGCTTATTTCTTTGCCGATACCGATTATCATAAACCTGAATAATTTTTTTAATTAAAAAGATAAATTAAAGATAAATAAATTAAAGATATGTAAAGATAAAATTAAAATTGTTTTAAAAAATAATTTTTAAAAATAAATTAAAAATAAATTAAAAAAGGATGAAAATCTTAGGTATAAAATACAAGAAAAGTTGAGAACGCCAGCAGAGACGGGCACTTCAGCTTGTTTAGAATAATCCGATTAAAGTGTTTTTGGGGGCCTTTTTTTTTTGTTCGTTATTTTTTTAGTTTTTTTTTAGTTTTTTTAACACTAAAATCAAAGGCAAAACGAAATGCGACGGAATTATTTTATTGGTCGACGAATGTATTCTAAGAAGCAGACAAGTCTGGGCAGGTAATAGAGTTCTAATCAGTTTACTTACAGCTTTTATTTCCAACGACGACAAAAAAACACGACTGAAAATGATACATTGGACTTTAGCTAATTGTATACTTTTAAATGCATAACCGTTTCTGAATATAACTTGAATGATATCAAGGTTTATAAGAAAGCGGGTGGACACCTATTGTTTAGATTTACTAAGCTATATGCAATCTTGAATGGGGGGGGGGGGGGGTTAAAGCAGAACCTCAAATTCTCATGAATAATCCATTTGAAAATTACAACCCACACAATTACAACAAGCTACACAAACGTTTATGCCAAGCTTAGTATATTTTTATAATGCTACTAAGCTCTACGCATGTATCGAACACTTTAAGTGTTAAATACCAAAACTATATACCCAAGATATAAAGAGAGGAAATCAAAGAGAGGCTGAGAGGAATAGACAAACTTAGAGATGACTTACGAGGTCAGTATATTATAAATTAGCTAATCAGAATAATTATATGTATTTTTTAAACCATAACTCAATCCCAAAACAAAGGAATCTTTTACCATGTATTTTGTGTGATTAAAATATAGAGGAATAAAGCCTTAGAGAAACAAATGTTCATTAACATCAATCATAACTCAAAAACCAATAAACCAAATTAGTTAAAACTTTGCACAAAATATTTATTTGATAGGTTCTATAAGTGTGTAGAATTTCAGCATCATTAGTCAAGGCAACCCAGAGATCCAGAAAGTTCAATCATGAAATCATGTTATCTGTGTGTTAGAGTTGGGCGGTTTTGAAATTTTGGTTTCGGTATCGGTTTCGTTTTTTTCCCCTTAAAACCTCGGTTTACGGTTCGGTTTTTTTAGTCATAGAATTCATGACTTGGATTAAAGTTTAATAATTAAACTTTCGAATAAATTGTCAACTCTAAATAAATACCATATTAACAATTTAGTAAAATGTAAATCGTTGCATAGTCTACTTTTTGAATAACCCATTTTTGGGAGAGAAAACGGTATAGTTGAGAGATAGTTCTCTAGAAATGACAATTTATGTATGAAGTGGCTTTTCAAAAGTAAACAATGAAATGCCTAATGTTTAAAATAATTTTAAAAATCCGAATAAAGTGATACTAGCATTGGCAACTACTTTTTTCTTTTTAAATGTTTATACTCGCTCGCTACTTTTCGTTTATTTACTTTTACAACAAGTATTTTTTTTTAATTTCATTTTAATAACTTATTTTTTTAGATAACTCTGAAACAAACAAATAATTATTTTACAATTTTGAGTTGAATCAAATAGATTTTCGACATCATACGGAACGCGTTTGATTTTTTCTTTTTCATTTGAAAATAGTTTATGCTAAAAATACGATGTCATATTGTCTGTCGTATTTCTCTTTTTTTCATTTGAAAATTCAAAATGTTAATGATAAACAAACTGTAAACAAAGATTTCTTCCTATAAGTCAATTAAATGTTTTTATCATATATTTGTTCAATCTGTCCTCTTACTAATATAAGATTTTTTGGTAATATTCAATTTTATTCAAATCAGAAAATCTTTTCAACTGTGTTTCCTTGTATATGGTGGCTTACTGTAGTAAAAACACAATACCGAACGGTTACGGTTTAAAAAAAAAAACGATTCGGTATGGAGACGAAACCGAAAAACCGCGGCTTTTTGGTAAAACCGCCCATCTCTACTGTGTGTACATACGTATGTGCTACCCTCTATCTCAACTATTTGATGGATTCAACTGATTTTTGGCAGAGATAGAGGTTCTAGAGTCTAGTTGATGGCATTTTAATTTCAGTTCACCATATACCTTAGTTTTCCAGAAATTTCCAAAAAACCTTATGAGAAGGCATTGTATTGAGGCATAGCCATTACAAAAGTGACATTCCATGAAAAATGCCAGTATACTGAAATCATATGCCCGTAATAGGGTTAAGATGAAAATTCATATACACTAGATGTACAAAAGCAAGGAAATTCCCAAATTTTTACACTTTTATTGTCATTAAGAGTATGACTACATATCAACCAACCCATTTCATTATCACATCACTACAATATAAATCTCTATGCATGAGTGGATGAAGTGTGTAAGGTGCGCTGAAGAAAAATTCCTACCAGTAAAATACATAGCCCTGTTGTGCTCGCATACCCTTAATGACAATAAAAGTGTAAAAATTTGGGAATTTCCTTGCTTTTGTACATTTAGTGTATATGAATTTTCATTTTAACCCTATTAAGGGCATATGATTTCAGTATACTGGCATTTTTCATGGAATATATATAGGAGTTTGTTTTTGGGGGGCTTGACGGTAAAGAAACTGGGCTACAGTTACTGTGTTTGCTGTTCCGAATCTCGCTAGAATTCGATCATGCTGATGAGTTGTATTGACGGCTAAACATGTGTTCATGGATAATTATAGTTTATAAATAAAAAATATAAATGCTCCCCATATTAGGGTGGGACCCAGTGTAAGGAAGATAATTCCCTCTAGCACTTAGGTAAATGCTTCACCATAGACATCTGGGTCTATTCATTTGTCTTGTTATTATGGCGAGTTTCGTGGCTTGACAGTAAAGGTACTAGGCTACAATAACTGGTTGCGAATATCAGTAGAATTCAGCCACGCTGATGAGCCATATCAACGCCGAAAAGAGAATCCATGGATAATTATATACACGCACACAAATAAATGCACATTTCTCTTTGTTATCGAATGGAAGCTTAGTAAACTGAATTGTATTTGACAATTTCTCAAATTTAAATTGGTTAATTCATTTGTTAGGAGAGTAGAAAGTGGACTTTGTTTGGTTTACTTTCACCAGCCTCATAACTGCTTCCCTTATTTTGTTTTTTAGTCCTCCCATTCCATGAGCAATGTTTATGACAAAGGGAGAAGAATTGTTGTTGACTAGTTTTTAACCTTGAAGTAGGTTTTTTTTTTTTTTAGTTCCTTACATCAAGTGGTTTCATAGCCTTGTCTCGAGCGATTTCCATTAAAAAAAAAACAACTTCCAATCCAAACATTTTTTACAAGAAACAAATTTATTTTATAACTACGGTTGGAGAAAAAACTGACCTCTAAGACAGATTTTTTTGTTTTTCAGCCGACTCGCACTGATGTAATTTTCTTAAGATATTTACAATAGTTTGTGGGGAAAAACATTAAAAAAAATTACCATTTCTGTTCACATCGCGGCTAAAAAAAAATGTTAATTCTTTTATTCAACCATAAACTATTTTTTCAACGATGATCCCAATATGTAATCCATTCTAACTGACCATCGAATAATCCGTTATTCTTTTCATACCAGGATTAGATTCTTTTCAAAGTAAAAACGACAGACATCTAAAGAGTTGAGTGCAAAGAAAATGTCAAGGAGAGGTGATTCATCTGAGATCAGTGCGGCAACAAGGAAACCACATTTAATGTATTTATGTGGTTAACGCATTTACTAGAGGAATCATTGTTTCTAATTTCACAGTAATTATCTCCCTTGTTTGACTGAGTTTACGGCATACCCAAACCTTTTTGGCTTATCTAATGATTAAGCCATTCATTTTGGGACACGGTTTTGTGTATTAAGCTCTTAATATCATCAAGTATTTATTCATGTGTTTTCATCTATTCATTATGTCAACTAATGTATATAGACCACAGGATGCAGTTTCCCCATCATACCCAGCACGGATCCCATTTAACCCATAGATGAGACTGACAGGTACTACTGTAGCAATATTATGTGGGTGCGTGAAAATTATGTTAAAAACGGTATTTTTCACATACGGTTAAAGTTGAAAAGGAAAATTTCATCAGGAATCAAGTTACAGGTTAGGAGTATTTGTCGAGATTTGACACCATGGAGAAGAAGTCCAAAATGAGACGTGAAGATCTGCCTCTTTTGGCTTGAACTGACTTGTGTTTGGGCATTTTTTGAAGCTCTGTCTTTGTCCACCCCTTCAGGGAGTAGGCATGGGGAAGCTTAGATAATGCTGTAAAAAAATAAAACAAAGAACGTATTCGCACTTTTAAAATGTTATTTAGTTACATTATTGCAGCTATAAGGAGAAAGTAAGAGACTGTTCTGCTGCCACATCACCACTACAACTACCTTTATAACTAGACATCACTATCCAATGAACCATCTACCATGCTTCAAGGAGACGAACAGCTGTTTTTCTCAACAAAGACAATCTGTGAAATCAAAGAAATCCCCCATGCTATAGTGCATACAACTTCGGGTCAGAATGGACCTGGGAGCAATGATAACTAAAAGGTGGTCCCACACTCTTTAAGTGAGACCTCATCACCAGATGTAGTTTGCAGTCATACTAGAAACCCCCAGTCGAGTTTAACCGGGTGCTTCATTGGCCTGCTCTACATTGCGAACGATGGCCGTCAATGCACTGCAGTCCTGAACAAGGTTGCACTAGACGACTAACAAATCGCGACTCCGTCAAAGGCCAACCCCCTGCAAACCCGAGAGCTTAGTCAAGCCCTCTTTGATGGTTGTTGTCCAGATACTCAACTGGACTCCGATATGCTTGCGCAACCCATGCAGGAAATAGTTATATTGCAAATAAGTTTCCAACCTCTCCCCCATACTTATATTAGTAAACTTTAAAAAAAAGTATTTTATTAGCAGTTCATAAATCCAGCGTTTTCAAAGCCCGATTTGCATCTGTCAAAATTTTTTGATTTTAACAAATACACGTGTAAGAGTTTTAATGGTTCGGCACCTTTTTTCATCCGGTCAAAAATCACTGGGGTGAACTTGATAATCCTGTTGCTGACAAACTAGTTTACTGGACGGTCAACAAATGGCTCTGTAGCGTGACAGCAATGTTTGTTTACAGTGCACCTGCTGGTGGTAATAGTCTTGTTTTATTTTAGATTATATAAACCATCCGCACAGATGAAGCGCCATAACAAACCATCCGCACAGATGAAGCGCCAACTGTGGAATCTCCACAGGTCCAGTTAAGTATTATTTCATCTAACACCTCCAATTAAAAATTTTTTTTTTTTTTTTTTTTTTTTAATCAACTTTTGTTCCAATGAATACACAAGCTGCTTTGTGAAAAGAAAAACCTAATTAGACCAATTGTTTGAATTAAGAAAATTAACTTCAACCATTAATTGATATAAATACGTTCCGCAATTTTTCTTTTACAGATAGATCGATAATTTGTATTATTTAACTAGTCTTCTCATCATGGTTCCTTTTTACTTGCCTCCCCACAAGAGCAAGCTTGGTTTTTAATGTGGTGGAAAATCCAGGTCCCTAGAAAGGGACACACTGTATTGGAACAAAAATTAAAATTGTCTCAGTCTAGAAAGATTTCTCCTTCACTGACAGAAAAGATGAACATTTACTTCCTTTTTTTTTTTTTTTGTTCCTATTTCGGACGATATAGCCTCCAACCCACTTTAGATGAATCTGAAAACTCTGGAACCGATATGCAATTCCAAACTGAACTCTAATCTATAGGGTAGATTATTCTTGTTCGGTCAGCCATGACCAGGTAGAAACAAACATAATTTACACTTCTACACAGTCATGGCCGAAGAACAAGCTACCCCGTGGATTAAATAAAAGGTCCAGTTCAAGATTCTGTAGAGATTTCAGACTGAGACAAAAATGTCCAAGTTCGAAAAGCTGCACCTGAAGACGATCGAAGGTTACGTCAGCCGAAACGTTGATAAAAATGTGGTTCATTTATTTATTTTTAATTAAGAAACTATATCAATTTGTTTTATATGGATTCTTCTAGACCAAAAGATTTAACTGGTTATGTCCGTATTCAACGTGTATCCCGCCCCCTTTCAAGTTGAGCGCTACTCAATTCCAGGCTCATCCAAACACTCCTGGACGACTGTATAAGCCAGCAGGAAAATAACTCATCTACTTCAGCAAACATTGCCACCGTCAAATTCCAACCACTCCCCACTTCAAAAAGGTTATAGCGGTGGGGGATCCATTGGCTGAAAGAAGTGTTACGCCTGCAAAAATTGCAGACTCCACGACTCACCTCTGCTATAAATGGGCGGAACATGTAGGCGCATTTGGGTAGTAAAAGATTTAAAGCAATTATTGATGAATAAAAGGATGGAAATAAAGATTGACATCATTTTTCGTGCACTTTCAAAGAAACGTCCATATTTTTGGTAGAAAAGGCAAATTTTGAGTATTGTTAATACATGTTTTTTTTGTTTTTTTTTAGAATTTAATAGCGAGTTTAAATGGCTTTCTATTCAACAGCTTAAATACTTCCAAATTACTTTAAAATTTCAAACGGTTGGGAAGTTATCCATTCTTTTTTCTCAACTATTAACAAATGATTAAAATAGTTGCCTTGTTTACGAAGAAACCAAAATGCCTTCATGGTGGATTTAATTCTAATTTAATTTTTTTTAAATATAATTTTATGCTGTTGCAACTTTGATTCCAATAAATAACCGATTAATCTCAATATAGACGAGTCTATCTACTTCATATTTTTTTTATGAAAGTCGCTCCAGACAAGGCATGAAGCCACTTGGTATTAGAAGCTAAAAAAAAAAAAAATCCTACTTCAAGATCAAAAACTAGCCAACGATAAGTGTTCGATGGATAGATTCAGACCCAGAAAACAGCAATTCCCCCTTTTATCAGAAACTGTCCAACTTTAATTCAAGACTTTTTATTTATTTAATTAAAAAAGTCTTGAATTTTTTTTTCATGGACTTATTTCTTGAAGAAAATGTGTATGTGTCCCAAAATGATTTTTTTTTTTATTTACTAATATTAAAAAAAAAAAAAGTTATGGGATTTGTAAAGAAAATTTGTTTTTGTCCAAAATGTATGTATTTTTCCTGTGTTTAGCGTCATTATAGACCCTGGTTGCTAGATTTTTTACCGAGATTGTCTTTTCGGACATCCATACTTACAAAAGCTAACCGTACAAATGCTGTTTTGAGGTCCGGACTAAACTTCCGAATTACCCATAGTTTTAAGTAAAAATAAGGGTGCTTCTGATGTTGATGTTTCACCCCGACATGTTAGGCCTCTAAAAAATTAAAAAATAGTTTAAAAAATGTATAAACTTTTTTATGTACTTACGTGGTAGCTGAAAAGATTTTATACAAATAATTACGCAAATTCAACCATTATTTATTAAATTTAAAAATAAAAACGATTTTATCATTCGGTAGCCATTTTTGTTAAACTAGTAAACAAAATGTGAGTTATCTCCCTTGTCTATTTCATAAGTGATAATGTCTAACGAAACTTAAGATCGTTTTTTTTTTCTTTTTCTTATAATTTAATAAATACTGGATGAATTTGCATAATATTTCCTGCACAATCTTATTTTGAGCTAACACGTAAGTACATAAAGTTTATACATTTCTTTAAATATTTTAATGTGACTTAACAGCAGAAGCACCAAAATAAGTTTGCTGGAAAGTCCTAATATACTTGCCTCCCTACGAAGGGCAGTTAGACATGGTCGGTTTTTAATGTGTGTGTGGGAGGGGGTCCAACTTCCCAAGAAAAGGGGCACTCTGGATTGGGACAAAAATTTAAATTGCCTCAGTCCAGAAGGATTTCTCCTTCACTGACAGAACAGCTACTACACTTATATTTCACTCTAAATTTGGGTACCTAAAACAGGATGTAACCGTGCTATGCTCGAACGGGGGGGGGGGG
This sequence comes from Sepiola atlantica, assembly GCA_963556195.1. NCBI lineage: Eukaryota > Metazoa > Mollusca > Cephalopoda > Sepiida > Sepiolidae > Sepiola > Sepiola atlantica. Next base: position 129,287,294 of record OY744518.1, read on the forward strand.
GGCATATGAACATAGATTCCGGCTGACCGGTGTCTACTGTAATTACGTCCCACACTACCAGCTACAACTCCAGATTGAAAAAAAAAGAGGGTGCGGATGGCGTAGAATAAACTCATATTTTGTGCGTAAAAAGATAACGTCATCAGATTGATAAAAGGTGTAATTACGTTATGTTATAATTCGTTATCGGATTTTACGGAACCAATATCATCCGTCATGGGACCCGATCTGTACAAGCACCCAGAGTTGTTAAATAAATTATATATAATGGGTTTCTTCAGCAAAAAAGAAAGAAAAAGGGGGCGATTCCGGCATAGTGTTCTGTCCTCGGTCGAGACACGAAATCCTTCTAGACGGAGGCAATTCATTTTTGTCCCGGTAAATGTTTATGGTCCTAGACTCCATATTGCAAAAAAAAAAAAAATGTATTGTCACCCGGACTTAGGGTTAACGAAGGACACCAATTAAACCTATGTCACACCCAGTTTCACGGCGGCATAGACTTTTTACCAATATCGTCGCCATATTGAATTTTTGGGTTTTGGCAATCTGGAATTTAGAACCTTAAAGTAAACACTTATCTTCGCCATAATCCACGTTCCATCCCTTTTAGGGAGGAGGGGAGGGGCTGGATTTAACTCATTAAAACCGACTTATGTTTAACTTTGTTCTCATGGGGAGGTAAGTAAATTAGGGACACACGTGGTTGCACTGCAACAAATTAGGTCAGTTTTTCCTTTTCACTAGTATTAAAAAAAGCATTGCTCTTCAAAAGAAAAAATAAATATATATATATATATATATATATATATATATATCGGCTTACAAGTCAACGTGACCGTTGATAACGTACGCAGTACGTGAGTGTTACAAACTGGAGACGCAAAAATTAAGTGTTCGGGAAGAAAGAAAAAAATGTAAAAACGCATCAAGTTTAGTTTTAAGTGAAACAATTTACAAGACGTAAAAAAAAAAAAATGCCCATACGTTACGCCTTTGTTTGATGTGTACTTATTTATCAGGAAGACTCACCGTTGACCGGGATTGAACGTGGAAGCTGATGTTTTTGTGCCCAGCCCAATAACAAACATTACCATTTCTATGTTATTATATTCAATTCTGATTGTGGGGCTCATGAATGTACTCGGCATTGATAGGGGAATGCAAGTCCAATGACATTAATTGAAATAAATATAAATTTATAGCCTTTAAAACTCTCGACGCAAACCGGGAGTTTCCCGGCATTCAATGGGGGGGGGGTACTTTTGCTCAAAGTTCTTAAGATTTTATAAATTTCTAGTAATAAAAAAGTTTTAAAATTAAATGCATTTTTTTTTATGAATGTCCAGCGCGAACGCAAACCAAAAATATTGTGCCTCCTTAGGAAATCGTTAGGCTAATAAGTGGTGCGATTTAGCCGGGGTCGCCATCATTTCCACTCGTACCCTTGTGGGAAAAGTTGGAATCCATACACCTTCCTTTTAGATATGGATTTAAATAGTAGGGTAGACTGGACCCATCCAAACCTTGGTTGTGAAATTAGTCTAGAAGGAAAACTGAAATAACACCAGTTTTTCTCGGCATTGTTTTCAATCGTCCTGTACTTCAAACAATGCCGGTTCATGATGTGCGGTTGAGATTGCGCAACCCTTGCTTTATTGTAGACGCATGGTGGACAATAAAAATAAAGATTCGGGTTAAGATTTTTCGAAAAAGCCATATAAAATTTCTTTGAAGATTCTAACATGCAGAACGTTTCGGAGTTAAAATTTAGTATTACGCATGAAAGCTGAAAAAAAACATTTTAAATAAGTAAATATGCCAGTATTCTCGGCTGATTTCCTACATGACGCCATATTTGCTAGGACGACCTATTGATAATGATAATAAGCCTATGCACGAATTTAAAGTGTATTTCCCCCTATCAATACGTAAATACTAACTTGATTTTAACTTCAAAACGTTCTGCATATCTTGAAAAAAAAAAAAAGTTGTATCGCGTTTTTGAAAAATCTTAATTCGTCTCTAATCTCGACTTTTACCTGGCGGGCACTCTGACAAGGGGTATCCATTGTCTCTCGAACCATAATATAATCTGTTGGTTTTAAGGAGGGGTAAGGGGTGCTGTATATAATTTTTATTATTTGATAATTGGAAATAAAATAACTTTAAAAAAGCGAATAAATTTATCAACCTTTCGCATTAGATTTTCTTAAACTAAATGCGTAAAATTAAATAAATATACCACCATTGACAATAGATAATAGTTTATGTAACATTTGTGATTGTCGAACTCGATCGATACAAATTGCTGCTCGCCATTGTAACGATTCGGTAGCATTTTTATTCCAATGCGCAAATAAAGTTTTTGTAATTAAAATCAAAAACATTAGAAAATATTTAAAAGTAAAGGTAATAATTTTTCAAAAAAATAAATACAACATAAAAATTTAACCAAAATATTCTTTGGCCTCTTGGCTAGGAACAAAGCGTGGCTCTTGTATAGATCGGATTCACGGGCGAAATTTATTTTAGACGAGTTCCAATGGTGTAAGAGGCAGACAACTCTTTAAGTACATAGTACAGTCTTTTTGAACAAATTTCTGAATTATATCCCGTGTAAAAAAAAAAAAAACAGAAAAATTGAAAATATACTGTTGATTTTCCCAAATTCTATTTTCTTCAATAAATGTTCTTAGTTAAGTTCTATCAATATACTGTTGACATTCTCAATTTATTTCTTCGAAAAATGTTCTATTAATTGAATTTGCATGACTTATTTAAAAAATGGATATTTTCCACTGCGTACTAAAAAAAGAGTTATCTGCCCCTTACACCATTGGAACTCTAAAATAAATTTCGCCCGTGTACCCGATCTATACAAGAGCCCAAAGCGTATCTGTTTAGATACTACATTTCGTCTTTTTTTTGTTCTTAGTGGAAGAGGTCCTTCTAGACTGAGGAAATTTCTTATTCTAATATAGAGTTCCCCTTTGGGGAGCTGGGTTTTCCTCACATTAAAAACCGACCTTGTGTCTAGCTGCCCTCGTGGGGAGGCAGGCAAATAGGAACAATATAACAATGTAAATATAGCTGTCGTTTTCGTTTCAGGAATCAGAGTTTCATTTTGTGTGGTTGCCTTTCGGCTGTTGTAAGTTTCGTTACCAGATTTTACCGAACCAATATCGACCGGCATGGGAGTTAATCTATATAAGTAACTTAACCTTTATGGATGGAAAAAAAGAAATCAAGTGATGCAGGAAAGTACATTTTACTCAAACGGAGGGGGGGACAAGTTAACATGCCGAAGAAAAAAGAGGCAACAAATGCCGACATGAATTCGCCATCGTCTCACTCGTTGGCGGGGCCCTCCTTCCTCATTTGCCGGGAAAACCCACGTGCTCGCCAAAAATTAAAAGCAAGACTATTTAACATTCGAATAACTACTGAAGTTGTAACTTGTAAAAAGATAATGCTATTATAATATCGGGATTTATAAAGTTTTAAAAGCGTTAATAAAGAAAAGACAAATTTTTTTTTTAAGTTATCAAAAATAATCTTTGTACCATAGGGACCTCCAATTGCATGTGAAGAACGGTGACGTCACTATTTCATGTGTACGTTAAGAAGTCATACATTCGTTTTGCTTTACCGATTGCAAAAAAAACTCTCTCAAATAAAGTTATACTTATTTTAAAGTAAAATAGTTTAGTTAAAGGTTACATTATCAAATTCTGAAAGAAACCCTTCTTCATTGTCCGATGAAACTACGAAATTTTCTTGTTTTACGACACACGGGGTAGTGTTTACTAAACATCGCGTGAGACATGGCAAGATATTATCTATGTACGGATGAACAGAAGTGAAACAAATTACTTTACTACTATGGTGTAAACAAAATTAACGGTTTGTTTTAACCATTTTTTTCTTCCTTGAGACAGATTATTACTTTTTTTTTACTGAAAAAAAAACAGAATTGCCTGAATAACTTACATATTCACTTTGGCGCTGTTTTACTGAATGTGGAAGTGCCGCGATTATGGCTAGTATTGCGTTCCATAGTTGCGGCAAAATCAGTTAGTGCAAAAAAAATTTCTTACTTCTAGCAAATGAAGTAGTTTTTTCCAAGTACATAATATGACATCCGCCACAACTTTTGTCTTTTACGATTCATAATACTTCGGGCTATATTATATTAAAATATTTTGAAAAATTTCGAACACGAATATGTTCAAAAATGATGTTTAAAACCGATAAACTCGATCAATACGATCAAATGAATAAATGTCTCTGAAAATAAAAATTATTTCGTAAAACTTTTTTTTTTTTTGCATTTCAATAAATCACAGTATATTTTATTGAGAAAAGGTAAAAAAAAATTCAAAACATAATAATATTGCTTTTATTTCCACTTTTTATTTGTGCATTCACGGACCAGTTTACTAAAACAGTTTACGTAAAATTTAATAAAATTAATCCAATGTGTTTTTTAAAAGAGTTTAGTTTTATATAAGAAAAAAAAATCGCCGGATGACAATATATTTCGTTCAATATTTCATAAAATGAAACAGGGGGGGGGGGATCACGTAAAAAAAATATTTTCCCTAATATATTTTAGGAAAACAGCATTTTAAAGATAAATTAGTCCTATAATGAATAAGTATTGAAAATTTCGTGAAGATCTGGCCATAACTTGATTTATGCGAGATTTATTAAAAATGTGCCTATCACAGCGCACATAAATGCTTATACATAAGAACGTTAGTTTATCACGTAAAAAAAAGTACACAACATTTTAACTTCACATTTTCATGAGTTTCGTATGCTGGAAAAAATTCTAAAAAATCATCAGCAGTTTATTTAATGTATCCTCTTTTGAATGGTAAAAAAGTTTTGTTGATAATCTTAATCTAAATTAAAGTTACATCGTGTTATATATAGGGGGGGATAAATAGTTCACAACCAATTGGAGGTCCCTATTGTACCAAAGATAACGTGATTGACGTATGGAATTTACGACCTAGCAAAATAGAAATTAAAAGGGCTTTTTCACCAAGTACATTATATTCTAAAGATCGTAATCCTATGACTTATTATTCATTGATGAGAATAGCTAGCGATGACAAGTGACAATTTTAGTTCATTTCCCCATTTATTGACTAGCAAGAAAATAAAATTACGGTACTTCTACAAAATTTGAACGGAACTGTTCCAGTCCGTTTGGTTAGGTTCACATTCTGTAGAAGTATTACCAAAATTACCCACAAGTTGAAACTTTTTAAATTCATTGCTCACTTTGTCAAATTATACCTTTTGCTGCCGTGATGTCAACGGAAAAATGATGCTTCTAAAGAATTTAAGCCAAATGAAACCGGCTTTTGCCGAACTAAACCTAAAACTTAGTTGAAGTTTGAAAAAAAAAAAAACAGTTCGATTCAAATTCTGTAGAAGAACCGGAAAAATTAAATGAGATTTTATTTTTCTTCGAGCGATTATGATGGTTAAAAAAAAAAAAAGGTTTATTCGTAGTTTCACAGCCAAAATGGCGGACAATGAATCGTCTGCATTTTTTCGACCTCAAAAATAAGTAAACCCAAATAAATTGTTTTGGACTAATTTCAAATTTACCTTACATTATTTTAAAGGAAAGGAAGTTGGGAAATTAGTCCAAAACAATTTATTAGGGTTTACTTACTCATTTGTGAGGTCGAAAAAATGCAGACGATTTATTGTCCGCCATTTTGGCTGTGAAACGACAAATTAACCTCCCCCCCCCCCCCCAAAAAAAAGAAACGTCATGCTTAAATTGAAAACACAAAATGGACCTATTTGATCACGTGACATCGACACTAATTTTAAATCGAACTAAAAAAACTTAAAATAAGTTAAAACACAAATAAACTTATCCAGGTAGAAGAGTAACTATTTGGCCTTTGGTAACATTTATTTGTTGCCTATTTGTTTTTTTCACCCCTCTTTTCGTTCTGTTAGCTGTCGTTATAAATGCCCAGAAATGTAACATAAAATGATCACCTACATCCTTACGAGAAAAGTTATTGATCGGATAGAACGAGTATTTTTGTATTTCAAAAATATCAGTTTCAAAATACAAAAAAATGGTTACTCGTTCCGTCCGATCAAACATTTTCTGGTTAAAGTGTTAACGTAATCGTATTAAAATAGAATTTCATTTTTACTTTTGTTGACCGCGTGTAGAAAGAGCGTAAAAATTAACCGTTCAAAATTCCCATCGGCCTCGATTTTGAAATAAATCTCTAAAAATTAAAAAATATTTTTCATAAATTTTAAATATTAGTTTTAAGAGAAACACTTTGCAAGATTTTTTAAATTGTTTTTATTATTTGACATTTTTCTCTCAGTAAAAAAAAATGCCATCATTCGTTAAAAATAAGTTTAAAGATTAAACTTTTTAGGGAATGGATTTTTTAAAGTTTTTATTTTAAAAGAATTTCAACTTTCAAATCTAAAAGTCGTGATTTTTAAAGTTAGACACGTTGTCCAATGTCGATTCCTCAAAATGCTTTAAAGTTTTTTAAAGTGGAAATGTCACTTTAATACTCGAGTATTCGATTTCAAATACACTAAATCACCCGTTTCTTTTTCTTAGACAATTTTCTTTTTCAATAACAAATGTATTTCAGTTTAATTTCTTTTTAAAGGTACTTTTCCGGCTCAGAACAGTGTTAAACTGGGGTCATCTTTCATTAATCACTTTCACAGCATCGGTTGATTATGTTAAAAGATTTTAGATAATTACATTTGTGGTAAATATTAACCTATTTATTATTACTTGCATAGGTAGAATTTGATTTCTAAAATCTATTTACACTATTGTCTTAATTAAATGCTGCAAGCGGCCTTTCATCAATTACTTATTCTTATGAAACGTCTACTTTTATTTTGATTCTGCCTTCAAACCAAAGAATTGTGAATTTCTATTTTTCTGGCTTTAAATATCTTTGCTATTAAAACAAACACCGGTTAAATATAATTTCTCAACTTTGACATTGGTTGATAAAGCAGCAGCAGACAAGGCTGCTGCAGCTCTCAATCACATCCACAGCTTTCGGCAACGACCATTCACATTTTATGACGTCACACTGCTTTTGGCAACTTTAGTCCATTCTTTGTCTTTATTTTAAAATATATTTCTTGCACAAGGCAGCGTTGATTCGGGGCCGATTTTGTGGGTTGCCCCTGATCAGTCTTGGGCGTCCTTGTTGTGCTCGTGGATTGCCGCACATTGAGGCTCGACCGTGTATCGTATCCGGCTGTTGTGGAGAGGAATATAACGTATTGTGAAGTGACTATTATTTCCCTCAGATGCAACACCGGCAGAATTATTTGACAATAAATGACCAAGTGAAAGGCCAACAACTCCAATTTAATTACACTGTGCTTAATTGTATGTATTCACAATAAAAATTGAAGAGAGCACGGTGACAAGCAAACCATATGCAGTTTTAGTAGCATATTTGATAAAACATATATACACACACAAGTCAGGTTCATTTTATATTCCAATAACCATGGGGTTTTCTCACATTTCTAAAAAACATTTCTGTGAGATTTTTTTACGGTCCGTTTCTTTTGCCGTGAGCCAAACATTTTTGTCAATATCATCTCTGCAACACTACAAAATCAGCAAAATCCACAAAGAATAAAAAGTTCGAGTTGAAATGTTTTGAAAAAAAAACAACAAAAAAAAAGCAAACTCACATGTGAGGAAAGACTCACTACTACGCCAGAAAAAAACATTAGAATATAAAATAAACCTAACTTATATATGCTCTGTTACTGATTGCAATCATCGAGCTGAATCTTTTACTGCTAATTAAAAGGCACTGATAGTTTTTTCGCTAAAATACATGTCATATATACAATTGGATATAATTAAATCAATGTTTATTTATTATATATATATATATATATATATATATATATATATATATATAACAGTCATTTAATTATATCCAATCATCGTTGTATGGTTTAAACGTCAAACTTATGGAGTGTACTTTTCAGTACTTCTACAGAATTTGAACGAAGCCTTTTAAGTTTTAGATTTACTTCGGTTCAAATTCTGTAGAAGCACTTTATGTTCTGCAGATTTTGGTAATGGAATGACTAATTTAGATTACCAAGAAAGGTGGGTAAAATTGTCGTTTCCCAACCAAAATGGCGGCCAATAAATCGTCTGACGTTTTCCGACCTCACAAATGAATAAGTAAACCCAAATTGTTTCTAGACTAACTTAAAATTTACCATAATTTTTTTTTAAAAGGAAAATACAGTTGGGAAATTAGCTCCAAACAATTTATTTGGTCTGACTTACACATTTGTGAGGTCGGAAAAACAATCATAAGACTACAGACAACTTTGGTTGGGAAACAACAATTTTACCGAAAAGTACTTCGAAGTGAAAACTTTTTCGTTTTCCGTTTGAGAAACCAGAGTTTAATTTTGTGTTCACGTTTCGACTGTTCTAACTCGCTAGCGAATTTTAGCGAAAAAAATATTCGCACCCCACCGGGGGGGGGGGGGGTATATAAGTACCTCAGATTTCTATTATTTCGTTGAAATATGAACGTACTAAAAAAATCTTGATACTATACTTTTAATTTACGTTGATAAAATACGAAAAGTCATCTCACTAAAAAAAAAAAAAAAAGTACTCCCTTTCAAGCAAAAGTTGATTTACGAAATATCGAAAATTAGTTTTCAGAAACTTTTTTTTCATCGATTAGTTTGAATGAGTCATGAAAAATATACACCGATTGGAAACAATTGGAGATTTACATTTCTGGAAAATAAAATTCATATTTATATACACGTTAGTGAACTTACTAAAGCTGAAAAGTTCAAGATAACCGATTTCTTCAATTCTACTCGACTTTTAGGCTAGGAGCAAAGTGTTGTATATGTTCTGATACTACACTTCATCTTTCCTGTCCTCGGTCAGTGAAGAAATCTCTTTAGACTGAGGCAATCTTTGTCCCAATCTAGAGTACGCCTATTGAAGCTGGGTTTTAAAAACCGACTGTATCTGCCCTCGTGGGGAGGCAAGTAGATAGGGACTTTTATACCATTTTTTGTTTTTCTTTAAATAGAATTTTTGATTTGTCTTTGTTATTTTATTTTTTATTTATCGGAATGGATTTTTTTTTTAATCCAATGAACAATTATCAAAGTTACGTAGACGAGAAAACGCGAGGTCGTCGCATGATTTTTAATATAAAAAAAAAAGAAATAGAAATTAAAAAGGTAGAATCGGGGGGGGGGGGTAAAGATAACTCACACATTGAATTGAAGTAGAAAAATGTTTGGGTGCTTCTACAGAATTTGAACCGAACTGACTCGGCGAATTTAACCTAAAACCTGAGTTTGGGTTAAAAATACAGTTCGGTTCAAATTCTGTAGAAGTACCATATTTTCTTGTAATAAAAATATTAATTCGAAAAGAAATTAGTACGAAACAAATATTTAAAACTCATCAAAACGAAAATATTTTAGTTAAATTAACAAAATAACTTTTAACTAGATTAAAAAAATTTAAAAAATAGAATACAAATCCGTATAGTTGAAAACGTAGACCTATTCTGAAATTAACATTATCGAACAATGCGATGGAAAACATTTTATTTTTCGAAAAAAGATTTCACTTTTATTTTTTTAGTTGGTGCTTTGTCCATTTAAATTATGAAGGACTACGAAATAATTGCAATTATAAAAGATCAGTTTCTTTTCTCATTCTAAAAAAGAAAAAGAAACACTCAAAAGATTCGAGGTCGGGGAAGATAAATTGGTCATTTCGGTATTTTGAGCGACAGACTTACATTACATAAGTCGATATAACAAAAGAATTAAAACAGAAATTATTAAAACAAGAGAATTTAATTAGAATTAAGAACATTTTAGTTATCAGATTCTACATAAATCCGAACGGATTACTATTTTATTGTTAAAACGAGTTTTTTTTTCGGGCCCTTCTGCAATCCTTTATATATATATCTTCTTACCTCATGGAGTTTTTGTTCTGCCTGTTCCCGACGGACCGGGTCCAAGGTAGATTGTAATACTTCTACAAGCTCGTTTATGTCCATGATGTTTACTTTTTTTTTTCGGCTAGTTTCTGGTGATTAAGGTCTGGAAAAAAAAAACACGTTCGTCGATCCAATAAATCAAAAGGGTTGACCCGACGTGGGGAATTGGCAAAAAAAAATTCCAGAATCGCGTGTGCGTTTTTCTGCCCTAGACGCGCCAACACGGACGCTTAATGCGCAGGCGCAACCGGAAGTTGTCATACAGGAACCGGAAGTTGATACCTAAAAAAAAAAATCTTACCATATTGAAAAACACGTGATACATATATAAAGTTACCCTTTTTTTTTACATTTTCATAATTAGAAAAAATAATCCTTTGTTCATATAATAAATATAATTTTTAAGTTTTTTTATAACTTTCATCATACTTCAACAAAGTAATATAAATCTTAGGTACTTATAGATCGGGACTAAATATTGGCTCGTTAACAAGCGAACACACAAAATTAAATTCGGGTTCCTGAAGCAGAAAACGAAAAAGCAAATATAAATTTTTATTGATATATTAAAATTGTTGCATTTTACATTTTTTTGTTGTTGTCAATTATTGCTTTTGCCACTTCTGCATTTTAGCCGTCACTTACTGTGATCAGAAATTGTAATTGAAGAGTTCCATTCATTCAACCCAGTCAACCGGAAGTGCCAGACTGAATTTGATTTTCGTTTTAAATTATTAATTTTCGTTTTAAAAGATCACTGTTGACTATTTTAATAAAATTTTAATTCATACAATAAAAAAAATCACTGACTAAACAGGACCGGCGGGACAGTTATAAAAGTGGGTTGGGGGAGGGGGCTCTCCTAAAAAGTGGGGAGGGGCAGTTAAACACATGCATAATTTCATTATTGATAACCGTAAAGTGTAAAAAGTGCCCCCCGGTGCCGCCGTCCATGCTAAAATCACTGACTATTCATTTAAATGATAAATTTTCATTTTAAAAATCACTGGACTATTTTGAGAAAGTTTTAATTCATACAATAAAAAAAACACATTTTTATTATTTTTATAAATTTTTACATTATTAAATAAAATATTTTCATATTCAATAACGATACATTGTTCGCTGTTATTATTGTTATTTTGGATAAAAACATCTAATTCTGTTACTTCCGGTTGGTTGTCTGCCCCTGCCTTCAAAAGAGGAAAGCAAATAAAGGCCGAGTGACGGCTAAAATGCAGAAGTGCCTTGCTTTTTTCTTTTTTTTTTGCTGTTTTTGTAATTATTGTTTTCTAGGGTCATTATTTTAGCAATGGTCGAGTTTGGAGTTCCCCAACATAATGAGATAAAAAAAAATTATGTATAGGCAATGAAAATGGTTTTATGTTGTAGTTTTTTTTTAATAATATTAAATGAGGAACGTTTTGGAGTTGAAGAAAGAAGACGTTTTAATACATTTTTCGTCTAAAACAGGCAATGTCGGCATCAAGAATACGAAAACGTGGATTCTGAAGCATGGAATACTGAAAAAACTCTTGTAGTGAATTATAAAAATAATTAACTTAAGAAATGTCTTGATTTCACAAATTGCATTATCTCAATAAAAATACAAAAATTAAAATGTCTTTCACCCTTTTTTGTTCATCGTAAAGTGAATTATAAAAATAAGTGCTGGTTTTGTTTCGTACTTCCATTCTGTTTTTCGTTAGGCCCTACTTTCGGTCTCTTCACATTCATTTTCTAGCTGTTCAGACTTCATTCTTGTAGCATGTTGTGGTGAGCAGAACGCGATCCGAACGAACGCTAAAAACTGCTACTCTCTTTCTTTGCGTCGTTGGGGATGCGCTTTCTTTTTTGGCGTGCCAAGGCAGACAAAGGATTTCTTGCAGAAGTGTGTTAGCCCAGTATAGTAGAGCCAATCAGGAACTGTCACGTCAGTAAGCAACACGAACTTCATGACCCCTATAATAGAACAAAGGGAGTTCACATCTTCCTCTATTTCACCAGACTGATGTTGAAGGAACACACAAGAAGACGTTCTACTTTAGCCTGGCCGGGCAAAAACTGCAGAAGTACATACAAGCTTGACTTGCCTGGCACGCACAATATGCCCACGCATACATACACAGTAGCAGAATAAGGTAACAAATCTACACACACACAGATCACATACTTTGGAAATTTTATTTCCTTCCCCATTAAACAGTGTTGAAGGTGGTGGTGATGGGGGGGTCAACATTTCTTGCTGATTTTTAAGCTCGCTTTCCTTTGCACTCTATGATCTACTATCATCAGTGCCATGTATCTGCGTGTCCCTCTTCACTTTCATTTTCAGCATCATCATCATCGTTGTCCTTTCTACCATGGTCGATGGCGGTGACATAGCAGTTCGACGGGGAGAGAGAGGAGAATTGGCTGTGTAAAGAATGTACCAAGTTGACTTTTGGAACATGTGCGGTCAAGGTCGTCCTTCTTGGCCAAACTCTCTTAATGCCTTTTTTCATCAGTTCCGGCCTGACCAGCTTAAAGAAAGGACATTTTAGCCAGAGCTCCGTCATGGAGAGATCAATGGCGTTAAAACTTCTTCATGTACAAGGACAGAGCGTCCTTAACAAGAATTCTCCTTTTTATATACAGAGTAAATTGGCTCTAAAAATGGGGAGTTTTAAAAGTTTTTCCCAGCATACTTTTTCAGACCCCGTCGTTTGAAGAGCGACAATTATCCTTTTGAAAAGGATATTTTATTTACAAGGTTTGGGCGAGTGTTATATCCTAAATTACATAGGACATACTAAATTAAGAATACGACGAGTGGTTTGCGTTTAACAGGGATCCGGTAGGAAGTAGAGACGTTTACTCTTCCCTCACTTCCAGATATGACTGCCCGTCTTATATACGTACTTTTGTGTATAGTCAATACCTGATTACTTCCCTTTATGTTAGTTTCGTATTTATGCCAATCATGACCTTTACAACACCTTCCCCTGAAGCTGAAATCTTCCCGATTTTAACTTTAGTACCGTTTCCTTTTAGGATCAGGGCTTAAACGCCTGATGCTTTTCCTTTTTCTGGTGCTCTTCCTTCTGGTCTGCTTTACCTGCGGTAAGGAATTCTGTCCACCCCGTATGGTATGTTCAGGGGATACATTCATGGTTTCAGGTATACATACTGGCTTTAGTATATCAAATGTATCACATAATGTTTCCATTGGAATTTCTTCTGTATTTTGCGAAATTCTGGGACGGATTTGATTTATGTGTCTTTTACAGACAAAACTTGGGCCTTGAATGGTATAAACCATGTTCCCAATTCTTTTCATAATGAAACCGTCCACCCAATGATTTTTTCCATTCTGAAAATTTTTAAAATACACTTTGTCCCCTGAGGAATAGCACTTTACTTTCAAGTTTTCTCCTTTAGAACTTTTCTTCTTCTCAGGTATAAGTCTATCGAAGATAGATCTAATTTTTCTAGCAAACATCAGTTCTGCAGGGGATGAATTAACATTATTATTTGGGTTCGGGCTTACCCTGTAGATTGCTAGAAATGTTTGTATAGTTTGCTCATCTGTGTCCATATTCAGGTTTTTCTTTATTGCCCGTTTAAATGTGTCCACAAATTATTCTGCCAACCCATTCGACCTAGGATGGTAAACAGGTGTCGTGATATGTTGAATATTCAGCGATTTGCAGAATTCTTTAAATTCGTGACCTGTAAATGCTGTACCATTGTCACTTACTATGGTTTTTGGTACACCAAAGCGGCTAAAGATTTCGTTAAGTGCATTTACAGTGTTCCTTGCAGTTGGATGTCTGGTTTTAAATATCTCTGGCCATTTAGAGAAAGAATCTACTACAATTAAGTAGAAAAAACCATTTAGAGGTCCGTCATAATCAATATGTAGACGTGACCAGGGTAGGTCCGTTTTCGGCCATGGGGTCGTTTTTACTGGCGGATCTCGGACTGCTAACTGACATCCTTTGCATGCTTTGACACAGTTTTCTACTTCTTTGTCCATACCAGGCCAATATACGTATCCTCTAATTAAGGATTTCATTCTTGAAATGCCAGGATGACCTGTATGGAATTCCATTAATATTTTCCTTCGTAATGCCTATGGAATTACGATTCTATCAGCATACATAAGTACACCTTCACAAATTGAAAAAAATGTAGTTTGTCCTACTTTGTTACTTTTTTCCCTCAGTCCTAATTGAGTTTTCATTTTCTTTATGAAAATGTCTTTTTCAGCTTCTCTTTTAATCTCTTCAAGGGTTATTGGAAGTTCACGTATCATATTACACATTGAACTTGTACATTCGCTTTCATCTTTAAGAGCAGCAATTACTGTCTCTTCGAAACTTTCGTTTCTTTTTGGAATCAACCTTGATAGTGCATCCGCGTGTCCTAACTTTTTCGATGACATATGCTCCATCTTAAACTGATAGTTTAAGAGAGTTACAACCCATCGCTGTAGTCGATTTGCGGTATGCTTAGGAATGCCTTTCTTTGATCCAAATATCGTAATCAAGGGTTTATGGTCTGTTTGCAATGTGAAGGTCCGTCCATGAAGAAATCGATTATACTTTTTGACTCCAAATATTATCGACAGAGCCTCCTTTTCAATCTGGCTATAGTTTTTCTCAGCTGCAACCAAAGTTCTTGGTGCATGAGCGATTGTTTTTGTTGTTCCATCCTCATACTTATGGAGTAATGCAGCGCCAACGCCGTAATCACTGGCGTCCGTTGCTAGTACTAACTCCTTGTCTGGATCAAAATGCGCTAATGCCAAGTCTGATAGTAGACATTTCTTAATTTTTTGGAAGGCAGATTCACATTCCTTATTCCAACTCCATTTACTACCCTTTTTTAGTAACTCGTTAAGAGGAGCTCTCAAATTATGCACATTAGGTATGTATATCGCGTAATATTGGACCAATCCCAAAAATGATTGTAGCTTCGGTACTGAGTCTGGAGCAGGCATCGTTTCAATTGCTTCGGCCCGTTGTGGATCTGGTCTTCGTCCCTCTTTGTCGATTATTTGACCAAGGTATCTGATCCTTTCCATAAAGAAATCGCATTTCTCCGGGCTCAATCTGAAATCAAACTCCTCTATTCTCTTAAATACTTCTCTGACGTGCTTCTTGTGTTCATGCAAATTTCTGCTCTTTATCAGGATATCGTCAAGGTATGCCATTGAAAATTCCAATCCTGCGAGCATCGTATCCATAACCTGTTGAAACAGAGCAGGGGCCACCTTTAATCTGAACGGAAGTCTTTTTAGTTTAAAAATACCCTTATGCGTGTTAATGCACAGGTACTTTGAACATTTGTCATTGACTTTGATTTGCAAGTATGCATCCGAAAGGTCTATTTTGGAAAAAATTTTTCCTTTGTTTAGTTTTGAGAATAGATCTTCTGCCGACGGAAGGGGGTAATTGTGGTCCTGCAAACAATCATTAAGGCCCGTCGAAAAGTCAGCACAGACTCTTATTTTGTTATTCTTTTTCTTCACATATACTGTCGGACTTGCCCAATCCGTGTGGTCAACCTTTTCAATGACGTCTAATTGTTGAAGTCTCTCCAACTCCTTCTCTATTGCGTCCATCGATGAAAAAGGTACATTTCTTTTAGGTTTGAACACTGGGGTGGCATTTTTCTTCACCTCAAATTTTGCTTCTGTTTTCACACAGTATCCAAGTTTTTCAGCAAAAACTTTTGGGAATTCTGCATTTAAATCGTCCATGAAGCCTTCTATTTGGTTTGATTTCTCTGTGGTCAACCTATTACAAAAAGAATTAACCGGTCGTTCCCATAAGTTGAACAGGACAATCCAATCCACTCCAAATAGACTTGTGTTCCTTCCTGGTACTACGTACACTTTGGACTTGTGTGTTTGACCACCAAATGACACATTGCACCTCAGTTCTCCTTTGAATTCCAACCTTTTGCCGCACACACTCTTCGCCATCTTGCTGGTTTCTCTTAGTTCAGGTCGACCGATCCTTCTCCAGATATCTTCATCTATGATGCTAATGTCCGCACCACTATCCAGGAGTAATGTTACAGGATGTCCATTTATCTTTACATCGACATATTTACGCCTTTCGCAGCTTTTCTCTTTCCTTGTGCGAAGCGTATTAACTTTGTCGGTCCTTCGTTTTTTCTTCTGGTTACAATATGTTCTCTTGTGGCCTTTGAATCCACATTCGTAACATATCCTATTCCTGAACCAGCAGATCTTTTTGGTGTGTCTTGTACTTCCGCAGCATTCACAACTTTGGTCCTTGTACATTCTGGGAGTCTTTTGTTCCTGGGTCTTGTATGTTCTAGAGGTCCTTTGCCTTTTTACATGTTGTATCTTGTAAACGCTTTTTTCTTCAATGCGGGTGTTGTCTCTTTTGATATTAATGAGACGTTGACACTCCTCGGTTACTTTTTGTAAAGTTACATTCGGGTCCGACTCCATAATTGTCAGGATGCGGGATCTGACATCTTTGTCCCTTGGAGCTGTGAGTCCTTGTACAAAGATTAAACATTTAAATAAATCTGCCGAAATTTCATTTAATTTAAATGATTCACATAAGCAATTTACAGTACATGCATATTCTAAATAGTCTTCGGATTCCGACTTCTGTAAATTTAAAAATTTATATCTAGAATAAAAAAGGCTGTCTCTTTTATCAAATATTCTAGATAAAGTATTAATTGTCTCTTCAAAATTCACTTCCTCCGGTTTTTTGGGTAAAATTAAATTAGCATACTTGGTGTTTTCGTCCGTCCCCAGTTTTTGTAGTAACAGCGTAACTTTTTCTTCGTCGGTCCAGTCCGAACATCTTTTTGTAAAAACTGTTTCGTACCTTCTATAGTATGCTGGAAATGTAACGCCAGTATCGGGAGAGTAGTGAAATTCTGACAAAGAATTTGAAATACCCTCTGCAGAAAAATTAGTTTTCTTCCTATCTGTCGACGTTTGAATTAATTTTTCAAAATTCTTTTGTTGCGTTAACATTTGGCGTTGAAGTATTTTTGCTTGCTCTTGTTGTGCCTCTAAAGTTTTTTGTGTCAATTCTTGCTGCTGCAGTAGCTGTTGTTGTAGCTGTTGTTGTTGCTGTTGTTGCTGTTGCTGTTGTTTCTGTTGTAGCTGTTGTTGTTGTTGTTGTTGTTGTTGTTGTTGTTGTTGCTGCTGTATACTTAGAGTTAACGCCTTCGTCAACTCAGCCAATTGCTCCATTTTAGCTTAATTACAGTACAAAATATCTTTCCAAAGTTTACAACAATAATTTCACAAAAAGTTCGTCAATATGCGTTTTCGTAAATTAGCAACATAATTTTTGCAAAAATAAATGTTTCACAAAGTTTATACAATTTAGCGACAGTCTTTTACCAGGTAAACTTTTTCACAAAATAATTTCAGACAATAAAACGTTTCCAAAATTCGCACAACAAATAGTTTCAATTACTTTAGACAAAGCAATGAACAATTATTTTTCACAAAAATACGGCTGCATTTGGGGAAGAGAAAAAAAATATAACAATAATTTCTGAATTGTTTAAAGAAAAAAAATCGTAAGCGTACTTTTTTCTTTCGAAATTCGTAATCTCACGGTGCAGGTTTCGAATTCAGCTTGTGCTTCCCAAATATTTTTTCGTCAACATACAGATAAAGTTCACTTTACCTTAAAATTGTTTCGAGTACAATTTTTTTTTTTTACTTCCCCGTTAGTTCTTACCGAAGAAATCCGTACTTTTTACTACTTTAGGTAGCAACATTCGCACGTGTCGATTTTTTTTTTTTTTTTTTCTTGCCGTCCTTGCAAATTTTCTTTAAAAAAAAAATCCTTGAATAGTACGGTAATTTATCTCTGTTAAGAGAAAAAAAAATATCCTCGTTCGCCACTGTTATATCCTAAATTACATAGGACATACTAAATTAAGAATACGCCGAGTGGTTTGCGTTTAACAGGGATCCGGTAGGAAGTAGAGACGTTTACTCTTCCCTCACTTCCAGATATGACTGCCCGTCTTATATACGTACTTTCGTATATAGTCAATACCTGATTACTTCCCTTTATGTTAGTTTCGTATTTATGCCAATCATGACCTTTACAACAGCGAGAAACCCCAAAGACTTTTACACTTTGTGGGTTTTATTTAAAAGAAAGAAATTTGATCTGGGGCGACCATTTAAAAGATATGGTCTAGTGCTCTTTTGTTGCATGTATTCTGTCCATGTGATCGTGATCTGGCACTCGCATTCGTTTTCAACACCGTCCAAAGGGTGGGACCACAAACAAGTGGTACCGTTCTCAGCCGAATGATTGCAGAAAGTGTTGAGAGAGCAACACACAAGGACCCGGCCCGAAGAGAGTGGTGTGTCAATGGAGAAGAAATGAGCGTATGAGTGGACGCCAGTTCACTAGCGTTGGGAGTCCTGTTGGAGAAAGATGGAACCGTGTTAGAGGACGCCTGTTAGTTGCAGCCTGTAAACAACGGCCAGCACATCAATCTGGCTGAATTAGATGCTGTGATGAAAAGTATTAACCTAGCATTACAGTGGCAAGCAAAGAGGTTGCACCTGAATACTGACTCCATTTGCATCTATCACTGAATGTCCGACACGCTGACCGGGAAAGCAAGAATACACACAAATGAAGCAAGCGAGATGCTGATAGGACAAAGGTTAGACACCTTAAAGAGTGTAGTCTCTGAGTATGAACTCGTAGTCAGTGTAACATTGGTCCTGTCATACTGTAACCTTGCCGAACAGCTGACATGAGTGCCTCGTAAATGGTACAATACCATAAAGGTGAGTGCTGAGCCCGTTGGTCAAATATGCGCCAGCAGCAGATAGAACACTTCCACATGCAGAGCGGCCATCAAGAGGACTCTGTATTTCGTGAGACATGTAGACCCAGCAGTGGCCAAATCAGAAGTCAAACAAATCATCAAGCATTGTGAGATGTGTCAGTCAATTGATCCAGCACCAGCACGGTGACGAAAAAGATGACTGGAAGCAAGTTACGCATGGCAGTGGGTTGGAATGGATACCACCTATTATAATGGCAACCAATTTCTTACTCTAATCGACTGTGGACTCATTCGTTTTGCAAATTGGTGACCAATTGCATGACAAGACTTGGCAAGCGTTATTTGACAAATATTGTCCATCTTTTATGAAAAGGGAGCACCGCATGAAATTTTTGCTAATAACGATGCGCGTACATACCATCAGGCAATGGCATTGTAACATATGCGATCTCCGTCCTGCTTTTGAGGCAGATCCTTCAAACACTGAGGAAAATGATGAGGAAAGTGATGACTCGTCTGAGGCTGAACTATTAATGGGCAGTACCAGTAATCCTCATGAGAATGCAGCCGCGAATTCGGATGCAGAAAGTTTGAACGATATGGCAGCAGAAACTTTGTCAGACGATGTGGAAGCAGAAGCTTTGTCAGACGATATGTGTGGTCAAGAGATCAGGAGGGAGTATTGCATCCATATGCGGGTCCACGAGGTAAAAGAGTGAGGGTCACGCCATGTGTCGCTCATCGGAGATTAAACTCAGAGCGTTCCGATTCCAAGATAGAATCTTGTTATTTCTGTATGAGGACAAGAGTCCACTTATGCAAATGACCATTGTTTTGCATAGGCGAATTCTCATTGAAATAAAAAGAGTAGAAACTTTTCTCCTCGAGGTGTGACATTAAAATTACGATATGTCGAGTATTAAGTGAGAAAAGGAGAAAGAAATTGAATTGGCATTTTGTGTCGAGTTATTCGATTGATGAGAGTCATGTTTTTAAAAATTGTAAATTACAATTGTAGAAGTGGATTTTTTTCGAGTTGGCATTGTTGTGTTTTGGAGAATTGTAAATTACAATTCTAGAGTCGGATTCTTTGAGAGTTGGCGTCGTTGTGTTTTTGAGAATTGTAAATTACAATTCAAGAGTCAGACGTTTGATTTTTTTTCGTGTGTGCACGTTTTTTTCTTGTTTTTTAACTTTCACTTCTACAGTATTATCAAAAGTTTTTTAACTTTCACTTCTACAGTATTATCAAAAGTTTTTTAACTTTCACTTCTACAGTATTATCAAAAGTTTTTTAACTTTCACTTCTACAGTATTATCAAAAGTTTTTTAACTTACACTTCTACAGTATTATCAAAAGTTTTTTAACTTACACTTCTACAGTATTATCAAAAGTTTTTTAACTTACACTTCTACAGTATTATCAAAAGTTTTTTAACTTACACTTCTACAGTATTATCAAAAGTTTTTTAACTTACACTTCTACAGTATTATCAAAGGTTTTTTAACTTACACTTCTACAGTATTATCAAAAGTTTTTTAACTTACACTTCTACAGTATTATCAAAGGTTTTTTAACTTACACTTCTACAGTATTATCAAAGGTTTTTTAACTTACACTTCTACAGTATTATCAAAAGTTTTTTAACTTACACTTCTACAGTATTATCAAAGGTTTTTTAACTTACACTTCTACAGTATTATCAAAAGTTTTTTAACTTACACTTCTACAGTATTATCAAAAGTTTTTTAACTTACACTTCTACAGTATTATCAAAAGTTTTTTAACTTACACTTCTACAGTATTATCAAAAGTTTTTTAACTTACACTTCTACAGTATTATCAAAGGTTTTTTAACTTACACTTCTACAGTATTATCAAAAGTTTTTTAACTTACACTTCTACAGTATTATCAAAAGTTTTTTAACTTACACTTCTACAGTATTATCAAAGGTTTTTTAACTTACACTTCTACAGTATTATCAAAAGTTTTTTAACTTACACTTCTACAGTATTATCAAAAGTTTTTTAACTTACACTTCTACAGTATTATCAAAAGTTTTTTAACTTACACTTCTACAGTATTATCAAAAGTTTTTTAACTTACACTTCTACAGTATTATCAAAAGTTTTTTAACTTACACTTCTACAGTATTATCAAAAGTTTTTTAACTTACACTTCTACAGTATTATCAAAAGTTTTTTAACTTACACTTCTACAGTATTATCAAAAGTTTTTTAACTTACACTTCTACAGTATTATCAAAGGTTTTTTAACTTACACTTCTACAGTATTATCAAAAGTTTTTTAACTTACACTTCTACAGTATTATCAAAAGTTTTTTAACTTACACTTCTACAGTATTATCAAAAGTTTTTTAACTTACACTTCTACAGTATTATCAAAGGTTTTTTAACTTACACTTCTACAGTATTATCAAAAGTTTTTTAACTTACACTTCTACAGTATTATCAAAAGTTTTTTAACTTACACTTCTACAGTATTATCAAAGGTTTTTTAACTTACACTTCTACAGTATTATCAAAAGTTTTTTAACTTACACTTCTACAGTATTATCAAAAGTTTTTTAACTTACACTTCTACAGTATTATCAAAAGTTTTTTAACTTACACTTCTACAGTATTATCAAAAGTTTTTTAACTTACACTTCTACAGTATTATCAAAAGTTTTTTAACTTACACTTCTACAGTATTATCAAAAGTTTTTTAACTTACACTTCTACAGTATTATCAAAAGTTTTTTAACTTACACTTCTACAGTATTATCAAAAGTTTTTTAACTTACACTTCTACAGTATTATCAAAAGTTTTTTAACTTACACTTCTACAGTATTATCAAAAGTTTTTTAACTTACACTTCTACAGTATTATCAAATGTTTTTTAACTTACACTTCTACAGTATTATCAAAAGTTTTTTAACTTTCACTTCTACAGTATTATCAAAAGCAGAGTACAACGAGTGGGCTTCGCATACAGTCTACATAAAAAAAAGACTTCTTTACAGGCTTGAACCATTATAATGCACTACCACTACTTCTTTACAGGATTGAACCGTGCACTTAAGGATTACCACTACCCTCTGTTTCGTCCAGAAGAGATTTTCGATAAACTCAACAGAGGAAAATTCTTTCCAAGAGTTGATTTTAGTGAACCTTATCTACAAATACCTGTAAACGAGGAGTGCTCAAAGCTACTTTGTATAAATATCCATAGGGGTTTGTACAAATTCAAACGATTATCATTTTGGGTTAAGGTTGCATCAGCCATTTTTCAACAAGTAATAGACATATTGCTTAGCGGATCTTCTAGTGATCAGTAAAAATCACCGAGAAACACAAATCACATGTACACAAAGTATTCAAGAGAATCCAGAACTATGGATTTAAATTGAAAGAGGGAAAGTGCGACGTTTTCATGGAATATATTTTCCATGAAAACGTCGCATATATATCTTGGTCAAATTATAGACAAAGATGGTAGTGATCCATTAGTATAAAAAGGTATAGTTTTGCAATATCTTTGCCATATAAATAAACCTATGAACCGTAAAAAACGTGTGTTGTGTCTTCTTGATAAGATTTTGTATGAGTTCACGTAGTGTGTTTTTATAAATTGGATGAGTGTTGGATAATGGCCCTGTGAGGCCGGACGCATGTTAAAGTGGACATATGTGTGGTGGATTGTTTGGTTTCGCTTGCGCAATTTTGTGCGGGTGAACCTGTACAACCGAGTGCAAAATAGGGGTTCTCACAGTCGGAACTCACAGACGTTGACAGGGCCACTACATTGATGAGACCTCAGGTCAAGGGTCAAGGTTCACATGCACATAGGGGTTCTGTGACGTCACAGGCTTTTGTGTGGGAAGCTGTGTTTTGCGAGTCTGGGTTTTGGAAGCAAGCCGAACAGACGATTTCTCTATGTAGTCTTCAAATGATTAGGGGAATTAAATTCCCTAAGAGAATACAGGCATGAGATTTTTTCTTCCTCCCTCATCGAATGGCTAAGGACTTAAGCTAGGAATTAACTATGATGGAGTAGTAATTTGGTCTCTCCCTTAACGTTGGTGAAACATCTCCAAGATCGACGGTAGACTGACGCCTGAAATAAACAAATCAAAATTTAAAAGATTGTTTGCCTGCCTTGAATCGTGGTATGAAGGTTTTTGTTGTAGACGGCGATGTTCACGGCAGTACAGAAACGAAGAAAGAACTCAACCACTAGACGGTGCCCCTCCGCGACGAGGAAGAGAAGGTACGGGAATCTATGCAACAGTAGAAGACCAGACCCAGAGTGAGCTAGTGCAATAAAAAATATGCCGGCTTCGGAAAACGTATCCTCACTGCAAAGTTTTCTTGGTTTAGCAAATTATAATAATTATAATGTGTTTATTCCAAACATGCACAATTTGTGAGCTCCTCTGAATGAGCTATTAAAAATGAAAAAAAAAAAAAGATTGGGTCTGGACAACAGATTGCCAGGAGACATTTGAAAAAAATAAAAAATATCTTCACATCAAAATTATTTTTGACGCACTACAATCCAGATCTCGAAACTATTGTGGTTACTGATGCTAGTTCGTATGACATTGGAGCCTTTAAACCCTATCGACCACGCATCTCATACATTACTACCTGCAGAAAACAGTTGCTCACAAATCAAGAAAGAAGCATTAGGTATTATTTTTACAGTCACCAAATTTCGCCATTTTGTTCATGGAAGACATTTTGTGTTGCAAATCGACCATAATAAACCACTGCTAACAATTTATGGGTTAAAAAAGGGATTACTAATGCATATTTGTTAAAAAGACAGCGGAGTAGATAGTTTTCAGTATATTTAATTTTTTTTAATTGGTTTCGGAATGTATAATTTTAGTGTTATTAACTAGAATCTGTCTTAAATCAGAGGGAGCTATCTACATAAAACCACAACAATCTAAAATTAACAACATCACATATGAAACCAGTGGTAACATTTTAAAATGCTTAACGTAATGCGATTTTGTTCTGTGATGCCATCCAGCGTCGCTGAATTTAAATTGTCAACATCTTTCCCGGAACAATGCGAAAAATGTTCTCTGCACATTTCTCTGCCATCTTTTTCAAAAATTCTCTTCTTTCTTCAGCTTTTTTGTTCATTTGCTTTTGACACCTGAGGATAGTTCAACGAAGAATCAAAAATGTTTGTGAAACCTATGGAACATGTATTAATTTTTTTGATTTTAATACAAAAGAGACCATCAGAAAAAATTTTTAAATAAAAAAAGGTATAATTAAACAGACAAATTCTGTTATTTTTAGTAATGTTTGCATAAATGAGAAAATGCTGCCTAAATACACACAATTCAAATATATATATATATATATATATATATATATATATATATATATATATATATATATATATAGCAAAAACTACCTGCTCTTCGGGCGGCAATTACTGACGCTGTAGTCTTCTTTACAGAAACAAAATAAGTAATTCACCATCTTTATAAACAAAGATGAATATGCTAGTTAAAGAAGAACGATAACTTTCATAATTTTCTAGTTAAAAAAGACATGTTTATTATACACTTGAGGTATCGTTCTTCCTTAGCTAGTATTACGGTGAACGCACATATACTACACTGACCCCCTCCCCCTCCGACAGAGGATAATATCATGATGAACGAACACGACTTCCCTCCACCCAAAAAGGAGGAAGTCATTCCTGTGTGGACGGTCATATGAGAACAGAACCGATACTACACTAGCCCCTAACTTAAAAGATATTCTGACTAAATCGAGTCTTGTTTTTTTTTGTTGTTTTCATTCTGGGAGGATATCACACGCACACTTTTAAAAACGGAGGACGTAATTCCTGGGGGGACAGTCTTATGACAACAGAACCGGTAGTAAACCGCCCATTAAAAATTATTCCAATTTAATCAATTTTTTTTTTCATTTAAAAATGCCTAGTCACAAAAAAATATTTTTTATGGTTTCTTGGCCTTTTGGCTAAGATCAAAGTGTAGTATCTGTTCACGACATCTCAGCGATATTTGACACTTTACTAAAGCCGGAAGTAAATTATCTCCCTTGAAAATGAAATTCTAAATAAGTTTTTAAACGCTATCATTTTTTTAATAAAATCTCTTTATCTTATTTTATTTATAATTATAATAATAGTACTATCGATAAAACGATTGCGTATATAGAAGAAAATTTTACAATACAAAGTAGAAACTTATATTACAGAATATTAATTTATTAAAAACTTAAAAATAAATAAATATGCAAATGAGCAAAATCGAGAGTTGTTTGAGTGAGTTGGAGATGCCTATATATACGGTATTTCACAATATTCTTATATCATTAGAATTAAATAATCCTAACGTGTTTTGATGTTAATGAAGTTAGGATATATATATATTTGAATAATATAAAAAATTATTACTTTATATTAGATCTTATCATGATAGGAGAGGATTGTTATAGAAAATATTGAAATAATGAAAAAAGTAAAGCTACATACTTTACAAGTTTATTATAATCATCAGTTGTTTAAACAAGGAATATAATAAAATGACCTTTAATCCATGGATTTTCAAAGAATTACTCTGAAGGAAAAAAACAATAAATTGCTGATTATTGGTAATCAGCAATTTGAAAATTTGCAACAAATTTTTAAGACATGCTTAAAGCAAAAATAGTTCAAAGAAAGTTTCAATAATGAGCAGAAAGTCATTGTATCAATGCAGTTGTTGAAAAAATATAATTTGAATATGATATTATGTAATGGAGGGTGATGGATTCCAATAACATTCAGGAACGATTCAAAAAACTAATATATATATATATATATATATATATATATATATATATATATAAGTGTTTAAGGTTCATATTTTTTTTAAAGCATCTATTGTTAAATTTAAGAAGGAATAGGTAAAATAAATACCTTTTGAAGCATTAAGATGCGATATCAATTTTTTTTATAAAAAAGAAAAATAATAAATCGAAACCGATTTTTTTTTTTATTAAAACTAGCATTTTTTTTTTGTTAGTTTAAAGTGATACAGATATTTCGCCAAAACCTGGCATCCTCGGTGTGTAATATATCCTGATGTCATCGGATTTGTATTTTTTTTTTTTTATATCTCTTTACCGGCTTGTTGTTATACAGCCGGGCCAAATGGGCAAGATGTTGTTTCCCATCATCAAATATGAAGAACGTGAATGCAGCACGTGATTTGTATAAGTATTTAAGGTTCATATTTTTTTTTAAAAAAGCATCTATTGTTAAATTTAAGAAGGAATAGGTAAAATAAATACCTTTTGAAGCATTAAGATGCGATATCAATTTTTTTATAAAAAAGAAAAATAATAAATCGAAACCGATTTTTTTTTTCTTTTTTTTTTATTAAAACTAGCATTTTTTTTTGTTAGTTTAAAGTGATACAGATATTTCGCCAAAACCTGGCATCTTCGGTGTGTAATATATCCTGATGTCATCGGATTTTGTATTTTTTTCTGTATCACTTTAAACTAACAAAAAAAAAATGCTAGTTTTAATAAAAAAAAAAGAAAAAAAAAATCGGTTTCGATTTATTATTTTTCTTTTTTTATAAAAAAAATTGATATCGCATCTTAATGCTTCAAAAGGTATTTATTTTACCTATTCCTTCTTATATATATATATATATATATATATATATATATATATAAAAAAAAAAATAAATAAATTTAAAAAATTGGTATATTACTAAACTAATGTTTATAATGTTTTAACCTTAGTTATATGATTGCTTAATTGAATTTTGACGTTTTCTGCGTTCCTACTCCCAATTGTTTTCCCCTATAATACGATGATCTGACACCGGTTTTTCCACGTTTTTCCGACCCTCTCGGCCTTCTATTGTTGTCTTCTGATAATGAAAGTTGTTCTTTCGAAAATTTAAGATTACCCTTTGCCGATCTGTTACTTACCAAAAAAAAAAAAATACTATTTGGTATTTAATCAGTTTTCGTGAAATTATTAATAAATCGTTTTGAGGTTCACTCTCTCCCTGCGTTTATTTCTTTTCACTTTTCCATCTCACGGCAACCACATCGCATTGCTATAGCCTTGGACGACTAATTTACACTTATATATATATATATATATATATATATATATATGGTATTTGGACAATCGATAGCATATACAGGATTATGTGTAAATAAGTAAAACAATTCCATAGACATAGGTCTGGAAAAGCTTGGTTGCCGAATTATAGACCATAGTTTTAGAGTTCACTTCACACATAGACACGCACACGCACACGCACACGCACACGCACATGCATACAACATTTACGTCCAAATTCGAAGTAATCAGTTTTATTAGTCTAAATAAATAAATAAATTTAAAATATTTAAAAAATAAATAAATTTTAAAAAATAAATTAATTAAAAAATAATTAAATTTAATTTTTTTTTTAAATAAATGAATTGAAAAAATAAAAAAATAAAAAAATAATTTTTAAAACAATTAAATAAATTGAAAAAAATAAAAAAATTTAAAAAATTAATAAATTTAAAAAAATAAATAAATTAAAAAAATAAATTAATTAAAAAAAAAATAAATAAAAAAATAAATAAACTGCATCTTATTTTAAATATTATTTCTTACAACCTGACATATTTAATGAATAAAAAAATTTAAAAAATAAATTTAAAAAATAAATAATTTTTTTAAAAATAAATAAATTTAAAAAAATAAATAAATTTAAAAAAATAAATAATAAATAAATTAATTTAAAAAATAAATAAATTTTTAAAAATAAATAATTTTTTTAAAGATAAACTGCATCTTATTTTCATTATTATTTATTACAACCTGACATATTTAATAAATAAATTAAAAAATAAATAAATTTAAAAAATAAATAAATTAAAACTAAATAAATTTGTAAAAATAAATAAATTTTTAAAAATAAATAAATTTAAAAGAATAAATAAATTTAAGAAATAAATTAATTTAAAAAAAAATGAATAACTTAAAAATAAATTTAAAAAAAAAAAACTGCATCTTATTTTCATTATTCCTTCTTACAACCTGACATGTTTGCATTGTTATCAGCCTTCTATAAATTGTCTGTATCTATATATTACATACAAGGCATCAAGCATGAAAGGAAACTTTGCATAACTGAAGAAGGTATAAATTGTACCGAAACTATTTATGAATTGAATCAAGCCTACTTCACATAAACACATTTTCTAGTAATATATATAGAGAATGTTTGAAAAATTGATGCTCAAATTCAAATGAATCAGTTTTATTATGACTACATTCTGACAATAATCTCTTCAACCAACAGTTACATACAGTGCAAAGATGTTTAATTGAAATGGCGTATCCAATAATAACAGATATGCAAATAAAAACAAACTTTGATTAGAATTCTTAATTCTTCTTTGAAAGAAGCGATTTATCTTAAAATAATGGTCAGTCTCTAACAGAAATATTCTTATATATAAAATAACACTGAAATTTTGCATGACGGTTATTGTCATAGAAGAGCATCAGTTGCCTATATCAAATTTGGAAAAATCGAAACTTGAAATTCCGTCAAAATTTCGGCTTTTATCATAATTTCAAGGTCAAAATCAAGGTCATATAAAATGTAGGACTTCATTGGCTACAAGATGAGCCAAGTAGCAAGTCTGTATGATATCTATTTATCGCCAAAAGTGTAACATTTTCTGTGACCTTGGCTTTGACCTTTGACCTTTGACCTTTGACCTAGGTATCCCCAAACCAAATCAGTTCTAAGTTAGACCATGTCCAATATTTTAACCAAGTTTGGTGACTATTGGTCAAGCAATATGGATGCTAGGCTGTATAGAATTTAGTACTTAGAGCTCAACTGTGTGATCAGTTGAGTAACAAAATAAGTAAAACTGAAGGAACACCAAAAAGCCAGTTTTTATGAAACCTGGAATGTTTCACTATGCGAAGATGGGCAAGTCCATTATCTGAGCTCTTATTGGTTGCCAGTTCACGAGTGGATAATTCATTATATAAATATTGCTTCATTCAAGCTCGGCCTTTTGACCAAGATCAAAGTGTAGTATCTGTTCCGATAGATACTGCACCCCATAGACTGGTATTGTCTTGGGCTTCGGGGCTTTATTTATCTCGGTCTATGTGTCTGCCCTGTGCAGTTCTAGGAGGTCCACCCTCCCAGGCTTTGCCTCCCCTCTTTGGGGAGGAGTAAGTGTATTGCTTACTGCCTGAGGCGTCCCTACAAGGGAATGCCGACGGGGCTGCCCAGGCAATTTTTAAAGGAAATAGGTGCTCTTCCTCTAGAGTGCTGACTTATCAAAACCCCACTTTCTGACCTTGTGTCACATTTTACTTTGTGGGAAGTAGATAAATACCTGCATATGGAATTGGAGCCTGTTGTATCAATTTGATTCTGTAGGCTCTGTAGGCTGTATGCAAACATAATGATAAATTTAGCCCAAAATATAACCTCCGCCTTGGCGGCTGTAATTAAGCGTCATAGACCAAAGAAAATGTTATTTCAAAATTAAGTGTCACAGACCAAAGAAAATGCTATTTAACTTTTAGCATCACAGACCAAAGAAAATGCTATTTAAGAATTTAAGAGACAAAATAAATTGCTCTTTAAACATTAAGTGTTATTTCAACATTAACTGTGAAAGACTGACATGTAGGGTGTCTCGGGATAAACATGGTGAGCCATCTCCATGCTCAACATATGTTTTTAAATGGAGACCACGTGTGTAGTTGTTAGTTAAAGAGATTATTGCCAGAATGTCGTCATAGGTGAAAAACTATACTTTGGTACAGTTGTGGACAAGTCTTTACAAACCAACATGTCATTGTATCAAGATGGTATGGGATTGCCTTCCTAATATTTTATCATCAGCGTAAACAGAAACAACTCCCAAATTCACTTCAACAACAAAAAAACTCAAACTGGGGCCATAAAAATCAGCTCCCAGAGACAGTCTAACAAAAAGGCGCAAAAAGCTAAAAATGTTGATCACGTGTAGTGATCTGTGCTACGTCACGTCCGCTAAAACCATTGATCAAACATATAAAAAGCATCACATAGCGCCAAACATTTTTAGGGGTTGAGAGACGGCTCATTTTCTCTACTTTACGCACACATCCAAATACGTGCGTTTTCCAAGAAAAAACCTTCAAAGAGACACTTTATACAAACAGTAAAAGAGACACTTTATACAAACAGTAAAAGGGACACTTTATACAAACAGTAAAAGGGACACTTTATACAAACAGTAAAAGAGACACTTTATACAAACAGTAAAAGGGACACTTTATACAAACAGTAAAAGGGACACTTTATACAAACAGTAAAAGAGACACTTTATACAAACAGTAAAAGGGACACTTTATACAAACAGTAAAAGAGACACTTTATACAAACAGTAAAAGGGACACTTTATACAAACAGTAAAAGGGACACTTTATACAAACAGTAAAAGGGACACTTTATACAAACAGTAAAAGGGACACTTTATACAAACAGTAAAAGGGACACTTTATACAAACAGTAAAAGGGACACTTTATACAAACAGTAAAAGAGACACTTTATACAAACAGTAAAAGGGACACTTTATACAAACAGTAAAAGAGACACTTTATACAAACAGTAAAAGAGACATTTTATACAAACAATAAAAGGGACACTTTATACAAACAGTAAAAGAGACACTTTATACAAACAGTAAAAGGAACACTTTATACAAACAGTAAAAGGGACACTTTATACAAACAGTAAAAGAGACACTTTATACAAACAGTAAAAAGGACATTTCTATACACAAAACTCAGAGACTTTCATTGAGGAATTTATACAATTTTAATGAACCATGTTAAATAAATTGTTCTTGTTCATATAAATGTTTGAGTGCTGGGTTCTTACTTCCTATCATTGACAAAATAAAATCATGTTGGATACTGACGTTTTTGCTCGTTTTCTTTCATATTTAACCCAAATAGAATTTGTTAGTACTCCCACAATGGCGAACAAGGCCAAACAGGTACTCTACCTGATCCGGAGATCCTTTCTAAGCTAAACAGCAGACACTTTTCGTCCTCTATACATAACCCTGGTACAGCTTTTAGATGTGGTTGCCAATTATAGTTTGGGGTTTAAATGAAAACTAGAATGACGAACTTACTTGGAAGAGTAATACGTCTGGCCGAATCTGACTGAAATAGAAATATTACATAAGCAAAAAAGGATCATCATTCTTCCACGAAATAAATAATGACTCCACAACTAAATAAATATTAATTTTTATTTTACGGGAACACAACAACAAAATGAAGATGGTACAATGGGTTGATTCATGTCAGTTAGACGAAATAATAATATCTCGGAGTTCGATATCTCACCTGCTCAGGGTTGAGGTAGAGTGAGAACGGGAAAAGCAGCATGTCTTGCCAGTTTGAAGAGAAACCACGAACTGAATTGTTCTGTTCATCACGTTGTTTAGTTTTTGCGCCAAAACGATTCATCGCATATGAATCTCGTTTCATGTAGGTGTGTTGTTTGCCCATATGGTGAAGAGGTGATGATTACATAATCGTCAAGCTGAATCACAATCTTACCGCTGATCATGTAGATCGATACAAAATAGTTGCTACAAGCTCATTCTTGAGTATGTCATCCAAGCAACAAATCACTATCTTCAAAAAGATACTGTACACTTGGAACGTGTTCAATGGTGACAGGATTCTCTATGCTTACCTACAAAGAACAGCTTCACAGACTAAATTGAGAGAGGAAGTGATACAGAGATAGGGGGTGATAGAAAGATAAGGGGTGATAGAGAGAGGGGAGAGGGGGCATATTAGGGAAAGAGGGTGAGATAGGGCAGAGAGGAGAAGAGAGAGAGAGAGTGAAGAGATAAAGACATAGATAGAGAAGGGGAGTAGAGAGAGAAAAGGATAGATAGATAGATAGGGAGAGAGAGAGAGAAATATAGATAGATAGATAGATAGATAGATAGGGAGAGAGAGAGAAATATAGATAGATAGATAGATAGATAGATAGATAGATAGAGAGAGAGAGAGAGAGAGAGAGAGAGAGAAATATAGATAGATAGATAGATAAATAGAGAGAGAGAGAGAGAGAAAGAGAGAGAGAGAGAGAGAGAGAGAGAAAGATAGATAGATAGATAGATAGATAGATAGATAGATAGATAGATAGATAGATAGATAGATAGATAGATATTAGATAGATAGATAAGTTTTAAAAGAAAGATGCTACGCATTTTATGACTCTTTTATTTGTTGTTCGTACCTCCACCCCCGGGCAATGCCAGGTAACCATGCTAGTATAATAAATAAAAAAAAATTTTTGTATCCGTTATAAATAAATCAGTTGACAAAATACGAATATTCAGTGTTCGTATTTTAATGTTTTTCAGTGACGCACGTATTTGTTTGTTTTTTCCCCCAAAAAACAAAAACATTAAAATATATTTATTAAATATTCCTATTTTTCAGGGATGACTCCGAAGTGATATGAACACGGAGCTTTCTTATATGGAGTATTGATTTACTCCTCTCCAGGAGTTAGGCACAAGGCCAGTTTTTATCTTACTCCCACAAGTAAGATGTGACCCAAGGTCGGGTCGGGAAAGTGGGGTTTAAAAATTGCCTGAGCAGCCCCGTCGGCATTCCCCGGTAGGGGCGCCTCAGGCAGTAAGCAATAAACTTACTCCTCCCCAAAGAGGGGAGGCGAAGCCTGGGAGGGTGGATCTCCTAAAAAGAGTAAAAGTCTTCTTCTAAATCTCGCACATGCATGGAGCAAGTCTTTCTGTAACTCCGTATATAAAAAAAAAAATGGACTCTCATGTTGGCAAGTTAATTATTTTGTTACTTTGGGACCATAAAATACAAAAGAGCTGACAGAAAGAGAGAGAAAGGTGTGTTGTGATTAAATTTTACTGAATAATTTTGTAAATGCAAAAGACACAATTGACTTTAAAAGCGAACTAGACAAGTACTGGTCCAGTAAGCAATACACTGTTCGACTCGCGCATGCGTCTACTGAAACTATAAGACCAGGCATGGAGCAGGGGTTACAGGCTGAGTAGCCTTTTTCCTGAAGAAAAGTATCAAAGTATCAAAGTATCAATAAAAAAATATAAAACCAATAATACGTCCTGATGTATAGTTACACCTGTAACCCGGAGGGCTTTTTTTTCAGGCGGGATTCCTTTGCTATGACACCGTTAAGCAGAGCTCTTCAATTCAGAAAGTCCAAAATAAACAGGATGGTTTATTTTGTCGAAAGGTGATAATGTTTATAATCTGACTGGATTCGAGTGGCTTGTATATATCAACTACTCGCATAAGTTCTTTCTTTTTTTTTTCTTCCCACATTGTTCTATTTTGTTTTTCTTCATCATGTCGCTTGATAGCGATGAAACCCAAACTCAACAAGACAATGTCAGTTTAGTCAACACGGACGAGGAGGAGGACGACCCGCCACCCCAGTACGACACCCTGAGCTTTCAGTTTTGTGAGGAGACTGAGCGGAGTCTGGACGATGTCCTCACGGACATCAAATTCGGGAGATTTCACATTCTCATCCTGATGCTCGGCGGGACGGCCTACTTCGCCGTCTGCAGTGAGCTCATGGTGTTCGTCTTCCTCAACGAGCCGATCAAGAAGGAGTGGAACCTGAGTGACATGGTGTTCCCCTGGTTGCCCTTCTGCAACGGGCTGGCCTCCATGTTCGGCGAGTATCTCTTCGGCGTCCTCAGCGACAAGCATGGCCGGCAGTTCACATTCGTGCTCACCGTCTCCATCTGCTGCATCTTTGCCATCGGCTCCACGTTCGCTACAAATTTCCCCATCCTCGTCGTCTTCAGATCGTTTGTCTCTTTCGGAAAAGGCGGATTGGCGGCGCTTGCTTTTGTGTTACCAATTGGTAAGAAAAGAAAGAATGACTATTTAGGGTATCTTTTACAATAATCCGCAGTGTCGCCAACGGGGTCCAAAAAAAACGAACGAGAACGGGGTAAAAAAGAAAAATATGCAACAAGTGACGGTGACCTACGTCGAGAATAGATATTTTCCTACTTACCTATGAAATTTGTTTGTATTTTTACGTACTATAAATGGGTTTTTATTAGATGTAAAAAAAAATTCTGTTTTTTTTTTTTCACGTATTTTTACTAAAACAAAATGGCCTTACCTCGTTACGATACTCCCCTCTATCGCTTGTCCAATGTTCGTGTGACAAAAATATTGATTTCTAATAAATAGCAGTTGAAACGGCTTAAAAATACAAACAAATGTCACAGATAAGTTGGAAAATAACTTTTATCGGCTACAGTTACTTTAATTTGGTGTATATTTGTTTTTATAGCGTTTTCACTCTGCGGATTATTGTAAAAGATACCCACTATTTATAACAGAATGAAAAAGGGGTTAAAAAAAGAAATAGGCAACAAATAAATGTTACCAAAGGCAAGATAAGTTACTCTTCTTTTTTTTTAACATTTTTTTTTTTTACATATTTCACCCCCAAACAAGGCAGGCCGCCACTGTAGACGTAAAGGGTTACTGAGAATTTGGGTGTGGGTTTTGGGTGTCACCCCAAGTTGGGAGCAGTGTAGGAGATGTCTGTTTACATTAGTTTTAAACCTCTGCATGTCGGTACTGTCGGGGAAACAGAGAGCAGGGAGGGAGTTCCAGAGGCCGGCAGCACGAGTAAAGAAGCTATTGGAGTAGAAGGCTCTCCGACATCTGGAGACCTCCACAGTTAATGGCTGGGATTTAGCTGATTGTCGAGTTGGTCTAGTGAATTGGGTAAGTTTATTTGTGTTTTAACTTATTTTAAAGTGTTTTTTTGTTCAAAACAAACCTGGTGTCCACCTGTTAGAACGAAAAAGAAAATGGATGTTCATGAGCCCAGCACGGGGATCCTTGAAAATTGGTGAAAAATTAACAAAATAGTATGAGAAACATATCAAATAAATGTTACCAATCGTGGGAAAATATAATGTTCTACCAGTATTTTGCTTAATTTTCGTTTTTTGAGCAATTATCGAAACTCAGTAATTTCAGCCATTTTGTTTTCGTTTTAACTGAACAGGTGGACACCAGGTTTGTTTTGAACAAAAAAACTCTTTAAAATAAGTTAAAACACAAATAAACTTATCCAGGTTAGTAGAAATAGTAACTTATCTTGCCTTTGGTAACATTTATTCGTTGCCTATTTGTTTTGGGTTTTTTAATTTATTTTTTTACCCCTTTTTTGTTCTGTTAGCTGTCGTTATAAATGCCCGAAAGAATTAATAATTCTCTTTTTGGATGTTTGGAAAATTTTGCATATAAACCCGGTTCTGAAATATGTCAGTTAAAAATAGAATGACAGAAAACTTTATAAAATACTTACTTGTTATTGAAAAATATGATGCTTCTGCTGTTTCGCCCCGAGATGTTAGGCCTCTCTTTAAAAAAATAGCTAAAGGAATGTATGAACTTTGTTATGTACTTACGTGGTAGCTGAAAAAGAAGACTGTACACCAAAAATTACGCAAATTCATCCAGTATTTATTAAATTAAAAATAAAAAAACAATTTTATCTTTCGGTAGCCATTTTTGTTCAATCAGTAAACAAAATTTGAGTTATCTCCCTTGCCTATTTCATAAGTGAAAATATGTAAGATCGTTCATTTTTCTTTTTCTTATAATTCAATAAATACTGAATTTGCGTTTTTTTTTTCTGTAAAATTTTATTTTCAGCTACCACGTAAGTACATAATAAAGTTTATACATTTCTTTAAATATTTTAATGTCGGGGCGAAACAGCAGAATCACCAAAAATATTAACGTACACCGAAAATTACGGAAAATGATCGAGTAGAATCTTAATCACAAATAAAATGAATATATGTAAACGATTTTACGATGGAGTGACGCCATTTGTCGTCTTTATCTTAGAAGATTTTACATGAAAATCCTTTTAAAAAATTTGATTTACATGCATTGAATGGCATCGTTTGAGAACTATGCATATTAGTTTAATTTCTTAAATAAAAATAATAATACTTGATCATTTTCCGCAATTTTTGGTGTGCGCTAATATTTTTCAATAACAAGTAAGTATTTCATAAAGTTTTCCTGTCATTTTATTTTACATACACAAGCATCGATTTAAAAAAAAATTTTTTTTTTTTTTAGATGAGGATTGATAATTTGGATGATTCGGACTACTATTCTCATCTTGGTTATTATATTTACAAAGTTTCGGCCGATGTAACCTCCGACTTTCTTCAGGGGAATCTCTTCGAACTCTGGAATCTATACAGAATTGCAAACTATACTCTTTATTTAAGAATAACATAAAAAAATTAATTAACACTTCTAGCCGGTCATGATTGACGGAACGAGAACAATCTACGCCCATGGATTAAATAAAGGATTCAGTTCGAAATTCCGTGTAGGTTCTCAAAGTTCGACATACAGATTCCCAAGTTCGAAAAGATGCTCCTGAAAAAAGTCGAAGGTCGACTAAAATATGAGAAAATAATAACCAAAATGAGAATAGTAGTCTGAAGAATTCAAATAATACAATAAGATACAACTACACTAGTATGTTATTGTAGGTAAACGATGAGATTGTCACCCGAAACAGAATGCGATAAAAATAAAAAAATTAGATACTTTCCTGTTATTGCCCCACAACCAATGCTATTTTCTTATTACACCACCACCAATACTATTTTCTTGTTATTGCTCAACCACCAATACTATTTTCTTGTTATTGCTCAACCACCAATACTATTTTCTTGTTATTGCTCAACCACCAATACTATTTTCTTGTTATTGCCCCACCACCAATACTATTTTCTTGTTATTGCCCCACCACCAATACTATTTTCTTATTACACCACCACCAATACTATTTTCTTGTTATTGCCCCACCACCAATACTATTTTCTTATTACACCACCACCAATACTATTTTCTGGTTATTACACCACCACCAATACTATTTTCTTGTTATTGCCCCACCACCAATACTATTTTCTTGTTATTGCCCCACCACC
Source organism: Sepiola atlantica (assembly GCA_963556195.1). Lineage (NCBI taxonomy): Eukaryota > Metazoa > Mollusca > Cephalopoda > Sepiida > Sepiolidae > Sepiola > Sepiola atlantica. The sequence continues at coordinate 129,324,292 of OY744518.1, forward strand.
AATACTATTTTCTTATTACACCACCACCAATACTATTTTCTGGTTATTACACCACCACCAATACTATTTTCTTATTACACCACCACCAATGCTATTTTCTTGTTATTACACCACCACCAATGCTATTTTCTTGTTATTACACCACCACCAATGCTATTTTCTTGTTATTACACCACCACCAATACTATTTTCTTATTACACCACCACCAATACTATTTTCGTATTACACCACCACCAATACTATTTTCGTATTACACCACCACCAATACTATTTTCCTATTACACCACCACCAATACTATTTTCTTATTACACAACCACCAATACTATTTTCTTGTTATTGCCCCACTACCAATACTATTTTCTTATTACACCACCACCAATACTATTTTCTTATTACACCACCACCAATACTATTTTCGTATTACACCACCACCAATGCTATTTTCTTGTTATTACACCACCACCAATGCTATTTTCTTGTTATTACACCACCACCAATGCTATTTTCTTGTTATTACACCACCACCAATACTATTTTCTTATTACACCACCACCAATACTATTTTCGTATTACACCACCACCAATACTATTTTCGTATTACACCACCACCAATACTATTTTCCTATTACACCACCACCAATACTATTTTCTTATTACACAACCACCAATACTATTTTCTTGTTATTGCCCCACTACCAATACTATTTTCTTATTACACCACCACCAATACTATTTTCTTATTACACCACTACCAATACTATTTTCTTATTACACCACCACTAATACTATTTTCTTGTTATTACACCACCACTAATACTATTTTCTTATTACACCACCACCAATACTATTTACTTATTACACCACCACCAATACTATTTTCGTATTACACCACCACCAATACTATTTTCGTATTACACCACCACCAATACTATTTTCGTATTACACCACCACCAATACTATTTTCTTATTACACCACCACCAATTCTATTTTCTTATTACACCACCATCAATACTATTTTCTTATTACACCACCACCAATACTATGTTTTTATTACACCACCACCAATACTTTTTTCGTATTACATCACCACCAATACTTTTTTCGTATTACATCACCACCAATACTATTTTCGTATTACACCACTACCAATACTATTTTCTTATTACACCAACACCAATACTATTTTCTTATTATTACACCACCACTAATACTATTTTCTTGTTATTACACCACCACCAATACTATTTTCTTATTACACCACCACCAATACTATTTTCTTGTTACACCACCACTAATACTATTTTCTTGTTATTACACCACCACTCCCAAATCTAATAAAACAAATGTATTAAACAATATAAATATGTTAAGAACATTAACACCTTTTTTAATTAAAAAAGAAAATTTAATCTGTAGGTGGATAAAATTCAACCATATCTGAAAGAATTCCTTTAAATATATTACCACCAAATTTAAGTTAAGATGACTGATGCCAAAGAAACTCGGCTAAATATCCAGGTAGCATCTCTCGATTAGATCCACATGACCTCTTGTTTCTGACCTTTAACCCTTTTCTATTTTTATAGTTAGCTAATCCTAACCTTTAAATTAAAAAAAAAAGCGAAAAACAATGTTAATATTTCTGAAAAAAAAAAATGGTGGAGCAATAACAGGAAATGACAAAAAATAGTGTATAGACGATAAAAATGTTGTATTTTTTTTAAAGATTATTACATGATGAACCATTTCAAGTTAAAATATATTTAGTATTAAGCATGAAATCCAAAGAAAAACACATTTAAAATGAGTAAATATGCTAGCATAATCAAAGTTTTTACAAGATGGCGTCGTACTTAAACCGGAAGTAGATTATTATCTAAAACAGGGAACCGAGTTTATGTTACCTGAAACGAAGTAAGCACTTTTATTATCCAAGAAAACAATTTTAATAATTCCTAGAATAGTATTTAATAATGGCTGCTGCTCCCAGAATACGTCAAAGAAGTGTTTACAAATTATCTATGATATTAAAAAAAAAAAGTTGTGAAACAAATATTTTCATAAATACTTTAATTTTTTAAATAAATTCATTTTATAATTCATTACAAGACTCTACTTCGTTTCATTACACATCGTTTACGTTTCAGTTTTTTGTATTGCTCATGAAGCCATGATTATTTTTTGTATTGCTCAAGACAAAAAAAAGTGTTAAAATATGTTTTTTTTTTCTCTATTATTATGTAATACTAAATTGATTTTAACTCCAAAACGTTCATCATGTCATAATCTTTAAAAATAAAAAAAATTATTATCACCCATACACTATTTTTATTCAAATTTTTGAAGAAACTCTTTAGGATGGCGATCTCATCATTTACCATTATTGTATTCTTTGGAACAATGCCGACATATAGATAAAATCGTTTTTTATTTTTTATTTAATAAATACTGGATGAATTTGCATAAATTTTTGTTCTTTTCAGCTACCACATAAGTTCATAACAAAGTTTATACATTTCTTTATAAAATAATTTTTGTTTTAGGTCGCTTCAATAAGTTTACCCCCCCCCCCATTATTTCAAGAACGAAATAATCTTATTATTATAAGATATAATTTACTTGATGCATTGCATGTAATATGGATATAGAGGAGTATTAGAAGGCTATCAAAATGCAGGAAATGGAAATATGTCGGTGTTGAGAAGCAGGACAAAAACGAAGTGATTTTTTTTCTTACAGTCAATCTTAGTTGTTTAGTCAAAACTTGTACACAGTTATTTCATGTGTGTGACTGTGTTCCATAATATATTTTGAGGAAATGGTAGGTGTTTCAAATCTCCTGAAATCCGTCTAGACCTATAATGTTGTTTTATGGTTATACTGCAGTAAATATGAATGAGACCTGCAGCAAATGGAAGAAATTAAATTAAAATGTTATTATTTTTAATTAAGTGATGAAATGGTTCTTGTTACATCTTATGACTTGGCTTCACATCTTATATTTTTTTTAAAGTGACCACCTTTTACAAAAAGATTATACAAAAAGATAAGGTGCAAATAAAAAGAGCAGCTAGTATTTAAAGTTCTCACAACATTTAATTATTTTTAGATTTAAATTTCGGATTTTCTACTAATCAAGATATTTATAGAGACGACAACAATTTTATTCCAACCCGGAGTGCCCTTTTGGGGGAGCTGGATTTTCCCCACATTAAAAACCGACCATATATCTAACTGCCCTCGTGGAGAGACAAGTAAATAAGAACAACAATAGATAAAATCGAAACTTAAACAAAAAAAATAAGCAAACTAACAGCCGGTTGCAGATCAAGCTGATTGGAGCCTTAGCTGCCGTAGTACAATGTTACTTCCGGCTGCTTATTCACACAACGCTTTGTCTTAAAGATGTTTATTGTATTATTATATTTGATGCCTTTTTATTTCTTTTCAATTTTCAGAGTTCTTGCCTCGTCAGAAAAGAAGTTACTTGATCATCATAACAATGTGTGGCACTCTCGGTACAGCTTTCACTGGTGCCATGGCTTGGCTTCTCATCCCAACCCACGGTTGGAGGTATTTTGTTGTCGCCTGTGCTACGCCTTTTCTCATCACACTCATATTCCGGCTTTTTGCGAGATATGAATCGCCTCGCTTTCTCATGATCAGTGGAGAAAAGGAACAAGCTTGGATGGTAGTGACGAAGATATCACAGCTGAACAAGACACCATTGCCAGCAGGTAATTCAGATTAAACCGTTTGCTTTAGATTCGGAAGCAACAGACAGTATAATATATAAAGTAAAGTCTGTCTGTTTACCGAGTTTTTGTCATCGATAATGTTTTTCCGACAAAGTATCAGGTTATCAGTAAAATTTGTGCTGAATTTTAATCATGTGGCCCTCAAACATCGTATCAATTCAGGTACCCAAGTTTTAACTAAATGTTCATGAATAGTGATTTTTGATTCTGCTATTTCTCGTTATTGTGTAATGTGGATTATTCTCAATTACTGTCTTGATTTGGCCATCATCTGTAGAGGATGATCTGCCGGAGAATTCTTCATCGTTAAGACTAAACTTTGCGAATCACTTCTGTACAATTCTGTCGGCTAAAGGATCTTTGCCGTACACTTCACATATCTTTTTTGTTGTTTGCGAGGCATTTTTGCCTTTATGGAAATAGAAAAGCATTACGTGCCTGAAATTGGTTGTATAATCTTCCATTTTCAAAATGGTCCAAAATTAACACAAATTAGATAATGTTTAACTATTTTTCTCAAGAGATAGCTTGAAATATCCTCTAACCAGAAATCTAAGTATACTATATCTGTGAATAAGTTGACATGTTTCAACGTATCAAAACCTGAACTACTAAAAATCGATATATACTTTCTGGACAATCTGAAAGATAATTAAATCCATTTCAATATAAAGCTTTGTTTGACTTTTGACTATGTTCTTAAAAAGATTTTTAATTACGGTGGATCTTATTTATTTTTATATTTAATCCGATAGATATTTCATTTGGGAAAAAAGGCCTTTGTATGCGCCAGTGTCAGGCCACTAAAAATAGAATTGACTTCAAAGAGAATTTTTAAAATTCATGCATTTTTATCATTTATTAAAAAAGAATAAAACGGACTGCATAGGGAGAAGGACACTTGCAGTATCCTAAATACCAAATCTAAATAAACGAGTAAGAAATATAATCATTTTATTGATAAGATGAGAATAGTTGAAATAATTCATATAATACAAATTATCAGCCTCATCTCAAAATTATGAAGCATAAATAAATGACAAAATTAACACAATTTTGGCAAATTCCAGCTATTTTCGTTATAAATTTGCTTTTGATCACATGATATGATTTAAAATTGGATGTAGATGGCATGCTATGATTTAAATTGGATGTAGATGACATGCTATGATTTAAAATTGGATGTAGATGACATGCTATGATTTAAAATTGGATGTAGATGACATGCTATGATTTAAAATTGGATGTAGATGACATGCTATGATTTAAAATTGGATGTAGATGACATGCTATGATTTAAAATTGGATGTAGATGACATGCTATGATTTAAAATTGGATGTAGATGACATGCTATGATTTAAAATTGGATGTAGATGACATGCTATGATTTAAAATTGGATGTAGATGACATGCTATGATTTAAAATTGGGTGTAGGATCACATACTAAAAGTTAAATGTTTTCTTTTCTTTTTTTTTAAGGCAAACTTGCTGGTGTTCCAAGTCACAGACGCGGTCAGTTGAAGGATCTTTTCTCAAGAGAACTTCGTTATCGTACTCTTACCATTTCCCTGGTATGGCTCTTCCAAGCCACCGGCTACTGGGGTGTAACTACCTATCTTCCCCAATACATGTCCGACAAGCTCAACCTTGGCGGCTACTTCATCATTTTCATCATCTTTGTCAGCGAACTTCCAGGTTTGTTTTTAGCTCTGTTTTTCATCCGCAAGAACATGCTCGGGCGGATCACATCGGTCATCCTGTTCATCTGCATGACCATCGTCCTGCTGGCCGTTTTTGCTGTCCTGAGTACGTCGCATCTGATTTGGGCCCAGACGCTGACCATCATGACCTGTTTTGCCTTTATGGCCCCAATCTATTCTATCCTGAACACATTCACGCCCGAGATTTACCCAACAGCAATCCGCAACACTGCCCTCGGCTGGGTCTACATGGTGTCAAACATCCCAGGCCTCATCACCCCATTCATTGATGCGACCCTCCTTGCCAGTCCTGTTGTATGGCTCTATCCTGTCGTTTGGTTGATGTTTTTTGTCTTAGAGTTCGTTGTTATGCTCAGTATTAGAACCGAGACGGCAGGAAAGCGACTAAGCGACAATCTGCAGAGTACTCCCATCTGTGAAAACGTCCCTGGGTTTGTACCCGACCACATACCCGAGTGTGCGACCCCTATCTTTTCAAACGAAGCCTCTTATAGGTATCCACATGATGGCTACCTTTAGCTTTCACGCTTTTGACCTAATTAAAAATTACCTAATTAACTATTTTGACCTAATTAAAAAAATTTGACCTAATTAAAAATGACCTCCGTAGGTTTCATCCTGATCAGCTTTCTCTTTACAGTAAATATACTTGTAGGTTGACCAGAGTTGACCCGAAGGCTCTCTTTTCATTGGCTACTACACCAAGATGTTGGGAAGGGCGCAACTCCTTTTCCTGGATTACTCCACTTATCCTTGTTCCTCACCTTTAATCCAGGGAAAGGAGTGGTGCTCTCCCCTACATCTCAGCATAGTAGCCAATGAAAACGTAGATTTTGAGTTACCCTCGACTACCGTCAACCTACTTTTACTTAAGTAAATATAATGCAAAGAATTATGGTTTTTTTTTTTGGTGGGGGGGGATTATTATTTTTTTTTATATTTTTGTTTTTTTTATTTTATTTTAATTTTTTTGTTTATTTTTCCCTTTAAATTTTTAAAAGTTGCTGATCTCAGAGTAAACTGCTCTAGCGGTTACTGTAGTTCTTTTTTACAATCACTTACCCATGAAAAAAAAAAACGCTGTTTTATTTTTTAAATCGTCTCATCTTTGGCGTGAATACTCCAATAATTATTGTAACATTGCCGCGTTATAACAAGCAACTTGTAACATTGCGTGGAGAGTTCTTTGATCTCCGCCAGATGGTAAATACTCTTTTAGTTGACCGAAAACAACAGTCCCTCATTGACACATTGTAAGTAGACAGCTCCATGGATAGTGATGATTCTCAGTAGTGATGACAGTAGCAGTCATAGAGATGCTGTTTTTTTTTTCTTCTTCTTTTCGAGGGCTGGAATAATGTAAACAATAAAAAAAGAACAACAAATAATTCCATGATTTTTTTCTGGGATTTTGTTTATCTTTTTACATCAATTTAGATTGAGTACATCTAGAGGAAGTACATCTTCCCAGCCGTATCCTGGAGGGACGGGGACGTAAAACGCCTAAAAAACGAATGTTTGTTCGCCTTGACGTCTAACACTCAAGAAAGAGAAATGATATTGCTTCTCTGCCATGTACTTCCGCCCAACATCAGCCTCACCCTCTAATCTAAATTTCCGTTTTTAACACATCCAGGTTCAATATCACTACACATATACCAACAAATTCTCTCCTACTATAGCTTCTCCTTTCATGGCCTGCATGGTTGCTTAGGTATAAAATAATGAAAGCAATTAAAAAGAACAGCAAATAACGCCATTATTTTCTCTGGGATATGGTTTATCTTTTTTACATCTAGATGAACTGTAATTTCCTTTTCCAAATCCTGCAATAATTTTATTAAACAACTTCAATTAGTCGAGTGTGGCTCTCATAGAAGCACAAATTGACCCACATGGCTCTCAGGGGATCCTGAGTTTGACATGCTTGGGGTAAACTAGACTAGAGCCCCAGGAGAGGCAACTAGTCTAGGAGAAGGAAAACTCTTAACAAAAACCTGAGGCTTGTTATTCATTAGTGTATTGGCATTTATTTGCACCACTCTGCTGCCGTCAGCATGTCCGCAACATCTGTGAGGAACCGCGTGAGTCACATGAGATATTAAACTGGTTCAGTGGTGTAACATTGCCTGTAATCTTTTCTTTGACAGAAAACAGCTGTTCATCTCTCATTGATACATAAGTAGTTGCTCAATGGAATGTTATGTCTCCCAGTAGTAGTCAAAGAGATGTTATTCTTTTCTTTTTGGTGGCTTAAATAGAACAACAAATAACTCCAATATTTGCTCTGGGATTTGGTTTAATTTTTACAGTAATTTACAGCAGGTACATCCAGATGAAATGCATCCTCCTGACGAATTCCCGTGCATCCAATCACTTTGGAGCCTAACTCCCAAGAGGAAGAACCGATTTCTTTTCTCTGCCACATACTTCCTCCTATGACGTCATATCCTAATTCTAAACTTTTAACTTCCTATGGAATATTCCACTTTCTGCGTAAACTAATC
>OY744518.1:129334782-129399782 GCA_963556195.1 Sepiola atlantica
TATATCCAAATCTATTTCCGAATTGGCTCCTATGATATTGAAAAGTTTAAAAATGTAAATAGTACCCAACTCCTCATCTCAGGAATATAGGCGGAAACTGTTAACATGATCAAACAAAAGCTTCTTTTTTTTTTCCATTTTTTTTTTTAAACATTTCTTTTCAAATGTGGAATAAGTACGATGAGCTAAATGAATCTCCGATGTATAGAGAGCTCGCTTTTTTTTTTGTATGCAATGGAAAAACAATTCTTACAAAATAATTTATGCAAATTTATGAAAAAAAAAAAAAATGAAGGAAATATTGTCTGTTCAGTTTTTGTGTCTTAGTTTCGCCTAAAAAACGAACATACGTTTTGGCCAACCCAACAGTGATGATGATGATGATTTTTAATCAAATAGCAGCAATCAATCAGATTTTGTTCCTTTGTGCATAGACATGTTAGTAATATATATATATGTATAATGTGTGTTGATTCATATGCTACTCATCAGTGTAACTAGGCCAGTGAAACAAAAATCTCTAAGAAAATTTGGTGAATACCTAAAATCTAGCGACTGCTCAAATAAAGTCTCGCAAAGAACCATGTCGGCTATAAAAAGAACCTTATTGTGTTTAATTTGCAAGCGATGTGATCGGCGAAGGCTATCGAATAACAATAACATTATTTTTATACTTTCATTTATGAACACAATAGGATTCTTTTTATAAGGCTTTGGTTGAAGAAGTAACTTCTTGTTGTTTGTTCTTTGAATTTTCTTACCTTTTCTCGGAGAATTTTGTTTAACTTCCGGCCAGGTTACGCTGACAAGTTGCAACGGGTTCACTTGGGTTTATTGAATTCCAGACCCTTTTCTATGATGAAACCCCGGGTATGTCACCAGGTTTTCTTTTTTTTTTTTTTCCTTTTTATTAAAATAATATCTTGGACTCTTACTTTGGTAATTGAGCTCTTCGGTTAATTTTTCTAAAGGAAAACCTCTGCACTTATATATATATATATATATATATATATATTATAATTCTGTAGATTACAAAATTTATGACATAATTAAAATCAAGCTCCGAACATCAACACTTAATCATGTTTACTGATATGTACGCGCGTTTTAAGAAGTTATTTTATTATTATCACTATTAGATCAGAGTAAAGCTTGAAAAACTTACATGATTTTCTTCATCAGCATATAGACTTTATCAATTACAATTCAGATAACATCCATTGGATATATTCGCAACCAGTTTGAGAACAAAACATTGTTCAAATAGAGGGACTAAACAAAAACAAATTTTTCAATACTGAGCATAGCCATTAAAATCACAAAAAAATGTTTTCAATAATGAGCATAGCCATTAAAATCACAAACACAAATTTTTCAATAATGAGCATAGCCATTAAAATCACAAAAATTTTTTTTCAATAATGAGCATAGCCATTAAAATCACAAAAACAAATTTTTCAATACTGAGCATAGCCATTAAAATCACAATTTTTTTTTCAATAATGAGCATAGCCATTAAAATCACAAACACAAATTTTTCAATAATGAGCATAGCCATTAAAATCACAAAAACAATTTTTTCAATAATGAGCATAGCCATTAAAATCACAAACACATTCCAGAATGGGATCATGTATCGAAGAATAATGATTATACTCAATTCAGTTTAATCAATTTTTTTTTTATCATAAATGAAACTTAATTTTTAAAAAAATAATTTTTTTTTTTAAGTTGAGCAAAATGTTGAGATGCATTCCCGAGTTTTAGATTTTTTCTATTTCATTTTATCCCACTTTTTTTATTTCATTTTACTTCAGTCGAAGTTCTCAGAAATCAAGAGGCTAACACTTGATCTCTATATGAGATACATAGATATGCGATTATCCCATTAAAGTTCTCCTTTACCTCTCAAACGTTGAGTTAGTAAAGTTAAGAATATTAATTTAGATCTTCCCAATTGACCAGTTAACTATGTTATAGTATATCTTTCTTGTGGTCTCTTAATCTTACCGGATTCCAGGACAAGAATTCATAGTCTGGTGGAGTATCCAGCTAAGTGCTGTTACTTGAGGTAACATTACTTGGAGTAGGTGCTCGTGTATAGCTGTGTCGAGGGTATCTTATGTGGACTTCGATAATATGTTATTTTGAATATTTGATAAGGGTTTACTTGTAGGGGAAGTATCCTCATGTCAGGTTATCCTGACAAACCCTTGTACAGAGATACCAAATACACTCAAAGATGGTGATTCAAAATCTCACATATATGTATATAAAAATAGATTCAATATGTAAACAAACATTTTCACTTGATTTTCCAGTCAAAATTTCCATGTCATTTTTAGATATCGTAATGTTTACATATATATTAAATTATTGCAAAACTTTTTTTTTGGTCAACAGTTAAAAAAAAAACAAAAAAAAAAACTCATGAATAACTTGTTGGCTGAAATTAATAATTTTATTTATTTATTGATTCATATAACAAAGAAGGTAACAAAATTACCATTTATGAGAGACTTTATATATAATTTATTTGCTGAAAAAAAATAATGAGACAAAAGGCCCAACAGGTTTTTGAAAATTTTAATTGTGCCTCTTAAATCAGCATCTTATGTTTTTGATAACATAAAATTAAATTTCTGTAAAGCATGAAAAACAACAAAAAAAAAGCAAAGCAGACGCAATACGTATTTAAAAAAGAAAAAGAAAAAATGTTTTTCGAAATTGTTTTGGCATTGTGTATATTCCATTTTCAACAAAATCAGAAACAACAAAATTTATTTCATCTTCTCCGTTTTCTTTGTGTGCGTGTGTATGCACATACTTATAATAATAATAATAATAATAATTAATTTCCAACTAGCTCTGCTAGAAAATATATACAAAAATATGTGTACACCAGTACATTTAATTAATTAATCTTTTCAAGTCAGCGTTCATAATATTTGTATACCTTTGGAATTAGGAAACTATTATTAATCAATTAATTTACATTAGATAACATTAAATAACATTAGATAACATATAAACAAAGACGAACGAAATTTCAAGACGAGGCTGCGATTAGAACGGAAAATGTGTCAAGAATATTACTTAAACTAATAGTTTTTCAACTTCCTTATATACTGTTACAAAAAGTCGTTCACACACTAGACGGGTTTCGTCATTTACATAATACATTCCTTTTAACCTTCAATTAAATTCATATTTACAAATATACACCTATAACTGCTATTATCAAGTTTACATATATATTTACAATATTTTCCGATAAGGTGATATTAATAAAAATTATTCATACAACTAATTAAAGCCAGCGTGTTTTTTAAACCATACTTTCAATGGCGAGGACTGTTAGGTCACCGTTACTATTTAATTGAAAATTCCAAAACTGACACATATCTTTTAAGACATTCTTCTTGCATAACTAATTACTATTACTATTATTATTATTACTACTCACTAGGAGTTATCACACCAGTCATCATCAGTGGTTGTTCAGCAATCACAACCGGTGGTGTTCCCTGGAGTCTGAGTGGCAACAAGTCTCCCCAGATTTCCAGTGTTCTCCACCTCTTTTCAATACGAACCGCAAATGATCTTGCGGTATCGCAACAGTCGTCTACCATTGATTTCTCGCTGGCAGCGACCATTGGTTTTCTTTGAGGTTTGGGTAACAATTATTATCATTATTATTATTATTATTTAATTTGTATATATAGACATACAAATTAATAAAGTAATATAACATGTTACATATTTATATATTAAGTATTTACTTCAACAGTGTTTTATACATGAGTAAGGCTTAATAGTAGTAAAATATATATTTATGGCCAGTAAGCTATACAGAAACGTTTAGGTTTCATCAGTGATTGTTCAGCGACAACAACCGGTGGTGTTCCCTGGAGTCTGAGTGACAACAAGCCTCCCCAGATTTCCAGTATTCTCCACCTCTTTTCGATACCCACCGCAAGAGTCGTCTACCATTGATTTTTTCACTGGCAGCGACCATTGATCTCTTCCGGGATTTGGGTGGCAATAATTGCCTTCCCAAGGTCCTAGTCCTCTCCGCACTCTTCCAGTAGAAGTCTGGTTAGTGCTCTCCCTCCTCGGTCCTTCCATCTTCCTTGACCCTTCACGACCATTTTGTGTGGTATAAGCCAAGGCTAGTGCCGTCACTTTGGGGGGGGGGGGGTATTATTATTATATTAAGTGGATGCACGCACGCACAGAAAAGGAGGAAGCGTTTTTCTTTTGAGAAATGCCTGGGTTGATGGTGGAGCGGGTCTCATGATTTAAAATCCAAAACCTGCAGGGAAATCAGTTCATCACTCATAGTCAACCTCAAAACATCTGCCAGATGTATTTTACGATATATATATATATATATATATATATATGTTCAAGCATATTTGATTAAATGCAACCAATAGTTTTTCCCGGTTTAATTTATTTGCTTATATTTGTAAATTTATCTTTATTTTATTTTATTATATCTAAGATGTTACTTTTTATTTTGTTTATTTAATGTTATATATATATATATATATATGTGTGTGTGTGTTATATATATATATATATATATATATATATATAAATAAAATATGAGACTAAAAGTATACTTTTAGAGAATTAAACCTATCGTGAAATGATTAAAGCTCAAAATACGGGATAGAGCAATTATGAAAATAAATGAAAGAAGAGGGATACAATTGTGAAAATGACAAATCTATTTCACCTTCGGTTGTTCAATGGAAGGTGTACTCGATAAAAAAAAAAAAAACACGTTTTTACCGAGTACACCTTCCATTGAACAACCGAAGATGAAATAGATTTGTCATCCACACATCTTTATCTCTCTTCCTTCATTTATATCTCTCTCTATATATATATACTAATTCCGAGATGTGCAGAAAAAACCCAATAGAGGGCTCAATCATGGTAGTAAGAGCATAATATTTATTTATTTATAAATATACAGGTTAGGGTTAGTGCATTAAGGAAACCGGGTTTCACAAAGAAACCTGTTTGTGTAAACTAGACTGGGTCTCCTTAATGCATTAGACTTGTGTGTATGTATATATATATATATATATATATATATATATATATATATATATATATATATATAATGACAAAGAATTTAAAAAAATCTGACGTATGAGATGAAATGGAAATGGGAAGATCTAAAACTTCATGAGTCCATCGCAACGTTTTGTCTCTCTATTGTCGCTTTTTCAACTTCACTCTTGATAAAGCCCTTGTAACAGTTGGGTGAAACGTTGGGATGGACTCTTGAAGTTTTAGATCTTCTCTTTTCCGTTTTATCTCATATATATATATATATATATAATTATAAATATACATGGTTTCTTTAAACCTGGTTTCCTTAACGCATGTATATTTATAAATAAATATGCTCTTACCACCGTGATCGAGCACTTTCATAGATTTTTCCGCACATCTTGGAATTACTATATATATATATATATATATATATATAAACTATATGGTGAATGGAATCGTTTCGATATCTGGAATGTTCTGATGAAATCTAGCATCGAAATATGATTGCATTTATGTAGCCATCCACTATTATTGTTATTATTATAAAGCTCTGCTAATGTATTATTCACTATTAAAATAAATACTGTAACATTCCCCCCAAAATATATTTTCATATATCATTTTGGATTCGAATACAATTATATATTTTAGAGTTTTAGAATATTGTGTCGACATTTTCTTCATGTGTGTGTGTGTGTATATATATATATATATATATATATGGGAAATGAAAAAGTCTAAAAACCAAGAGATATTTTTTTATATATTCATCAACGTTTCGTCTTTATTGTAAGACTTCCTCAGAATGATAATTTGAAGAAAAATGTCATGTGTTGATGAATATATAAAAAAATATCTCTTGGTTTTTAGACTTTTTCATTTCCCATTACGTCGGATTACTCTCATCCTTCCCTTCTCATATATATATATATATATATATATATATATATATATATATATATATATATTTTATTCAATGGACACTATACATTATTTTGCTCAGCCATTGGTATCTTTGGTTTCACGGACATACTGGAAACTCAACCCGCAGGGGTAAAGATACCAAACGTGACTGGTTCATCAGCCGATGTAATGATAGTCTATTCATTTTGTGTCTACCCGTATGGTTTTGATTTTCTGTTGGTTGATTATACATATATAAGTAAATCGGCCAAAAGAAAATCAAAAACACACAAGTAAACAAAAAAAAATGAATAAATAAATGTGTGAATTACGTTGTCTGAGTGAATTTCAGAAACAGTTTTTTTAGGATATTTTTTAAGGTAATTTTCAGGAAGCCTTCCCCTTATTTATTTATTTTTTTGTCGACTTGTGTGTTTTTGCTTTTCCGTTTACTTGTTATACCCATATGAAACTGAAGATACCAGTGGATAGGCAATAGAATTTATAGTGTCCATTGAATGAAAAAAAAAAAATATATATATATATATATTTATATAATTATATAGTCATCTATACCAGCAGTTTCGGAGATTATCGTGAAATTAAACCCGCAGAGTTTAATAACATGTTAACCCCTGTCTTCGACCTGAACATTAGTCCAGTTACTGAAGGTGGGATTTAAAATGGTAGTCAACACCATGGGTTTGATTTCCCGATAACTTTGAAACCACTGGTATAGATGGCTATATAATTGTATCATATTATAAATAAAATACGGCACAATCACGTTGACACACCGGTTCCCGTTAGATCACTGAAGTTAAGCGGTGTCGAGCCTGGCTAGTACTAAATGGGTGACCATTTGAGAATACCAGGTGCTGTATATGCTCTCTGCTTATCTTGGCATTGTTTCCAGTCGTCCTGTATTACTACTTGCCATAGGAATCAAGCAATGCCGACTCAGGAGAGCGGTTGTTGGGGATTGCGCAACCCTTGCAATTATAAATTCACGCGCGGGGCACTCATACGTCGAAAATCGACAGAAGAGAGTCCTATGATTATAAATAAAAATATATTATGCTCTTACAAATGTCATATATACCATACTATATACATGTATATATATAATTTGTAGACAATCTCTTGAAAAAATAAATCAAATTAGGGAACTGCAATGAGAAATATCAAAAAAAGTGCTCAATACATGCAAATATAAAATTACGCAGAGCTGAAGCAGAAGTTAACTGTGCATGCACACATAATTGTTATGTTTCTTTGTACCCTTACTATATTGTTATATTTCAGGGTTTCTTTTAATAATATATTTCACATGAAAATTGACAGAAAGAATAGCAAAAAAAAAATGTTAATGTTATTCTATCATGTTTCTGGATTGAAAACCTTTTTTTTTTTTTTTTTAGAAATTAAAAAAAAAATATTTAAAAACGGAAATTAGTGTAAAAGAGAAAGAGAAAAAAAATCTACAAATGGTGTAAAAAAAAAAGAAAAGAAAAAAGAAAAAAATTATTTAAAAAATGGTGGGTTTTTTTTTTGTTTAAAAAAAAAAAAGGTTGGGGATTGTAATTGTTTTTTTTTTCTTTCTGTTTTGTTATTGTTTTTATCACGGAAATATTTATTTTATATATTTGTTTAACCACTTGGCATGTTTCTTCCAAGTTATTGTTTTGATTTTTTTTTTTATATATAGAAATTCACCAAAAATTTTTACAATGATCTCATAAATTTTTTAAAGTTTTAAAATTTACATTTATATATAATTATATATTGTCTGAATAATGTAAATTATTCATTTTTGTGTTTCTTAATCTTTTCTACTTTTAAGATTTTAAAAATTTATTTCTAATAAATGTTTGTTTTACAAATTCAATCGTTTCCAATCTGCATTGTATATATTTAATTTGGAAACTAGTAGAGTTTAATTCCCTAACAAACAATCAAAGGGCAATAACTCCTGAATTTGATTAACTCGAGTTATTGCCCATTTAAAGCTTATCGCTCCTGGAGACCAAAGAGATAAAAAAAAAAAAAAGAAAAGCGATCTGACAAGAGACATGCATAAATGCTAACATTAGATCCATGTGAATCCTTTCAAATCACAGCTTGTAAACGCAAGTAAATAAATTGTTTTCTTATTTGTTACATGTTCAATTTTCGATGTTCGTGATTTATTTTGTCTACTTTAATTTATCTGGTGTATACAAAATTAGTTGTACCTACCGAGCATTTCCCGGGATGCAGTAATGTCCTTTTCTTTTCTTTTTTTTGTTTGCACATTTTTAAAGTTATAGACAAAAAGAAATAAAATTTTAGTTCATATATATATATTTTCATTTCAATGAATATTAATTTAACATTAAATCTAAAAAAAATATTCATGTGTAAGTCAGGTATGGGCGAGAAACACGTGAAATAGTCACATAATTTTATTAATATAGAAAAGAGATGGAAAAAGCAATGCTTATGTAACTTTTCTTAAAGTTAAAATATGCATTATCTCCCTGACATTATTTGGGCTATGCTTAGAGATAACGACACTGTTTACAAATGATGTGTCACGTGATGACTTCCCTGCGAAAAATATTCCAAGCAGGAATTTGCTAAGAAATTAAATCTAATTACAGTTTGTTTTTTATTCTTAACAACATGGACTGATGATAAAGAAAAAGAAATGGCTATTCAGAATGAAATATTGATATTTTAGGACAGAAGCTATTTAGGTCTAAAGTAAAAAAAAATCCGTCTGACTTAATTTTATTTATTAGATTATAAACATTCACACGATACTCAACCACAAGTAATCTAATAAATATCTACAAGAGATATTTGATAATTCTTACAGCAGTGGTTGAAAATATTTCATATCACATCAACTGTTGTTATAACAGAAACTATGAACATTATATATCGAGAAATAATGAACTTGCGAAAAGCATTGGGGGGGGGGGCTCATTTTGTGTGTAGTGAGTAATCATAATAGTGAAATCATTGTGTACAGTATAGTATACAGTATTGTGTACAGTGTTCAGGTGCACTGCAGCTTATCAAAAGTGCATGTATTTTATTTACCTCTTCTCCAGGAGGTTAGACACAAGGTCAGGTGTGGGTTTTGATAAAAGTGTTTCGAACCCGGCACACCCAGGTCCTCAGTCAGCATCGGTAACCACTTAGCCATCCCTGTGCCATCCAAAGGTGCATGTATAGTACACAGGATAATGTACAATTGTCAGGGAAATGAACTGTGTACGAGTAATGATATACATGTGTGCATGTGTATGGTAGGGGCCAGGGACATCAGGTGTAGTTTTGGTGAATTTTAGGAAGCATAAGGATTTTTTTTTAAAGGGATGCAGTATCTCGGCAGCCAACAACTGATGGGGGCAGTTTGTTCCATGCTTCAGTAATTCCGAAGCGTGAAAAAAATAAATATCACTTTTATATTTTGCTGCACACGCAAGTTTATTTTTTCTTTCCTTCATTATATATAAATATATATATATATTAAAACTGTGTTCTGCGGCTACGGTAGTCAAATAACATCCCGTAGCTGCAATCAGTCCTCCATGCTAGTCCCAGGCCATCTGGCCTTGTCATGTGCAAGTTGTCGTAGGCAATGAAGTTGTTTCGCTGTACGTAGTGGTCCTAGTCCCGCCTTTATTACACGTCTTTTATTACTTGTTAGCGGGGGGGGGGGGTCATGGTACACTGGACCATCGGCTGACGGGCCGCCACACATAAACAGTAAAACCCCATGTTTTTTCTCTTTCCTCTCCTTCCTCTTTCAAAATTTCTTTTATTACTCTTCTTTTCCTCTTACTTGGCGTCGTTTACGCTATTTTTACTTCTTGCAAGCAAACATGCACTTCCGCAGACTGTTATTAGATCACCTGTGACCTGTGAGATCATTATGTGTTATATATATTATTAAATATTTATGAAAAACTTTTGGAAATTCTAAAATGTTTTCATATTTGGAAATATAAAACTGGCCATGTTGAAAAACAGGTTTACATTGTGATGTCATAATACCCCCCCCTTCTCTTCCTCTTCTCCCTGCTACCAGATCAGTCTGTCTGAGGATATCGGCTTCCTGACCCTAAAATGCACCAAACATTGATGCTTTATTGTTTCTTTTTCTTTTTGCAAAACTCAATCATGTTCTGCAAAATCCAAAACAAAAAACAAAAATGTCCTTCCCCCTCCCTCCGTTTCCCCTCCCTCATCTTCTCCTCCCTTCCTCTCAACCAAACACCATGAATAAATACTTGAACATAAAGAACTTGAAGCATAAAAACTTTTGTCAAAATGACCGGATTCGGCGTTAAATGACCCAAAAAGGGTTGATATGCCATAAAACAAAACCAAACCAACCTCCTCTCCCTCTCTTCCCACCTCCTCCTCTCTCTCTCTCTCTCTCTCTTTCACTTATTTATATCCATTCCTTTCACTTCTCTTCTCATTTGCCCTTTATTTATGTTAGTCGGCCTTCCCCCTACCATCTAAAGTGAACAGTGTGCACGATGACAAGCAAGATAACAGCATCAGTGTGTAGTATATAGAAAATAGAAGTCGAAATATCTAAAAAAAAAAAAAAAAAATTAAAAAAAAAGAAAAAAAAAGTTTTTAAACTAATTATTTCGGCACTTTTGCAGTTTAGTAAACAGGAGCAGATAATCAACAGGAAGTAACGACCAATAGATTAAAACATTTTAATAAATTTATTTATTTAATAAAATATAGTTTCTGAAAGAAACACATTGTCATAAAATAAAGTTTATTTTCAATAAAGTAACATTTTGGGCAAAATATTGTAATAAAATATAGTTTTATTATTATTATTATTATTATTATGTTCGTTTTATAACATTTTAAATTATTTAAAAAAATATCCCTGTCAATTTCAGAAACTATTTTTATTTACAATATTTTGGCCAAAATGTTACTTTATTGAAAATAAAATTTATTTTATTACGATGTTTTTTTTTTTTGGAAACTATATTTTATTAAATAAATAAATTTATTAAAATGTTTTAATCTATTGGTCGTTACTTCCTGTGGATTATCTGCCCCTGTTTACTAAACTGCACAAGTGCTATTATTTCTTTTGTGTTTCTTAGCGACACCCACTGTAAATTACATTTTTTCCATATTTAAAAAAAAAAAGAAAATCCTTTTTGCTCATGCACATTTAATTTGCTCAAAACGAAGAAAAACATTCCGTTGGCAATATTTCTTACAATTACCGTTATTTTAATGGTTGACCAAAGTCTGCATTAAATTTTCGGGTAAATTTACAAAGTTGTTGTTTTTTTGTCTTTTTTGTTTTTTAATAAAAATTAAACTTATTTATTTATCTCCCCTGCTTCGTATCTACGAAACCGAATCTTCCACCATATGAGGGGAGGGGGGGGGGGGATTGACTCGGTCCATTGAACTTACTGAAGTTCAGAATCTACTTTAAAAACTAATTTATTCGGTATATTGAAGCGGTCAAAATGGCTGCCAAATTTTATCTACTAGTTTCGTCTGTTTCTCGCAGTAGTGACAGGGAAAATTAATCCACTTATTAATTTGTCATCTGATTTTTGCAGGTTATTTTTTCTTTTTAATTTTCTTATTGCAAATATTAATTTAACTGGCGCCATTGTATAAAAGACCATTTCTTTGGCAATATTCTATATTGGATACGCCATTTATTATGATCAACTTGTAATATATTTCAATTTCATTTTCAATAAACTTTGTTTGATTTTATTATTTGTTTCTTACAAAACAAAACATAACCCTTCCTTAACCCTACCACAAGCCTAAGTCCGGGTTGCAACAAATTAATATTTGTGCAAAATAGGCAAAAATCATAAATCAAATTAGTATTTACAAAATAAAAATTTAAAAAAAAAAAGAAAAATGTGTAAAAATTAGAAAGCAAATTAGTATTTGCAAAATGTAAAAAAAAAAAAATCCACAAAAATCAGACAAGAAATTAATATTTGCACAGTTGATTAATTTCCCCCGTCTCATATGTGAGAAAAATTGACAAAACTAGTCGATAGAATTTGTAGCTGTTTTGAGAGCAAACCGTTTTAATATACCCAATTTGTTATTCTTCAAAATAATCCAAAAGGACTCTTGTTAAAACCTGTGTTGCTTCCTTTAAAAAAAAAAAAATTTTAAATAAAAAAAAATAAAAAAAGAAACTGATCTCAATTTTTTTACTTGTTGTAAATTTAAAAAACTGCATCAACATTCCATGACATGCCTTTTTTTATGTTTTCTCTTTTATTTCTTTATATTTCTTAATGTTTTACGGTTCCACAACCGGATTGCTTAAATGTCATGAAGGTGAAAATGATTTTTATGACCGAATGTACGAAATGGGCAGACTATTTTGTTGATTTCTTCCAAAAAAATATTAATAAAAAATTCTTTAAAAACAATTAATTTTCGAAATGTTATTTTTTTAATTTCTTTTGAAAATCTTCTTTCCAGAAATGTCGTCGTCGTCGTCATCATCATCATCGGTTTGACATCTGTTTTACATGCTGGCATATGTTGGACGGTTTTTAGAAATTGACTTCAAAACTAACCTATCTCTAACCAGGACTTTATTCATCCCTCATCACTTCCTCCCATTTTTCCTTGGCCTTCACCTGCTACCTCAACTGGTCTACATCTACTCACCCAAGAACTCTCATCAATTCTTTCAACGTGGCCCTACCATCAAAGTTTCGTGTTCTGCACACATATCTCTATACTTTCCAGATGTGTACAGAACAGGAAACTTCGATGGTATGGCCACATTGAAAGAATGGATGAGGGTTCTTGGGTTAGTAGATGTAGGACAGTTGAGGTAGCAGGTGAGTTCACAGGGGAAGTCCAAGGAAAACATCTGAGGAAGTGATAAGAACAGACTAGAGAGAAAGAGGGATAAATACAGACTTGGTCAGAGATAGATTAGTTTGGAAGTCAATTTCTAAAAGCCATCTTAACACATGCTGGACTTTAAACCGAATATGATGAAATGGGGTTCTGCTTTTTTGTTCTTTCATTTATTTTGAGTGTGTGCGTGATGACCCTAAAGAAACCATCATTTATAAAAGTCAAAATAAATAAATAGATAGATAGATAGAGACATAACTGGTGACCTCTGTAGACATGTGCAATGCTACATGCTTAGTGGGTTGCATAGTTGCAACGCATGCAAATAACAGACTTGCTGCAAGTGAGAAATATTTAGCTAAAAGAAGAGAAACCAGCCAAGAGATAGGAAATATGTTTGGTTTGGGTCTAACCACCCAGAATTTGATTTATCCTTGGAAAAGTTAATATCTCTTGAAACGGAGGTTCATGCTGAGAGATGAAGCCCCTGAAAATGTTCCTTCAGATACAAGGTTCTCTGCTGTGATTATGACCCACTTGAGACGTTCCAAAAGTTAAGATCATCCCAGATGGTGGCATCTGCTGGTCAATGGGTTTTTTTATGTCCATAGATTAACAGCTGATTAATGCAAGTGGTCTTTTCTGGTGTGGTCCCAGTGATATATATATATATATATAAAGAGGTGTACTAAAAGCGAACTTTTAGGAAAGGTAAAACCCTAACTTGAATAAATTGCCTTTTTGCGGAATATACCTTGCTTTGAACTTTTGAATTGAATTTTGATTTGGCTTTTGCTTTCTCTAATTCCTTTCCATTCTTCTTCATAACACACACACACACACACACACACACACACACAGCGATTGGAAAGTAACTCATTATTATTAAGTGCTCGTAATTAATTACTGAACTATAATTTATATAAGAAAATAGGTAGCATGGTATTTTATTCAAAATTCTATACGGGTGCCAGCAATCGCCACCAGCTTCTAAATCTGCCTGGAAACCGCATCAACTGATTTCACAAGGAACTCTTTTTTTATTTTTATTAATGAGTCAACACTTATCAAGGCTAAAACCCCACTTGAAGATTATGGTCAACAAGATGGATAGATTGACAGATAGATAGTGATGAATACTATGAGAGTATTGAAAACAGCAGCCGACCCAGAAAACAGCATTTTTTCCCCATTGTCAAGAACATCGCTCGTGGAATCAGAGGACTAAAGGAATAAATAACGCATAATTCATAACTCTTGCTCCCCCCCCCCCCCATTCATTTCTTGTAAGAATTATATTTCAGTAATAACTTACAAGTATAGGGCGCTACTTTCCAATCACCCTGTATATATATTCCAGTAGAGGGGCAGTTAGTTGGTTTTCGGAAGCAGATAGTCTGTGTTCAATTGGACTTGTGTTTTGATTTGGCCGTGCTAAGAATTCTCATTTGCAAGTCTGTTGTTCAGTAGAAGAAAACAAGTATCATTGTAACGTCCAAAAAATAAACCTTTGTTACTTGTTTTTAAACTGAAGTTGTAATTTTATTTCGAGGGGAAAATTCTTCTTTTGCAACACTGACTGAGACCACATCGACACTGCGATCGGTGTCGGAATCGAGCAACCACTTTGGACCAGCACAACTAGCGGACAGTCACACACGCACGTTCATATCTCTTCACGACTTACGTCCCTGTGTTTCTGAATTTAGTTCTCGGTGAAGTCTTCTGAAGGTCGAAGGTTAAATCCTCAGTGTGGGCGATACTAGGAATTGCGAATTACTAAAGACTTCAAGACTTCTACCCGGTCATGACTGACGGAACGAGAGCAAGCTACCCCCGTGGATTAAATACAGGGTTCCGTTCAAAATTCTGTGTAGGATTCCCGAGTTTGACAAGGTACACCTGAAGAAGGTCGGAGGTTACATCGGCCGAAACGTTGTGAGGATAACACTCGAGATGAGAACAGTAGTCCGAATGTAGATAAAATAAAGAAATAGTATCGGAACAGTTAAACAGAGGTGTTGTCAAGATCAAGTCCAAATGAATGTTAATATCTCTCTCCAGTGTAAAAAACAAACGTCGTTCAGTCCAACATAAAAAAAATCCAGCACTATTCTCTCCTTTTGTTCGCTTTATGATATCACGTTCAGAACGATCTCCACATCTCTGCCCGAATCTTCATTTTCCCTCTCTTATTGAAAAAAAATGCGACGCATGCAAACCAACTTAATTTGCATAAATCTCTCTCGCGCCGGATCTTATAATAAAAACCTTATTTGACTCTCTGACGCCTTTCTCCTCCCACTCCTCTTTCTTTTTTGTCGTCAGCGAGCGTTTTCGGGTTCGCCCCACACACACAGCATATCAGACATTGCCTCTCCATTATACCGAATAATCCAAATTATACTTATTTCTCTGTGGCTAACATTTTTAACAATTACATGGTCACTCGATTGACTCGCCACTTCCCTGTGTCTCTGTCTGTGAGAGCTAATTCTCTTATATAAAAAAATTTACACCCATGCATATTTGAAAATGAAAAACCTTATTTATTTAACATATATCATGTATACATATTCAACAGTTTCCAATTTACTTTCAAATTTCCAAGTGTTGAATATATTCAACACAAGTCAGTCATTTAAATCTGTTTCACTCACTATCCTAATGTTACCAGATCAGGCTATCTGAAGATACCCGCTTCCTGACCAAAAATGCACCAAACATTGATATTATTGTTTTTTTTCCTTTTCTCTTTGCAAAACTCAATCATGTTCTGCAAAGCTAAAAACAAAAACATTTTTCCTAGTACAAGTTACTAGATTATATAAGCTACTCTCTTACTGTCTCCGTTCGTTTAGCTTACTCATCTGGTGCTACCTAACTTAAAATGCACCAAACATTGATGTTATTGCTTTTTTATCCTTTCCCTTTGCAAAACTTAATCATGTTCTACAAAGCTAAAAACAAAAACAACATTTTCCTCTACAAAACAACCAAACTAAACATCATGAATAAATATTTGAAAATATATAGAACTTGAAGCATAAAAACTTTTACTAAAACGACTGGATTCGGCATTAAATATCCCCAAAAAAGGTTGATATGCCATAAAACAAAACAATCAAACCTCTCACTATCAATGGGAGGGTATATAGGAATTGTGTTAGGAGCATGATGTTGTATAGTGGTGAATGCTGGTAACCCCCACACTTGCCCGTTTTCATGGCAGCATTTTTTAGATGAGGATTTATAATTTGTATTATTTGGACTACTGTTTTCATCTTGGATGTAATTCTCACAAAGTTTCGACCGATGCAATCTCTAACCCTAATTTCGGTACTGATATCGATCCTGACCCAGTTTTCGTGAGGTTCGACTCGGAAGTGTTCGGCTGTCCTACGCAAACGCCCGAGTGTTGACGAGCTGAATGGTACCAGATGACAATTTTGATACGGTGCTGCGTCCTGTGATTGTAAGTTATATTTTCAAGAAATTTCCTAAAAGAAACAACAAAAAAAACAAAACAAGCAAAACAGAGCAAAATTACTGTTATCAAATAAATATTTTTAACCCTAACCAAACAACAAAAAAAACAAAACAAGCAAAACATTATCATCATAGGACACAACACCGTATCAAAATTGTCGTCTGGTACAAATCGGCCCGTCAACTCTCAGGTTTCCGAGTCGAACCTCACGAAAACTGGGTCAGGATCGATATCAGTACCCTAATCTCTGACCGTCTTCAGATACATCTTGTTGAACTCAGAAATCTGTATGGAATTTCAAACCAAACCCTCACCATTTATTTAATCAATGGGGGTAGACTGCTCTCATTCCGTCAACCATGATCAGGTAAAAGTCTGCTGAAATAAATCCGTAATTATATTCTTAGTATCGTCCGTAATGCGGATGCATTGTAGTACAGGTGCGCATGCACTTGTTGCACAATTGAAAAAGTGCACAGAGGTTGAAGGATCAATCCTCAGTACAAGCGATACTAAGAATATAATTCTCGAGTTCGACCAGATGCATCTGAATAAGGTCAGAGGTTACATTGGTCGAAACGTTGTGGGATCTGCAAGGTCGGGTTTGTATCAGACCCGGCATATCAGCTCTGATACCCTGTTGATGAGGTTAAATATACCAAAGCGCACAGGAGTTGATCTTCCGAATTCGATAGCCAGCCGCTTTTGTCGATCCAAAATTCAGCCGGATAATATAACCGTTTTGGAACCCACGTATCCTCACTTCCCACGCTTATTCTGGGGTAATACTTACTCACTCCATGTAGCCAAGTCCCCTCTTTCATCTCATGTATGAGGCTTCCAGTGGTGTATTGTTTATTTAGAGAAACGTTGTATTGAAAGTTCAATACATGTAAAGTTCAATACACATCAGAATTATGTAATTCGAATACTATTCTTGTTCAGTATATGTAAAGTTCAATACATGTCATAGTTATGTAATTCGAATACTATTCTTGTTCAGTATATGTAAAGTTCAATACATGTCATAGTTATGTGATTCGAATACTATTCTTGTTCAATATATGTAAAGTTCAATAATGTCATAGTTATGTGATTCAAATACTATTCTTGTTCAGTATATGTAAAGTTCAATACATGTCATAGTTATGTTATTCGAATACTATTCTTGTTCAGTATATGTAAAGTTCAGTACATGTCATAGTTATGTGATTCGAATACTATTCTTGTTCAATATATGTAAAGTTCAATAATGTCATAGTTATGTGATTCAAATACTATTCTTGTTCAGTATATGTAAAGTTCAATACATGTCATAGTTATGTTATTCGAATACTATTCTTGTTCAGTATATGTAAAGTTCAGTACATGTCATAGTTATGTGATTCGAATACTATTCTTGTTCAATATATGTAAAGTTCAATACATGTCATAGTTATGTGATTCGAATACTATTCTTGTTCAGTATATGTAAAGTTCAATACATGTCATAGTTATGTGATTCGAATACTATTCTTGTTCAATATATGTAAAGTTCAGTATATGTAAAGTTCAATACATGTCATAGTTATGTGATTCGAATACTATTCTTGTTAAATATATGTAAAGTTCAATACATGTCATAGTTATGTGATTCGAATACTATTCTTGTTAAATATATGCAAAGTTAAACATATGTAAAGTTCAATATATGTAAATTACAATGGATGTAAAGTTCATATATACCATGGTGATGTGATTCGGATTATATATCTCTTGAATATATGTAAAATTCAATATATACAAAGTTCAATATATGTCAAGTTTAATATACAAGAGCTGACAGTCAGTCGGCTACTTTGCTTCAGCCATGTTAAGAGGAACGATTCTTGGATAAAAAAAATGCAGAGATCTTAGGGTGGAAGGCCGGAGGAAAGTTGGATGATCCAAGAAAACCATCAACAAGGATCTTAGACAATGGAATTTGAACAGAATCGATCCCCACGATTGCCAAGCTTTAGAGACTAGGATTGTAGGCTTCTGTTACATAGGAAATATACCACAAACTCCTCTTACGATTTTAGAGATAGATCCTCATAATTCTATATGATTGATAAATAATTTCCGTTTTATGATCTTTAATTCAATTTATAATACAAATCGAATTAACAAATTTTAATCACTTGTACATTTGCCATTTTTTTCAATGACCTTTTCCCCATTTACCTTTTTAATGCCATTCCGAAAAAATGAAGACGGTTTTGATTAAAAAAAGCTTTAGATGTACTCTTTAACCTGTTTATCGTTAGTGAATTTTCTTCCTTGAAGTGCATTCTGCAAAAAATTAAAGAGGTGAAAATCACCTGGGGCGAGGTTAGAGGAATATGGTGGATGGGATAGAACAGATTAACCAAGTTGCAAATTTTTTCTCTGTCACTTTTGCAGTGTGTGGTCTTGCGTTATCATGAAGTTTGACAACCTTTTTCCAATAGACAAGTGCCAAGCGTTATTTTCTCCACCTGCTGCAATTGCTCAACATACAAGTTTGAATTTAGTGTTTGGTTGCAGCCTGGAAAATCATGATGGATAATGCCACAAGTATCCCAAACACACATAAAATCTTTCTTCCATTGGTCTCAGGTTTTGGAGTATTGATTTACTCCTCTCCAGGAGTTAGGCACAAGGCCAGTTTTTATCCTACTCCCACAAGTAAGATGTGACCCAAGGTTTGGTCGAGAAAGTGGGGTTTAAAAATTGCCTGGGCAGCCCCGTTGGCATTCCCCGGTAGGAGCGCCTCAGGCAGTAAGCAATAAACTTACTCCTCTCCAAAGAGGGGAGGCGAAGCTTGGGAGGGTGGATCTCCTAGAACTGCACAGGACAAACCCATAGACAGGCGTAAATCAAGCCCCGAAGGCCAAGACAATACCAGTCTATGGGGTGCAGTATCCATCGGAACAGATACTACACTTTGATCTTAGCCAAAAGGCCAAGAAATGAGGTTTTGGAGTAGGTTGTGGAGATTTACCTTTATCAACCTGTTTACATTGAATATTGTCATCGGAAACCATCATGTTATGATACGTTCAAAAAGGGCTCGTTTCACTGCCTGGAAAGATGACTTGTTGCGACAGAAAGACAATATGCCTTATTTTTATCACTTAGGGAATGAGTAATCCAGACATCTAGTCTGCCAACCATACTCATCTTTTCTAACTGCCGGCATATGGTGGGCTGTAAAGTATTGAGTTCTTCTGCCAATTCACTAAGGCGAGAATCATTCTCCACTAACGTGTTTAAAACATCTCCACTGATGTCCGATTGTTGACCAAGCCTAGGCTTGTCTTCCAAGCTCAAATCTTCGAAAGAAAATTTTGTAAACCAATTTCTTACTTGTCGATCTGTTATGACATCTTGGCCATATATGCTGCATATGTTCCTAGCCGTCTCTGCAGCAACATTTTCTTGTTTAAACTCCCACGACATCACGTGTCGAATATGCAGCTTCAGTACTTCAATATTAAAGGGTTATATATTTGTAATTTTAATGTAATACATAATAGTTTTATCTATTATGTATTACAGTAAAATTACAAATATATCTGTGAGAAATAAAAGAAATATTCCTTTTAGTCGTTTATTTAGTAAACCAAAATTTGAGGTTTTAACATGACCACAAAATGCTTCTAAATTGTATCAACAAAATCGGAAATTATTTACGAATCGACCGAATGCCCGAGGCCTGTCTAAAAAGTATCTGACCTTAGGCCATAAAATCTTTTTCAAATACGTGACGGGGTTGGGACCCTAATCCCCTTCAAAGTAGGTCCCTTGTGCTTGCACACACTTAGCCCACCGATCCATCCACTGCCGAAACACTTCTGGAAGTCTCTTTTTGAATGGTGTTCATCTTCGCCGTCACGTTAGATTCAGCAGGTGTTTGGAGAAGATGCGATGAGTGTAATACAAATTAACTAGACATGTTCTGACTGTGCCCATGCACATGAAAGGCGTGACGTTACCATGCACGGGTGGTCATTCACTATAGAGAGGCTAACTCCAGGCTATAGCTGCACAAGAGTGCTTTAAGACATACAACGCTGTTTCCGAATACAAGAAATCAAAAGTAGGTTAATAGAAACAAAAACGCATTTGTTTTCAGTAGCAGAATCTCTAGAACTCTGCCGATTTTTAAATATTGAACATTACCAATAAAAATATTGATCTTCCTCAAGGAATTCTTTCGCAGATCTTTATCAGATAAGAACACATCGGATGGACAATTAAATTTGAAGAATATTGAACATCAAAATACTGTTATGAGCGTAGAAGTCAGTAAATAAAATACAAGAACTTGACTGTCTTACTTGACTGACATGCATACTTTAGACAGCTTTGTGTCATGCTTGAGAACAAAATTCTTTTTTCAGCTGTTAGAAGCGCAAGCCAGTCTCAACCTTATCTGGTCAGTTTATCTCTTTTGTGGTCGTCCTCTTGACCAAATTAATTTCTCTTGCAAACGCATCCCTCAACGGTGCTTCAAGCTGAAATTGAAACTCATTCGTTTTTTTTGTGTCTTTCTCGACAGTCTGAGCTTTTTATCAACTGTGCCATCGGCACGAGCGAGGAAAGAAAACCTTACTGTTTATATAACCAACATCAGTCGAAGAGTGCTCTATTCGTTTTTTCTTTTTTTTATCGATTTATATATTAGACATTGTGTGCGAATGTGACAGCTAGCAATCTTTTGTTACCGTTCGATTAGACTTACTGAAAAACAAACCAATTTCATTTTCGTTGGATTCTTCGATGGGTGTGGAAAGTTGTTTTTTCATTAAAAAAAAGTGGAAGACCACTTCTCACATGTTGGTCTGCAGTTTCAACTTGTTACTGGCTATCTTGCTTTCGATTGTTGCTAGATTTCAACATTTTGAACTGAGAGAGAGATCTAGCTGTCGTACAAAGCTAGATCTCTTTATTAACAATCTCTGAACAGATACGGCTTCAGGCAACGACACTGTGGCGATGGAATTTAAAAAAAATATTAATGAACACCAAAATGATTACATAACTAATTTATTTATTTTTAATTTCAATAGAATGTACACAAATCAAACGTTATAAAAATTGAAAAAAAAAAAGATTCAAAACTTTGGGGAAAAGTTTTGAAAATCTCAAAGATCTCTCCTCAGCTGTACACATCTTCCACGTCCTCAGCAATCTCTTCTTTTAAGTATTTCTTCGTTAAATTAATTATGTCATCTAAAATAAAAAGAAAAAAAGAAAACTATTACATATACTATAGCATTTAAGATGACAAGCCAATTTTCATTTGCTATAGTTGTACCATGTTATTTGCAATATTTTTTTTTTAAGTTGGATCTAAATAGCATTTCAGTTGATATGCTAATTTTCATTTCCTATTGTTATGTTATAATCATGTTGACACACAGGTTCCTGTTAGATCACTAGAGTTAAGCGACGTTTAGCCTGGTCAGTACTAAAATGGGTACCATTTGAGAATATCAGGTGCTGTATGTGTTCTCCGCTTATCCCAGCATTGTTTCCAGTCGTCCTGGATTTCTCCTTGCCACTGGAATCAGACAGTGGAGATTCAGGAGGTGTGGTTGAAGATTGTGCAACTCTTGCTTCACACTTAAACACCCTTACAGGTGGTATCTATTGTATCTTGTCTCTTTTTTTTTCTGCGAATCTCATGTTCCTATTTTCTGAATAGCAGCGTCCACTTGGCTCTCTTCAACTGACACAGCCAGTCCAACTTTTGTTTTCTTTTTGAAAAAGAGAGGTTGTTACTCTCGAAATGATCAAAGTCTCTACCATTCCGAACCTTTAAATATTTAACAGTAAGCCCATTTTACAATTTACTGTCTTTATATTTAAATTTTGAAATATAAATGAATTGATTTGAGATTTACCGTCTCTTGTCATTTATTTTTATTTTTGTTTATTCCACCTTCCGGTTTTTCAACATTGCATTGCTTCTGCCTCAGAATTCTCACCATCATATTTACTTGTTTACTAGCAATGCTTCAAGCAAACTACCATTTCCTTTTAATAATAATTTTGTTAAAAAAAAGAAAAAAAAGAAGCACAATTCAAAAAAAAAAAAGTAGAAAAAGCATAACAAAAATGAAAGTAAAAAGACTTCCAGGGTTAGGGTTGGACATCATAAGTTGGGTTAGGGTTAGACATCATAAGTTGGGTTAGGGTTAGACATCATAAGTTGGGTTAGGGTTGGACATCATAAGTTGGGTTAGTGTTAGGGTTGGACATCATAAGTTGGGTTAGGGTTGGACATCATAAGTTGGGTTAGGGTTGGACATCATAAGTTGGGTTAGGGTTGGACATCATAAGTTGGGTTAGGGTTGGACATCATAAGTTGGGTTAGGGTTGGACATCATAAGTTGGGTTAGGGTTGGACATCATAAGTTGGGTTAGGGTTGGACATCATAAGTTGGGTTAGGGTTGGACATCATAAGTTGGGTTAGGGTTGGACATCATAAGTTGGGTTAGGGTTAGGGTTGGACATCATAAGTTGGGTTAGTGTTAGGGTTGGACATCATAAGTTGGGTTAGTGTTAGGGTTGGACATCATAAGTTGGGTTAGGGTTAGGGTTGGACATCATAAGTTGGGTTAGGGTTGGACATCATAAGTTGGGTTAGGGTTGGACATCATAAGTTGGGTTAGGGTTAGGGTTGGACATCATAAGTTGGGTTAGTGTTAGGGTTGGACATCATAAGTTGGGTTAGGGTTGGACATCATAAGTTGGGTTAGGGTTGGACATCATAAGTTGGGTTAGGGTTGGACATCATAAGTTGGGTTAAGGTCAGGGTTGGACATCAGAAGTTGGGTTAGGGTCAAGGTTGGACATCATAAGTTGGGTTAGTTGCTGGGTGCTCTGGGGCTGAATCATGTTGGGTTGGTCTAATGTCTCTTTCCATTATTCAATCCTCAGAGTGAGACGAAGGGAGTCTTTCAAAACATGATCAGTAGTCCACACTTCTGACAGGTTGGATTGGTTCGTTTTACGACGTATCAATCATCTATGGGTTATTTAATGTGGAATGAAGTTATCAAATGTAATTCTATTTGTAGGATAATTATTTATATTCCTAGAATAGAATACATTGTTTTCAGAAGGACATTTTACAGAGAGGGTACCATCATTACTCCTAGAAAACATTGCTCTTTGAAAACATTACTCTTTGAAAACATTACTCTTTGGCATTGGTAATCTCCTTTGTTCTCAACACGATTGACCACTGCCATCTAGTATATATTTGGGAAAAAATAAAAAGGAGAAATAAGGTTTTGATTTTTTTTTCATCAGATTGAATAATACAATTGGGGATGAACTTATAGATACTAGAGCATGACGTGACCAGCCGATTGATCAGATAAGGCCTCTTCGATCTCCCATCTAGCCAAAGTAAGGGCCGAAGTGGAGTTTTGCATGTTACCTGACCACTGGCTGTTAAGCCACCAGGTGGCCCGGTTTTCATTTTTTGTTTTATGGGGTTGTAGTCAGCGAATTCGTGGTCCCACCAA
The DNA here is from genome assembly GCA_963556195.1 of Sepiola atlantica. NCBI lineage: Eukaryota > Metazoa > Mollusca > Cephalopoda > Sepiida > Sepiolidae > Sepiola > Sepiola atlantica. Next base: position 129,358,691 of record OY744518.1, read on the forward strand.
TATGGCAATTAGACAGATTGAGTCCACTGCACATTTGATTTTGAGGAACCGGTATTTGATCTCTAGCTGTTGGCCTGCTAGCAGTCGACTAAGTATCACCTGCTTGCTTCGGCTTAGAGCATTCTCTTTTGCACGGTTTAGTTTTTCTCCCCCTATCTCCATATATATGCCCGATTCTGGCAAGTGTCAAAGCTGGTTATTTATCTTCCTCCCACAAGATAAGATGTGACACAAGGTCGGGAAAGTGGGATTTGAAAAGTCAGTGCCCGAGAAGGTAGCACTCTGGTCTACAAAAAATGCCTGGGCAGCCCCGTCGGCATTCCCCAGTAGGGGCGCCTCAGGCAGTAAGCAATAAACTTACTCCTCTCCAAAGAAGAGAGGCAAAGCCTGGGAGGGTGGACCTCCTAGAACTGCACAGGACAAACCCACAGACCGGCGTAAATCAAACCCCGAAGGCCAAGACAATACCAGTTTATGGGGTGCAGTATCCATTGGAACAGATACTACACTTTTATCCCGGCCAAAAGGCCAAGAATAAAACTGTGTCAAAGCTTATTCAAGTTGCTCATCGTATTTGCCGCCTTGGAAACACCTCACCAGTTATCGGATCGGATGTGGATATAAAGATTAATCTTTGGATTTAATCTTCACATAGTCTTTTAATATATAAAGTAATACAGACTTTGTTTGCCATAAAAAGTTTACGACCTTTTAGAAGACTTATCTCCCCTGTTTTACGTAACTCTTCAAAATTGCGCTCAGGCCAATGGTGAATCAGAAAAATACACTAAAACTGATTTTGATTTTTAATTAAAATTCTACTTGATAATTTTCCGTAATTTTTGGTGTAGATCCCTACTTTTGCCTGATACATAAGTATATCAAAACGTTTTCCTGTTAATTTATTTTGAACTGCCATATTTCACCTGTACATTGATACATAGTTGCACCCAGACTTTTTTGTAGAATCCAAAATTGGAGCAGAGATTAAATTTTTTAAAATTTAGTTTCTACATAGTCGGAGTATAGAGCCATGCCAGTCCCCAGCAATCGTCAACCCCGTTTGAGCTGTAATTTTCTCGTTTTTTTGGGGTTTTTTTTTACCAAATTATAATTTTTTTTAAATAAGATTGTGAATCATGAATTTAAATATTACAGTATCATTTGGACAAGGATTCGTAAAAAAGGAAAAGTGACCAGGAAGTAAGATGGGTAACAATGGGAAGAGGGTATGAATCTATTCAACTCCCTAGACAGGATGGCGCCTGACAGTTTGTTTGTTGCTTTCAGGGTGTTCAGCTGAGAGGGGCTGAGAAGAAGGATGGATGTAATCAGTTCAGGTGACCAGCTGAGTGACTGAGAAAATAACCGGACATCTAGGATTTCCGGTCAAAACTAAATATATTTGGTAGACAGAGCAAACGAGAGGCAGTCAGAGTTCGGCTTAGAGGAGATTGGAGTAGACCTGAGGGGTGAGGCGAGGTAGAGGGCTGGAGATGAAGTAGCCCAGTTAGAAACTAGGTCACTTAGGTTAAAAAAATATTATGTAATGTTTATTTTTGTTATGTTAATTTCTTTAAATTTATATTTACATCATAAAAACCTACTGCCTTAGTACTCTGCCTATTCCTTTTTTGTCAAACAATCACAGGTTTAGATATGGTTAGTTTGGAAGTCAGTTTCTTAAAGCTGTCCAACCAGCGTGTAAAACAGACGTTAAACCGAATATGATGATGATGATGATGATGATAAAGCAGAGTGGGGAAAAATAAAGAAAAGAATACTTACTGGCAATAATTGTCGTAGACTTTTGTAACATGTTTCCAGAGTCCCAATATTCATTGTATTGAAGTGTGCCGGTCACAAAGATGCGGTCTCTGTTTCAATACAAAATAAAAGGTTTTTGCATTATTTATTATTTTTTTTTAATGGAAATTGCTCCAAACAAGGCATGAAGCCACTTGATGTAAGGAGCTAAAAAAAAATTACTTTAAGGTAAAAAAACATCCAACGGCAGTCACTGAGAACCTTCCCACTCCTTCTTCCCCGTTACCCACCATCTTGGACAGGATTGACTACATCTCGACAGAACCCTAGACGGCAGTTCAGATTTAGCCAACACTCATTTTACGGATTCCCAACCTTGGTTTTTATCGGTAAAAAACTAGCCAACGATAAGTGTTACATGGATAGATTCCGACCCAGAGAACAGCAATTCTCCCCCCCTTTGTCAGAAACATCACTCATGGAATGTGAGAACTAAAGGACAAAAAATGGTTTATCCATGAAACTGCAGTTAAGTCTCCAATTAAGCAAAATAATATATTAAAAAATGCGAGCAAGAAAAATAATATTCTTAAGTTTTTTTTTTTTTTTACAAGTGTAATAACTTGTCCAACACTTGTCTATGTTTATAATCTTTATAATATTTTTCATACTCGCGTGTTTCAATATAATCCATGATTATTCCAGGCATTGCTATTTAGCTGATTGATAATTTGCCAATTAATAATCTTTCAACATTATTATTATTGGCTTATCCATGAAACTGCAGTTAAGGGTTCAAATAAGCAAAATGTATTGTAATATAATAAAATAAATCTGGCATGTTGTTGTAAACAGGATGCGTTTCAGACAAGAGTCACGAAGGGTTCAAACGTTTTACCTTTCTTGCATAAACTAAAATTTGTGAGAAAGGAAGTCAATAATATTTAGTCGGATATGACATCAGACATATAACAGCAGCTGACTAAGGGAAATAAGACAAAGTGGAAAAGTATGTACATATGTAAACAGCTTATCTATGAAACTGCAGTTAAGGGTTCAAATAGACCAAATGTAACGTAATATATTGTATGTCGTGCTTGTCATACAAGAGGTATCGGAAGAATTTATTTGAGAGAAGAGTCCTCAGCAGTTCTATCTTTTTGTGACACTTTCGTCTGTTGCAATTATCCAACAGATGCAGGGACGGAAGGACAAAAATTAACTGTCGGTTTCCGGTGTAGATGCCTCTCGGAACTTTCTGTGATGTTCTCTCTGCCGAAGCATCAGTTTGTCGATGATTGTCACAGGAATTAAAACTATCCGTAGAGGAGAGAGGAATCTTTTTATCCAGGTTTGACTCCTCTAGATCCAGCGTGTTCTGTCTCTGCCCAAGCGCATTAACAGGGTTACCTCATGAAGAGTGTCACTTCTCGCGACAGTCATTTACGATAAAGAAGCTAACTACAGACTGTAGCTTCACATGACTGCTTTGAGACGCATCATACAGTGGCACAGGCGTATCGGCAGACAGCTGAGGACCTGAACAACAACTATGAAGGACAGCTGAGGACCTGAACAACAACTATGAAGGACAGCTGAGGACCTGGACAACAACTATGAAGGACAGCTGAGGACCTGGACAACAACTATCAAGGACATAACCCTGGTTCATGATGTAATGCAGGCCACGGAAGAAGCTGGTTTAACCCGACCAGAGTGAATGCCGTTGCAACAACAATAACATTGTAATATCCTTGGAGACATTCAAAGACAAGCCAAAGAATGCATGACCATGGGAGGTTGGAGGTTAAGGAAGGTTGATGCATAGAGTCAGACAGTGTGTCAATGATGAATATAGGTCTACAGGTGTGAGAAAATGCCTTTTTACTAGAGTTGGCTGCTGCTGATAGGAGTGAAGATAGAGATTCAGATATAAAAACGATGGGGATCAAAGAAAGACGTATGATAACAGCTGTTCGCTGTGGCCAATCAAATATTGCGTCGAGAGAATCCTTACAACTAACATCACAAAATGAGAAAGAACTCTTTATATTTGGATTTGTCTGACAACAAATAAACTATTATATCTGTTATAAAGTGGCGTTAAATGTGTTTTCACTTGCTGATTTCCGTGAAACCTAAGGTACCGATGGAAGATCAAACCAATGTATAGAGTCCACTGAATAAAAATATATATGCTCTTTCACAAGTAAGTGAGCACTCTTTATTTCTCCTATAACACTGAATTACACTAGATATTATTTATTTATATATACATATATATATATATACAGGGTGGCGCAAAAGTCACGCATTAGTTTGAATCAGTAACAACTGATTCAAACTAATGCGTGACTTTTGCGGGATTGTTTGGTGAGCGCTTAATTAGCAGATTTTCTGATTTTAACTGGCCTTCATGTTCACCGGATTTAACAGCCCCTAACTTTTCCTTTTGGGGTTATCTTAAGGAAAGGGTATATGTGAACAAGCTTACAACGATTCAAGAGCTTAAAAACAATATCAGACATGAAATCCAAGAACTAGAGGCAGTTATTCTAAGGAGTGTAATGGAAAATGCCCTAACTAGAACCCATCTTTGTGAGGCCGAAAATGGTGGCCATTTAAAGGATATTATTTTTAAAAACTACTGCAACAAAATTACTAAGTAAATGTATTATTTATCAGAAAAGCCTAATTTCAAACCAATGCGCGACTTTTGCGTCACCCTGTGTGTATATATATATATATATATATATGATAAATTAATAAAGTTCAAATATGTTGATTAAAATGAACTTGAAACAATTACACATTTTTATCATTTATTTATTTATATATATATATGAATGGAAGAAGGAGAAACTAAATCATCAATAAAGTCATCAACGTTTCATCTTCATCAAGAAATAAAAAGGTTATAAACGCAAGTACATTACTTGGAAATAGTATGTATGTATAGAATGTAAAAATATTTATGTTCATCTTCTGGGCGAAACATGGTCGACTAAAATAAAAATGTGTAATACGTATTCCCACATCATATGGTCTCCCAAAGACTCATAAACCGGACATCCCTATGCGCCTTATAATATCTGGGATTGGCAACACAACGCATAAAATCGCACAAGCCATTGCCAACATTCTAACCCCATTAATAGGCATTATTAGCAATTTCCCATTTTAAAAACTCAGGGGACCTATTAAACAAAATAAAAAATATATAAACCCACAAAACAAAACTATGCATAGTTTAGACATAGCATCTCTATACACCAATGTCTCCATCAAGAAATGTTTACATTTACTTCCCTTGCACCTAAAAAACATCAAAAAACACATTCGTATTACATTTTTATTTTAGTCGACCATGTTTCGCCCAGAAGATGAACATAAATATTTTTTACATTCTATACATACGGACTATTTTCAAGCAATGTACTTGCGTTTATAACTTTTTTATTCTTTTAAACCATCCTGAGGAAGTCTTTGCTTGATGAAGACGAAACGTTGATGACCTTATTGATAATTTAGTTTCTCCTCCTTTCATTCACATTATGTTTGGAATACTATTTCCATTTTTATCATATATATATATATATATATATATATATATATATATATATAAGAAGATTTAATGAATTATAAGATTCCAATTGTTCAAAGAATTAGAACAACAAGTCTATTATGGCGTACGGTCGTTTCCAAAACATTCTGGAAATACTTAATTTTATTTTTTAATTTTTTAAAAAACCAACAAAAGCTACTCCAAAACGTCACTTCATCAGTGCCTTTAGCACCACATCTTACAGAAATTCAAGGAAAAAATAACAAGCTCGTCTCAGAGGAACATCCATTGGAAGGAGGGCGTACATAGACCAATATTGGAAAAAGAATAAGTTACAGATATAAAATAAGAATATAAAGATAAAGCTGATAATGATAATAATAAAACCTTATAAACATTATAAAGATTATTAAGAAAAAATGAAAATAAAAACAAAAGTAAAGAGTAAAAATAAAAATAAAATATGATATAAAAAATAGAATATATTAAGGAAAAATAAAATAAAAGGATAGGAAATAAAATAAAAAATTAAATAAAAGAATAAAAGTAAAAAGAAAAATAAAAGAAAATAAAAATATAAAAATATATAAAATATATAAAAAAATATATAAAATAAAGAATGAAGTATAATAGAGTAAAATACAATAAAAATAAATAAAATATAAAAATAAAATAAAGTAAAAAATAAAAGTATGATAATAGAAATATAAAGGAATACGAATATATGCACAATATAAAAATACATACATATACACACATACATATATAGATATATATATATATTCATATACAAATACACATATATACATAAAAATATATAAGAAAATAATAATAATAATAAGAAAATTATATATATATATATATATATATATATATATATATGATAAATTAATCAAGTTCAAATATGTTAATTAAAATGAACTTGAAACAATTACACATCGGGCTATTTAATACCGAATCGGGTCATTTTGGTAAATGTGTTTATGTTTAAACTTCTTTATATGTTTAAGTATTTATTCATGGTGTTTGGTTTGGTTGTTTTGCAGGGAAAACTGTTTTTGTTTTTGGCTTTGCAGACCATGATTGAGTTTTTCACAAGGGAAAGGAAAAAAAACATCAATGTTTGGTGCATTTTTGGTATTTTTTGTTTTTATAAAAAAAATTTCCTTTTTGCTAATCTGAATCTTGGCATCGCAAATTTCTTTTGGAACAATTTTAATTATTGTCGAATCAGTCAACCCTGAAGGATGTACGATTAGTATAGAAACACAAATTAATTAGTGTAGGCTGTTCTAATGTTTATAGAAATTATATATATATTCATGAACATCTGAGATTCTACAATGTGGTTTATGAAACCACCTGTAGCCTACGTGCAGTTAAGTAACAAACCATATTCCATATCTGTCAAGTGGACACTTTAATTGGTGTGCAACATATGACTAGCTTGAATTGCCAACTTTAATTGGTGCGCTTTTCACATAATTGTTAACATTTATTGGAAAACATTTATAACATTTATATTATTAACTTCATAGTATTTTACTGCATTTGTTCTTCAGAAATAAATGAAAATATAAAAATAACATTACTTTCAGAGTTAGGGGTCAATAGCTTCTCTTGACTATATATATATATATATATATATATATATATATATATATTAAATTAAATTCCCGAAACAGTTTTTCATTGTAAACAACTGATGATCCCTTAAATAATGTTAGAAGCAAACTAATATAATAACTGTAAAAACTAAATTGACTTACATGAGTGATTTTCCACTGAACGACCTGGGACGTAAGGTTTTTTTGGGGTTTTTTTTTTAATAGTTTTAATTGTTGAGAAACTTCCGATATATATATATATATTTTTCACCATCGCCTACAAGCAATACACTCATTCGACACCGGCTTGAAAGTATCGTTTTTTAAATCCATATTTGTAATCTATCGAAACATTAATCGTCCAGGAAGTTAGAGGTTTCACAATGCACACCTTGTTATACATCGAACTCTGACTGATAAACTTCATTCTTGATCTAAATTGGATAATTCTACACTCGGACTTCTATGCACACAGGATACACGAACTCAACTGACCACCGTCGAATAATCAGCTTCTTAACAACAACATTTGAGTTTTCTTCAAACATTTATGACTACCCTAACATTACGTTTTCTTCTCAACAAAAAAATCTTTATCTTTTGTTTTTTGTGTAGAAATTTTTCAAAGTTAAATGTTGCCGATAATATTCGCAGTTATATTACCGGCTTTTTATCCTCTGATGAAAAGAGTTTATCTTTGAAAATCCATGGATTAAGGATATGAAACTCCTTGCTTTGAACTTCTGATCTTTTGATAAATATTGTGTCTATACATTTTTTATTCTCATCTTTCATCTCTTGAAATTGATTGCTCTATTCAATATATTGAGCTTTATATTATTACGATAGATTATTATTAAACGATACATCACTTATATTTAATTTAGTATTTTATTATATATATATATATATATCATTTATCTACCTCCCACAAGGTAAGATGTGACACAAGGTCGGGAAAGTGGGATTAGATAAGCCAGCGCTCGAGAGGTGAGCACTCTGGCCATTTAAATTTTAAAAATTGCCTGAGCAGCCCTGTCGGCATTCCCCGGTAGGGGCGCCTCAGACATTAAGCAATAAGCTTACTCCTCCCCAAAGAGGGGAGGCAAAGTCTGGGAGGGTGGACCTCCTAGAACTGCACAGGACAGCGTGCCGTATCCATCGGAACAGATACTACACTTTGATCTGGGCCAAAAGGCCACAGATATATATATTTCAATTAATTAAGGGTTTTATTTTTCGATTAAGTAATGGTGAATGGGGGGACAAGTTCTGTGCACTATCATTTGCTATGGAGAAAAACGTTAATTATGAAATAAGACATTGGTTAGAAGAAACCCCATAATATGTCTAACCAATGAGCTAGCTGTGTAAGATGTTTTAGGCCTATTAAACTATGAACTAATATCTAAATCCTGTGAATTTTTAGTTTTTGTAAATTAGAAAATAAATAAAAATAATAATTATAAGATAATTAAAAAATAAATATAATAATAACGTATGGAGAGATGATATAGGAAATAATTTTGCATAATCTAGTGGAGATTAGCAGGTGAAAACTGATGGAGTTGTTTCCCTTTGAACATTAATTGTTTTGTTTGGATTAGAATCAGCGATCAAAAGGGATAGACAATCTGGTGCGTTAATTAGATAAAATATTTTTAATTTGAAAATTAAAAAAAAAAACTAACATTTTAAACTTTGAATTATTTTATTCTACTTTATTTCTGTTTTTACTTTTTGTTTTTGTTTGGATTAGAATTGGCGATTAAAACGGATTAAAAAAAATTTTTTAATCAAAAAAAAAAAAAAAAATTTTTTACTTAATTTTTTTAACTTTTTAAAACTAACTTTTTTTCTATTTTATTTTACTTGATTTCTGTTTTCTTCGTTTAAGAGAAAGTAATAAGAATTATCTAACAGCATCGCAGTTGCTGACTTTCTTTTTTGGGTGCGGACGCATGGTTTTTAATGGGGTTGGCTCTAATGATTGACCGTTGTTTCGTATTAGTTTGTTTTAAATAAAAAATACTTAATTAGGTTTTCTCATCATTCAGATTATTAATTGATAATTACAAGCTTTTAATATGAATTATTCTGATTAGCCTTTTGAGCTTTATAGTGGATGTTTTTCTATTTCAGGCTTTGATTGATACTCGGGGGGGGGGGTGTCTGACTGTTGTTTTTAACTGAAATCACTGTGGTCGGACTACCGCCACCGGATACTTGATGTTATTTTTTTTTGGGGGGGGGGGTATCATTTGTCTTTACTGCCTTTTCCTTCACGTGAGTCTATTCCATGCCATCCTGAATTATCAGAATTTTATCAGATCTCACCTTTTGAGTCTTCAAGGTTTTTGGAATCTTTTCATAGTTCTTTTCTTCTGCCTTTGGACTGTGAGAGTTGTTTCTACAACCCCACCATATATTTCTATCATTCCCTGACCCGACTGACGGAGGGACTTTCGAACTGTAATTTTTGTTCCATCCGCCAAGAAACACAAATAGATTAACAGAAAAACTGATGGCTTTGTATGTAAGACGAAAATGTAAGTGCGGAAATAAAGAATTGAAGGAACTGACATAAATTATGTCTTTGGATTGCTTTTTGTATGGACCTTGGAATTGAATTAATATAATATAATATATATGCTCTGAATTTTGTAATAAATCCTCATTGAGCTTGTATTTGGAAATTTTCGTATACTGTAAGGAATATAAGATCAAAAATATTTTCCTGATAAAAACCCCAAAATATATATAATATATATATAGGTCGTCATCAACCGATCCCCTCCATGTCTTAAGCGGCCTATCGCACGGTTTTAGGCCATCAACATACCCCACATTAACCTTGATGGCCCAAGGCTGCGTGGTAGGCCGTTTAAGATATGGAGAGGATCAGTTGATGACACAAGTGAAATGGCGACAGGAGAAATTGGAAGTGATTCACGAAACGTCTAACCTCAGCATGAGACACAACGTAGAAAAATGAAAATAATAATAAATATAATCAATAGTGAGCATTAAAATTCACTTCGCTTTAACACTTTACTGCAGTTTCATGGTTGTATCGCTCATCAGAAGTGTATTGGTATGAAACAAGATGGATGACACTGACGGAGATGAAAGTTAGATTATGGATGGCAGATTTGCTAGTATAGATTTTAGCATAGGTGAATGAGTCCAGTCCCAGTGACCTTGCCGTGTGTAAAACAATAAATTATTAGAGAGTATTCTGTAGTGATCTGACATCGGGGGTCAGAAGGGCAATATACAGATGTCATGTCACGTGGGACTATGAGGGCAGAGTTAGATTTCAAAAATAAGTTTCCAAACTGAGGCAATTTAAAGTTTTGTCCCAATCAAATGTTCTCCATTTTTTTTTAGGAGGGGGGGGGGGGGGTGGACTGGATTTTCCCTACATTAAAAACTGACCATAGAAATTTATAAAATAATGCATTTTTAATTTTAAAAATATTACAGACGTTTAGCCTCCTCACTAGAGCAGATTAGGCACAAGGTCAGCTTTTAATGTAGGGAAAATCAAGCTCCCTAAAAAGGGGCATTCTGGATCGGGACAAATATTAAAATTACCTCAGTCTAGAAGGAAAATTGTCACTGACTGCAGAGGTGTAATATCAAAACAGATACTACACTTTGCTCCTAGCCTGGGGAGGCAAAATTACTCAAGTCCGCTGATTTTTTTTAAAATGCATATATTTCGTTTATTTATTAAAATTTTGTAAATAAAAGAAAAACGCACCCTACATTAAAAAATAAATATTTCATATACCCCCCCCCCCATTTTCTTAAAATACACAGCATAAAAAATAGAATCTTCTGCATTTATTAAAACGTATTGTAAAAAAAAAAAACGCATACTATAAGATTCTATTTAATTTTATGATGCATTCTGCTCTCGTGGGGAGGCAAGTAAATAGTGACACAAAAACATTTTAGAACGAGAATTCTGCAATGTTTTGTTTAAGATTACTCGTTTTCAATACATTTATTTATTATTAAACTTTTTTGTAAATAATAAATAAAACGCACCCTACATTAAAAAATAAATATATAATATATACCCCCCCCATAAATATTACCATGTTTTTAAAATATATATATATATATCTCTCAAACAATCGTAAAGTATTTTCGACGCTTCCATGTTTCGTTTATTTATTAAAAAGTTTTGTAAATAGAATACACGTGTGTGTGGCAAGATCAACCGGAAGACACCGGTGAAGACCCAAAGGCGTTGCTCTCATTGTATCATTTTTCTGTATGGTCCGAAAATTTTAAATGATTTACAAGGATTTGATTTAAATCTTTTTTTTGTCAAATAAAAGATTTTTTTTTAAAAATACGAACCCTTTTTTGATATTCGATGCTACTTTTTCTCGAAGTCCTTCTTTAAAAACACTGATTCTGTGCCAATCCGTTCGGGATACAGTCTCACCTAGAAAAGCAGCAAAAATACAATAAAAATACAAAATAAATAAAGTAAAATTGTCCGGATTCAAAGAAATTTCCTGCTAATAAGCATAAATAAAAAAAATATCTTTTGAAATATGGTGGAAAAAAAAAATATCTTTTGAAATATGGTGGAAAAAAAAAGAAGATCTTTTGAGATATGGTGGAAAAAAAAAGAAGATCTTTTGAGATATGGTGGAAAAAAAAAAGATCTTTTGAAATATGGTAAAAAAAAAAAAAGATCTTTTGAAATATGGTAAAAAAAAAAAGATCTTTTGAAATATGATGAAAAAAGAAAAATCTTTTGAAATATGATGAAAAAAGAAATATCTTTTGAAATATGATGAAAAAAGAAATATCTTTTGAAATATGATGAAAAAAGAAATATCTTTTGAAATATGATGAAAAAAGAAATATCTTTTGAAATATGATGAAAAAAGAAATATCTTTTGAAATATGATGAAAAAAGAAATATCTTTTGAAATATGATGAAAAAAGAAATATCTTTTGAAATATGATGAAAAAAGAAATATCTTTTGAAATATGATGAAAAAAGAAATATCTTTTGAAATATGATGAAAAAAGAAATATCTTTTGAAATATGGTGAACAAAAAAAGATCTTTTGAAATATGATGAAAAAAGAAAAATCTTTTGAAATATGATGAAAAAAGAAAAATCTTTTGAAATATGGGGAAAAAAAATCTTTTGAAATATGGTGAAAAAAAAATCTTTTGAAATATGGTGAAAAAAAAAAAATCTTTTGAAATATGATGAAAAAAAAAAATCTTTTGAAATATGGGGAAAAAAAAATCTTTTGAAATATGGTGAAAAAAAAATCTTTTGAAATATGATGAAAAAAAAAAATCTTTTGAAATATGATGAAAAAAAAAAATCTTTTGAAATATGATGAAAAAAAAAAAATCTTTTGAAATATGGTGAAAAAAAAAAGGCAATACACAAAAGTTCTAGGACAATCTAATGAGATACAGGCATGCGGTAAAACACTGCTTTTTTAAATATTTGCTATACTTCACACTGCAGTGTCCTGTTCGTCTTGGATGCGCTCCTTTGATTAGTAATCGCTTCTTCCTTCTGCCGTTGACACAATCAACCGATTTATGTAGTTACTCAATCTGAGCGTTTAATGCATATGCAAATTGCATCACATTCAGTTGCGCATATGCAAATTGCATCACATTTAGTCGCGCATATGCAAATTGCATCAATCTACCACAATCCTAGCCCATCAAATCTTCGTCAATAAAAATCACAGCCAGACGTTAATTAGAGGCTTGGGATCCAATCACGCCGAAGTCCGAATTGTCTATACCGCCAGTTTTTCTCTCAGTACCTTCACCGCTACATATGGATCCTTGTTTTTTGATCGACCCAATGTTATACACAGTTTCTTTTCATATGTTTTTTCTATGTTGATGTCTATATCACCTGATCGTTCAGTGGCCATTTTTCTGTGGGCCAATTGAAGATCTCTTGCGTATGTGGACTGAAAGAAATGATGACTGGACGAGACTCACCCAGTCGTTGCCAATTGCAATTGAATAACACAGACAATTATGACAACATCTCGTTCTTTATTCATACCATGATGACGAAAGAATGGAGACGGCTTATTATCTATTGCTACATCTTTAAACAGAATTTCCCTTCTGCATTTCCAAACAGGAACTGACCCTAAAACTCCCACCTAGGTTTTATTGATCATGTCACGTTTACTTTCGTTCCTTGGTTTCCGCTCTCATATCCTTATAAGGTAAGAATATTTGATACTAGCTGTCCCTACCTGGCGTTGCCCAATAGTGTTTTTATTTGCAATTCTACTCTAATAACTTCTTCCTTGGACTGTCTGCCTTTGGAATTCCCCCTCCACTCTCCTTACTATACCAACATGCATAAATTTAAATATTATATAAACAAACATCTTGCTGCCCAATTCTCTATTCAAGTTGCCCCATAAATCATTAGTATGCCCTTATGCTTTAATAACAATATGTCTTGTTTAGCTCGGATAAAAGTTAACATTTTTTTTGAACTATACAGATTTTTTTATATATATTTTTTGTTCCAAACAAAGGTAAGAAACTCTGTATTGACGAATAAAGAGTTATATCCTATTTTTTTTTAATTGACAGAGTACCAAATTTCGTTACTATAGCGACACCTCTCATTAGAACTAATTATTTCCAAGGAAGATAACTCTGGTTTTTACATCATTTCCACAAAATCGTTAAATTTAACTTTACTGAATTTTCGACAGTAACTTCCTCTCGCCATTCCTTGGAGGAACTAAACACTGCCCAATATACAAAACCAAGATGAATAATAAACCAAATAAAAATGAATCTTAAAAACTGTCAAAAGTCTCCTTCTGTGCTACCTGTAGCATGTATCTTGAAATTAATAAAAAAACTATATATATATATATATATATATATATATATTTTTTTTTTTTGAGTACAAATGTCTTTGTGTTTAATAATCATTGTCGAAAAGCCCCCATAACGGATCTCTACAAGACAGATGTCGATCAGTCAAAAGTCTTCATACATCATTTCCGAAAAAAAAAAAAATGATCCAGTATGCAGGAAATGTAAACAAAAACATTCATTAAATATCATCAATATTTCTATCACATAACATACATAATAATCTGTCCACTGCTTAAATACAAAAGAGATAATCCGTCCACTGCTTAAATACAAGAGATAATCCATCCACTGCTTAAATACCAGAGATAATCCGTCCACTGCTTAAATACCAGAGATAATCCGTCCACTGCTTAAATACCAGAGATAATCCGTCCACTGCTTAAATACCAGAGATAATCCGTCCACTGCTAAAATACAAAAGATAATCCGTCCACTGCTTAAATACCAGAGATAATCTGTCCACTGCTTAAATACAAGAGATAATCCTTCCACTGTTTAAATACCAGAGATAATCCATTCCATGCTTAAATACAAGATAATCAGTCCACTGCTCAAATACTAGAGATAATCCGTCCACTGCTCAAATACTAGAGATAATCCGTCCACTGTTTAAATACCAGAGATAATCCATTCCATGCTTTCACATTAAGGATGATCCAGTAAGAATTATGTAAGTTTCTTTATTTAATTATTAAAAATTCTTTATTTAATTAAAATTAGAAATTCTTTAATTAATTATTAAGATTATTAGAAATTCTTTATTATTAAGATTATTAGAAATTCTTTAATTATTAAGATTATTAGAAATTCTTTATTTAATTAAGATCATTAGAAATTCTTTATTTAATTATTAAGATCATTAGAAATTCTTTAATTAATTATTAAGATTATTAGAAATTCTTTATTTAATCATTAAGATTATTAGAAATTCTTTATTTAATCATTAAGATTATTAGAAATTCTTTATTTAATTATTAAGATTATTAGAAATTCTTTATTTAATCATTAAGATTATTAGAAATTCTTTATTATTAAGATTATTAGAAATTCTTCCACTCTTAAAGTTAAAATATTTTTGTATTACATTCAGATATTCAAATTCCTTACCCGACATTTTTGTGTAAACAAAACTCGTAGCAAGTGACAAGATGGCGACCGGGTGACTTTCTGTTCCCCTAATTTCAGCATCGCGTCCGATTCGTCCGATAAGATTGATCTGGTTTAAACCTGGAAGAATTTTAAGAACGGAATAATAAAAGTTCAACCCGTAAAGAAAATAAAACGCAGAAAAAAAGGGCATCACTCAAATTGAACCTTAACAAAATTGACCTCTTTAGTCCTTCATCATTGGGACTAAGTATAAATTTGACACCCTAGTTATTGTTAGCTGAAAGGAACAGCTTTAGCACAACACCCGATTTTATACCACTCAAATACTACGCCTTCAACAAGACTGACCAATCAGAATGTGTATTATTTCAATTATTCTCATTTTGGTTGTTATTTTCACATTTCGGCCGGTGTAACCTCTGATCTGCTTCTGGTGCACATTTTCGAATATGGGAATCTGGTGCTTGTGCTGTTCAGCGGCCGTATTAAAAAATTATTTTTTTATAAAAACAATATTATATACTTATTCAGCGTTATATTCTTACTCACTGTACAAAAAAGTAGAAAAAATTATCCACTAGAACTTTAATTACAAGTATTTTTCCATTCTGCGTATCATAACAGTGATTCGTTCACTAAGCCTCCATCTTCTTTCTTAAGATTTCGAATTATCTGCCCTTGAAATCTTAAGAAAGAAGATGGAGGCTTAGTGAACGAATCGCTGTTATGATACGCAGAATGGAAAAATACTTGTAATTAAAGTTCTAGTGGATAATTTTTTATACTTTTTTGTACAGTGAGTAAGAATATAACGCTGAACAAGTATATAATATTGTTTTTATAAAAAAAGAATTTTTTCGTAGGCCGCTGAACAGCACAAGCACCAGAAATCTTTATGACGAACTCGGGGAACCTATACAGAATTTCAAACTGAACCCTTTATTTAACCCACGCAAGTAGATTGTTCTTGTTTCATCAGCCATGACCGGATAGGAGTGTTATTTTTCTTATGTCATTCGTAGTTATTATCGCCCGTAGTAAATTTCCAGAAGACTGTCATTTAGAACAGATTGTAACCAACACCTTTAACCGTTGTGCCATGGGATTACTTCTACTCTGCCATGATTAATGTAACAAGAACAATCCACCCATAAAAGGAAAGTAGAAAGTGGACCATGGGTTTATTTTCGGCAGCCTCGTAACTCTCGCTTCCCTTATTTTGTCCTTTAGTCATCATATTAAATGAGCGATGTTTCTGACAAAGGGAGAAGAATTGCTGTTTTCTGTGTCTGAATCTAACATTTATCGTTGGCTAGGTTCTAACCTTGAAGTGGAAATTTTTTTTTTTTTTAGCTCCTTACATCAAATGGCTTCATGCCTTGGTCTGAAATGATTTCCATTAAGGAAAAAAAAGGTTCGGTTCAAAATTCCATATAGGTTCCTGAGTTCGGCAAAGATCCTAAGTTCGAAAAGATGCACCTGAAGAAGGTCAGAGGTTACATCGACCAAAACGTTGTGAGAATAACAACCAAAATTTAAGAAGTCAGAAGAATCCAAAGTTACCATGGAACCATGTATTTGAGTTTTTTTACTTGAAACATCAATTCAAGCCATAAATGAATTTCTTTTTGTCAGTTTCAAGGCTTCAAAAATACTATCAAATTTTAAAGTGTCACACTATCGGAAACAAGTCAGCCATTTTAATCTTTTGTTAATAGTTAATAAAAAACAATTTACTTTGTGATTCTTTGAAATTTGAAAAGTATTTTGAAGCATTTAAACTGTCGAATAGAAACTTGTTTCTGGCATTAAAATAACATTAACTTAATAATTAGTTATAGTTTTATAACAATTTTGTTGAATTAATAATTTAAGGACCAAACGTAAATTTAACTTTCAAAATCCTATTTAAAAAAAATATAAAATAAATAAAATAATTTTGTAAAAAAAAGAAAAAAACACGTCAATTTGTTCAACACTTGCACACGTGTTTCAACAGATTTGATTTTTGTCAGTCAGGAAAAGCAGTTGAAAACAGTGCGTAATGTAATTTGAGGACAGATTTCTACAGACACAAAAATTTCTACATACACGAAAATTACTCTTAGAAAAAAATGTCTTTTTACTGAAAAATGTTTTTGAGGCTAAAAATATATTGTTTTGTAATTTTGATCATTAAAGTTTTCTTCAGTTTCCACATTTTTTTTTTTATTACTTTAATTTAACCCAAACAAGCCAATTGCCACCTAGACGTAAGGAATACTGTTAATTAGGGCCATACCTACATGGGCATGCTAAGTGGGGAGTTGTGCAGTGAGATGTTTGTTCACGTTACATTTAAATGTCTGTATGTTGGTACAGACAAGGAAACAGGGGGCAGGGAGGGAATTCCAAAGGCTAGTAGTTCGAGGAGAGAAGCTATTGGAGTAGAAAGCCTTCCAGAATCTGGGGACCTCCACAGTGAAGGGGTGGGATTTAGCTGATTGTTGGGTCGGTCGGGAATATTTACATAGCGAGGGCATCAATGCAGCAAGTTCGTCGGAACAAATTCCGTTAAAGTACTTGTAAAACAAGCACAGGGGTGCAACATTGCGGCGATGAGAAAGGAGCTGGAACTTGGTAGATAGTGTGAGACCTATTAGATTAGAGGTTCTTTTTTTGGACCCTGTTTAAGAGGGAAATGCTAGTGGTTGGTGCACCAGCCCAGATGTGGCGACAATACTCCATGCATGGGCGAATAGTGGCTTTGTAGAGATATAGGATACTGGTAAGTGAGAGAAGTTTTCTAGCCCGGTAAAGGGAGCCCACCTTCCTTGCACCATGGCTTTTACGTAAGGTATGAATGAGTTTTTAATAATTAGCATATTTTTTCTTTTTATTTTTAAATATAACCTTGAATATATATCGATTATTAAAAAAAATGATATTTTGTAAAATTGTAATTTGAATTGAACACTCGAGTTTCAGGCTATGACGTCATATATCGATTATTTTTTTAAATCTAGAACTCGGAAGTAATCTGAGTATTGAAACGAACCAGTTGTCCTGTTTGCACGCTATGTGTATTCTTTTAATTTTTATTTTTTTTACTTCATTTTTTCGTGATTTCTAATTAAAAAATTGTTATCATCTAAAAATTCAAACGTGAATGACAGGATCAGGTGGTCCTTGTTCATATCGGACATTACTCAACCTATGGAGCATTTTAAGGATTATTTAGTGTGATGAGTGTGCTCATTAACCTTTTTCTCAACTAAGCTCTATACTTAGTAGTCCAAAGGATTGAGATCTGGGGAGCTAGGAGGCCAAATGTTAGGGGTCATGTGATCATGAAAATGATGCTAGATTTTTATATTTGTTGACGAAGCAATTTTCCTTTACATTTTATAACATAAAATAACCTTTACTTATCACATAAGACTTGTATCTGATGTTTTCGTGGACAACATTTCGGATTGCTATATTCAGACTTTAAATAATGATATGTGCACCTCTTCATATTATGTGTACTCATAGGGGCTGTCATTGATAATCCTGAAATATAGAAAATATAAAGTCAAATAATATTCCTGCGATAGTAAAAATAACGTATGTCTTCAAATACCATATGGACCCTATATATATATATATATATATATATTAGGGGAGGTCGATTTTGAAACTGTAAATTATCGCACTCGAAGAAAGTTGCCAAATAATGTCAAAAGTTACCACAAGAAATATTTTTCTTCAAAACTTTGTATTTATTTGAGCATTGCAACTTTAAGATCAAATAAATCGAGATTTTTATGACTGCCTAGATTTCACCGGCAGATGTGTCGCCTTAAATTAAACCCGGGTTTTAACAAAAAAAAGTAATACATTACTTAATAATAAATATTTTAAAGTTTATTATTCCTTTTCTTAAGAAATTAAATGTACATATTCAAATTAAAAAGGAATAAAACACTATAATATTTAATGTTATATATAAATAATTATTTGTTTACATAGGCGTTTTATTTATTGGATATTTTTTATGGTATTCACCGGTTGAAAATTCAACGGGCGAATTTGAATTCCCGTGTTGATTCTGTGTTTTGTAAACACTGTTTACACATTTAATTATCACAAATATATATTGAATTGTCGAGCGCTGGCTTATCTAATCCCACTTTCCCGACCTTTTGTCACACCTTACCTTGTGGGAGTTAGATAAATAAAAATAGTTCAGCCAGGGGGTTTTACCCCACCAAATAAACCGGTATCGTCCGGGCCTTTGGGTCTGGATTCACGCCCGTCTATTGGGGCTTGTCCGTCCTGTGCAGTTCTAGGAGGTGCACCTCCCAGGTTTTGCCTTCCCTCTTTGGGGAGGAGTAAGTTTATTGCTTACTGTCTGAGGCGGCCCTACTGGGGAATGCCGACGGAGCTGCCCAGGCAATTTTTAAATGGTCAGAGTGCTCACCTCTCGAGCACTGGCTTTCTCATCCCACTTTCCTGACCTTGTGTCAATCTTACCTTGTTGGGGGTAGATAAATAAAATCTAGTTCAGCCAGGGGGTTTTACCCCACCAAATAAACCGGTATCGTCCGGGCCTTTGGGTCTGGATTTACGCCCGTCTATTGGGGCTTGTCCGTCCTGTGCAATTCTAAGAGGTGCACCCTCCCAGGTTTTGCCTTCCCTCTTTGGGGAGGAGTAAGTTTATTGCTAACTGTCTGAGGCGCCCCTACAGGGGAATGCCGACGGGGCTGCCCAGTCAATTTTTTAATGGCCAGAGTGCTCACCTCTATAGCGCAGGCTTATCTAATCCCACTTTCCTGACCTTGTGTCCCATCTTACCTTGTTGGAGGTAGATAAATAAAACTATTTCAGCCAGGGGGTTTTACCCCACCTAAAATATATGTATTGGAGTTGATGGGAGAATGGATAAGGACACATTGATGTATAAGGAAATTGTGGATGAAAATAGACAGAGAATTATGAAATAAACTAAGGGACCAGAACACCATTTAACTTTTACAAAAGAAACACCATGTGAAAGTAAATATCTGACACATAGAGTTCTTCCTAATAGTGGTGCAACAGGTGCTGTTCATGCAGATCAAGTGGTGGATGTTTTGCATGAATTCCACAGTGAGAACAGTATCAAGGCTATACTTGTTGACAACACTAATACCAACACAGGTTGCGAAGGTGGAATGGTTGCAATTTTAGAAAAAAAACTTTTTAAAAATCTTCACACAATTGGTTGCTCTTTGCATCATAATGAACTACCTTTCAGAGCCCTTTTTAAAAACATAGATGGTTGCGCAAAGGGCCCTACAACATTCAGTAGCCCTCTGGGGAAATTATGCTCAAATGATTGCCATGATTTACCCCAAATATCATTTTCCACTATTAGCAATCCTGTAGAGTCAATTTTTAAAATTGATGAAATACATGATCTTAGTTCTGAACAAAGACTCCTTTATGAATACACAGTAGGTATTTCTAGAGGTAAGGTTGACTCTAGATATGCCTCCTGGAAAATTGGTCCTTTAAACCAAGCAAGATGGTTAACTTTGGCCATCAGGCTCATGTGTTTATGGACTCGTGGTGCATACCCACAAAGGCACACAACAAAACTACACTATGTAGTAAATTTTATTGTAAATGTGTATGCCACTTCTTGGTTTGAAATTAAAAGAAATAGTCAATTCCACAATCAGTAAGTGCACATTTTTAATATGATCCAGAGGATTAAGGAACAGCCTCAAGAAATCCAAGATATCACATTTAGAAATATACAAGGTAATACATTTTGTTTACTGCCTGAAAACTTTCTATATTCCATGGTTAAATCTGAGGAGATTGAAGTAAGAGAAGAAGCTTTAAAAAGAATTTTGGCCATTAGGTAAGTAATATTTATTCATATATCTCTGACTCAATTATTTATTCCAATTTATAGAATGATTTTTAAAGATTTTATCTAATTTCACCATAATTATTAAAGCACTACAGATTGGAATTTTTTAATAATTCAATTAATTAATTTGTTCTTTCAGGAGTGAGGAGTCAACCAGAAAAAGATTAAAAAGAATACTACCTATTAATTTTAATGCCACACATTGGACACAATTAATAGATTTAAAATTATGCGCCATTTTTGAACCACCAATGACAGAAGATTTTACTGAATCTGAACTTCGAGAATCGTTGATGAATGAAACCAAGCTTGACTTGCCAGATTTGCCCTCACATTCTCAGGGTGTGGAACAGGCAGTTAAGTTAATAACAGAAGCTTCACAAACTGTATATGGTTTTGAAGCAAGGCATCAACACATTACAGCCAAAGTTTTGAGTCAGAAATTGAGACCAGCATTTTTGTCTAAGGGGTCTTATATGGAGCAATTTGACTCTCTATATTAAGCTCCATTAAAATAGCGTTAGGTTTTTCCTTATTTCTTTGCTTGTTATATTTTCACTTATAACAGAAAAAAATCATTTTTTTAGGTATTCAAATATTACTGTTTAATTCATAACGTTAAAAGGTAGTTTACAAAAGCAGATACTGAAAATGAGGGGGGGGGGCAAATTTTCAATTTGAAGATTTCTTTAATTCATATCATTTTTATAAAATAAAAGGACATTCCTTGATTTTAAATGCTAAAATTATTTGGTTTTCACACCAATATTCAAGCAAATCTTGCAAAAACGAGGAATTTTCAGTATATTCTTGTCTACGATCTTTGATACAAAACGCTCAAAAAACCGCTGAAGTTTTTTATCTAATTTTTTGCATGAGTATTTAATAGGTCTATATACAACTTTCGGTACGTGCCTTTTTTTAATATTTAAAAAAAAGTGTAAAATCGACCTACCCTAATATATATATATATATATATATATATATATATATATATATGTTCAACATCTATATTACTATGAGAGACATGTGTCTGTCTGTTCACTAACAACATATACGTATATATATACATTTTTGCATGGCTGTGTGAAATATATATAGGGGTGCAAGTTTATGTGATTTTTTGAAAGCTTACCAAAGCATTCCGTTCAGGAACCCAATCAACACTACAAAAGATTTTTTCATTCAAAAATCACATATAAATGCTCTGTACCCTGTAATCAAGTATCATTGAGCTTGTTTTTATTGGACTAATCCTGGTCTTCACTGAATAATCTTTTTTCTAAGTGAAAAATCCAAATATATATATATATATATGTTTTCCTCCTACCTCTCACCTGGGTATTTTCAAGACTAAGGTAAATAGGCATCTCCTATCTTTGCGATAATTTCGTTCTTGTTAGCTCTTACATCAAGTGGCTATATATATATATATATATATATATATATATATATATATATATATGAGAAGAATGTTGTAGTTCGCTTGGAGCATTGTGTATAGTGTAAGAATAATATTATTTTTTTTTTGAAGGCGATAACAATGCGTTGTTAAAGTGACACATACGACACGTTGAAAAGTCAATAATTTTCAAAATTTTTTTATTTTTTATTTACCAGTGTATCGTGACCGTGGTGTTGGGTTGGAGTGTGTTCTTTTCATTATTATTATTTTTTTAAATTTTCGAGGGTATCCCTTATCCTGAGAATAAAATAAATACTACCACTCGTTGGAGTGTGTTTTTTTTGTTTTTTTTGCCAAAAGCCGGGGCCGGAAATGTTGGTTTGTTTTTAGTAGCAGGTCCGCAGAAGTTTGTTTATTTATTTTTTTATAAATTATTATTTGCTATTTTAACCGTTGCTGTTTATTTTGTTAGTAAATATACTGAGTAATTTATTTTTTATTTATTTATATTTTTTTTTTTTTATATAACGTTGTTTGTTTGGTTAATAATATACTGAATAATCATTATCTCGGTGGTAGAGGCTGATAACTCGTGTGAGTCAAGCTTTGTTTGTGGGAGTTATGTCCCTTAGGGTATATATATATATATATATATATATATATATAACTTCTTTGTAATATAGTAGGAAAAATCCCAGCAGGGTGCTCGATTAATTAAGAATTAAAAATTAAGAGCGTAATATTTATTTATTTTGGTACAGCAAAATTAGTACAACATTCGTACCGTCGGTTTCAAGCACAGAAGGACTTAGCCATTCGGCTCTCTTCAGCTTCTGTTGTCATCCTGAGAATCATGAGATAAATACGGTTTTGTTTTTAAATTCCTGGAACAGTTTTTCATGGTAAACAACTAATGATTCCTACAATAATATTATGGCTAGAGTAAATTCTTGGACGCAAACTAATTACAAGAGATTACTTGACTAACTAGCAAATGAATTTTCCAAAGAAGTACTTGGAACTAAACATTTTTTTATTATATAATTTTAAAGGTGTAAAACCTTCCAAGGCTCTCTATATATATAACATGTTAACAAATCCTGATTGAAAGTTTTGTATTGGATTATATTGGTGGGATTATATTTAAAACAATGCATTTATGTCTATCACATCTGATGCGTTGTTTTATAATTATCTCTAATTTGTTCCAAATTTAGAAGAAAAACATATACATACACAAAACATATACATACACAAATCTAACTTTATCTTCGTTGGTCTGGTTTAAGTAAAGTTAAAACTAGTACATGTTTTTCTATATTTGTCACTCTGATATAGACCGCTGGAAAAATGATTGGATCATTCTACCGTCCCAGAATGCACCTAACTTAGGATTCAATCCTCTACATACGCCTTGAGTCTGCTCTCGGCCTGCCAAGCCAGCAGGATATCCAATGAAACTTCCTGATATTTGCATATTGGTTCTGAAAAAGGACATTTTATTAATTAACTATTATTTTTTTGTTAGATTCCTGAATTGTTATTTATGTTGGATATTTTCCCCCCCTTTTTTTTTCGTTTAAGTTTAGTATTAAATAATTAATTATAATTAGCATTAAATAATTAATTATAATTAGCATTAAATAATTAATTATAATTAGTATTAAATAATTAATTATAATTAGTATTAAATAATTAATTATAATTAGCATTAAATAATTAATTATAATTAGCATTAAATAATTAATTATAATTAGTATTAAATAATTAATTATAATTAGCATTAAATAATTAATTATAATTAGCATTAAATAATTAATTATAATTAGTATTAAATAATTAATTATAATTAGTATTAAATAATTAATTATAATTAGCATTAAATAATTAATTATAATTAGCATTAAATAATTAATTATAATTAGCATTAAATAATTAATTATAATTAGCATTAAATAATTAATTATAATTAGCATTAAATAATTAATTATAATTAGCATTAAATAATTAATTATAATTAGCATTAAATAATTAATTATAATTAGTATTAAATAATTAATTATAATTAGTATTAAATAATTAATTATAATTAGCATTAAATAATTAATTATAATTAGCATTAAATAATTAATTATAATTAGCATTAAATAATTAATTATAATTAGCATTAAATAATTAATTATAATTAGTATTAAATAATTAATTATAATTAGTATTAAATAATTAATTATAATTAGCATTAAATAATTAATTATAATTAGTATTAAATAATTAATTATAATTAGTATTAAATAATTAATTATAATTAGTATTAAATAATTAATTATAATTAGCATTAAATAATTAATTATAATTAGCATTAAATAATTAATTATAATTAGTATTAAATAATTCATTATAATTAGTATTAAATAATTATAATTAGCATTAAATAATTAATTATAATTAGCATTAAATAATTAATTATAATTAGCATTAAATAATTAATTATAATTAGCATTAAATAATTAATTATAATTAGCATTAAATAATTAATTATAATTAGCATTAAATAATTAATTATAATTAGTATTAAATAATTATAATTATGTATTAAAATAACACTCACCATCAATTACAATAGATTTTGAGGGATTAAGGCTATATAAATTTGTTTGGATTATTTCAAATAAGTACTGTTGTCATATTTGGGCTGGTGAATCTCTGTCCCATTTCAGGGTTCTTGATAAGGTGCAGAAACGTATCTGTAATTTGATTTGCCACACCCTTTCTTCTTCTCTTCACCCTCTCTCTCACAGACGTGATATTGCTAGTGTCAGTCTTTTCTATAAGTACTATTATGTCATGTGTTCGTCAGAATTGTCGGATCTA
Source organism: Sepiola atlantica (assembly GCA_963556195.1). Taxonomy (NCBI): domain Eukaryota; kingdom Metazoa; phylum Mollusca; class Cephalopoda; order Sepiida; family Sepiolidae; genus Sepiola; species Sepiola atlantica. The sequence continues at coordinate 129,383,824 of OY744518.1, forward strand.
TTTCTTGCTTCCTTTGTTCCAACTCGTTTGATTCGTTGGTCTAGTGGTCTCCATCAATTTGCTGTTTTGATATCTTGTTGTAATACAGCTTTTTATTGCAGTAACTTCTTTCCAAGAACTGCAAGCTTGTAGAAACTCTCTTCCTGCTGACTGTTTTCCTCCTACATATAACCTTGGTCTTTTCAAGACTAAGGTCAATAGGCATCTCGTCTTTGCGATAATCATCTTTCATTTTTGTTAGCTTCTTAGATCAAGTGGCTTCATGCCTTGTCTGGAGCGATTTCCATAAAAGAAGCATTTTTTTAAAGCACCCCCCCCCCTCCAAAAAAACGTGTATGACTATTTAGCGTTGAAATGTGAACTATCATAGGAATGATCCTCTACTTATTCAAATTGTCCTAAGGAGGGGGAGGGGGTCTTATTTAGCTTTTTTTTCTCCCCGAGAAAGGAGTATTAGAAGCTCGGCTTAAAAATATTTACCTCTGATTTTACCCGAGAGCTAAACCATTGGCAAATTGTTAAATATTGATGTGGGTACATTCGCTAGTAGATATATAAGCTAGTACGCATTAGCTACTAGACTGGATGCGTTACAGATGGAAAGGTCAGCAGGGACCAAAGGATTGACCCTGCTGTGTTGTGAAAAAAGGAAGTCAATGATATTTAGTCAGATATGATGTCAGACATGGCCAACAGAAAGTGGTGGTCGAAGTATCGTCAGTCTTGGTGGAAACTTCAATGAAGCAACACGTATTATGTTATTTTTTTTTATTACATAGTTCACCCTCAAACAAGGCAGGCCACCACTGTAGACGTAAGGGGTTACTGAGAATTAAGGTGTAAGTTTTGGGGGTCATCCTAAGTTGGGAGCTGCGCAGCTGTTTACATTAGTTTTAAATTTCTGCATGTCGGTACAGTCAGGGAAACAGAGAACAGGGAGGGAGTGCCAGAGGCCGGCAACACAAGGAAAGAAGCTATTGGAGTAGAAGGTTCTCCGGCATCTGGGAACCTCCACAGTGAATGGATGGGACTTAGCTGATTGTCGGGTTGGTCTAATGTATTTACGTCAATGAGACACTAGAGCAGCAAGTTCATTGGAGCACAATCCATTGAAGTACTTGTAAAACAGGCACAAGGATGCAACATTGCGGTGATGGGACAGAGGCTGGAGCTCTTATAACAAAACTATGATATAATTAAGCTATGCGCTTGAAACATAATTAATTCTCTCTCACATTTCATCTTTCAGCCACCGGCCAATCATTTGATCAAATAAATCCTTCATCTTCTAAGAACGTATTGTTCAAATTAATTGCATGACAATTAATGTAAGAAGTATGCCAGTGATCTTTTATTTCAGCTAATTGAAATATCCTTGATCCCGAGGAGGAAGACAACAATACAGGCAGGCAGGCATGGATTTAATTTGATTGAAAAAATTAAGACTATAAAATGGATGGCAAGGGTCATCTTTATGATGCCTTCTGCCTATGTAACAAAATGACAAAAAATTATAACGATTGACATTTTTTTCTATTGACTTGTCAAAACTAGTATGTAGGTCTACTACAGTATTCACATGCACTGTACTTGAGGAGAAAGGAAAGGGTTGGCATCTATTAGGCCAATCACATTTGCCCTGCTTTTGGGGGAGGGGGGGAACAATAAAGTAGAATAAAAACTAAACTCACATTTCTCAAATCTTGGAAGATTTGCAGCAGCATCGCAATAACGGACATGTTGTGATTGAAAGCATTTCACCTGTTTTAAAGTCTGGAAATAAGTAAAGTCTTGAAATAAGTAAAGTCTGGAAATATAATCTGAAAATAACAACACAAAAGGAAAACAAGCCACAAGAAATGGAAACCCAAAAAACACTTATTGATTTATTGGTACTTTGTTAGATTGAGACCCGCGCTAAAAGTCCCTCGGCGGCGGTGCTTTCCGGCGGTTTACGGTAAATGCCGAAAAGCCCCGAAGCTAGACGATTAAGCAGACGACATCTAAGCATTAAAACTGAATGAAATGCTGAATGTGCAAACTGGTTGAATCACGATTGCAACATGAATTTTTACATGGTATCACTGACGTCTGCAAACGAGACTGCCCTAACCCTAATTCCTAGCCCTAACCTGACTGCCCTAACCCTGCATCCTAACGAAATAAATAAAAATGGTAAAAACAAATAGTTAACAAAAAAAAAAAATGTAAAAAAAAACCCCACTTGATTAACTTTCTACTGTTATTTCTTTGTTTAAAAAATATTTCTTTTGTACAAATGTTTAATAAGAAAACATTTTTTTTAAAATTTAAACACTTATTTGAAACTGAAAAAATTTAATTTACTATCAACCTGCATAGTTTTTCAGTTTGTAAGTATTTTTTATTTTAGATTTTTTTTCGTACTTGTAATGTAATGTATTTACCTTACTGAAACTGTTTTAAAGTTTTTCTTTATTTTAAAATAAGTTCACCAGTTTCGGAAATGTTCGGTGAAACTTGTCATTGATGACGTAAGTACTGATATTTTCTGGGATCTCAATTAGGCAACTCTTAACGGACAATCAATCCATCTCATTAGCCATTGGCCGATACATTAGTAAAAAAAACAAACAAAATAAAACATGTCGATGTGAATAGTGGTGCCAGAGATAATAAATTTTTGGATACAAAAAACAAACCTTCATTAACCCTAGGTCCGGCTGACAATATGAATTAAAAGACAAAAAGGGCACTTGTATAGATCGGGTACACGAGCCGAAATTTATTTTAGAAGAGTTCCAATGATGTAAAGGACAGATAACTCTCTTTTAGTATGCAATTTCTCCGAAAATGGAAAATATCCATTTTTTAAATAAGTCATGCAAATTCAATTAATAGAATATTTTTCGAAGAAATAACAATTTGTGAAAATCAACAGTATATTGATAGAACATTTATTGAAGAAAACAGAATTTGGGAAAATCAACAGTATATTTTTTCATTTCAAAACGAACAACCATCGGTTTTGGTTTAAAACATTTTTGATTTTTTTTTATAGTTTAAAAAATTCATTTTTCTGGGTTTTTTTTCTTCTCTTGATTTTTTTTTTTTTTAACGGGATAGAATTCAGCAATTTGTTCAAAAAGACTCTGCGGGGGGGGGGGGGGATTTCTGCCACCACATAAATTCTGATAAATAGGATTCCACCATTTGCGTGTGGGTCCCACATTCTAATTTGTTCCTCCTCTTGGCTTGTTGCCACATGCTTTCCACATGATTGGTTGTTGCACGTGTCGAAGGATCGACAAAATTATACTTAAAACCCGATTTAGTGTCCTTTTCATAGCCACCAAAAACCCAAAGTTGTGGAATACGGCCGGTAGAAATTATGTACTTAAAAAAAGAGAGTTGTCTGCCCCTTCCCTCACCATTGGAATTCTTCTAAAATAAATTTTGATTCGTGTACCCGATCTATACAAGTGCCCCAAAAGAGATGGTGCTTCGGCACATGTTCGTCTTTTCTCACAGTCCGTTTTTCACAACTTTTTAATGATCAGTTTTTTTTTCTTTTTTCGGTGTACACTTACCTATCAGGCTGCTAGAGAATTCCGGGGTTTTTGGAAAAAAAATTCAAATATTTTACATTTTAGGACCGGGGATCAGTTTCCAATGTTAATTCAACGTAGACTGATCCCCCACTTTTTGACCATCTCAATTTTTTTAAAAGTCTTTTTCGGTGTAGAATTACCTATCATGTCAGTAGAGAATTCCGGAGTTTTTGGAAAGAAATTTCAGAAAATTTAGATTTTAAGACGGGGGATCAGTTTTCAATGTAAATTCAACGTAGACTGATCCCCCTCTTTTTGACCATCTCAAATTTTAAAAATTATTCTTCTGCTTACAATAACCTATCATGTCGCGAGAGAATTCCGGAGTTTTTGGAAAGAAAATTAAAAAAATTGAGATTTTAAGACCTAAAAAGTTGTGAAAAACGGACTGTGGGAAAAGACGAAGAAGACTGATCCCCCGTCTTAAAATCTCAATTTTTTTTAATTTCTTTCCAAAAACTCCGGAATTCTCTCGCGACATGATAGGTTATTGTAAGCAGAAGAATAATTTTAAAGATTTGAGATGGTCAAAAAGAGGGGGATCAGTCTACGTTGAATTTACATTGAAAACTGATCCCCCGTCTTAAAATCTAAATTTTCTGAAATTTCTTTTCAAAAACTCCGGAATTCTCTACTGACATGATAGGTAATTGTACACCGAAAAAGACTTTTACAAAAATTGAGATGGTCAAAAAGTGGGGGATCAGTCTACGTTGAATTAACATTGGAAACTGATCCCCGGTCCTAAAATGTAAAATATTTGATTTTTTTCTCCAAAAACCCCGGAATTCTCTAGCAGCCTGATAGGTAAGTGTACACCGAAAAAAGAAAAAAAAACTGATCATTAAAAAGTTGTGAAAAACGGACTGTGAGAAAAGACGAACATGTGCCGGTGCTTCTGCTGTTTCACAATGACATACTAAACCTCTCTTTTAAAAAAAATAGCTAAAGAAATGTATAAACTTTGTTATGTAGTTGAAAAGAAGACTGTACACCAAATATTACGCAAATTCATCCAATATTTATTAAATTAAAACTAACAAACGATTTTATCTTTCAGTAGCCATTTTGTAAACCAGTAAACAAAATTTGAGTTATCTCCCTTGCCTATTTCATTAGTGAAAATGTCTAACGATACGTAAGATCGTTTTTCTTTCTTTTTCTTATAATTTAATAAATACTGGATGAATTTGCGTAATTATTTTCAGCTACCACAATACATAACAAAGTTTATACATTTCTTTAAATGTTTTAATGTCATTGTGAAACTGCAGAAGTATCAAAGACAGAAACGGTGCATGCGCACTTGCGCAGTGGGTCTAACGGATCGTTAAAAGTCGATTTCAGATGGTTAAAAGTCAATTTCGCTGTCCATGGCATTGTTCTCAACTTGTTTATAAAGGTGGCGATTACTTTGTTTCCCCGTCGTGTTTTCATTTCGGCGGTCCCGTGTACGGTCAAACTTGTTAGTGCTTTGAAGTTTTTTTTGTTGAAGTAAAATATGGTTTAGGTACAAAAATAAATTATTTGAAAATAAATTTAACTCTAAATAATTTGGGTGACTGAAATAGGATTTAATCAAAGTACCTACTTACCCCCCCCCCCTCTTGACGAGGGTAAATTTTGACACAAGGTCGATTTTTAATGAAACGAAAAAGTCAAAACAAAACTTGAGAATTATTTTTTTTAGTACTTATGCAGTTTACGGACCGGACTGAAATAATAACGTCATAATTTAGAAACCCATTCTTAACATGGAGAGAAGGAGTTTTGTTAACTCTTCTGTACTTTCACCTAACAATTTAATAAAATAAAAGATACCGTAAAAATTCAATATAAATTTAATTAAACCCTATTTTTAAAAAAATATCTGCATAAGCACCTTTTTTGCAAATTATTGTAGACGGTACATTAGTTTTATGATAAAATTTATGGTTGTATACAAACCTGAAGGAAAGCTCGAGAAAACATTCTAAGTTCTTTTTGACGGAATTGACAATAAATCGACAATTCAAAATAAAAAGGTCAAAGGATTTGCATCAAACGCACGTGTTCTTTAGAAACAGCGCGGAAAAAGTGACAAAGGGAGATAATTCGGAGAGGAAACAATTTAAGATCGACTCAAAAAACCGGTGCTTAGTAATCTTTATACATTGGAAAAAAAAAAGGAAAAGGAAATATATCTATCTATTGCTGAGTTTGGTATTATTGTAGATTAACGAGCCGGGATCAAAGTGTAGTATCTGTTCCGATGGATACTGCACCCCATAGACCGGTATTGTTTTGTCCTTCAGGTCTTGATTTACGCCGTTCTATGGGTTCGCCTGTGCAGTTCTAGGAGGTCCACCCTCCCAGGCTTCGCCTCCCCTCTTTGGGGAGGAGTAAGTTTATTGCTTACTGCCTGAGGCGCCCCTACCGGGGAATGCCGACGGGGCTGCCCAGGCAATTTTTAATAGCCAGAGTGCTCACCTTCCCGGGCGCTGGTTTATCAAATCCCACTTTCCAGACCTTGTGTCACATCTTACCGCTGTGGGAGGTAGATAAATTTTATCCTCAACTACCCCCCCCCTCCCAATGAGATTCTACTTTTTTAGGCGATTACATGTGAACACACTGAAAAACTTGTCGGAAAAAGAACAAAACAATTATTTTAGCATTTAAAGTCGGGAATCAATTTCGCATATAAATTTAACGCAAAATGATCCCCATTTCCGAGCCATTCAAGCAGTTTAGGGGAATCAATCATCTTATTTTCTATTGAAGATAAATTCTATGAGGTTTGTTTTTAGGGAGAGGAGTCTACTTTTTTAGGCAATTACGTGTGTTTTATACAACCTTGCCAGTCGGACTTAAAATAGGTGATAAAAAATTCAATTAAATGCCCTAAAAAGTTAGAATGGCCCGAAGATAGAGGATCATTTTACATTTATGTACAAAACTGACCCTGGTTCCTTGGTCTTTTGCCTAGGAGCAAAGTGTAGTATCTGTTCTGATACTACACTTCATGTATTCTATCCTCGGTCAATGAAGGAGAAATTCTTCTAGACTGAGACAAATTTTATTTTTTATTTCAATCGAGAGTGCCCTTTTTGGGGTGGTGGATTTTCTCTACATTAAAAACCGACATTGTGTCTAACTCTGCCCTCGTGGGGAGGCAAGTAAATAGGAACTGATCCCCCACTCTAAATTGTAAAATAATTGATTTTTTTATTTGTATTTTTTCCGACAAGTTTTTCAGGGTGTTCATACGTAATCGCCTAAAAAAGTAGAATCTCATTGTATGTGTGTGTGGGTGTGTGTGTATGGAGGGTGTAAATCTATAAGTTTACCCTGGGCTTCTCAACGTTTGTTTTCCTAAGGCTTTTTTCCTATATATTGTAATCGCACAAAATACATGTTAAAATATTCAGTAAGTTCAAGATTAAGTCATGTTTAAAAAAGACTTCCATTTTAATTCGTCTAATTAGCTATGATTTGCAATTAACTGATCAAGTGACCCATCTCTTACTACGTTCTATCTATCACTTTCACCCTCTCTCAATGTATATTGTTTGTTTGACCTCCTCGCTATTATTTTATACTCTCTCTCTCTCTCTCTCTCTCTCTCTCTTTATTTATTAACCTCTCGTCGCAAGAAGATGTGGCACAAGGTTGGAAGATGGAGAGAATAAGTCAGCGCACAAGGGTACATTCTGACGCCTTAAAATTTGCCTGAGCAGCCCTGTTGGCATTCATCAGTGCGGGTGCATAAGTCAGTTAGCTCTAAACTAACTCCTTCCCAAAGCGAGAAGGTAACGCTTGGGAGGTTGGATCTCCTAGAGCTGAACACAACAAATACAACAGCCGTCACAATGGACCAATCTCTGTCGAACTGATTGTCGAGGACAGATCCTCGACTGGTATGATTGGCATAAGAAAGGCGACGGTTATCTTCGCCTCTCTCTCTCTTCCTCTCTCTTTCTCTTTCTCTCTCTTTCTCTCTCTTCCTCTCTCTCTCTCTTCCTCTCTCTCTCACTTTCTTTCTCTCTCTCTCTTCCTCTCTCTCACTCTCTCTCTTTGTTTCTCTCTCTCTCACTTTGTTTCCCTCTCCTTCTCTCTCTCTCATTTCTCTCTCTCTTTCTCTCTCTTTCTTCTCTCTCTTTCTCTCTCTCTCGCCCACTTTCTCTCTCTCACTTTTTTTCTCTCTCTTTCTCTCTCTCTTTTCTTCTCTGTTTATTAACAGACGAAGATAATAAAGAGACGAAAGAATAAAAGAGTGAAATAGTCCATTATAAACAAAAGGGAATATCATCTCATTAAGTAATACGATTTAACTTATAGCTGGATAGAGAGTGTGTGTGCGAGAGAGAAAGAGAGAAAGAGAGAGAGAGGGGGGGGGGGCTAATTTGGGATTTGTTCTTTTAAAAAAATTTTAGCTGGTTTTTCAAATTCACTTTTTCCCCGATTCAAAAATGTACCCCAAACTCAAAAGTTTCTTACAAAAGTAGTTGTACAACGAGCAGTTTATATTGTTTAAAAATTCCAACTAGCATTAACACCCGGCGTTGCCCTGGATTGAATGAGGAACCCGACGTCCAGCCTATAACTTTCTGTCATTACTAGCCAGCAGAGCGTTACCACTGTCGACCAAGAGAAGAGTCTGGCAGGCATGTGTACACAGTGTGATGATGTATGGAAGTGAAACCTAGCCAGTGAGAGTTGAAGGCATGTGTTGCATGGAGAGAAATATGAGAATAATACAATGGATGTGTAATGTGAGTTTTTAAGACAGGCTTAGTTCTGATGACCTCAGAGGAAGATTAAATCTCGACAGTATCGGGAGACGTGTGCAGAAGAGTAGACTTCGATGGTATGGCCATGTTGAAAGAATGGATGAGAGTTTGTGAGTTAGTAGATGTAGAACAGTTGAGGTAACAGGTTCAGTTTACAGGGGAAGGAAAAGGAAAACATGAGAGAAAATGACAAAATGGACCTGAGGGAAAGAGAGATAAATAAAGACCTGGTCAGAGATAGGTCAGTTTGGAAGTCAATTTTTTAAAGCTGTCCAATGCATGCCAGTATGTAAAACGGATGTTAAACCGATGATGATGATTATGATGATGATGATGATGACAACGACAAAATATTACCTTTTTTATTCTTTTTTTTTGCATTTTATGAAATGCAATTTTCTTAAGTGAGGCACAAGGATATTCTCAGGATTGATTGTGGATTTTACCTGCTGTCCACTTATAACAAGATTAGACATACATTCACCTTAACGTGAGGGTGGAAAAATCCAGCTCTCCCTAGGGAGCACTCTGGAAAGATACAAAAATAGCCGAGAATTGACTCATCAGAATTCCCCAGTAAAACCACCTCAGGCGCCTGGCAATAAACAACCCTCCTCCTTCCGGAATACCTGGGAGGGTGCACTTCTTAGAACTGAACCGAACCTTACTTCATTCGGACAACAAAAGATTGGACCCCCTTTGCAAACCAAACTCTAGAATCAGAATATTCCAAGAATTTCCCTCATATGAAATAGAGCAAAAACTGGTGGGAAGTAAGTCTGAGTGAGAAACTTGTTTCCTAGGCAGAGTTATCCCCCTTGTGAAAAAGAAAAAAATGGATTAAACTCCAAATCTTAGGCATGACCTTTTGGCTAAGATCAGAGTGTAGTATCTGTTCCGATGGATGCTACACTCTGTAGACCGGTACCGTCTTTGCCTTCGGACCTTGATTCCGCCGGTCTGAGGTATTGTCCCGTACAGTTCTAGGAGGTTCGCTTTGAGAAGGAGTTAGTTTATTGCTAATCATCTGGGAACGCCGATAGGGCTGCTCAGGCATTTTTTGTAGGCCAGAGCACGCTAATCCTGCCTAACCACACCTGACCTTGTGTCTAGCCTCCTGGAGAGGAGGTAAATAAAAATACTTTGATCTTGTGTCTAACCTCCTGGAGGTAAATAACTTGGCCTTTTGGCTAGGAGAAAGTGTAGTATCTGTTCTTATACTATACTTAATCTTTTCTGGCCTCGAGAAATCCCTTTAGAAATCCCTTTAGAATGAGGCAAGTTTTATTTTTGTCTCAATCCAGAGTGCCCCTTTTTGGGGAGCTGGATTTTTCCCACATTAAAAGCTGAACTTGTGTCATAGTCTGCCCTCGTGGGGAGGCAAATAAATGGGGACGCCCCAATCTTGTGGTGAACACACGATTTTGTTGGGAACTCTCGTGCTACCATGCGGTCAAGAATTAAGACTAGATTTCATACACTTTAGCCGTTCAGACGTCTCACCAAGCGGACTAGACTTGGGCACATTGATTAACAAATTTTTCATGTCTTTGTAAGCATTTAGAGAAAGAGTGATTCTCTCCTTTTCACCTAATTTACATAGTGTGACCATAGACACGTATGTAAATTAGATAGCAAAATAGGATTTCTTACTTCTTTTACATTATCCATTAATATAAAAGAAACGTCTATTCAAAATGCGCGCTTAGCAATGATTTTATTTATCTTCCTCCCACAAGGTAAGATGTGACACAAGGTCGGAGAAAGTGGGAAAAAACCAGCGCTCGAGAATTTGAGAACTCTGGTCATTTAAAAATTGCCTGGGCAGCCCCATCGGCATTCCCTGGTAGAGGCGCCTCAGGCGATTAGCAATAAACTAACCCCTTCTCAAAGGGTGAGAAGGCACAGCCTGGGAGGGTGCACCTCCTAGAACTGCACAGGACAGATCAGACCGATTAACCGGCGTAAATCAAGACCCGGAGGCCCAGACAATACCGGTCTATTCCTAAACTGTAAATCAACGTTGGTTTCTCTAAGGTTTTATTCCTATATATTTTGATCAAAAAAAATACATGTAAAAATATTTTACGGTTAATATATTTGCTATTTTTGGTTATGCAAGAAAAATTTCTTTATAAATATATCTAGGGACGGGCAATGAAAATGAAAATAGTTTGTGTGGCTCTTCGTCAGCGCCTTTTATAACATCACATACAGAAGTCTCTTGAGAAGAAATATCAGGTTTGTAGAGTGTTCAATGCAATTTTTGTACAATTTATTCATGTAAACAAAATATGGTAATTCTGAGATTTCGTTTTTCACTCCGGCCCGCGATCTCCTTCCAAAAGTCTCATCTGGCCCTCACTCTGAAAAGGTTGCCCGCCCCTGATTTAGAGAAAGAGTGATTCTCTCCTTTTCACCTAATTTACATAGTGTGACCGTAGACACGTATGTAAATTAGATAGCAAAATAGGATTTCTTACTTCTTTTACATTATCCATAAATATAAAAGAAACGCCTATTCAAAATGCACGTTTAGCAATGATGATCTACTATTATTCCTAAACTGTGTAAATCAACATTGGTTTCTCTAAGGTTTTATTCCTATATATTTTGCTCACAAAAAATACATGTAAAAATATTTTACGGTTAATATATTTGCTATTTTTGGTTATGCAAGAAAAATTTCTTAATAAATATATCTGGGGACGGGCAATGAAAATGAAAATAGTTTGTGTTTAACACAAAAATGAATTCCTCAGACAAAATCCACCAAACATCAAAGAATTTTCATATCTTAATGAAATTCTAAGTATTTATTTGTAAATGAATGTTTATATAAAATATTTGTTTCTTGTTTTTAGCTTGTTCTATGGTTATAGACCCCCATCCCCTCCCAAGGGTTAGGGTCAGTTTATTTTCTAAGTGCTTCTTCACTTTGAAAAGATGAATTAAAAAAACAGAGGGTTTTAATTAAATTAAGGGGTACGAAAATACAAAGAGGTTTAAAGAAATTTTAACCAGAGGAGGTTAAAAATTATACTGTCTCAAGAGACCCTGTAGCAGTTACCTCCTCCTTTCACACATAACTACACCGGCTGGCCGTTAGGTGTCGCTTATTCACCGACAGGTGGTGCTGAAAAGCGACACCAGAGTTATCTGCCCTTCTTGGTATAAAAGCTGGTGTAAACACAAAAATTACTCTCTTTTTCATTCAACAGCCTCGCAGAGACGTCTCCTTGGCACCAGCTGGGACGCATCGCCGAGAACACCGACGAGGAACCTGGAAAAGCTCTTTCTTCTGCTACCGTCGTCTCACTCGAAGACTACTACCATCTTCACTTGAAGAAACCCACGGGCAGCCCGGAGAACCATTATATTTTTCCTCTTCCTCAACCGGACACCATCCAACTCTCTCTTCTACCTATACCAAACGGTATAGGTATCCTTGAGTCAATAAAACCCCTCTTTTTTGTTGCCTGTTACTTAGTTGTTCATTCAATTCATTTCGTGTGATAAATGTAAGGAAGGGACAAACTATCCCTTCCATTACAACCCTCTTAAAAGAAAGAAAGAAAAAAGAAAGTAATTGAAGACAGAAGAAAGAGGAGAAAACGAGTCTTGAAAAGACATTTCTATTGAATTGCATGTCACTTTTTTCACAGCTTCTTTGTTCGTCTTTTTTTTTTTTCTGATTTTTTTGTAATTCTTTTTTTTATATATTTTTGGTTATGAGATCCAAAAGCATAAGGATCTCCGACAAAAATGCAGCGAATAAAATGCCAGGCAACATAAAACTCATAAGAAAATGTACCTACTTACCTCACACCAACCATCCCGAATGATCTCTCGGTAAATCCACTATAAAATTCATACGAAATATCTTTGGTTGTGCTGAAATTTCAATTTTTTTTATTTGAGCCTCTTTAAACTGCTGAGTAGGACAAGAAAGCGCCGTTAAAAATCACCTGGCTTCCTTATTTAAAAAATATATTAAAATTGAAAATAGAAGCCTTTATCAATGCGAGATTAATTTATTTTATTTTTTTTATTTTTACTTTAATCTTATTAATTTCAGAATAATATTCCATCATCAAAGTTGACTAGTATTGTGTCATTTTTTTTGTTTAAAAAAATAAAAATAAACAAACTTTTTTTGTTTTTTGATATAATGTCCTTGTTATGGGTGCTATCCGCAAGGATGTTGTTGGCGGTTATGAATTCAAATTCTGACTGTAGAATGAAAACGCATTGGCATGCTCGAAGTTTAAGAAGATGGGTCATTCATTTAAAAGCATTGGTGGGTCAGTATTATAAAATTGAAAATAGAAGCCTTTATCAATGCAAAATTAATTAATTATTTTTTTACTTTAATCTTATTAATTTCGGAATAATATTCTACCATCAGAGTTGACCAGTATTGTGTCATTTAAATGACTGTCGGCATAGACGTTTTGTTCAAAATTGTTGGAATAAAAGTTTGGACAACATCAAAAGGTTTGGCATGTTTTCTGGGGTTTTTTTTGAGAAGGTTTCATGTTTATATCACGTCGGGATCACCAATTTAATTTTTTGGTTATCAGATGATGGTGAGTCTGGAAGAATGTCAGGATGAAGACAGCCGTTTGGTAGAGTTGACCAGATCCGGACGAATCTGACTGCAATATTGAATAAGAAAGAGAGTCATCATCTTCCACAAAAAACACCAACATCTCCACTAAGATATAAATCAACTTTATTTAAAGGGAACACTGGAATATAAAGAGAGTTGTTCGGCAAGATGGCTTTTGTTAAAAACAGAATGTGGTATCCTGGAGTTCCATCTCGTATTGCCACATTTGGCAAAGAACGAGAACAGGTTATGATGGTTTGTTGAGAACTGAATTATCTTTGGCGCCAAACTCTTTGAGTGCCAATTTTAAATTTGAGTCTGTGCAGAAATGATCTCTCACCTATGCAGTTACGTAAGTCTAGGCTTTATATAAATAGAGATATATCATTTGGAGTATTTTGCTTTTTGCAAAAGAAATTATAAAAGAAAATCTTCTGTGATAAACTGAAAAAGGGGAGAAAAAAGAAAGGGATTTGGCAAACATGTTGCCACCTCGACAGTTAGACCGAAGAACGAGACAAGAGGAAGTGGACTTCTGAGACACGCCTTTTATATGGGTGACCACGTAGCTAAATTGATCAATGGTTGACCATAGCATATTCACATGATCTTGAACTCTGCACATTAGGAAAAGAGCAATCCTAACGCAAGTAGGGTATCTTTTACAATAATCAACACAACGGAACCGGGGTTAACAAACAAATGTGCAACAAATAAATGTTACCAAAGGCAACTTAAGTTACTCATCTACTACCTGGATAAATTTATTTGTTTTTAAAAACTTATTTTAAAGGGTTATTTTTTGGTTCAAAACAAGTCGTACCCACTTTTCCATTTCCACGAGAGAAAAAACATGGTGGACACTGGGCCGGTCGATAGCGCACAAAAACTGAAACCTGGACAACAATATACTGTTAGAAATACATCCAATAAATGTCAAGAATCGAGCGAAAATGTATTGTTGACATTTATTATATGTATTGTTTAGTTTTCGATTTTTATCGAATTTCAAATCCTCGGCCATTTTGATTTTTTTTTCGAGTAGTCAACACTGACTGTTTTGAACTAGAAAAACACCCTTTAAAATAAGTTAAAACACAAATAAAATTATCCAGATAGGTAGATGAGTAACTTTACTTGCCTTTTCTAACATTTATTTGTTGCACATTTGTTTGTTTTTTTCACCCTTTTTTCGTTCTGTTGATTATAGTAAAAGCTACCCCGCAAGTATAATAGGGTCAGTGAAAGTGGAGAGTGAAGATCTGAATTAATTAGTTGAGACCATTCACCCCCTCCCCCCCATGCCACACTTTTGGCCTTGTGCCACATTTTGTGTTTTATTTTTAAATATCACAAATAAACATGACTGTTGAACAAATTAGTTCGAGATTACGCACTTACATGATTTTGACCGTGTCAACTTTGATACCTAATTGGATTAATATTTATTTTCATTATCGCCGACATCTTTTTTCTTTCTTTTCCTTTTTGCAAAGCGTGGCGGTCAACTCGACAATAAAAATGCTATTTCCAACTGAAGCGTGACAGACTAACGAAAACGCTATTTTAAACTGAAGCGTGACAGACAGGCTGACAGAGTTTCCCAATAAAGACATCAAATATATTATATCACTTGAATGCCCTAAAATGTATTTATATGTCCTCCCTTTGAGAGATGTTTTTATTAAGACATGTTCCCTTTGGCACTTGTACAAGTGGTTCTGTTGGCTCAGAATTATCAGGGAGTTATCTCCCTTGGACCAAATCCAAGTTATCTCCCTTGAATCATTATGAACCAACAAGAGAATGCAATCTTCTACTTCCGGAAAGCTAAAATATATCTAAATTTTAACCACGTACGAATTTACAAATCGTATATCCATCTCTTTCTTGGCTGGGTTTTAAGCCCGGAAGACATGGTCTGCCTGGCCTGCCATCTTTACATGGCTTTCACAACTCTGACGCCATTCCCGTCAGATCTTTTTACTGCTCGCAGAATCAGGCTCTTAGAACATCAACAACAAAATAAGTCATATTTACTTGTGCATAATTCATTACATCTCCCTCTTTCTCTCTATCTCTCTCTTTCTCTCTCTGTTTACCCTGGCAACACATGTTCTTTATTGGTTGTGTTGGGACAATTAATGTAGCCTTTCATTTTATAACTACGTCTGTGATTTTTCACCTCTTTATGTATCATGTCTAGTATATTCTTCTTACATTTGGAAAAGAAAAACTAATCTCTATATTCATAGAATTTTCTGACTACTTCTCGTGTGTCTGCGTGTCTCTCTCTTTTTCGTCTCTACGTGACTTACACGTTATAATTTTTTTTTATTTACTATTAATCGATTATTTATTGAAATCAAAAATGTAATAGCGTAAAGCACTGAAAAGGAACTTTGAAAAAATCCTATTTAAAAAATAATTTAACTACGAAATTTAATCCACCAGAATGCATTTCTATTTTTTTGTAAACAAGTCAGTCAATCTAATCTTTTGTTAGTAGTAAAAAAAATGAGTTATTTCATTTCAAAACATTTAAACTGGTTTTACAATTCTTAGCAGATCTTCATGTATTAAAACATTGAAAGTTTTGGAAGCTAGTTACATCCAGCGATTTTATGAATAGAGAGTAAAACAACATTAGCTTTACAAATTTCATAAACAAAGATTAAAACATTACCATAACAAAATTAGTTATAGTTTTATAACAATTTGGTTTAACTAATAATTTAAGGACCAAACAATACCGTAATAACTAAATTTAATTTTCAAAATCCTATTTTAAATTTTTTATATCATAGTTCACCCCCAAACAAGACAGTCCGCCACTGTAGACGTGAGAGGCTACTGAGAATTAGGGTATAAGTTTTGGAGGTCATCCTAAGTTGGGAAGTGTGCAGCGAGATGTCTGTTTACATTAGTTTTAAATTTCTGCATGTCGGTACAGTCGGGAAAACAGGGAACAGGGAGGGAGTTCCC
>OY744518.1:129404782-129477282 GCA_963556195.1 Sepiola atlantica
TTATTTTTGTGAAAACGGTGGGAAAAAAACAAGAATTTTTTTTTTTTTACATCTAATGAAAACCCATTTATAATACGTAAAAATAAAAACAAATTACATAGGTAAGTAGGAAAATATCTATTCTCGTCGTAGGTCAACTTCACTTGTTGCAAATTTATGTTTTTAAACCCTTTCTCGTTCTTTTTTTGGACCCCGTTCGCGCCTCTGCTGAGCGTCGTAACATATACCCACTAATTTTGTTATGGTAATGTTTTAATCTCTATTTATAAAATTATTGGCTGTAAATAGCTTCCAAAACTTTTAACACGCGAGGATTTGTTACGAATTTTAAATCACCTTCACTATTCGACAGTTTAAATGCTTCCAAAAGGTGAAGGTACTAATAGTTAACAAGGCCCCACCCCTCATGTTAAGAATGGGTTTCTAAATAATAACGTTAGAAACCCATTCTTAATATGCAGAGAGGGGTGTTTTGTAAATTATTCTGTACCTTCACCATAAATTTATATAACAAAGTGACCCCCCCCCCGCCCACTCTAAAATATTTTATGAATTTTTTTTTTTTTTAATTTATAGATGTTGTCGTGTAATCGCACACAAAAAATAAATAGAATCTCATTATTATTTTTTCTGTTGACAGCTTGGGGGCAAAGGGTAAAGTGTTATCATTTTTCTATTTTAGATCGCGTAGAGACTTGCCTAAAATTCAAGAACGTGCTTTTGTTTGTTATTGTTACTAAAACGATCACGTGACAAAAATGGTGGAAAACATTTTTTTTTCACCAATATAAAGGAGGTTTAATTATATTTGAATATTTTTTGTTGTTGTTTTCTTTACATTCACAGCAATTTTCTTTCACAATTACACTTTACGACATTCGATGATACCTAACTCCACGATAGAGTCATCTCTCTCTCTCTCTCTCTCTGTCTATATATATATATATATATATATATATATATATATATATATATATATATATAAACTTCTTTGTAATATAGCAAGAAAAATCCCAGCAGAGTGCTCGATTAATTAAGAATTAAAGTTAAAATTAAAAATTAAGAGCGTAATATTCATTTATTTTGGTACAGAAAAATTAGTACAACATTCGTACCGTCGGTTTCAAGCACAGAAGGACTTAGACATGTTGTCAACAGAAGCTGAAGCGAGCCGAATGGCTAAGTCCTTCTGTGCTTGAAACCGACGATACGAATGTTGTACTAATTTTTCTGTACCAAAATAAATATATATATATATATATATATATATATATATATATATATATATATATTATTAAATAAGATAAAATATTTTCTTTTAGATATGACTCTTCTCGCTGGCTAGAAACAAAGTGTAGTATCTGTTCTGATAGCACACTTCATCTTTTCTGTCCTCGTTCAATGAAGGAGAAATTCTTCTAGACTGAGGCAATTAAAAAAAATTTTTGTCCCAATCTAGAGTGGCACTTTTGGGGAGCTGGATTTTTCTCACATTAAAAAACTACCTTGTGTCTAACTCTGGCCTCGTGGGGAGGCAAGTAAATGAGGACTCTTCCCGCTGACCTTCGGGTTAGGATCAAAGTGGAATATTTGGGGAAATTTGAAGTAGGACGGCCCCTAAAGTAAATGCGGTATTGTGGCGACTAAGATGATTCTAGTTAAGAGTAGGATAGACAATTTTATCACTAGACCATTAGACCAAGGATGACCAACGACCCCCATAATCCCCACACTTTTGATGGCCTTGTGCCTAATTTGTTTTGAATGTAAATTTTTTCGATTTTCTACAAATAAATTATTCAAAGTGTAGTATATCTCCTGTTCTCGGTCGGAGGATAAATCTTTGTCTACTGGGGCATTTTCTTATTTTTGTTCCCAATTCAGTTTGCCCTCGTGAGGAGGCGAGTAAATAGGGACTCTTCTCGCTACAAAGACAAACCTAATCCATTACTAATGGAGATTTGGTATCTGTCTGTCTGAAGCCGAACCTATACTATTACTATCTGTTAATAGGACGCTGGGGTGACGTCACAAAACGAATCTGGCTGAAACGTTGCTGGACGGAGGAATGGCAGGCAGCAGATAAATCAAGGTTGCACAGATTTGTGGAGGACCCGGATAACCTACCAGGCATGGACCTCCCTCGCCGCCAGTGGACAATGCTCAACCGCCTCAGGACAGGTGTCAGCCGTTTCGCCGTGACCATGAAAGGATGGAGACTCAGGGACTCGGCTGTCTGCGACTGTGGTCACTCTGAACAGACAGTAAACCACATCATCGAGTCATGCCTTAAATATCGACCACCCAACAGCGAAGCAGCCGGCATAGCTGCACTAGACAAGAAAACATTAACATGGCTTCTCTCAACCGAGCTGGGGATCTAACAGTGAGATGCTGTGAAGCAAACGAAAGTAGAAGACTATCTGTTAATGCTCAATTTAGGAAGAGAAAAGGGTGATCACTGGGCAGATCGGCCCCCAGGCCCAGAGATTATTCCGCCCCAATCTCTAAGATGTTAAAAATAAAAGTGAAAATACTTTTCTTACTTTTGTTTAAACTTATTTATTTATTTACCTTTTTAATAATTTTTTTTAATAAATTCTTCGCTGTCACTTTGCTCACTGTAGATCTAATTGTAAAAGCCATGTATATAAAAACACCTGACAAAAATAACTCTATGCATTTAGCCTGACGATTCCCCCCGGGGATGAAACACGGGAGCCTTTGTGTAGCTTGATTGCCATATATATTTTCATTGCTTACTACCTAGCTCTACTTACGTATCGAGCACTGTTGAAGTAAATACTGAAAACTGACACATAAAAAATTATATCTCCTTATAATATTTTACGTGGATACATGAAGTACTAATATCATAATATTGCGGGAAATATCTCTTCTTCAGAGGTTATTATTCTGTTCAACTCGAGTCTTGTACTGTACAAAGATGGCGCCTGTAAAGGTCAGGTTCGCAGTCGACACATGTTGTAGGATAGATGTTTGAATAAAATTTGAATTTCTTTATTGTTTATCCAATTTTTATTTCATACATTTATTCATTGTTTTATCATATTAAGAGATTTTTATTGTTTTCTTTTTTCCTTTTAGTATTATTATTAATCTTTTTTTAGAAAGATGTTATAGTTTCCTTGAAGCATTGTGCGTATTGTGTAAGAAGTTGTGTTTGAAGGCAGTGCCAATGCAGTTTGGTAGAAGAAAACACCGTTGGATACGAGACACGGTAAACAAAATAAATGACAATATTGAAAAATTCAATAATTAAATATTTATTTACCAACGTAATGTAATCAGGATGATATGGATTGTGTCATATTTTTATTTTCATTTTTTAAATAATTTATAACTCATAGTTATTTCATGGAAGAGATTAGCATTGTTATTTCATGGAAGAGATTAGCATTGTTATTTCATGGAAGAGAGATTAGCATTGTTATTTCATGGAAGAGATTAGCATTGTTATTTCATGGAAGAGATTAGCATTGTTATTTCATGGAAGAGAGATTAGCATTGTTATTTCATGGAAGAGATTAGCATTGTTATTTCATGGAAGAGATTAGCATTGTTATTTCATGGAAGAGAGATTATCATTGTTATTTCATGGAAGAGAGATTATCATTGTTATTTCATGGAAGAGAGATTAGCATTGTTATTTCATGGAAGAGAGATTAGCATTGTTATTTCATGGAAGAGAGATTAGCATTGTTATTTCATGGAAGAGAGATTAGCATTGTTATTTCATGGAAGAGAGATTAGCATTGTTATTTCATGGAAGAGATTAGCATTGTTATTTCATGGAAGAGAGATTAGCATTGTTATTTCATGGAAGAGAGATTAGCATTGTTATTTCATGGAAGAGATTAGCATTGTTATTTCATGGAAGAGATTAGCATTGTTATTTCATGGAAGAGAGATTAGCATTGTTATTTCATGGAAGAGATTAGCATTGTTATTTCATGGAAGAGAGATTAGCATTGTGATTTCATGGAGGAGATTAGCATTGTTATTTCATGGAAGAGAGATTAGCATTGTTATTTCATGAAAGAGAGATTAGCATTGTTATTTCATGGAAGAGATTAGCATTGTTATTTCATGGAAGAGAGATTAGCATTGTGATTTCATGGAGGAGATTAGCATTGTTATTTCATGGAAGAGAGATTAGCATTGTTATTTCATGGAAGAGATTAGCATTGTTATTTCATGGAAGAGAGATTAGAATTGTTATTTCATGGAAGAGAGATTAGAATTGTTATTTCATGGAAGAGAGATTAGCATTGTTATTTCATGGAAGAGATTAGCATTGTTATTTCATGGAAGAGATTAGTATTAACAAAAAATTATGAAATTTCCGTAACTTTTAAAAATCCTGACTATTTAAGTTTTCATTTTCATTCGATTAAACATTTTCTTTTTTTTAAAAAACAGGTTTTAATGAATTAGTTCAAATTTAGTGAAATAGTGCATTTAGTACTGTTGTTGCATTTATTACATTTGGTGCAATAGTGCACTTAGTACATTTGGTGCAATAGTACATTTAGTACATTTGGTGCCACGTAAACACCTGAGAGATGACGAGCCGAATGGGGGTAGCCGATAACTTTGATACATTGCTGCGTCGTATTTTTTTTTTAGTTTTATTTTCGAGAAAGATTGCAAAATAAAAAAGAACGAACAAAACATAGTGAAATTACTGTTACCTAATAATAATAATAATAATAACGACGACGACGACGACGACGACAACAACAACAACAATAATAATAATAATAATACCTTTTCTTTCTATCAACATTTTGGACATTTTCTTTTCTTTTTGCCAACAGCTTTTTTTCCTGGCCAAAAGAAGTGACTCCCTCGCGAGATTCAACTCTGCTACACAGCTCTTCGTAATTAATTTGTTTTTCTTAGAAATTAAAAAAAATTGTCGTCTGGTTATTGACAGCTGATTGGCTAATCGCTTAGCATCTCTCTGACACCATATGCCTCAGCATTTCTCGGGTGGTTACATAGCATGCCTGAACGCTGCCGACGTGAAGTTCACGGAAACTGGTTCAGGATCGATAGCAGTACTCATTTAGTAAACATTCTTCAATATTGTCATTTAATCTGAAGTGCGGATGCATGACTTAACCGCCTACACACAGATTGACCAATTAAATGCGTGCACGCCAAGGAACGTTCTTTTCTACCAAATTTATTATATTTAAAATTTTACTTTTTATTTTTTCAATTTCATGAATAAATAAATATTTACTTTGCAGCTGGTAACTCCACGTATAGTTTCTCTATAGCGCCCTCCCTCTCACAGACTATCACTTTCCCGACCCGCCTCCCTGATCGTGTACACCAGCAAACCTCACTTCTCGACCTGTTCTTGACCTCACTGTGCGAGGCTTGTGTGACGAATGCCCATAGCCTGCTCAGGAACGCTGATCATTTTGTGATAATGATTGATATCACCTTGTCCTAAATCTGATGAGCTATTTCTTAAAATGACGAGATACTACAAGCAAACTGATTTTGATTCCATCAGAGATCAAATCAGAGATGCCCCATCGAGTGAAACTTTTTCTCTCCCAGCTAATCAGTGCGCAAATGAGGTAACTGACTGGGTCAAAGCAGGCATTGAAGCACATGTCCCCATGCAAAAATTCTACAGCAAGCCCCACTCTCCACAATATTTCACCATAAGTCAACTACGAATAGACAGAAATTTATAGCGTCAAGATGAAGCAAAGAGAAGATATACAGAGATGACCAGAAAATGTATTCAGTCGCAGAAACTAGGTACTCGTGATTTCTGGAAAATCTTCAATAGTGTGATGAACAATGGGCAATCAACAATTCCCCTGCTATCCAACCACAATGATGTCGTTTGCACGGCAACTGACAAGGCTGAACTACTTGCCTAGCGTTTCGCCTTAAACTCAACTTTGGACTCTGCAAACCACTCCCTCCCAAATTTCCCATTGCATACTGAAGCCACACTTGATGACCTGGCCATCACCCCATCTCATGTCCGGGACATCATAAAAAACCTTGACATCTCCAAAACATGTAGGCCTGATCTTATACTAGTAATAGTAATAAATAAATACTCTGCTGAACTGACCCCTATCCTCTCCAAACTCCACTACAATTGCTTTGCTGAATCTTGCTTCCCTGATAGCTGGAAAATTGCTTCTGTGGTACTAGTCTTCAACAATTCTGGAGATAGAACTGACCCTAAGAATCATCGCCCAATCAGTCTACTCCCCTTCTTTGCTAAAATCTTTGAATCCTTAATCAATGTAGCGATAGTCTGGCACCTAGTTAATGCTAAATTTCTTTCTGACCGTCAGTATAGATCTAGACAAGCACGATCTGCTGCAGATATCCTAACAGTCATCTCTGAATGCATATACCATACACTGGACAAGGCAGGTGAAGCTAGGATGGTAGCACTTGATATATCCAAAGCCTTTGACAAGGTCTGGCATAAAGGTCTTCTCATTAAAAATAATTCATATGGCATTACTGGACGAATATTTAATATAATTAGATCCTTCTTAACCAAAAGAAAGATCCAGGTTGTCTTCGATGGCTGTTCATCCAAAAAACATGACATAAATGAAGGTGTACCCCAGGGATCGATCCTTTGACCTTTATTGTTCCTGATTTTCATAAATTACCTCCCTGATGATATTGTGTCTGAGATGGGTATATTTGCTGACGACACCACGCTCTACTCTCGTCATGTGGGTAAAACAGATACTCACATATCTGAGGCAATGACTATATCCTTAGAAAGTGACCTCCAGTCTGTAGTAGAATGAGGTTACAAATGGATGGTAACATTTAATGCTGCTAAGACAAAGCTCCTCTCCTTCAACAACTACAAAAAATCTCTTCTACCTGAGAGTCTAACGTTCAAACGCCTCGACCTAACATTTACATGTAACATGAATTGGAACAAATACATACAAGACATTGCCAAGGCTGCTGCAAAGAAAGTGAGCTCCCTCTACTGTGCTAGAAAACTTCTCACACCTGACAGTATCCTATATATCTACAAAGCCATCATCCACCCATGCATGGAGTATTGTTGTCACATCTAGGCTGGTGTACCATCCACCAGTTTCTCCTTCGTAGACAAGGTTAAAAAAAAAGAGTATCTAATCTAATATGCCCCTCACTATCCACCAAGCTCCAGCCCCTGTCCCATCACCGCAATTTTGCATCCTTGAGCTTGTTTTACAAGTACTGCAATTGAATGTGCTCTGATGAACTTGCTGCTCTGGTGCCATATTCTTTTTATTTTGTGTTCCGGTAAGTCAATTATATGATAACAAATTCAGAGATAATAAATCTTACAATCAGTTTTCACACTTTAGAAGTATACAGGTCGGTAGAAAATTAAATTTGAATGCGTTTGGTGAGAGTTATTAGTTGTAATTTTTATTCCTCGGTTGTTATGTGCTACTATCGTTTGCCGGGGGCAGGAGGTTATCTTGGTATTGACACTAATGTGGCACAATCACTTGGACGGGGCTTGACCGGATCTTGGGAACGGCACCCAATGTGATACGACCGTTTGCCGGGTGTGTAGAACCGCATCCAATTGTATTTGTTGTTATCGCCAGTGAGCAATCATCGTTGGACGATAGTCATGGTTTGAGAGTGTGACTTAGTGTGTCCGATCCTTGGGGACTTTTTTGGAAGGGATCTTTCATCCTGGGAAACGGCATACACTAGCTCCCCAAGTGGCAGCGATAGGCACATCCCCTTAATGAAGGGGCTAATTATATCCGGCTGGGTATTTGGTCGGCTTGCATGCTGCGTCAATAGGCTGGACTGGCTGGAAACGAAAGCTTTTTGTAATGAGAGACAACCATTACTTTAAATATAAAAATATAAATTTTATTATATTTCAAAAAGAATTAACATTTTTTAACTCGAAAATGAAATAGTCGTGCGCACACGACTGGCTCCATGCTTGTCCAAAAGCTGACTGTTCTCAATCTCTTCACAAGAGAGAGAAAGAGAGAGAGAGAGAGAGAGAGAGAGAGAGAGAGAGAGAGAGAGAGAGAGAGAGAGAGAGAGGACACAATATACAACACATTGTTCTGAGTTTCGATAAATGTTTTGTTATAATTTAACAACCTGTTATCGTTTTCCAACACCTTTTGGATGACAGGTACTCTGATCTCTTGAACCCATCACATGCACCTGTCATTGAATTGGTTTGACACCTACTCCCAGTTTTCCAAAACATGACTAACTCAGGCGTATTAGCACGTTTGAATTGCAGAGAATTATTACACTTGTCTCCAAGTCTGGCACAAGGGATTGCAAACTGTAGTGGGAGCACCAGCTCCACAGAAAGGGTCACACATCGTTGTGCCACAGTTAACTATATTGCAAACCGATAATTGTTTAAAGGGACATTAGAGTCAGTTGTCGTTAAAAACTCTGATGGCACAAAACTAACTACTTTCAGTTTTGTAGTTAATTTTTTTCTGCCCTCTTCCCTTTTCATATATAAATAGATCAAAAGCGAAACGTAAGTAATTAGGGTCATTACGATTGCAATCAGAACCTGTGTGCAACGCTACGTTTCAGGATCTCCGAAGTGTTGCTTGATTTATTCACTAGCGACTTTGATTTGTTGGCGTGTTTTCGCTGCTTCAGGACATATTTTTTTAGCATTATCTTGGCTAGAAAAAAATATTGGGTGAACTAAATTATTGTAAAAAAATTTTTTTTCTTTTTCTAACTGAAAATATCACTATTCATAGGGAAGGGAAAACAAAATTTGGGGGGGGGGGGAGAGAGGGTAAAAATTTTTTCTTTTTTCTTTTTCTAACTGAAAATATTACTATTCATGGGGAAGGGTAAAAAAAAAATTGGGGGGGGGAATTTTTTAAAATTATTTTTTTGTTTTTTTAACTGAAAATATTAGTATTCATGGGGGAGGGTAAAAAAAAAAATTGTGGGGTGGGTTCAAAAAATTTTTTTTTTTTTTAACTGAAAATATTAGTATTCATGGGGAAGGGTGAAAAAAAAATTGTTTCCATTAACGGTCGTCTATTTTTGCTAGGCTGCCGCGTCACAAATAAACGCTCACCCGTAAACCGATGGAGCCCCAATCATATTTCTTGGGTGGGTAGGTATTGATTTTCTTTGTTTCTAACCAAGAATATTTTTAGTTAAAAAAAGAAAAAAAAAACAAAAAAAAACATTTTTTTTTTGTTTTAGACGACCGTTAGGGAGGCTATTTTAGCTAGTCCACTTACTGTGGGGAAATAGAGAAAGTTATATATTCGATATCTGTTTGTCTGAAGCCGAAACAATACTATTACTTCTATTAATGTACTATGTTTCAATGCTCAATTCATGAACTATCCTCCCAGGCACTATCTCCTCCTTTTTGAGGGGATGGAGGGGGGTGTTAATATAGCACCTGTTATGTTGTCATGAGATCATCCTCCCAGGCATTACCTCCTCTTTTGAGGTGAGTAGTGTAGTATCTGTTCTGTTGTCATGAGACCATCCTCCAAGGCATTACCTCCTTCTTGGAGAGAGGAGGGTAGTATTCGTTTGTCATGATACCATCCTCCCAGACATTACCGCCTCCTTTATAGGGGTAGTGTAGTATCTGTTCTATTGTTATGATACCATCCTCATAAGCATTACCTCCTCCTTTTTTTGGTGGAGGGAGTAATGTAGTATCTGTTTTGTGGTCATGATCCGATCCTGCCAGGGATTACCTTCTCTTTTATGAAGGGGTGTAGTGATATATTAGCAAAAGTATGCAACCTCTAGTCGCATATTTTTATCTGTACTACTGATAATAGTAATAATGATTATACTAAGGTGATAACTAGTAGTAAGTGCGCTGATAAAATATAGGTTAAGATTGGAATATCGTTCTGAGTTATTTTTCAAATTCAGGGCAGAAATAGTTTTGACAGGTTGTGAGTTATGACACTGATTGAATTTGTAAAATAAACATTTATGCTTTCTTGTTTAAAGAAATAATCTGTAAAGACAAAAACAGTTTTTTGATAAATATTATCAGCTGATCGAAAAATGGGGCGAGTAAAGATTAACACTGGGTAGCAAGAACGTCTTGTGCTTTTCTCTCCAGTGGGGCGCTGGCAGGGCTCACTATAAAGAAATGAGTAAGTAATGAAAGTAAGTGGTGTGGCCTTGCAGACCGGTAATAATCAAGACAAACGCAGTGGTATAATTAACAAAAGTGTATTAACAGAAGTGTTTACGGGAGTACGCGTCATGCGGTTGGGGCCATAACACAATTACCAAAAGTATGTTGCAGAAGATACGCATCTGATTCTAGGGCTATAACTGCCACCAATAACTGCCACAACGTTTAGTCGTAACTGTATTTATTGTGTCTTCTCTCTATTCACTGACCCTGGCAATACACGTTTTATCGATTGTGTTGGGACATTAATGTATTCTTTCTCTTAGTAATTATATGTCTTTGATTTCCACTCCTTTTTGTATTATTGTGACCTTGCTGGGCCGGTAATAATCAAAACAAACACAGTGGTATTATTAACAAAGTGTATTAACAAAAGTATGTTACAGAAAGTATGCGTCCGATTCTGGGGCCATAACTGCTACTAATTGCGGTATTTACTCTCTTCCTACTGCAGGAAGATGTGGCACAAGGTGGAAAGGTGGGAAGAGTCAAGCCAGCACCCCTAAAGAAGGAGCACTCTGGCCTTTTAAAAATTGCCTGGGCAACCCCATCGGCATTCCCTGGTTGGGGCGCTTCAGGCAGTAAGCAATAAATTTACTCCACCCCAAAGAGGGAAGGCAAGGCCTGGGTGGATGGACATCCTAGGATTACCTAGGGCGAATACCTCAGCCTGATAAATAAAAAGCTACCGAAATGGTTCAGTTTCTGCCGGACTGATTGTCGAGATCGGAACCTCGACTGGTATGTGTCCGCGATCACGACCAAGTGGCAAATGAATGCCACAAATCGCTGCAATGACGTTTAGATGTAACTGTATTTATTGTGTCTGGGTGAGTCCATTTATTCCTGAAAATAGGTACATCAGCTTACACCATAACAGTAAGCAACGTAAAATCTTTTTTTTATTTTGAGTCTTTATTTGTGATCAAACCTGAAAAAGAAAATATTTCTCAAAACGCTAGACGAATTCATTCGGCTGAAAAAAACAAGTGTGTGTTGATTTTCAGTTTTATGCAATGAAGATAATGGCCTCATGACACGTAACCATCGGAGGAACATTACAGACATTCGTAAAGAACATAAGGTACTACAACAATCTAAACGAATCTAATTCTTTTGTTCCCCCTTCATGAGTAAGTAGGGTATCAGTCTTTGATATATGAGTATTTAGGAGATCGGTTTAAAAAAAAATTAAAACACCTATTTGGACCAGAGTTATCTACCTTGGAGATATTTGGTTCTACTGCTAGAAGGTGCTGATGTCACGAAATTTGGCACTCTCGTACCCCACATGATCTTAAATTCAGGCTGGTCAGATGTTGTCAAACGCAATCTGCTTGTTGTTATTACAACGAGATTCACACTGGTCAGGTTGAGCTGGCTTCTTCCTTGGCTTGAACCGCATTCGGAACTATGGCATTTCAAGCATGGTAGTCCTGAGCAAGGTTGCATGAGATAGTTAACCAATCGCGATTCCATCGCCAAAGATCAACCACCTGCAAACCTGAGAGCTTAATCAAGTCCTCCTTGATGGTTGCTGCCCAGATCCTCAACTGTTCATCGATATTCATTCACATATTTTTATTTCGTCTCTCTAACAACTCACTATTAAATCATAATAATATTACTATCATAAATTAACTTTGTAAGGAGAAGATGATAGGATGAAAGGGGTTATCCTTTTATCTTCTCGTAAAGAAACGGAACAACGAAAAGTATTTCTGTAACAATAACAAAAAGGAGTTTTATTAACTCAAGGTTACCTATACCGTTTGGTATAGGTAGAAGACAGTGGGACAGTGTCCGTCTGAGGAAGAGGAAGAATATAATAGTTCTTAGGGCCGCCCATGGGATTTCTTCAGGTGAAGATGGTAGTAGTCTTCCAGTGGGCGACGGCGGCAGGAAAGAGAGCGTTTCCTCGTTCCTCGCTGGTGCTCTCTGTGATGTGTCCAAGCTGGTGCCGGGAGGTCGTCTGATCTTTTTCCTCGAACCCTAAGGGGACATAAGTAGTCCCTTAGGGAACTAACGATATTACTGCACCCTGTGATTTGATTGGACAAGCCAGCTCACAGGGATAGTGATTACGCATTCAAAAGTAGTCCCTATTGGTGACTGCTACAACTTTACATTTCTGTTCATTCACATATTTTTATTTCGTCTCTCTAACAACTCCCTATTAAATAATATAATATTACTATAAAAAATGTGAAGAGTAATATTTACAGGTGGAGACAAAAGACACTGAAAAGGAAACAATCTTCTGAATGTCGAGGGAAATAGAAATGATGACGGTACAATGAAATATGCTTGATGATAACAAAATAATATTTAATGTTCAAAAGCGAAGATATACATGTGTAAAAGATTTTAAGGCGAGGAAGAGTTTGTGTATGTAAAGAAAATAACTAATATTTTTAATTAAAAATATAAAAAGAGTTGTCTGCCCTTACAACTAAAATTTTATTCCTTTTTCTGATAAGTTTAAAAAATGTGTAAACAAATAAAAATAAATAAATAAACTGACTTGACTGGATGCCGGGCAATTCTAGGTAGGTACCCCGAGTATAATATATAGATATTATTCTCAACAGCAGTATTGATTTACTCCTCTCCAGGAGTTAGGCACAAGGCCAGTTTTGATCTTACTCCCACAAGTAAGATGTGACCCAAGGTCGGGTCGGGAAAGTGGGGTTTGAAAAGCCAGCGCCCAGGAGGTGAGCACTCTGGCCATTAAAAATTGCCTGGGCAGCCCCATCGGCATTCCCCGGTAGGGGCGCCTCAGGCAGTAAGCAATAAACTTACTCCTTCCCAAAGAGGGGAGGCGAAGCCTGGGAGGGTGGACCTCCTAGAACTGCACAGGACAGACCCATAGACCGGCATAAATCAAGCCCCGAAGGCCAAGACAATACCAGTCTATGGGGTGCAGTATCCATCGGAACAGATACTACACTTTGATCTTGGCCAAAAGGCCAAGCAGCAGTAGAGAGTGTTGTAGGTTTAAACTTGCCTAACCTGTTCTTACCTACATGAACTTTTACTTGGACTATTCCGCTGTTAAATCATTTGTACAGGGTGACACAAGTTAAATGCCACCCATCAATGGAATCATTAATAAAATTCATAATCCTTTTTTGCAATCCAACCATATACACATAAGTATATGCTTGACTTGTACGGCATAATCACGTTGACACACCGGTTCCCATTAGATCACCAAAGTTAAGCGACGTTTAGCTTGGCTGGTACTAAATGGGGGACCATTTTGGTATACAAGGTGCTGTATGTGCACTCCACTGATCTTGGCATTGTTTCCAGTCGTCCTGGATTTCTCCTTGGCACTGGATTCAAGAAGTACCAATTCGGGAGAAGTATGGTTTGAGATTTCGCAACTCTTGTTTCACAATTACACAGGGTATCCATTGTTTCTCAAGAATGGAGGGAAGCCATGATGCTTG
Organism: Sepiola atlantica; assembly: GCA_963556195.1. NCBI lineage: Eukaryota > Metazoa > Mollusca > Cephalopoda > Sepiida > Sepiolidae > Sepiola > Sepiola atlantica. Next base: position 129,418,463 of record OY744518.1, read on the forward strand.
ACTTGTCCACCAAGTTTCAGTCATAAATTTCCAACAGTCTTTGTTTTATTGCACTTTAATAATATGAACCAAATGTGCATCTCTGCATTGCAAGCACATCTGGATATGAGACTAATTTTTGCTGTGATGACCCTCTTCAATTCAAGCTGGGGATTTTCTTGATAAACATTATCTTTGAGATAACCCCCAGAAATAAAAATTGGGAGAAGGTTATGGCCTGGTGAATGTGAAGCCCATTCAGGATCACACCTCCTACTGCTAAGATGATCACCAAAGTGTCCCTGCATATCACTGAATGGCGATAAAACAAAGACTGTTGGACATTCATGACTGAAACTCGGTGGAAAAGTCAGGCATATACTGAAGTTTATTTGTACCAAATATCTTTAGATTGCAGAAAGAATTATTAATTTTATTAAGGATTTGATGGGTGGCATTCTTTATGGGGTCACACTATAATTGCGTTTGTACATTCTGGAGAAGTGTGCGTGAATACGTCCCTATTTACTTGTCTTCCCACGAGGGAAGAGTTAGACACATGGTCGGTTTTTGATGTGGAGAAAATCCAGCTCCCCCAAAAGGGGCACTCTGGATTGGGATGAAAAATTAAAATTGTGTCAGTCTAGAAGGATTTCTCTTTCACTGAACGAGAACGGAAAAGATTAAATGTAGTATCAGAACATATACTACACTTTGCTCATAGAAAAATGGTCAAGGGTATCTGTGGATTCAGAGTGGATACAATAGGAAGGGTCGAAGCATGGATAAAATATCCATCCCCCTAGGATGTTTGGGTGCTACATTTTGAAGGGGATTGGCGTTAATAGGGGTAGAGAGGAAAATAGTAACCAAGTCAATGTGTTATTTTAAGGATTGACTAAAGGAATGTAATGATTCATGTTCTTTGGGTTGGTGAATTAAGGTTGGGTAAGTTGCTGAGTTGAATAGGTACATTAAAAAATACAAAAAAAAAATATATTCAACGTTTGTTTACAGTTTTTGGGGAACAAGACATTAAAGGCAGGTTAAAGACATGTAAATACATTAAGATACACAAATAACATAACTCGGAAAACTGAATTCTAAACAAGAACTTCAATGTTTTTGAATTTTTGAGATGAGGATTGATAATATGTATTATTTGGATTGTTTGGACTACTGTTCTCATCTTGGGTGTTATTCTCACAACGTTTCGACTGATGTAACCTCCAACCGTCTTCAGGTGTATCTTGAAAATGGCTCTTATTGGTGAATAGTGGAAAGAAAGTTTTTGTTCTTTTCTCTAACAAACCAATCTCGTTAGAATTCAAAATGTGTGATGTATTTTTGAAATGGAAAGAGCAGTGAGTCTTTTCCATTTTTGTATTAATTCGTACCGATTTGAAATAGTGTTTTTTAATTTTTTAGATGAGGATTGATAATATGTATTATTTGGATTGTTCGGACTACTGTTCTCATTCTGGGTGTTATTCTCAAAATGAAGAAGGTCGGAGGTTAAATCAGCCGAAACGTTGTGAGAATAACACCCAAGATGAGAATAGTAGTCCGAACAATCCAAATATACAAGAACTACAATGTTTCATGACAATACAAAATGCACAAGTTGTTAAAGAGATGAGAGAATGGTTTAACAATATCAATATTTATTTGAGAGAATGTGTTATTACACATGTCTTGATCAGGGTTATCTTCCTTGGAAAGGAACTAGTTTCCAGGCCAGAGTTATTCTCCTTGGGGAAACAGGGAGTCAAGCCCCAAAACTTCATGATACAAAATTTTGTTTAGGATTATCGCACTACACGTGGCCGAGACATAAGCCTGGATTTTGTTCTCAGTCTTGCTCTCCGAACGTCCCACAGACAGGGGGTGTGCTCAAAGCATATCATAACAGAAAAAACACCATGAGAAAATGTAAGCCTTTGTTTTACTTATTTACATGAATAGCTTGTGCATTTTCTGTTGTATAGGAACAATGTATTCTGTATGTTTAATCTAATTTCTAAAATCTCTCGTTTATTGTCTTTATAGATTGTCGTAGACAAACAATTAGTAAATTAAATGTCCTTGCCTCTACGATAATACATGGCGAATCTTAGAAATCCTACATGCATCGAGAATTAATTTGATATCTTTACCTATGCATAGCAAAACTTGGTGAAATAGAATATAAAATATGCTAATTCTTCAGTATTGTAGAGCTGTACTTTTAGCTTAAAATAGGATAAGTACTGATATATCACAGAAGAAAATAGCATGTACTTCTCTATACAAACAATTTAAATTCATACCAACTGCCCTTTCACCAATGGCTCCTACTAGAATGCTGGCCTTTCTACGATCTCTCGCTTCCTCAGCTTTCTCGTGACGTTCTCATGCCGCTTCAGCTATCTTAACTGTCTGTTACTTTCCGACACGTGTATGTATTGCTCATGATAATAAATGGCGAGTCTTATCAACATCATCTTTCTTTTTATCTTTTAAAGGAATAGCTTGTGCATTTTTATTGCATAGGAACAATGTATTCTGTATGTTTAATCTGATGTTTTACCTGTCTCGTTTACTGTCTCGACAAACTATAAACAAATGAAATGTCTTCGTATCCTACAGCTTTTTAAACTACCTTTTTCTTTTCAACATGTGTATATATTGCTATCGGAATACACAATAAATTTTAGCAGCACCCCACGTGCGTCGAGAATTAATTAAAATTCTCTACCCACGCGTTGCTAAACTTGATGAAATAGAACATCAAATAATCTAATTCTTCACATATAATGTGTTTATGTACTAAGAAGTTTTTGTTTGAAGATGTTTTTAGTCTTTTGGGTTAGGGTTAGGGTTAGTTCTTGGTAGTTTGGATTAAAGAGGCTGAAAGATAGTCATGTGACTGAAAATTTAATTCAAATTGATAATTCTTTTTTGTGATTAGATAAAAATATCACTTGATTTATTTACAAATAGTAGTATTTTAGTGGGGGTTACCTGTGTCATAGATTGGGGTAGGGGTGCATGATCCCCTAAAGCTGGCACTGATAAGCCCTCCTTCCCTTTTATTATTAAAGGGAGATTAGTTATCATTTAGGGATAGACTTTTTTTATCAGCCAGCCTTGTAAACCCTTCCTTCCCTATTGGGCTCTTGAAGAACTTACTTTTGGGCTGGCCTGTTTGGAGTCCAGGGGATCGAACGTTGGTGGTGGGGTTTCTTTTAGGTTTGGTTTGTCTTGAAGTGATCCTACCTTCATCTCCCTTTTTACTATTATGATTAGCTCCTTACATAAAGTAGCTTCATGCCTAGTCTGGAGTTACTTTAATAAAAACAAAAGAAAACGCAAAAAAAAACACAGGGGGTAATACATTATGAAAAATAGCATACAAGATATTTTGAACTTTTTTTCCTCTTTTCATTTCTTCCTTTTTGTTTTTTTTTCTTTTTTTCTTTACTTTTTTGCTGTGATTTTTTTTCTCTCTTTTTTTCTCTTTATTTTTTAATTTTTTCTTTTTCAAAAAAAGAAAAACTCTGAAACGAAACAAAAAATTATCTTATTTTTTTCCTCCTTATTTTTTCTCTTGTTTTCCTCCTTTTAATTATTTTTTTTAGTGACTTTTTATTTTATTTTTTTTTAAGTTTTAAAAAAATTAAAAGTCTTTGTTTTATTTTAGCTTTAACTTTTTATTTCTTTTGCAGATTTTAAAATTTTTACTGTGATTTTTTGTTTTTTATGATTCTTGAATATTTTGTGACTTTTCCATAAAATATATATATTTTATGAGTAATTTAACCGTCGATTAGAATCACCAAAACATGTGCATCCAACCGAATGTTTCATGAACGAATGACATCAATCATTTGTTGTGATTTGCTTCGAAATAACAGAAAAAAAACTAACACGGATGAACGAACGCATTTTATTTAATCGTTTTCAGTAGTTTTATGAGTCAAGGTTGATTTTGGGAAGTGTTGAATCATAATTGTTTGTATTCGTGTGCTAACCTTGTGGAAATCATCTCCTAGCAACAAGTTCGGGTTCCTGTGCTCTGTCAGTCGTAAAAATAATAATAAGGAAAGACAAGAAAAGAAAAGTGCGGTCTTTAAATATAATTTGTATACCTTATGTCTCATTTTATTGGCTGTGGTGCATCAATATAATTGATCACCATTTATTTATTTTTTTTATTTCATTGTCTTTGTCTACTTCAACAATTTTGTTTTGGTCTATTTTTGCTCTCACCTAAAACTTGCTTGCCTTCCTCCTCCTTCTCCTCCTCCTCCTTCTACTACTCCACCCTCTACTCTCTCTCTCTCTTTCCACTACTAAAACTCCCTTCTCTTCTACTCTCACCATCCCCCTAAAACCTTTCTTGCTACTACGACTCCTCCTTCTTTTTGTTCTATTCCTCCTCCCTATACCCTTTCTTAAACTAAAACTTGCTTCTCTTACTTCCCTTCTACTACTGCTACTATTACTACTATTTGTTTTCCTCCCCCTCCCTCTATTCTCTCTTCCCACTAATAAAACTTTCCTTTCCTTTTACTATCCCCTACAACTTTTCTTACTACTACTACTACTACTACTACTACTACTACTACTCTTTCTTATTTTACTTCTCCCTCTACTCTTGCCCCCCACTACTAAAACTTCCCTTTATTTCTACTCTCACTATCCCTAAAACTACTACTACTACTACTACTACTACTACTACTACTACTACTACTACTATTTTCCCTCCTTCTCCATCTACTCTCTCTTCCCATGACTAAAACTTCCTTCTTTTCCCTTATACTCTCACCTCCCCCCAAACTCTTCTTCTCATTACTACTACTACTACTACTACTACTACTACTACTACTCTCTTCCCATTACTTTTACTTCCCTTCTACTCTTACTATCCTCAAAACTCCTCCTCCTCCTCGTTTTACTTCTCCCTCTACTCGCTCTTATCACTAGTAAAACTTGCTTCTCTTACTTTCTTTCTACTCTCACCACCCTCTAAAAATCTTACTCCTACTTCTACCCTCTTTTCTCACAACTAAAAATTGTTTCATTTACTTTCCTTCTACTCCTTAAACGCAATAACCAGGGGTATTTTTACCCCACCTAATAAACCAGTATCGTCCGGGCCTTTGGGTCTGGATTTACGCCGGTCTATTGGGGGTTGTTGGTCCTGTGCAGTTCTAGGAGGTGCACCCTCCCAGGCTTCGCCTCCCCTCTTTGGGGAGGAGTAAGTTTATTGCTTACTGTCTGAGGCGCCCTACCGGGAATGCCGACGGGGCTGCCCAGGCAATTTTTAAATGGCCAGAATACTCACCTCGAGCCCTGGCTTATCTAATCCCACTTTCCCGACCTTGTGTCACATCTTGCCTTGTGGGAGGTAGATAAATATAGCAATCCCTCCTTGGCCTTTTGGCTAAGATCAAAGTGTAGTATCTGTTCCGATGGATACTGCACCCCATAGACTGGTATTGTCTTGGCCTTCGGGGCTTGATTTACGCCGGTCTATGGGTTTGTCCTGTGCAGTTCTAGGAGGTCCACCCTCCCAGGCTTCGCCTCCCCTCTTTGGAGAGGAGTAAGTTTATTGTTTACTGCCTGAGGCGCCCCTACCGGGGAATGCCGACGGGGCTGCCCAGGCAATTTTTAAACACCACTTTCCCGACCCGACCTTGGGTCACATCTTATTTGTGGGAGTAAGATAAAAACTGGCCTTGTGCCTAACTCCTGGAGAGGAGTAAACCAATACTCCTTAAACGCAATAAATCAGGGGGACTAACTCCTGCTGGGAATGGTACTCATTGCCAGATATAGTTAAATTTTGAGAGTGCTTATCATTGCAGATGCATCCCCCTTTCTCGGCATCTTTTCGTGCTTTGCAAAGATATAAGAATAAGGAATTTTAGGGGAATGATATTCTGAGACGAATTGATTGTTTGTTTAAAATGAAAACTTGATGAAAAAGACACACAAAACAGAGATTAATAATATATGCATTGAAATTATTGTTGCAGGGTCAGGTCACCTGAGGAGTTTTGGCCGGACGTTTGAATAGCGCTGATGCGACGCTTGAGCAGCGCCACTACTCCTGTTTTTGATGAGATCTGATTGGGTGGATTGAGTGACAATGTATGCAGAAAGAAAGGAAATGTGTTGATTTCTGTTACATGGGTTAAGGCACTCAAGGATTAAACATCCGGTTTATTTTAGGTGTGCCGAGTCATAAAACTGGTGCCAGCACGACATTATAATACAAGAACTATCTTCCAAACAAAGCTTAATTATGGCTATATTAAAAGACCAACTTATCTGATACTGTGCCTATATGTCCGATTAAGTATAACAATACTTGTGAAAGGGTGTTCTCTTCAACGTGTGGATGGGACGACTCTGTAAATACGTCCTCTTTGTACAAAAACTAATTGAAAAAGAGTGCAAGATATTGTTATATTTCGCCTTACTGATGGGTGTCTAAATTCTTTATACCCCGGGTTGCCACTCTCGTCATTGTGGTTGCCACCAGCATCACCATTGTTGTTGTGAACCCAGGGTGATTTTTGTTTCTTGATAAACTCATACTGACACTCATTTATAAAAAGTTTATTCAAAAGAACAGAAACACAAACTTTGCATCTGTGAGAGAAAGGGATATATATATATATATATGGATATATATATAGAGAGAGAGAGAGAAAGAGAGAGAGAGAGAGAGAAAGAGAGAAAGAGAGAAAGAGAGAGAGAGAAAAAGAGAGAAAGATTTCACTACATCAGCTGCCCAACACGTGTTGCCCTCAAAATGGGGACAGCATGCAAAAACGTCTTTCTTCATTGAAATCTTGCCAGCTAAGAGAGAGAAAGAGGGCTTTACCCAGAAATCACATGGTTTGCATAACTGGCGCCCAGTGTCCCCATCTGACCTTTGACCTCTAAACTTTTCCACTCCAACATAACTACTACTATGTAAAAATATGTCTTGTAAACAAAGTGTGTTTGTGGCTTAATTAAAAGACCAACTTATCTGATACTGCGCTTATATATCCGATTAAGTATAACAGTACTTGTGAAAGAATGTTCCCTTTAACATCTATACAGGCTCTACAAATACGTCCCATTTGTACGAAAAATAATTCAAAAAGAGGGCAAGAATTGACCTTTCATCTTTATCCTATCAAATTTAAGTGTCTTGCTCAATCAAATGGGTCTATTTTAGAAGCAGATATATATCTTATATATATATATATATATATATATATATATATATATATATATATATATATATATATATATATATATATATATATATATGCTGATTTTTCCTACATGCTCAATAAAAGATTCATAAAAAAAAATGTACGGTTAGTCAGATAGGGCACATATTGGTTTGTGTTGTAAGAAAAATAAGTTTTTATTTTCCATCGCTTTCTTAGATTGTTATATTTAATCCTGATCGGTATTTTATCTTTTTTTTTCCTGAATAAAGGAAGTAGAAGAACTTTTCACTCCCTATTTCATATGTACTCTTTCTTTTTTTCACCTACACCAGTGTCCAAAATTACTAAGATACATTTCTACCCATTCATAAGAAAAGAATGGAAATGGTGCATATGTATCACTCCACTAACTGCCGAAGACATTGCAAAGAAAATTTGAAACCAAACAAAAACAAAAACAATAATAGTACATGTTTTGGTTATAAATTATGAAACAGCCCCACAAATTTCTTTCTTTTCAAAAAAACATTAGTGCAAAATGATCACTATTATTCAGATCTATTTACATTGCGTTAGGTTTCTGTTTTTTTAATTGGTATAAACGAAGTGCTTCGTTTTTTTTAGGTAGGCAGAAAATACTCTTATGGCCACTTTCCTGTTTCACATGTTGTTAGAGTGATCATCATCATCATCATCATCATCATCATTAAACATATTCAACATTAAACATATTCAACACTAAACATATTCAACATTAAGCATATTCAACATTAAACATATTCAACATTAAACATATTCAACACTAAACATATTCAACATTAAGCATATTCAACATTAAACATATTCAACACTAAACATATTCAACACTAAACATATTCAACATTAAACATATTCAACACTAAACATATTCAACATTAAACATATTCAACATTAAACATATTCAACACTAAACATAGTCAACATTAAACATATTCAACATTAAACATATTCAACATTAAACATATTCAACATTAAACATATTCAACATTAAACATATTCAACACTAAACATATTCAACATTAAACATATTCAACACTAAACATAGTCAACATTAAACATATTCAACACTAAACATATTCAACATTAAACATATTCAACACTAAACATATTCAACATTAAACATATTCAACATTAAACATATTCAACACTAAACATATTCAACACTAAACATATTCAACATTAAACATATTCAACACTAAACATATTCAACATTAAACATATTCAACATTAAACATATTCAACATTAAACATATTCAACACTAAACATATTCAACACTGAACATGTTTGCACTTACCATCTCCCTTCTAAAATCTGATTGAAGCCGTTATCATCTCTTTTCTTCAGTCTGACAGCGAATGGTAAAGTAAACGATAAGCACATTTGATTTTAAATACTTTCAAAATTGAAACAATATTTTCACATTTCTAACTTTAATCTCTATATAAAGTTAGGTATGTTTATGTGTTTATATATTTGTATGTACAGGATTCACTCCTAAAATAATTAACCGATCATTATTAATATTGGAACATGGCTGCTAGACGTAAAGGGTCGTAATGTGGACTATATTTAATTTTATGCAAAGGAAGGTAAAAAAAGGGGTGGAAGTCCTTCATAAAAATTTAGATACCTCTGATTTTCATGAAATTTTAACAATAGATATTAGACATCAATTAATAAATATTTCCCAAATTTCAGTTACTTTAGAGTATTTTAAAAGGGTTTGGGAGAGGGGGGGGCATAATATGAACACCTCCCCCATTTGAAAATACAAATATTTCAGATTTGGATTGTGCTTGATTGATAGTCATTAGACATCAATTAAAAAATAATTTCACATTTCCATCTATAGTAATCATTTTGTTTGCTTTGTAATTTATTATATTTTTCTTCAATTTTCGGCTGTTTAATTCATTCTTTTATATTGCTCCCGGGCAGCGCCGGGAAACGGGTTCTGCTAGTTTATTATACTTTTCTTTAATTTTCGGCTGTTTAATATATTTGTATGTACAGGATTCACTCCTAAAATAATTAACCAATCATTATTGATATTGGAACACGGCTGCTAGACGTAGAGGGTCGTAATGTGGACTATATTTAATTTTATGCTAAGGAAGGTAAAAAAGGGGTGGAAGTCCTTCATAAAAATTTAGATACCTCTGATTTTCATGAAATTTTAACAATAGATATTAGATATCAATTAATAAATATTTCCCAAATTTCAGTTACTTTAGAGTATTTTAAAAGGGTTTGGGAGGGGGGCATAATATAAACACCTCTCCCAATTTGAAAATACAAATATTTCAGATTTGCATTGAGCCTGATTGATAGTTATTAGACACCAATTAAAAAATAATTTCACATTTCCATCTATAGTAATCATTTCGTTTGCTTTGTAATTTATTATATTTTTCTTTACTTTTTGTCTTTTATATTCCTCCCGGGCAGCGCCAGGAAACGGGTCCTGCTAGTTTATTATACTTTTCTTTAATTTTCGGCTGTTTAATTCTTTTATATTCCTCCCGGGCAGCGCCAGGAAACGGGTCCTGCTAGTTTATTATACTTTTCTTTAATTTTCGGCTGTTTAATTCTTTTATATTCCTCCCGGGCAGCGCCAGGAAACGGGTCCTGCTAGTTTATTATACTTTTCTTTAATTTTCGGCTGTTTAATTCTTTTATATTCCTCCCGGGCAGCGCCAGGAAACGGGTCCTGCTAGTTTATTATACTTTTCTTTAATTTTCGGCTGTTTAATTCTTTTATATTCCTCCCGGGCAGCGCCAGGAAACGGGTCCTGCTAGTTTATTATACTTTTCTTTAATTTTCGGCTGTTTAATTCTTTTATATTCCTCCCGGGCAGCGCCAGGAAACGGGTCCTGCTAGTTTATTATACTTTTCTTTAATTTTCGGCTGTTTAATTCTTTTATATTCCTCCCGGGCAGCGCCAGGAAACGGGTCCTGCTAGTTTATTATACTTTTCTTTAATTTTCGGCTGTTTAATTCTTTTATATTCCTCCCGGGCAGCGCCAGGAAACGGGTCCTGCTAGTTTATTATACTTTTCTTTAATTTTCGGCTGTTTAATTCTTTTATATTCCTCCCGGGCAGCGCCAGGAAACGGGTCCTGCTAGTTTATTATACTTTTCTTTAATTTTCGGCTGTTTAATTCTTTTATATTCCTCCCGGGCAGCGCCAGGAAACGGGTCCTGCTAGTTTATTATACTTTTCTTTAATTTTCGGCTGTTTAATTCTTTTATATTCCTCCCGGGCAGCGCCAGGAAACGGGTCCTGCTAGTTTATTATACTTTTCTTTAATTTTCTGCTGTTTAATTCTTTTATATTCCTCCCGGGCAGCGCCAGGAAACGGGTCCTGCTAGTTTATTATACTTTTCTTTAATTTTCGGCTGTTTAATTCTTTTATATTCCTCCCGGGCAGCGCCAGGAAACGGGTCCTGCTAGTTTATTATACTTTTCTTTAATTTTCGGCTGTTTAATTCTTTTATATTCCTCCCGGGCAGCGCCAGAAAACGGGTCCTGCTAGTTTATTATACTTTTCTTTAATTTTCTGCTGTTTAATTCTTTTATATTCCTCCCGGGCAGCGCCAGGAAACGGGTCCTGCTAGTTTATTATACTTTTCTTTAATTTCCTGCTGTTTAATTCTTTTATATTCCTCCCGGGCAGCGCCAGGAAACGGGTCCTGCTAGTTTATTATACTTTTCTTTAATTTTCGGCTGTTTAATTCTTTTATATTCCTCCCGGGCAGCGCCAGGAAACGGGTCCTGCTAGTTTATTATACTTTTCTTTAATTTTCGGCTGTTTAATTCTTTTATATTCCTCCCGGGCAGCGCCAGGAAACGGGTCCTGCTAGTTTATTATACTTTTCTTTAATTTTCGGCTGTTTAATTCTTTTATATTCCTCCCGGGCAGCGCCAGGAAACGGGTCCTGCTAGTTTATTATACTTTTCTTTAATTTTCGGCTGTTTAATTCTTTTATATTCCTCCCGGGCAGCGCCAGGAAACGGGTCCTGCTAGTTTATTATACTTTTCTTTAATTTTCGGCTGTTTAATTCTTTTATATTCCTCCCGGGCAGCGCCAGGAAACGGGTCCTGCTAGTTTATTATACTTTTCTTTAATTTTCGGCTGTTTAATTCTTTTATATTCCTCCCGGGCAGCGCCAGGAAACGGGTCCTGCTAGTTTATTATACTTTTCTTTAATTTTCGGCTGTTTAATTCTTTTATATTCCTCCCGGGCAGCGCCAGGAAACGGGTCCTGCTAGTTTATTATACTTTTCTTTAATTTTCTGCTGTTTAATTCTTTTATATTCCTCCCGGGCAGCGCCAGGAAACGGGTCCTGCTAGTTTATTATACTTTTCTTTAATTTTCGGCTGTTTAATTCTTTTATATTCCTCCCGGGCAGCGCCAGGAAACGGGTCCTGCTAGTTTATTATACTTTTCTTTAATTTTCGGCTGTTTAATTCTTTTATATTCCTCCCGGGCAGCGCCAGGAAACGGGTCCTGCTAGTTTATTATACTTTTCTTTAATTTTCTGCTGTTTAATTCTTTTATATTCCTGCCGGGCAGCGCCAGGAAACGGGTCCTGCTAGTTTATTATACTTTTCTTTAATTTCCTGCTGTTTAATTCTTTTATATTCCTCCCGGGCAGCGCCAGGAAACGGGTCCTGCTAGTTTATTATACTTTTCTTTAATTTTCGGCTGTTTAATTCTTTTATATTCCTCCCGGGCAGCGCCAGGAAACGGGTCCTGCTAGTTTATTATACTTTTCTTTAATTTTCGGCTGTTTAATTCTTTTATATTCCTCCCGGGCAGCGCCAGGAAACGGGTCCTGCTAGTTTATTATACTTTTCTTTAATTTTCGGCTGTTTAATTCTTTTATATTCCTCCCGGGCAGCGGCAGGAAACGGGTCCTGCTAGTTTATTATACTTTTCTTTAATTTTCGGCTGTTTAATTCTTTTATATTCCTCCCGGGCAGCGCCAGGAAACGGGTCCTGCTAGTTTATTATACTTTTCTTTAATTTTCTGCTGTTTAATTCATTCTTTTATATTCCTCCCGGGTAGCGCCGGGTAATGGATCCTGCTAGTTTATAATACTTTTCTTTAATTTTGTTGTTGTTTTTTGCTTGATGTTTTACCTTAATAAATAGATTTAACTTCAACTATCACACTTATAAACTAAGTAGAAAAAGACTTGCGTTTCTGTCTTTTTACTCTCACTAATTTGGGTGACTGAAATAGGATTTGACCTTGTTTGAAATAAATGGTTCCTTGTTTACAACAAAGGCAACAAAATCTAAAAATAAAACTTATTAATCATATTTATGATGTTGTTAAGTCATTCATAAAAACCTTTGTGAGAAAATACTACTCTAAAAATAGATTTTGGTAAGGTCAAGTTTCACCACACAAAACACTTGATGAGGTCAATTGTTATTGAATTCATCTGATGTGTAAACATTAAAACGTTACATTTCATAAGGAAACAAGAGTCGAATTAATAATTACTTTGTTCACTCATCAATCACGGAGGCAATAATTTTCCGGTCCTATCACAGTTATTCAAGCATCTCTGACAAAGACTTCCCTAAAAGCATTTATTTATTGTTTTGTCATAAAATATAAAAGGTTCACACACATATCAGAAATAAGAAGTATGGGTAAAATGTATTCTGTATGTTTAATCTAGTATCTAACATGTTTCATTTACTGTCTTTATATATTGTCGTAGACAAACTATATATAAATGAAATGTCTTTGCTTTTCACACCGTTTTAATCCTCTTTTACTTTCTTATATAATTGTTTTGCTTTTGTGAAAAAAGTTTATTTCTTTATAGTTTTTATGTTTTTTGATATAACATTGATGGAAACAAAAATCTACTTCGTTTAAACGAAAACAAAATAACTAAAAAAATAACAGTAACAGTAGCTTAGTAACTGGGTTGCTTGTTCTCATACCCGCCGAGGTTCGTCTTGGTATCACTCTGGTAAATCAAATGCTGACTTGAACCACCAGACCCTTTCTTTGTCAAAAATGAGTTATGGTTTGGCTCTGTCCCAAGAGTTATGCTCTTCAGGAAGGGGGGGGGGGTTATTATCCATCGTCTGAGGTAAGATTTTGTTGAGAATTTTCACTTTGTCATTGTGTCGAGAAATAAGACCGAATTTCATTCTTATTTGTTCTCTGGCCTACCTACAGAGAGGACAGGATTTGAAACGTCCACATTAAAAAGTTTTTACTTTATGCTTTGCGAATCTCCTTAATTTTACAGGAATAAATTGTGAATTTTTCTCTTGTATGGGAATAACGTATTCTATACGTTTAATCTGGTATCTTACATTTTTCATTTACTGTTTTTATAGTTAGTCGTAGACAATCTATTAATAAATTAAATGTATTTGTTTTCCACAGCTTTTTAATCCTCTTCTACTTTCCGACACACATCTCTATTGCCAACCAATACATAATAAAATAAAAAAGGTTGTTGGTACAATGTTTTCTGCACGTATAATCTGGTATCTAACATGTTTTATTTACTGTCTTCGTATTTTGTCGTAGACAACCTATTAATAAATGAAATGACTTTACTTTCCATGGCTTTTTAATTCTCTTTTACTTTCTTACACAACCAAAACATAGTGAAATAAGAAAGGTCAGTGTGTAGCAATAGTAGTCCTTACTACAAACGATAACAGCAGCAGCAGCCGCCATTAACAATGTTTAAAATATCTGCTTGACGTGTAAGCTGGGCACTGATTGGAGCATACATGTAATTACGATTGGGATTTAACCAATCAGGAACAATCTCTTATGCTAGAAGACCACTGGTTCTCGACGGTTATTTAAAGGAGTGCATCGGCACTATTAGCTCTCTTTAGCGGCTAGAAGGCCCTTTCTGTGTAACCAACCCACATCGCTCAATTCGATCACCAAACTCCTCTCTTAGGATGCAAACAAAAACCGCCCTTAGCCACGGGCTATCAGCGTCAACAAGAACACTTCATTATCCAAGATGGTGTCACACGTGGACCTTCTCCCAATACCATTCGACATTCCTAACAATAACAATATGAACTCTTCTCTGTTCTCTACAAATAGGACATTTATTTTTTTTCCTCGTCCAGACTCATGGATTTATCGTCTGTTATTTATTGTTTATATGTTTAACGAAGATGGCCAATAAAGTTGAGATAAATGTTAGAAAGGGGCTTTGTCTTTTATTCTACAGGTGAATATATATGAAGTAAGAAGTAGTTTATTCCAGGCTTATTTTATTTTCTATCAAAGAAGCCCCTGCAAATCATGATGCTCAGATCTTTCTTCTGAGCCCCACAGCTTTTATGTTTATTTTTGTGTCATTTTTTCATGGTTTTGTTGGTGTATGCGGGAACACCAGGCCCAGGCTTATTTTCTATGATCCTGTCACATGGATAGTGATTATTTATCCCATATGTAGAAATAACAATGCATTATCACACGTATTGTACGCGTTAGATGTTTACAATCAAGAATGTTGATCAGTATTTGTTTCAATGGCCTATAATTTCGAAGTTATGCCATTGATTTTCTAAATAGTCTGTATATGTACATGCAATCGTTTTTTTTATATTATATTAAATAGGAATTAATTAATTAATTAATTGATTAACCAAACTCATCTTGCAAGATGAGTTTGGTTAATCTATTCTTACTTCAGTCACGTAAATCAATTATTCTTGATAACGTTCTACCTTAGAGCGAAATATTAAATCAAATCAAATGACCCTGTGTTAATCTATATTTTGGTGGTTCTTCGGCCTTATTTCCATGTGTGTTAACTATACATTTGATCAGATAATAATCCTCTAAATATACCTCACTCACACATATATATGTTTGTGTGAGGTAAACTGGTAGGGTAGGTGTTTGGATCGAGGGTCGTGTCCCCCCCCCCCCGATTATAAACGTGTCCAGTAAATCAAGCAATGTTGCATGCAAAAGACAGAGTAATAATTAATAAACAAAAATGAGGTAGTTCAAATAACGTTTATTGAACGTGTGTGTACGTGGAATGATGAAGTGTGTGATGTATGCATGTGTGTCGATGGAAAAACAGTTCTTGAATAGGTACGAGAAGAAATGAAACCGGCGTGGGAAAAGTCTTTGAAAACCGTACACAAAGAAAACGAGTTGAGAACTCTTACCGTTGTTTGACCACGTGTGTTGGTAGTTGTTATGCCGATGCCATTTGAAGAGAAAAGCGTGAGACGAAGTGCTAGTGTATTAGCGTCGTTCTGTCGACCAGAGAAGAGAGAGAGAGAGAGAGACGGAGCGCTGGTGCCAGCGTTGTTCTGCTGAGGCTGGTCGGTGAAAGAGAGAGCGAATTTCCGTTTGCAACGGATTTTATAGTCCGAAGGGCAGATAACTCTGGTGTCGTTTTCAGCGCCACCTGTCGGTGAAAAAGTGACACCTAACGGCCAACCGGTGCAGTTATGTTTGGAAAGGAGGAGGTAACTGCTACATAGGTATGGTAGTTTTGTTTTACGGCATATCAACCTTTTTCGGGTTATTCAATACCGAATCTGGTCATTTTTGTGAAGATTTTTATGCTTCAAGTTCTTTATATGTTCAAATGTTTAATCATGGTTTTTGGTTTGGTTGTTTTTGTTTCACGGCTTATCGACCCTTTTCGGGTTATTTAATGCTGAATCTGGTCATTTTGGTGAAGGTTTTTATGCTTCAAGTTCTTTATATGTTTAAGTATTTATTCATGGTGTTTGGTTGAGTGAAAGAGGGGGGGAGAAAGAGGGAAGATAGAAGAAGAGGGGAGGGAGGGAAGTTGTTGTTCATTTTTGTTTTGGATTTTGCAGAACATGATTGAGTTTTGCAAAGGGAAAAAAAACAATAAAACATCAATGTTTGGTGCATTTTGAGTCAGGAAGTCAATAACTTCAGACAGCCTGATTTGGTAGCGCCAGTAGGTTCTATTTGACCCATAGATGGGGCCCTTACAGAGTGGACCTGGGAGCAATGACAACTAAGGGGCAACTCCACATTTCCCACAGCTTCCAAATTGAGGCCTCACCACTGGATGTTTTTAAGGTCATACCCAGGACAGAGTGAGGTAAACTCTTAAACTAATTAACCGATCATTATAAATTTTAGAACATAACCTTTAGGCATAAGGATGGGTAATGTGAGCTATATTTAGTTTCATTTAGAGGTCCGGTAGCCCTTTGTGAAAATTTAAATACCTTCGATTTTGATGAAATTTTAATCATCGGTATTTTTTTTATGGAAATCGCTCCAGACAAGGCATGAAGCCACTTGATGTAAGAGGCTAAAAAAAATATCACTTCAAGGTAAAAAAAACTAGCCAACGATGAGTGTTAGATGGATAGATTCCGACCCAGAAAGCAGCAATTCTTTTCTCTTTGTCAGAAACATCGCTCATGGAATGTGAGGACTAAAGGACAAAATAAGGGAAGCGAGAGTTACAAGGCTGCGGAAAGTAAAACCAACGTCAACTTTCTACTCTCTATATTAGACATCAATAAAGAAATATTTCCCGAATTTCAGTTTCTTTGGAGTATTTTAAAGGATTGTTAGGAGACATAACAACCACGATTTAAAAATTCAAATATTTCAGATTTGCATGAAATTTGATCCATAGTCATCAGACACCAATTAAACAAGATTCCCTGAATTTTAATTTCTTCTTAAGATCCCTTAAGCTTAAGCTCCAAATTTTAGCCATTTTTCTAGAATCAAAATCATTTAATGAATTATGATCAAAATTGGAATAAGCATTCTAAACATAAGGTTTTCTAGCATACATATACCTTGATTTTAATCCTTGTAAGGGGTCATAAAAGTGGTGCAAAATTCTTCTGGAACGGGTATTGTGCTAGTCTAGTACAAAAACAGAAACTGTATTTACCGGCATCTCCACAAGGTCTATGTGGTATTTCCTTATTTCTTGGGGTGCCAGGGGCATTCGGGACCAACTCTAACCCCCTACTTTGGTGTAATGAAGAAAGTGCTGCTGTTTAGTAGCGGCCCCTTCTGGTGCGGGGACCAATATTATTAATTCATCTCACAGCCTCTCATTATTCATTGCAAGGGCTGGATGTATGGAATGTAATGTGTAAGCTATTTCCAATGATCTTAAGGGGGCGGCACTTTTCCTGGCCCGCAGCGGCTCGCAGTGGCCGCCAGCGCCAAATGGCTCAAGTGACTCAATCGCAGTCATTTAAAACTAAAGAATAGTCTTCAATATTAAAGATAAACCGAAAAAAACTGTATTCGAGGGGGGGAGACAATTATATGCTTATCTTTAATATTGAAGACTATTCTTTATTTTTAAATGATGCGATTGAGTCACTTGAGCCATTTGGTGCTGGCGGCCGCTGCGGGCCGCTGCGGGCCGCTGCGGGCCGCTGCGGGCCAGGAAAAGTGCTGCCGATCTTAAGGCGCAGTCGATCAAGTATCAAATGATTACAAGTATTAAGTGTAATCGATACGATAATTGGACATTCAAGTGGGCTGTTGCTCTTCAGAAGAAGAGGTTGTTTTCGTGTCCTGCATTCATCTTTTGACACATCATACAACAGTCATTTCCTTTCTCCATTAATTATTGACATCACACTGGACTAAACTTTCATTTTCATCCTCTAACGAGATGAACAATATTTGAGGACATACGTTTTTTTATTAGAGCAGGAATATCATTTGACTTTATATTTTCTATATCTGAGAATTATCAATGGCAGCCACTATGATTACACAACAGACGAAGAGGCACGCGGTTATCATGACTACGAAGCAATGATGGAGCAATTTAGAAATGAGACCATTTTCAAAAGTTGCTTGATCTTCTGTTTACAAAGTTTGCAAAGAGTTAAAGGTTTAAGATGGAAAGGTATCACCGTTATGAAAATGTAAGACATCCTATACACACTGATAGCAGTAGAATACCTGAATTTATTTGGCAAATACAGCACACCGTTGGTGGTAATCCTTGAGATCCATGAGGCCGATTGCAAAAGAATCCGTTATTTTATGTAAATATTAGCGTTATCGTTTTACTATTATTATTTTTTTCTGTAATGTACGTAATTTACGGAAATTAGAACCCAATGCGATGCACGATAGCCTTGTAAGTTTAGTATAATAAAAAACAGGGTCACCAATTTTAGCTGGGAAAAAGCCAATTTTTTTAGATGGGAGTTTAGACGGGAACTGGACTAGGATAGGTTGTTGGTTTGTGTAACATTTTCTTGGGACACAATACAATTGAACATGGTGCACAGACGAGTAATAGTTTTATGTAGGAGAAACACAGGAACAATGCAAAAAGATAATACATTGGGTTGAGTAGGTGTTGACAAGGCGAAATAATTTTTTTTCCTGGAGTTCGTCGATTCTCTGCTGGGCCGACAGCAGAGAATCGCAGGAGCACATCTTGTTACGAACTGGAGTGTTCTGCTGATCACGTGATCCGGCTTTAGCGATCGCGTATGAATCTCGTTACATGCAGCCGCACATCTGGTGAAGAGGCGATGATTACAATGATTGTCAAGCCGAATCACGACTCCAGTAGATCGACAGAAAATAGTACATTCATGTAAGCTGCTACATAACACCCTGCTTAGGCTTTTAGCCGACAAACAAGAGAAAGCAGGATCTACACCTTGTCTTTCTTGAAAAGAGTCACGGACTGAAATGCTTATGTCGATCACCTAAGCTGGCTTTTGAATCTTGTTACATGCAGACGCACACCTGGTGAAGAGGCGATGATTACAATGATCGTCAAGCCGAATCACGACTCCAGTAGATCGACAGAAAATAGTTCATTCATGTAAGCTGCTACATAACCATTGTGTTGCTTAATTTGTTCTGTTAAAAATAATATTTTTAGGGTGAGAAATAAACAGTTTTTAGGGGTGGCCAAATACTTCTGACTGGTGGTTTGTTTATAAGACAACTACACGTGTGTCTGTGTGTGTGTGTGTGTGTGTGTGTGTGTGTGTGTGTGTGTGTGTGTGTGTGTGTGTGCTTCTGTATTTTTTGTCATGACTACAAAAATTAAATTAATATATGTTTTTATTTATTTACTATTAATTGAATATTTATTGAAATAATAAAAAAACCCTGCAATAGCATAAAATGAAACGACATTTAAAAAAATTCTATTTAAAAAAATAATTTAATTACAAAATTATATCCACCACTATGCATTTCGGTTTGTTTGTAAATAATTTCGCTTTTTTAATCATTTGTTAATAGTTGAAAGAAAAAAATCACTTTGAGAGCCATCCAAAATGTGAAAAGAATTAGGAAACATTTAAACTATGAAATAGAAAGTCATTTCTGGCTTTAGAATTATTAGCAAAGTTTTTGAAGTTTTTTATGTCAAATAATTTAATGAATAAAGATTAAAACAATAAAAATGAACAAGCCGCGCGTGCGTGGTCCCTCTCTGTATGTGACTCGATGTGGCGAGTGTAAAATAAAATAAATTTGGGCAATTTGGGGCATTTTTGACCCCCCCCTTTGACCCCCTGGGGGCGCGAACCAGAACTTTTCTGAGGTCAAGGATGCTCATTTTATATCCAGAACAATTGCCTCTACATTTTGGCCAAGTTTCAGAAAAATTGAATGGATGGATCAAACGTTATGGGAGAAAAGGGTCATTTTTTGCAATTTTGGGGGCTTTTGACCCCTTGGGGGCGCGAACCAGATTTTTTCCACGGTCAGCGATACTTATTTTCTATTAGGAACAATTGCCTCCACGTTTTGGCCAAGTTTCAGAGAAATTGAATGGATGGATGAAAAGTTATGGGGCAAAAAATGTCATTTTTTGCCATTTCGGGGCTAACCAGATATTTTTTTTAAATCGGAGAATGTCACTTTCTAACCTGACCAAAGTTACAACTTCATGCAAAATTTCAGAGAAATTCAATGGATGGTTGCGGAGAAAAATTCGGACGGACGGACGGACGGACGGACGGACGGACAGAAATGCCTCAAAACATAGGTCTCCCGATTTTATAAATAGGGGGACCAATTATAGTTTTATAACAATTTTGGGTGTTTGTAGATAGCAATACACAAGTGAAATATGGCAGTTCCAAATTAATTAACAGGAAAACACTTTGATATACTTACACATCAGGAAAAAGTAGGTATCTACAGCAAAAATTACAGAAAATTATCGAGTAGAATTTTAATTAAAAATATAAATCAGTTTTGTTGTATATCCATTGATTCTCCATTGGCACAAACGCATTTTACTGATTTATTGGTGCTTATGTATCATAGGGCTGAAAAAAAAATATCTTTAATTTTGAAGAGTCAAATAAGGGGGGGATAACTCAAAGTTTTCAACCACAGTTTATCTTGAAAAGGATTTTACTATTGTAATTAATGTAATGTAAAATAAAGTTAAAACAATGTATACGTAAAAAGATAATTAAGGAATAAAATAATCTCAACGCTTTATGGTATTCGGCACCGATGAAAAATAAAATGATTTACTAAAATCAATTAATTATCAAAGAAAAAGAAGAAAAAAATAGAAAAATATGTAAATGTAATTGAAAAAACATGAAACAAGCGAAATAAAGTTTTTGAAATAAATGGAAGTTTTACACTGGGTAAGATTCAGCAATTTGTTTGAAAATAGTTCTCATTGCAGTGTCCTATCTCTGGTGAAATATAAAATATCTTGCAAGTTCAGACTGTTAAAATCCAAACCGTGGTTGAAAACTTTGAGTTATCTCCCCCTTATTTGACTCTTCAAAATTAAAGATAAGATTTTTTTTTTTTCGGACGTACGATACATAAGCACCGACTTATCTCCCCTAATCAGTTTTATCATATTTTTCCACTTCTCCGTTGATTCTCCATTGGCACGAACGCATGTTACTGACTTATCTCCCCTGTTCTCCCCTTTTTTTGCGAGAATAAGAGTCAATGAGTTTGTCAGGTGAATGATGAGACAACACCTTGAGAGGATTGGAGACGGCAGGGCAGAAATTTTCTAACAATCATCATCATCATCATCATCATCATCATCATCATCATCATCATCATCATCAACAACAACAACAACAACAACAACCGGTTTATTTGTTGAATGAGGCCACAATTAATCCTCTGATGAGAGTGAGGCCTGATTGTCCAGTCTCGATCTAAGTCTCCCCCCCCCCCCCGCCATTCTTATCTTTAATGAGGCTCGACGGAATCTATACCCACCCAAGGCTCTCCTATCACGTTTGATCACATCCTCCCAAGACAACTTGGGTCTGCCAGAGGTGGTCTTCTCTGCTGGCACGTTCAACTGTCAGGCTTTAGCAATTCAGCCATTGCTTCGCTAAACGTGCCCCAACCAACGCAGTCTGCTCTTCTGCATGACGTCGGCGAGGCTTTCCAAGTTGGCCTGTGCGAGCAGAGACCCAAAAGGCATCCTCCGTTCAGGCCTCACCATACAGATCCATCTGACCATTGCCTTGTCATTACGATGCAGTTTCTTTAGTGTGCCGGCAGAGACAGCCCAGATTTCAGAGCCATACACCAGCACACTTTTGACACATGAGTATATACGACCTCTCGTAGCTGCTGGCAGGTGTCTGTTTGTCAGAATTGGTAGCAGCTCTCTAAACTGTCTCCAAGCAGACTTACAACATTGGACTTGAAAACAAGCATGTTGTAGTCAGCTGGGAAGCAACCCCGTGGTATTGTTTTCCATATATGGGAAGTTCTTGAAAATTTATAATTTTTATTACATCTGCCTCTACTTTTTTCTGACGCACTTATTTAATCTGAATAAAGAGATTGGCGCACTTAATAAATGTGAATTTAATTCGATTTCATTATAAAATTTGTTTCGCTTAATTATAGAAATTTATTTGGATCTAAAAGAGTTATTTTCCTTGACTCGTCATTAAGCAAATTCTTTAATCTACCCAGCTTTATTTTTTTTATTTTGGAACTTTTCAATGCTTGTAGTAGAACTTCAGGATGGAAGCTATCTGTAACCGATCTTGTTTTTTTTGATCTGTCATATCAAGTTAGTATTTTTTGCATCCTGCTGGTTTATTGACCATTATGTGTTTTTTCACAACCATTTAAAAATCTTCTTTATAGACTGATGGATTAACAGACTTTTAACTCTGCTTGTTTCTCCGTTTTTTTTTTTTTTTTAATTTTTTTTTTTAAACATAGTTCACCCTAAACAAGGCAAGTTGCTACTGTAGACTTAAGGGGCTACTGAGAATTAAGGTAAAAGTTTAGGGGGTAGTCCTAAATTGGGAGCTGTGCAGCAAGATGCTTGTTCACGTTAGTTTTAAATTTCTGCATGTCGGTACAGTCGAGGAAACAAAGAGCAGGGAGGGAGTTCCAAAGGCCGGCAGCACGAGGAAAGAAGCTATTGGAGTAGAAGGCTCTCTGGCATCTGAGGACCTCCACAGTGAACGGATGAGATTTAGCTGATTATCGGGTTGGTCGGGTGTGTTTACGTCGAGGGGGCACTAGTGCAGCAAGTTCAGCGGAGCATATTCCATTGAAGTACTTGTAAAACAAGCACAAGGATGCAACATTGTGGCGATGGGACAGGGGCTGGAGCTTGATGGATAGTGAGGGACCTATTAGATTAGATACTCTATCTTGTACCTTGTCTAAGAGGGAGAGACTAGTGGATGATGCACCAGCCCAGATGTGACAACAATACTCCATGCATGGACGGATAGTGGCTTTGTAGAGACATAAGATACTGTCAGGTGTGAGAAGTGTTCTAGCACGATATATTCCAATTTTGATCAAAATCCATTACATTATTTTTATTCTAGAAAATGTCTAGAATTTACAGCTTAAGCTTAAGGGGTCTTAAGAAGAAATTGAAATTCAGGGAATCTTGCTTAATTAATTGATGTCTTATGACTATGGATCAAATTCAATGAAAATCTGAAATATGAGAGGTGGTGCCCATATTATGTTTCCTAAAAACCCCTTAAAATACTCCAACGAAATTGCACAAAAATCGTAGGTATCTGAATTTTCACGACGGGCTTGCATGAAGCTAATTTAAACTAATTATAGCCCATATAATTCCGAGCAGCTGTGTACCAAGATTCATAATAATCGGTTAACAATTAGTTTAGGAGTGAATCCTGTACATACAAATATATAAACACATGCACATACCTATCTCCAATTATATAAAGTTAGGTATGTGTGTAGCAGTTTGCTACAAGCCGGCGCACAGCCGCCATATTGTTTAAATATCAATGATTTCTGAGCTGCCCACTGATTGGTCCAAGCAATCTACTTCCGCCTTGGCTTGACTAATCAGTGGCCTTCTCTTAGGCGAATCTCAGATGGCTAGCTTAACTATATAAACACTTGAGCACCATCCGCTCTCTCTCTCTTTCTTTCTTCTTAGGCACGAGACGCCTCTCTCGACATGTAGACGATTACTACACCTGGCTGAGCCCACCTAGCTCTGGCCACTTTGACCACGAAGTACCGAGAAGCCAAAATGGCTACTGCCGCATACATGTGGAATTAATATTCACTCTCTCCCTTTTTTCTCCTTCGGCACGAGACGCCTCTTCTCTCTCTTTCCTTCTTTGGCACTGCCAAACACACGTCACCCTTCTCTGGGGACGCAACAGACATCTTCCCGGGCCTTTGGCCCTGGTTTCGGCTTCAACAAGTAGACAAGGATCCAAAATGGCTACTGCCTCATACACGTGTAATTAATATAACAGACACACACATATTTACATACACACATATTTACATACACATATGGACGCGTCCTGACACCGTAGCTGGTGTACAAAAATTCTATGTTATGAACTATTCTCTCTTTCCTACTCATGGGAAATTATAATAATGGACTTCCTTTACTTTTGTCTTCGTCCATACTTTTCCTTTTTGTTCACGTACTAATGAGGAGGACTCAATAAAGTCGGTTTATGTATTAGAAATGGACTTCCTCTCATTTTCTATAAGCCCACTTTCTTTGCAGCAGCCTTGGCAATGTCTTCTATGTATTTGTTCCAATTCATGTTACCTGTGAATGTTAGGCAGAGGAGTTTGAGGACTCTCATGTAGGGTGTTATTTGTCATGGCAATCGATGGTTGAAGAGGTTTCTTGTAGTTGTTGAAGGAAAGGAGCTTTGTCTTAACAGCATTAAATGTTACCATCCATTTATAACCTCATTCCACTACAAAGTGTGGGTCACTTTCTAAGGATTCAGCCATTACCTCGGATATGTGCGCGTCCGTTTTGCCCACATAACAAGAGTAGAGCATGGTGTCATCAGCAAATATACCCATCTCAGACACAATGTCATCAGGGAGGTAATTTATGAAAAGCAGGAACAATAACGGTCAATCCTTTGATATATATGGTACATGTATTATATTAGTTTCTGTAGATGTTAATCCATTGAAACTCCAGTGTTTATAAAAAGTGCTCAATAACAAGTAGAGCTGTTCTTTAGTATAAATTTTTATATGAAGCATTTATTTTTTTTTAAAAATCAATAAATGTTACATTTATTGAAAAGGCTCGCATTTCTGAACCTGATTTTCAATCTATTCCATATTAATTAATAATTTTTATTTCTAGTGTTGTGAGCTTTGGCTGAGGTATATGCTCTACCGAGTGCCTTTCTCATTATTCATTGTTTCATCTTTACTCTGCATGTATGACTCAGTAACAAAGAGGCCAGTCTAGGATCTCAAAAGAATCTGTAATCACCTCCTAACCCTAACCCTAACCCTAATCACCTCCTAACCCTAACCCTAACCCTAATCACCTCCTAACCCTAACCTCTTTATCACATTTTACTCTCACTTTAAATCATTAATGGCATCGAGTGGCTCCCACCAGGGCCTCTCTCGCTAGCCAAGATCAATAACCTGTATTATAGACGGAAGGAGGATAAAGATCTCGCCCGTTTTGATATAGAAAAAAACACAACTATCTAGAAACAAAGACGATTATATCATGTGACCCCCCCCCCCACCTAAAAAAAAAGAAGAATACCACTCATGGAATCGTTAATAAAATTCAAAATCCTTTCTGCAATCGAACTATATTTGGTACAAATAAACTTCAGTCTATTCTTGACCTGTCCATCAAGTTTCAGTCATGGATGTCCTACAGTGCGTTTTATCGCTGTTCAGTGATAAACATAGCTGTATATGACATGCACAATCGTCAATAACTCTGACACATTCCTCTGTTGGCACTACCATTTTTTTGGCTGAGACGTCTCTGTGGTCTATCCGTAAGAGAAAGTTTATAAAAAATTGTTTTACTGGCAATCGAATGTTCAACCGATTTTCAACTCCACATCTTTCTTTCTGCTGTCTGAAGAACTAAGCTCTTCAATCCAAAGAGTACAGTTTTTATACTGGTCAACCCACCACCTATGCAAATTGACTATCAACCAGCGCCATCTAGTGGTTAGAGACTCCAAACAGCAAATCTGCAAAGGGGGGATAACTCAATAGATGACTAAACCACAATTATTATTTTTTTACATTTTATAATATTCAATTCTTGGGATGGGGTCCAAAAAGTATACACAGCACTGATTGTGTGAAAAAGGTGTACATACAGTGACATTTACTGAAATACATTGGGATCAATGTCGCTACGTCATCAATCTTTTGCAGCTTTACAACCAGGTTCAGCTTATTAAGCCACGTGACCACATCGCCTTCTTCTTTAAACGGTCTCAAAATGTCACTGCTTAGTTTCACTCGTTCGCCCATTTTCGCTGAAATAGCGTCTGGTCTATCCGTAAAAGGAAACTTCTTGAAAAATAAAATTTATGTATTCTCTACCAACAGCCAAATTCATTTCTTTCTCTTTGCACTTCACTTTGCTCACTGAGCAACAACACCTCTTCAATCAAAAGAGTACAGTTTTTATATTGATCAATCCACCTCCTATGCAAATTGACTCCTAACCAGAGCCATCTAGCGGTTAGAGACTCCAAACATCCAATTTGCAAAGGGGGATAACTCAATTGGCGACTAAACCACAGTAGAAGCGGTAGCAACATGGTAGTGCCAGAGCTATGCCGTCTGGAACTCCGGTTTCTGTCAGGGTTACCCATAGCGGACCGGTTTGGCACCAGACAGCATTATGACCGCAACCCGGCTATAAGAGCTCCGGTGAAAATCCAAGAGGAGTCGGTATCAGAGTCCGTTGTCGTCTGGTCGTCTCTGCCTCTGCGTGTAGCAAGTAAAGTATTTATGTATTCTCCACTAACTGCCAACTTCACCTCGGTCTCTCTGCACTTCACTTTGCTCACTGAGAAACAACACCTCTTCAATCGAAAGAGTACAGTTCTTATACTGGTCAATCCACTCCCTATGCAAATTGACTCCCAACCAGAGCCATCTAGCGGTTAGGGACTCCAAACAGCCAATCTGCAAAGGGGGGATAACTCAATTGATTACTAAGCCACAGGCTCTCTTCAGTTCAGGAATCGTCTGAGGATTTTTGTTTACAGACATTACTTTTGAGATAACCATGCAGATTAAAAATCTGTGGAGTTAATGTCTGGTGAGTTTGAAGCACAGTCATCCAAATCGCCCCCCCCCCCATATGATAAAACAAAGACTGTTGGACATTTGTGACTGGCATTTTGGTGGACAAG
Source organism: Sepiola atlantica (assembly GCA_963556195.1). NCBI lineage: Eukaryota > Metazoa > Mollusca > Cephalopoda > Sepiida > Sepiolidae > Sepiola > Sepiola atlantica. The sequence continues at coordinate 129,445,384 of OY744518.1, forward strand.
TCAGGCATAGACTGAAGTCTATTTGTACCAAATCTGATTGGTTTAGTTGGAAGATGATTGGTTTGGAAGAAAGTCAGGATGAAGAACGTAACTTTGTAGAGTTGGTTGTGTCTGGCCGCATCTGACTGAAACTGAATACTGAATAAGAAAAGGGTCACCATCTTCCATGAATAAGACAAAACCCCTCCACTAAAATATGAATCAACTTTTATTCGAAAATAACACTGGAACAAAAAGAAAGTTTCTAGGTTTTTGATAGAGATGTAGTATAGTTTCAGGTCTTGAGTTTTATTCCCGCCCTTGTCACCATGGTGATGACAAGGGGAGAGAGAATACCAAACTGTCAACGTCGGAGGCTAGACTCAAGCTGTTGTATTTAGCACACATCCAGCTGTGGACGGAAGTCAAGTGCTCATGTCAGTGGTGTGCTTCTTCTTCTTTTGTGTGAATCAGTTGATTCTGGTGTTGGCATTAGTTTCCCCGATGTCTCCCTAGTTAGAAATCTTTCTGGAAAGACATCGGGTACTTACGGGAAGGACCACGAGAAGGTTGCCAACATCCCTAAGTGAAAGTGATACTGTGGAACCGACTGGATTCGAACTTGGAACACCCAGGTTTTCAGTCCGTGTCGTTATCCACTTAACCACCGTCACCTCCCAGTGGTGTGCTAATCGCCTCTGTATCAATACGCCGACCAGATTACACCTCGACATAACACAAGATATTGCGCGTACATATGAACAAAAATAAATCTCTCATGTAACTGCTACATTGAATTGCAGAAAGGATTGTGAATTTTATTAACACTTCCATGGGTGGCATTTTTCGTCAAGTGGGGGTGGGGGTGGGGGGTAATCCTGTACATAAACAAATAAAAAAGTGTTAATGTAATAAGATATTGTATTTAATAAGACTTCATATAGAATAGTGTATTTAATAAGTACTATTATGGCATGTGTTCTTTGGAATTATGTGATCTATTCCCTGCTTTTTTTGTTCAAGCTCGTTTGACTCGTTGGTCTAGTGATCTATATAAATTCGCTGTTCAGTAGCTTCTTTCCAAGAACTGCAGGCTTGTGGAATTATCTTCCTGCTGACTGATTCCCTCCTACCTATAGCCTTGATCTTTTTAAAACTAAGGCCAATAGGCATCTTCTGTCTTTGCGATAATCATATTTCGTCCTTGTTAGATCCTTACATCAAGTGGCTTCATGCCTTGTCTGGAGCAATTTCCATTTAAAAAAAGACCTCATCTAGAATAGTGTATTCAATACTGGGTACAAGTAGCTGGATATAAGAATTTGGGCATAATATTGAAATTAGGACAACCATGCAACTTTATAAACATGTAAGGCAAGAGAACACACATTTCCCTTAATATTTCTAATCGATATCAATTCCTCTCCTATTCTTCTTTCTCTGACCACACAGGGTCGTGTTTATAAGTGAGATCAGTAACCAGATATCAGTAACAATAGTAAAAATCTACCTGTCAATCTGCACTGATAAATACTTGAATTATGAGGTAGATTTATATGATGAATATGCAGAGAATGAAAAGCACAAATTTTCAACTTCTAGTGTAGTTGACCAGATGTTGGAGTTTTGACCATCAGATCAACAGAACAAGTTTCAATCAAATTGACTGAACCTGTTCAATCATGGTGGTTCAAATTATGTACAATTTGAACAATCGTGACGAATGCTTGGTGGTTCAAATTATGTTACCTTTGAAGGTTTGAAACTTCTAGTAAGATTGTGTAGCTGCCTTAATGTTGAAATGTTTGCACATGTTAAGTTAATTTGGAGTTTGACCATTAGATCAGCAGAACAAGTTTCAATCAAATTGACTGAACCGTTTCAATCATGGTGGTTCAAATTATGTACAATTTGAACAATCGTGACGAATGCTTGGTGGTTCAAATTATGTTACCTTTGAAGGTTCGAAACTTCTAGTAAGATTGTGTAGCTGCCTTAATGTTGAAATGTTTGCACATGTTAAGTTAATTTTTAGTTTGACCATTAGATCAGCAGAACAAGTTTCAATCAAATTGACTGAACCTTTTCAATTATAGTGGTTCAAATTATGTACAATTTGAACAATTGTGACGAATGCTTGGTGGTTCAAATTATGTTACCTTTGAAGGTTCGAAACTTCTAGTAAGATTGTGTAGCTGCCTTAATGTTGAAGTGTTTGCACATGTTAAGTTAATTTTTAGTTTGACCATTAGATCAGCAGAACAAGTTTCAATCAAATTGACTGAACCTTTTCAATCATGGTGATTCAAATTATGTACAATGTGAAAAATCGTAACAAATGCTTGGTGGTTCAAATTGTGTTACCTTTGAAAGATGGAAACTTCTAGTAAGATTTCTCCTGGCTGATGACAGAAAATATGAAGTGTAGTATCTGTTATAGAGTGATAGTAATCTACCCTATCTTGTGACTATATGTACTCTTCTAGACATTATGTATAGAAGAACCTACGATGAAGGACGAGAAGTCTTTCTATAACATACTATTCTGTACTTCTGCAAATACACACTCTTGTAAATATACCACCGTGTTGTCTTATTTATTATTGACCCTTCAAGGTCACAACACTGGTGACGAGAAACTCGGAATTATTCGGATACAACATAACCTGGACTTATGTTGCACACAACACTGGTTACGAGAACTCCGACTTATGTCGGATACAACATAACCGCTACTACAACTTCTTGGCCTTTTGGCTAAGATCAAAGTGTAGTATCTGTTCCGATGGATACTGCACCCCATACTGGTATTGTCTTGTCCTTCGGGCCTTGATTTACGCCGGTCAATGGGTCTGTCCTGTGCAGTTCTAGGAGGTCCACCCTCCCAGGCTTTGCCTCCCCTCTTTGGGGAGGAATAAGTTTATTGCTTACTGTCTGAGGCACCCCTACCGGGGAATGCCGACGGAGCTGCTCAGGCAATTTTTAAATGGCCAGAGTGCTCACCTTCTCGGGCGCTGGCTTTTCAAACCCCACTTTCCCGACCCGACCTTGGGTCACATTTTACTTGTGGGCAAGGAGTAAATCAATACTACAACTGCCGATGTTGGATTTTCGAAAAAGACTTAGGTGGGGTGTTCAAAAAATTGTTAATTACAACAGTTAACACACAAGGTGTACCAAACCTGCGAAAAGGAAAGTATCCAACGTCAGAAAATAGGATTTTTTTAAAAACAATTTTGTTCTTGAGGTGGATGAAAAAGTTTTCAAATCATTCTCCGACACATCCGATAAAAAATATAAACATCCGATAAAAAATATAAACATCTGATAAAAAAGGGGGCATAACTAACATGAACTAATCCTGGCGCGTTAATAAATTGCCTGTGTGTCTTATAACTTGTGACGTAACACCATTCCTCGCCGAACGGATTACTGATAAAAATGACAATTTAAACCTTTACATTTGTCACGCCTGAAATAAGAGTGCAAACCACTAGTGACTTAATCTGTTGTCTGACCCTGAAACTGGGTAAGACCAATGTTATCAACAGCTCAACTTTTGAAGCTGATATTCGTGTCAAACATTTGATTTCAAGGGCTTGATAAACTGTTTTTCTCTTTCTAGCTAGTCATTGCTTATCAAGGCCAAAAGGCCACTCGAGGATAAGGATTAACGGGGTTGTCAATGATTGGCAACAATGGTTAGAATTGAGCAGAATTCTGTTATATAATAGGACGGCTCAACTAGAATTTGTTAACATTGGACTTGAAAACGACCATGTTGTAGTCAGCTGGGAAGCAGCCCCGTGGTATTGTGTTCCACAGACGAGTAGTTCTTGGAAAGAAACTTTGTTCATGGAAAGTCCGTTTAGTTTTAGGTACACAGAGGAAAAAAGAAAGATTATTTACAGTGGTTGTAGCTAGATGAGTTTTTGTTGTGAATATTTTACAGGGAAACCATAGATTGGAGCTCAAGGCAGGCAAGAGTGCTCTGAGCAGCACCTCCCCAGACGTGGCAACAGTACCTCCCCATCTTACGATGTATTTGACTCTTATACAAGTAGAGGATTGCGTCAGGAGTGAGATACTTTCTGAAGCGATAGAATGATCCAACCATTTTTCTAGTGAGCTTAGCAACAGAATTGATGTAAGTCTTCCATTTCGGGTCTGGAGTGATGGTCAGTCCAAGAGACTTATCAAAGCCGGGGCTTCCTCAAGGAGAGAACCATTCATTTCAATTGGATCCTTTAGGCACGCCGGCCTTGATACTATGTGCTTCAGACTTCTGCCCATCAACAACTACTACTTTTGTAAACCTATCAGAGAGGAAAGAATTTGATGGTTGAGAAGAAATTTCAAGCTATTCCATATTTAACAAGCTTTTGAAGCAAGCCTTTGTGCCAAACCCTATCAAAGGCCCTTAATATGTTAAGACCTATTGCTCTAAAAACGAAGCCCAGTCAATAGATTTGCTGATCCTGTGTGATATTACAGTCAGTACATCAGCTGTTGAACTTGCAGGACGAAATTCATATTGCTTGTTACTGAATAGATTGCTTTTTGCTGATAACTTCTTGATTTATCACAGATTCAAACTACTTACTCATGACGCACAGGAGACTGATTGGTCTGTACTAAGATGCAGAAGACTGATCTCCAGTATATTTGAATACTGAGCAGACTGACGAAGTTCCCCAAGGTGATGGGAAGCATTTCTATTTTAAGCAACAATTGAATAGTTTTGTAAGAATATGAGCTAGTTCCGGTTGCAGCTTTTTAAGCACTATGATTGAAATGTTGTTAGAATCAGTTGTCTTGCTGGGATCAAGGTTCTTAATAAATTTGCAGACATGAATAATATTATGTAAAATTTTGATGGTTCAAATCCCAATCAATTGGTTCTTTCCATAATCTCATCGATTTTTATTATTATAATATAATATCATAATACTATAATACTAACTATCCCTACCCGGCGTTGCACGGGAATCTTTTAAGTTTGTTTTTTTGCCCATTACCTCCCCTCATTTTTTGTCCTTTTTCTTAATTATTTTCCAGTGAGAAAATATTTACATTTTTGGAAAGAAAATTCAATGAAATAATATTGTAGCAATAAAATCGATCGGACGTCTTAAAGTGATATTTTGCTATCTAATTTACCTATATGTTTATGGTGTTACAGACACGTATGTAAATTAGATATCAATGCTGAAAAAAAATAGTTACTCTTTCTCTTAATGCCCAGAGAGACATTAAGAAATTTTAAAGAGTTGTTAAATCAGCAGAGTGAGAGGGGTCGAAAGAATTACATAGAAATCTAAGAGGGTTATGAGTGACTTGTTCAGTTAATTATAAATTACGGCTAATTAGAACAATTAAAACATATTTTTTTCCAAACATAACTCAATCCCTGAACTAAGGTATATTTCAACTACTGAGTGTGGGGATAATAATTAATATATATATATATATATATATATATATATATATATATATATATATATATATATATATATATATATATAGGAAATAGAAAAAGGAAAAAAACAAGAGATATTTTTTTTTATATATATATATATTCATCAACGTTTCGTCTTTATTGTAAGACTTCCTCAGGATGATAATTTGAAGAAAAATGTCATGCAAGTACATTGCATGACATTTTTCTTCAAATTATCATCCTGAGGAAGTCTTACAATAAAGACGAAACGTTGATGAATATATATAAAAAAAAAAAAAATTTTTTAATTAAAAAATCTTTTGTTTTTTTCCTTTTTCATTTCCCATTACGTCGGATTACTCTCATCCTTCCTTTCCCATATATATATATATATATATATATATATATATATATATATATATATATATATATATATATATATATGTTGTTATTTTTATTGTTTTTGCGCTATTGAAAATTGAACGTATTCAAATATCTTTTTACGAGGAAGCAATAGTTAAATGCTAAGGAGAGAAACATTATTCTTTTTCACCAGTGTGATGCCCCGATATGGGGAGCGTCTATATTTTTTAAATATGATATATATATATATATATATATATATATATATATATATACTCACGGTATTGCCCATGTGATGATATATTGCTGTTCGGAAGGTTTCTTAAAAGAAATAATTTCAAATATCGTCATGTTTAACATTTTTTGCCTTCAAAGAAACTTCAAAATAACATTTTCAATACGAGATGTAGTAAAAAAAACTGTCAACGCGATGGTGTTTTCAAAAATAAAACCTACTTGTTAGTGCTGTGTTTATTAAAAAATTATTTTATTTCTTTAAGTTCTAATATATTTCAGTTATTTTATGGACCAGTCCTATAATTGACCCTAATGACCCTAATGATGCTTGCTCTGTCTAACATGTGTCAAAATGATAGCCGTTCGAGAAGAGAAAGGAGCGCTCGTTGGGATATGGGAGTGAACTGGGAGTTCATGAGTGCAAATTTGGAGGGTCAGCGGATTGTGACCTAGATTTGATCAATACGAAATTTTAATTTTGCTTTTTTATTTTATTCCTCTTTTTCTTAACATCCGGTTTTCTGCTGATGACATTTCTAATGCGAGATTCTTAATTTCTACTTTTTTATTTTCATTCAGTCTTTGGAGAGATGTGGTAGCATCGAAACGTTGGTTGATCGACGTAAGACTGTGATATTGTTTATGTAATTTTATAAATGCTCTACTTGTTATTGAGCACTTTTGAAAATATTGGTTTTATGTTCATTCTATTAACATATTTGAACTTAATCAATTAATAAAATCACACACACACACACACACGCACACACACACACACACACATATATATATATATATATATATATATATATATATATATATATATATATACTAGCTGTACAAACCCGGCATTGCCCAGTAATATTTTTACTTACAATTTGTTTTTTTTGTTTCTTAAGCCATGCTGCTTTTTTTTTTCCAAATATTATTTTTTTCCAAACAATGAGAAGTAACTTTTTATTGACGAATACAGAGTCTCTTTTTTAAAGATGGTGTCTGTTTGAAAATAATTCTGACCCGGTCAAAGTATTTTCTGTAAGAAATTAAATCAAATTACATTTTATTGTTCTTAACAACATGCTACAACGATCCACAAAAAGAACTGATGAACCAGAAACAAATATGAATTATTTTAGAAAAAAAAGGTATCGATAGCAAAAATCAAGAAAGAGACCGACTTTACTTTATATATTTGTTGGATACATAAGTCACACAAAGTCAAGATTTAATATACAAATTCTAATTGTTTATCTGCCGACACTGACAATAGTTTTAAAATTATTAACACTGCTCGTTCCTCATTTTATCTCAAGGTTGATTTTCTTTTTTTTCTTTTCTTTTTCAGAAATAAAAGCATGGAAAACAATGCTGTCCAAAGTAAGTGTAAAAAGTATTTCAAATAAAATGATTCTAAGTTTTGGAGCTACAATTGCTAATCAATCTATAAACTATTTAAATGTTATGGCGGTTTTGGAGTTTCTATGTTTGTATACAAATAGAAACATGTGATTGGTTGACCCAAAAAAGGAATAGGCAGAGTACGCATTACTAAGGCAGTAGTTTTTATGATGTCAATACCCGAGTTCGAATTTTTGGCAAGTCTAAAGAATTTTTATTTTAACTTCATATATGTTTTATAAATTAAAAAAAAATTAACATAAAAACATGGCAAAACATTACATAAATATATTTTTTTTAAACTAAATGACCTTTTTTTCCTTGATAATCTGCAAAACAGTTGACATGAAATGTTCAAAGCAGATTATTTTCAGTAAAAAACATAATTTCTTATGTTTTTTGCCACTAAAACAACACGTAAATACATTCATCATAGTTACTTACTCTCTCATGTAAATACTAAGTAGCATATTTAAAAAAAAATTTTTTCTATGTACTGGCTATAAAGCGGTAGAAACTAAGTAAAGATGGAAATTGACATACCCAGGTACTGTACAAACCCTGCTCAAGAAGCCGGTATAAACTAGTTAATGTTAACTTATTAAAGCTATTTCTAAGATTTGGGTTAATGAGTGATCTCCCCTTTCTAGTTGAATATGTGAAGTGTGCAAATACAGAAGAATTCCTTGAATTTAAACATTTGTGTCGTTCAAATTGAAGGAAGATTTATGCATAGAACGAGTGAGTGAATAAGAATTTGTATTCTTAAGATGCATCCATTATATCTGAGTGTTTAGAAATGAAAACACTAGTTCAAACTTGATCTGGACAGACTTACGAAAACACTATTTCAAACCTGAGCTGGACAGACTGACAAAAAACATTATTTCAAACTTGAGCTTGACAGAGTGTAAAAATTGCTATTTAATAATTAATCTGGAGAAACTGTTGAAAACATCATTTTAAAGTTAAGCTGGACAGACTGTAAAAATTGCTATTTAAAACTTGATCTGGAGAGACTAACTAAAACATTATTTTAAACTTGAGCTGGACAGACTGTAAAAATTGCTATTTCAAACTTGATCTGGAGAGACTAACGAAAACATTATTTTAAACTTGAGCTGGACAGACTGTACAAATTGCTATTTCAAACTTGATCTGGAGAGACTAACGAAAACATTATTTTAAACTTGAGCTGGACAGAGTGTACAAATTGCTATTTCAAACTTAGGCTGGAGAGACTACCGAAAACATTATTTTAAACTTGAGCTGTACAGACTGTAAAAAATGCTATTTCAAACTTGATCTGGAGAGACTAACGAAAACATTATTTTAAACTTGAGCTGTACAGACTGTACAAATTGCTATTTCAAACTTGATCTGGAGAGACTAACGAAAACATTATTTTAAACTTGAGCTGGACAGACTGTACAAATTGCTATTTCAAACTTGATCTGGAGAGACTAACGAAAACATTATTTTAAACTTGAGCTGGACAGACTGTACAAATTGCTATTTCAAACTTAGGCTGGAGAGACTACCGAAAACATTATTTTAAACTTGAGCTGTACAGACTGTAAAAAATGCTATTTCAAACTTGATCTGGAGAGACTAACGAAAACATTATTTTAAACTTGAGCTGGACAGACAATAAAAATTGCTATTTCAAACTTGAGCTGGACAGACTGTAAAAATTACTATTTCAAACTTGAGCTTGAGAGACTGACAGAAAACATTATTTTAAACTTGATCTAGACAAACAGTAAAAATTGCTATTTCATACTTGAGCGGGAGAGACTGACAAAAACAATATTTCAAACTTGAGCTGGAGAGACTAACGAAAACATTATTTTAAACTTGAGCTGTACAGACTGTAAAAATTGTTATTTCAAACTTGAGCTGGAGAGACTAACGAAAACATTATTTTAAACTTGAGCTGGACAGACTGTACAAATTGCTATTTCAAACTTGATCTGGACAGACTAACGAAAACATTATTTTAAACTTGAGCTGGACAGACTGTACAAATTGCTATTTTGAACGTGATCTGGAGAGACTAACGAAAACATTATTTTAAACTTGAGCTGTACAGACTGTAAAAATTGTTATTTCAAACTTGAGCTGGAGAGACTAACGAAAACATTATTTTAAACTTGAGCTGTACAGACTGTAAAAATTGTTATTTCAAACTTGAGCTGGAGAGACTAACGAAAACATTATTTTAAACTTGAGCTGTACAGACTGTAAAAAATGCTATTTCAAACTTGATCTGGACAGACTAACGAAAACATTATTTTAAACTTGAGCTGGACAGACTGTACAAATTGCTATTTTGAACGTGATCTGGAGAGACTAACGAAAACATTATTTTAAACTTGAGCTGGACAGACTGTAAAAATTGTTATTTCAAACTTGATCTGGACAGACTGACAAAAAACATTATTTCAAACTTGAGCTGGACAGACTGTACAAATTGTTATTTCAAACTTGATCTGGAGAGACTAACGAAAACATTATTTTAAACTTGAGCTGGACAGACTGTAAAAAATGCTATTTCATACTTGAGCTTGAGAGACTGACAGAAAACATTATTTCAAACTTGAGCTGGACAGACTGTAAAAATTGCTATTTCAAACTTGATCTGGAGAGACTAACGAAAACATTATTTTAAACTTGAGCTGGACAGACAGTAAAAATTACTATTTCATACATGAGCTGGACAGACTGTAAAAATTACTATTTCATACTTGAGCTTGAGAGACTGACAGAAAACATTATTTAAAACTTGATCTGGACAAACAGTAAAAATTGCTATTTCATACTTGAGCGGGAGAGACTGACAAAAACAATATTTCAAACTTGAACTGGAGAGACTAACGAAAACATTATTTTAAACTTGAGCTGGACAGACAGTAAAAATTGCTATTTCATACTTGATCTGGAGAGACTGACGAAAACACTATTTCAAACTTGATCTTGACAGACTGTACAAATTGCTATTTCATACTTGAGCTAGGGAGAATGACGAAAACATTATTTTAAACTTGAGCTGGACAGATGTCACATTCCAGGGGGCAGGGGGTATCATCAGCCTTTTGATTCTCCCAGGAATAAAACATAACCATTCCTGTGTAACTTACTTGCCATAATGTATTGACCACTGTTGTAGTAAATACTTAAAATATACATACTTTATATATTTTATATGTGTTTATACATAAAATAGTAATAAATTATATTTATATATCAATATATATAATATAATTATCCACAGGCACATGTTTCGTCGTGATGAATCATCAGCGTGACTAGACGTAGCAAAATTCGAAACCCTGCTAGTAATAGGAGAATAAATGTATCGCACTTATAGATACATCAATTTTATTTATTGAAATTTTTATTTTATTTGCGATACTGATAATTTGACGTATTTAACTATTTTTACAGAAAAGCATTTACCCTAATGCTAGATGGGAATTATTGTTCTCTTTACCAATGTGATGCCTCCATATGTGAGTGGATAGATTTTATAAAATATCCACAGACATGTTTCATCGTCTACGACTTAGCAGCTTTGCTATATATATATATATATATATATATATATATATATATATATATATATATATATATATATATATATATATATATATATATATATATATATCACTCCATCAAAAACTCACTCCATTACCATCAGGAAATATTGTGATTTCTCGTCGGCGTCATCGATCAGGAGATCTCAGCAATGAAAATAAAAAAAATTAAAATGTCTGTACACACGAAAGATGACTTGTATATGTGGAAATATATGATTAAAAATAATAAATGTTTCATTTATTAAAAAAATCTTGCATCACATAATCTGGTTTTCAATGTGATTTCATATATATATATATATATATATATATATATATATATATATATATATATATATATATATATATATATATGTATATCGAATACAATATAAAGTTGTAAAAACAAAACGAAGTTTGTTATTTCTGTCTAACTCTATAGCTTAATGCTTGTGTATGGTATTTGCATGTATTGGTATATTTCAGATTTTCATCATATTTGGTCCATAGTCATTAGACACCAATTAAGCAAAATGCCCTGAATTTGAATTTCTTCTTAAAATCACTTAAGGTTTAGCACCAAATTTCAGAGATTTTCTAGAAAAAGAAAATCATGTAATGCATTTTGATGGAAATTGGAATAGGGATTTTAGACGTAAGGGTTAGTAACATTATATCTTGATTTTAATCTTCGTTAGGGGACTTAAAAGTGGTGCAAAACTGTTCTGTTCGAGAAATTAATTTTACCAGTCTTGGAGTGGGTATTCTTCTAGTGTATATATATATATATATATATATATATATATATATATATATATATATATATATATATATATATATATATATATATATGTATATATATATATATATATAAAGATAATCCAAAACTGTAATAACAAAACGAAGGTTGTTACTTCTATCTTATGAGCCAATTGCTTAATCTATGAAAATAGCTCTGATACTGCTTGTATTGGTATTTGCTTGTATTGGTATTTGTTTGTATTGGTATTTGCTTGTATTGGTATTTGTTTGTATTGGTATTTGCTTGTATTGGTATTTGTTTGTATTGGTATTTGTTTGTATTGGCATTTGTTTGTATTGGTATTTGTTTGTATTGGTATTTGTTTGTATTGGTATTTGTTTGTATTGGCATTTGTTTGTATTGGTATTTGCTTGTATTGGTATTTGTTTGTATTGGTATTTGTTTGTATTGGTATTTGCTTGTATTGGTATTTGCTTGTATTGGTATTTGTTTGTATTGGTATTTGCTTGTATTGGTATTTGCTTGTATTGGTATTTGCTTGTATTGGTATTTGTTTGTATTGGTATTTGTTTGTATTGGCATTTGTTTGTATTGGCATTTGTTTGTATTGGTATTTGTTTGTATTGGTATTTGCTTGTATTGGTATTTGCTTGTATTGGTATTTGCTTGTATTGGTATTTGTTTGTATTGGCATTTGCTTGTATTGGTATTTGTTTGTATTGGTATTTGTTTGTATTGGTATTTGCTTGTATTGGTATTTGTTTGTATTGGTATTTGTTTGTATTGGTATTTGTTTGTATTGGTATTTGCTTGTATTGGTATTTGTTTGTATTGGTATTTGTTTGTATTGGTATTTGTTTGTATTGGTATTTGCTTGTATTGGTATTTGCTTGTATTGGTATTTGTTTGTATTGGTATTTGTTTGTATTGGTATTTGTTTGTATTGGTATTTGTTTGTATTGGTATTTGTTTGTATTGGTATTTGTTTGTATTGGTATTTGTTTGTATTGGTATTTGTTTGTATTGGTATTTGCTTGTATTGGTATTTGTTTGTATTGGTATTTGTTTGTATTGGTATTTGTTTGTATTGGTATTTGCTTGTATTGGTATTTGTTTGTATTGGTATTTGTTTGTATTGGTATTTGCTTGTATTGGTATTTGTTTGTATTGGTATTTGCTTGTATTGGTATTTGTTTGTATTGGTATTTGCTTGTATTGGTATTTGTTTGTATTGGTATTTGTTTGTATTGGTATTTGTTTGTATTGGTATTTGTTTGTATTGGTATTTGTTTGTATTGGTATTTGCTTGTATTGGTATTTGCTTGTATTTGTATTTGTTTGTATTGGTATTTGTTTGTATTGGTATTCGCTTGTATTGATATTTGCTTGTATTGGTATTTGCTTGTATTGATATTTGCTTGTATTGGTATTTGCTTGTATTGGTATTTGCAACTTATAATGTCTGATACTAACAATGTATTGCTTGCTTACAGATAAATCCAAAGATCTGTCGCAAGTCAATTTGGCTGAAGATTCTTCGAACGATGGAAATAAACAAACTGACCAGCCAAAACGAACGGCTCAGTAAGTCGACATTAAAATAGAAATGCGCTCATCTATCATCTATTGCTATTATATTATTAATCAGTTTATCAACGCTTGTTTCCTTAAGACCTTTTTTCATTATACAGGATGGCCAAGAAGTCACTGAGGAATCACTGAGGGATTAGTGAGAGAGAGAGAGAAAGTGAGCGTGAGAGAGAATGAGAAAGAGAGAGAGAGTGTGTGAGTGTGAGAGAGAAAGTGTGTGTGTGAGAGAGAGAGTGTGTGTGAGAGAGAGAAAGTAAGTGTGAGGGAGAGTGTGTGTGTGAGCGAGTGTGTGTGTGAGAGAGCGAGTGTGTGTGTGAGAGAGCGAGTGTGTGTGTGTGAGAGAGAGAGTGTGTGTGTGAGAGACAGTGTGTGTGAGAGAGAATGAGAGAGAGAGAGAGAGTGTGTGTGTGAGAGAGAGAGTGTGTGTGTGAGAGAGAGTGTGTGTGTGTGTGAGAGAGAGAAAGTGTGTGTGAGAGAGAATGAGAGAGAGAGTGTGTGTGTGAGAGAGATAGTGTGTGTGAGAGAGAGAGAGTGTGTGAGAGAGAGAAAGTCAGTGTGAGAGAGAATGAGAGAGAGAGAGTGTGTGTGAGAGAGAGAGAGTGTGTGTGAGAGAGAATGGGAGAGAGAGAGAGAGAGTGTGTGTGAGAGAGAGAGAGAGAGAGTGTGAGAGAGAATGAGAGAGAGAGAGAGAGTGTGAGAGAGAAACACAGACAGACACCAGAAATCCAAATCATAAACCACCATGCCATATTTTGAATAGATTATTTATTTTTTATGGTACCTTAATGGAATTTTAACATAACATGACGAAGATAATGGAGATTTGTTTGCAGAAAAGAACAAAAATGAAAAAGTTGGCAATGTCAACTGGCTTTCACATTCCCCAGACTTAAATAACCCTGACTTTTTCTTGTGGGGGTATCTCAAAGAAAAAGTTTACATCAACAAACCTGAAACTCTACAGGAAGGAATTGAAGGAGAATGTCAGGAAGGAGGTCAAGGAATTAAATCGTAATCTAGTGATCCTGCAATCCGTCATGGATAATGTTTTAGAAAAGGAACACATTTGTGAAGCTGAAAATGGAAACCATTTAAAAGATGTTATTTTTCATAAATAAATTACTTTTCATTTTTTTTTTTTTTGTTGTTCAAATAAATCTTCATTGTCTTCGTCATATTATGTAAAAATTCCATTAAGGTACCATAAAAAAATAAAATGAAGTCGGGGAATTGAATCGTAATCGAGTGATCCTGCAATTAGTCATGGATAATATTTTCGAAAAGGCACGAATTTGTGAAACTGAAACTAAAAACCATTTATAAATAAATATTTTTTCATTTTTGTTCTTTTCTACAAACAAATCTCCATTGTCTTTGTGATATTATGTTAAAATTCCATTAAGGTACCATAAAAAATAAAGAATCTATTCAAGTTAAAAATCCCTCAGTCACTTCTTGGCCACTCTGTATATTAAACACGCAAAATACAAGCTAAAATATTCCTCCGTTTTGAGATTGAATTACGTTTGTAAAAAAAATGCATTTTTATTGTTCTAATTGGCCATAATTTGCAATTAACACACAAAGTGACTCAAAGTTTCTGTCGATCATTCTCTTTCTCTCTCACTGTATGTTTTACCCTCCTACACACACACGCTTTTATTTTATACTGTATCTATCACTCTTGCTTCCGTCGCTCTCTCTCCATCTCTCTTTGTTTATTCACAGTTTAAGCTAATAAAGAAAGGACATTATGAAAAGATTAGAATAGTTCATTATAAACAAAAGGGAATAACACCACAAGCGGTAATACGATTTTGAGAGGGAAAGAGAGAAAAAAGAGAGAGAGAGAGATAGGGTTATAGCGAGTAGAAAGCGACTAATTTGTGATTTTGTCTTTTTAATTTTTATATTTAACTGGCTTTGAAAACTCACTTGTCCTTGATTTAAGCAATCTAACCCGAGCTCAGTGGGTGACCCAACGGATTACATTTTTTTTTATAGTAGCAAAAAATTTCATGGCGATTTACGATTTGGATTTCTGGTGTCTGTCTTTGTTTCTCTCTTACACTTACACTCTCTCTCTCTCTCTCTCTCTCTCTCTCTCTCTCTCTCTCTCTCTCTCTCTCACTAACTCCTTTATTTCACTCTCTATAAGTCTCTCTCTATATATCTATCTCTTTCTCCCTCTCTCTTTCTTTCTCTTGGGATGTAATTAAAAATAAAGCTTTATACTAAGACCAAACGCAACTGTCAAGGAATCTGATGGTGTTATTCATTTTCTATTAAAAGGTTTTACAATAACACATCCCTCGATAAGTCTCGGACCTAACTAATTAAATACTTTTAGGCAAATGCGACTTTATTCATCAACATAGTCTCCTTCTAGGGTGATACACTGATTCCAACGTTTCTCTAACAATTTGATGCCTTTTTTGTAGAATGAGTTTCCGTTGGCCTTAAAACACGCCTCAGTTTCCGATATCACTTCTTCGTTGGAGCCAACTCGCTTGTTTGGGATTTGCAAGTATTCCTTTGTTTGAGGTCTGCAAACAGTCAGTAGTTGCTGGGGCCAGATCTGGAAAATAGGGTGGGTGCAGAACCAATGTGAAGTGAAATTTATGTAGTTTTACCATCGTTATGATCAACTTGTGACATGGTGCATTGTCTTGGTGAAAAAGCAATTTTTTCTTCTTCCTTTGTAGCCGTCTTTTGGTGATATCTTCCTTCAAATGCACCAATAATTCTACATAAGATTCGCTTTTGATGATTCTTCTTTTCTCAGCTAATCGATGAACAAAATATCTTGCACGTCCCAAAACACAGAGGCCAAAACCTTGCCTGCTGATGTTTGCGTCTTTGGTCACTGTGGACGGATTTCACCTGCTGCTGCCCATTCGGCTGACTGCCGATCTGACTCCGGGGTGAAATAGTACATCCATGTTTTATCCATTGTCATATATTTACACAAAAACTCCTTTTTATTGCAATGAAACAGTTTCAAACTACACTCTGAATCGTCGACGCGTTGTTGTTTTTGATCGACTGTGAGCAAATGCGGCACCCATTTTGAACACAGCTTTCTCATTGACAAATGTTAATGACAAAATAGTGAATACGCTGCCTTCTGATATCTTTAACTCCTCTGCTATCTCACGCAGCTTCAATTTACGACCAGCCAAAATGAGTTTATGAACTTTTTTAATGTTTTACAGGACAACTGCTGAATTTTGAGCGTTTAGCATCATCTGTGTCTGTACGACCGTGTTTAAAATCAGCATGCCACATCTTAACTATTATTTCAAACAGATCAGAGTCTGAATAAAACCCATCAAGCCATTGCTTTGCTTGAACAGTATTTTTTCCATCAGAAAGCGATACTTTATAAACAGAAGAAATTCAGATTTTTCCATTGTTTTTTAAATTTGCAACAGTAGCTTCAATTAAATAACTGTAATTTGTAAACTAATAATCCGATTGAGCTAAAATTGTAACACATGCCATTTGAAGGTTATTACTTTATAAAAATAATATGATTTTTTTTATTAATGTCAGCATCTATATGTCAGGCTCGGGACTTATTGAGTGACGTGCTATACAGAGTGACCCCTCAAAAACCCCAGCCAATAGAATGAATAATGAATGAACACATTTACAGGGTGAACTCCCACCCCAAAATACTGACGAACTAACTGCCCTCGTGTCCCTCAACGTGAATAGATAGGTCAGCTAATTTTTGACAAAACCTAATGTGTGACAAATTAGCTGACCTATCTCTGATTCATTCAGATTAATCTTTGGTTTCTCGCTTTCAGTGTATCAATTTCATGCCCACTCCTATTTGATCTTTATCCTGGCCAGTTCCTCTGTCTTCTTCCCTCTTATCGCCTTTTACCCCCTCCCCTCACCGCCTCCCCCATACTAGCTCAGTAGGTGTGAAAGTGAAAAAGAAAATAAATAAAAATATAAAAACAAGAATAAGAAACCAAGAAGTATGTATCACCCACTCGTCATATTTCAACGTCACTTAATGTCTTCTCATATGGTCCAATCGGATCGTCCCATGTGTGTGCCTTCAAAATAAAATTATTTCCAAATCTTCACTTTTTCTGAAGACGTTCGGCTAAATCTCTTGTTTTTGTTTTTCTCCTGCACTTTAACCTGTTTTCTGTTTGTCATTTTTCACACACACACACACACACACACACACACCCACACACATATATATATATATATATATATATATATATATATATATATATACTTCTTTTTAATATAGCAGGAAAAATCCCAGCAGAGTGCTCGATTAATTTAGAATTAAAGTTAAAGATTAAAAATTAAGAGCGTAATATTTATTTATTTTGATACAGAAAAATTAGTACAACATTCGTACTAATTTTTCTGTACCAAAATAAATTTTAAAACTTGTTTAGCCCCATTTTTGGTTAGGGGCCATATTATATAAGACGAAATAGGGAAAAACGTACTTGCTCTTCCGCTGGAGAATTCTCTTCACATTTCTTGTAGGAGTTTCCCTCGCATTTTGGCTTACCATTGAGAACTTGAAAAAACGCAAAAAGAAGTCTTATCTTATGGCTCAATTTATTTTCAATTGTACAAAGTTTTCTCACGCTCTTCCAAGCATCGTGAGGTGTTCCGAGAACTCCCCCTAGTGAGAGCCACATCGAATATGCGTTTTAGCTGGCCAGTTCAGAAACTCTCTCTGATTTTTTTCTATTTTCTAGCTATTCAACTGTTTATGTTTCTCTACATTTCTAACTAGTCCCCGAATCGCGTTTTTTATTTTTCAAACCTCACAATTGTGTTTACATTTCAATCAGTAATACAGCAGTATAGTATGTTGAGAGTCAAATTTTTTTGGTACTCTTAGAGATGACGCACCATGTTTCTGTGACTTCGCGTCGTCACGTTCAGGCAGGTTCCGGAAGTGCCCAAGAGTTGACGAGGTGAAAACTAGGCGAAAATTGCAAAAAAAAAATGCTAAATTGAAGACTGGCAGACGATAATTTCAGATGAAGAAATTCCAAGGAAAATACATAGATAAAAAGAAAGAACGAACAAACCATAGCTAAACAACTGAAAATTTCAATCAGTAATATAGTGGTATAGTGTGTTGAGAGTTTAATTTTTTTAACTCTACTGTTTTTTTTTGTTTTTGAACAATACTTCATTGAATTCAAAAACTTGACCTCCCACACCTTTTTGTCAGAATTAGTATCACACCCATTTACACCACCCCCCTCAGAGGCAATAACGTTACATGTCAAGCCCACAGTCTGTATGGGTATCCATTACATGACTTGCATTTAACAATAGATTTCAGTGGCCAAGATCAAAGTGTAGTATCTGTTCCGATGGATACTGCATTCCATAGACTGGTATCATCTTGGTCTTCGGGGCTTGATTTACGCCGGTCTATGGGACGGTCCTGTGCAGTTCTAGGAGGTCCACCCTCCCAGGCTTTGCCTCCCCTCTTTGGGGAGAAGTAAGTTTATTGCTTACTGCCTGAGGCGCCCCTACCGGGGAATGCCGACGGGGCTGCCCAGGCAATTTTTAATGGCCAGAGTGCTCACCTTCTCAGGCGCTGGCTTTTCAAGTCCCACTTTCCCGACCCGACCTTGGGTCACATCCTACTTTGTGGGAGTAAGATAAAACTGGCCTTGTGCCTAACCTCCTGGCGAGGAGGTAAATAAATACAAAGGCGATACACACACACAAAGCAATAAAAACGTCTTTCCCTTCCAAATAATAATCTCTCTGAAATTTTTCTTCTTTTTTATTTGTTGTCAAATCTGGCATTCAATTTTCTGTTTTCTGATTTATTTATTTGTTTTATTTTTTTTTTAACTTCATATCTCTAGTTCACCCCAAACAAGGCAGGCCACCACTGTAGACGTAAGGGGCTACTGAGAATTAAGGTGAAAGTTTAGGGGAGGTCATCCTAAATTGGGAGCTGTGCAGCTAGATGCTTGCTCACATTAGTTTCAAATTTCTGCATGTCGATACAGTCGGGGAAACAGGGAGCAGGGAGGGAGTTCCAAAGGCCGGCAGCTCGAGGAAAGAAGCTATTGGAATAGAAGGCTCTCCGGCATCTGGGGGCCTCCACAGTGAATGGATGGGATTTAGCTAATTGTCGGGTTGGTCGGGTGCATTTACGTCGAGGGGGCACTAGAGCAGCAAGTTCAAGTTTTTATGCAAACCTGTTTTTTGGGGCATGTATTATTTCTTCGAACTCACTTTGGACCTTGACTTTACTTTTAACGGCCTCATAACCCTAACCCTAACTCTCCCTATTTTGTCATTTAGTTTTCACATTCCATGAACGATGTTTCTGACAAAGGGGGAAGAATTACTGTTTTGAGTGGGTGGCATGTGAAGATTTTCAATCCTCTCATAGCCTTCATCATGATTCAACTGTCAATCTATCCATCTCATTAAAACTTATCCTTGAGTGGCTTCTATGCTTTCATAAGTGGTGATTCAATAGTAAAGAAAAAAAAGTTCTCACATGAGTCAGTACCAGTGATTACTCACTGGCAAAAACAGGTGATGTTCTCGCAACAGCCGTTTACCGTTAAGTTCTCGCTGATAACAGCTGATGGTTTTCTCTGGAATCTGAGTGGCAATAAGCCTCCTCAGGATTCCACTACTCTCCGTGCCCTTCCAGTGGAGGTCTGGATGGTGCTCTCCCTCCTCAGTGTTTCCGTATTCTCAGATTCAGCATTCACATAGCTGTTGTAAACTCGATCCCGAGTAACAAGTGAACATGAATAACAGGTTAAGATGGGAATAAGTTCACCAAACTCCCTCTATATATTTAGTACTTATTTAAAGATATATAATAAAAAAAAAAACAATTAAAATTGACTTTGTTTTTTTTTTTGTCTTATCTTCGGACGGGATGACAAATTTTGGTTTCTGTTTAACTCCGGGAAAATATTTTGGAAGAAACTCATTGATGACTAATTTTTTTGTTTTAGTTAAACTTTCATAAATTTTAGAAAAAAAGAAAACATTGATGACTATTTTTTTGGTTTCTGTTAAACTTTAATAAATTAAAAAACAAACATTAATGACTAATTTTGGTTTATTTAAACTTAAATAGATCTTGAAGAAAAAACCAATTGATAACTAATTTTTTTGTTTCTGTTAAACTTTGAAAAATTTTGAAAAAAACACATTGATTATTTTTTTTTTGTTAAATTGCTACAGGAAGATTGTTCAACTTTTGAAGAAAAAAAAAAGTTATGACTAATTTTTTAGTTATTGTTAAACTTTGGTCAACTTTTGAAGTAAAAACTCATTGATGACTATTTTTAAAATTTTTGTTAAACTCAAGTAAATTTTAGAAAAATATCCCATTAATAACTAATGTTTTTGTTTCTGTTAAGATTAGTTATTAATGGGATATTTTCATATTTCAATAAATTTGAAAGAAAAACCCATTGATGATTCATTGTTAAACTTTAGTAAATTTTAGAAAAATACCCCATCAATGACTAATTTTTTGTTTTCTATTAAACTTTGATAAATCTTGAAGAAAAAACCCATTGATGCTTATTATTTTTTGTTAAATTGCTACAGAAAGACTGGTCATCGGAATGGTACTTCATACAAGAAACTGTCCAAGAGTTGTGAAAAGCTTCCGCCTTTGATTCGCAAAAACAGCAATGATGGCCTCTTTCTGAGTCACTCAATGTCGAGCAAAACTCTCACACAAAATTCGTACCCTGTCGAGAAGAAAAGAAGCAAAACGTTTCAAACTATCGGCAAGTTTCCAGACATTTTTGATTTGTGGTCTTTATTTTTAACATTCGTACAGCGCGTCTTAATTAGGATATTTTATGGCTCTGTGGGGATACAGTTATATCTATTTATATGCAATTTGTTTTGCTTTTCTTGAACATATGCCAGTTTTTTTCATAAATTTTATATATTTTTCCACAGAAACGGAAGTAAGTTTATAATAGACGAATACGGAGTTACGTCGTTTTTCTTTTCCAAAATATTATTTTTCTCTTCCAAAGGGAAGTAAGTCTGTCATGAACGAATACAGAGTTATCTCTGTTTAAAAAAAAAAACACTGACTATACAAAAATAAATCCGACTGGATAGATTTTTTCTGGAAGGAATTAACTCGAATTACATTTTATTTTTTTTAACAACATGGACCAACGTTCAACAAAATAAAAATGGCTATTCAGAATTAAATATCGATTTGTACGAAGGAACATATCGTTGACAAAAATCTAGGATCCGACTGATTTGACTTTATTATATAGAAGATTCTGTGAATTTTTTTTAAAAGTTGAAATTAAAATAAAAAAATGCCCACCAAAAAAGGATCATCTATATAATAAAGATGGATGTCTGCAAGTCTTTACGCCTATAGGAAGAAAAAACCTACTAAACATGTTTTTATGAAATTTGGAACATAGATAGTAAAGATAAAACAGTTAAATGAATTAATTAATTGATTTATATTTTAAGAGAGAAAATTTGTTTTTTTTTCTTATATATTTTTTTTCCTTATTCATTCACTGTCTTTAAAGACATGTAAGCAAAACATTTATTGTTCATAGCAGCTAAACGATGTTGTCATCGTGACAATTTAATTTAAAAAGTAAATAATAACAACAACAACAGCAGCAATGTGGAGTTTTTATTCAAATTTGGCTTGTAAGCGTATATTTTCTTGTTCATGGCAGCCGAAACGCATTATCATTGTGATTATATATATATATATATATATATATATATATATATATATATATATGATTATTTTTATTTACACAGACATGTACAAAATCTGCGACACTGGCATGTCAATGTTATCAATCAACAGCTATTATAAACTGAGATCTCATCAGGCAGAGTTAGAATCCGATCTAAACCTTAGATCATATTTGGAAACAATGAAATGGAGAAAAAAGAAAAGAAATTTAAATTCGGAAAGTCAAAAACAAAAAATCAAATAATAATAAAAATTAAAATTAAAAGAATAAAAATATATATATATATATATATATATATATATATATATATATATATATATATATATATATATATATATAATTATTATATTTTCTTGTTCATAGCAGCCGAAACGCGTTATCATTGTGATGGTTATATATATATATAGTCTCGGAAGTTTCTCAACCATTAAAACTATATAAGAAAAAAACAAAAAAACTTTAAGTCCCAAGTGGAAAATCACTTATTATTATATTAGTTTGCTTCTAACATTATTTATATATATATATATATATATATAGTCTTGGAAGTTTCTCAACCATTAAAACTATATTAAAAAAAAACCTTAAGTCCCAAGTCGTTCATTGGAAAATCACTCATGTAAATCAATTTATTTTTACAGTTATTATATTAGTTTGTTCTAACATTATTTAAGAGATCATCAGTTACTCCTTTACATATATACTTTTCTCTCGTTGGCACTGCACTAATGCTGCACTACCCTCTTTTTTATATATATATGCGATTTTATGAAGGCTTACCAAAGCATTCCGTTCAGGAGACCAATGATCACCATGAAAGACTTTTTCTTACAAATATTATTTATTCAAATAAAATCGCATATAAATGCTCTGCACTCTGTAATCGAGTATCATCGAGCTTGTTTTTATTGGCATAGCCCCGGTCTTCACTGAATAATCTATTTTATAAGTGAAAAATCTCTCTCTCTCTCTCTCTCTCTCTCTCTCTCTCTCTATATATATATATATATATATATATATATATATATATATATATATATATATATATATATATATATATATATATATATATATATATAGTAGAGAATGGTAGTTTGCTTGAAGCATTGCTGGGTATAGTAGTAGTAAGTTTTTGAAAGGCTGTGGGCAATGCAATTCCGGGTAAGATGCAAGTTGAAAGGAAAGGAACAAAAACAATAAAAATAAATCGAGTACGATATAAGACTTACTATTTATTTTTTCCTTTTTTTTTCCTTTAAAAAAAATGTAAGTAAAACACTCTTGCTGTTATGTAAGAAAAAAGGAAAAAAAAAGGAAAAAATAAATAGTAAGTCTTATATCGTACTCGATTTATTTTTATTGTTTTTGTTCCTTTCCTTTCAACTTGCATCTTACCCGGAATTGCATTGCCCACAGCCTTTCAAAAACTTACTACTAATATATATATATATATATATATATATATATATATATATATATATATATCTGTGTGTATAAAGAAAATGGAAAAAAGGAAAGAAAAGGAAAAAAAGGTAAAAATTTATAAATAAATAAAATAACAACAAAAACATGGAGAATTGATGTAAATCTCCAAGAGTTAAAAGCGACCGACATCTTAATTCGTGGTGATCGGTTACATTTCCACCGGAGACTTCCTCCACTTACAGTCTCTTTTCGAAATGTTAGTGGTTTGGCTTCAGACTAGCGACCTGTCCCTGTAAAAAACTCTTACTGTGAAAACAGTCAAAGTTTTGCTTTAACTGCCTCATGCATCGCAGGACGCAGGAGTTCCTCAGTCAGTCAGTCAAATGGTATCGCATTACAGTCGCGAATCTTCGCCATGTAATAACTAATGCGTGTTGTGTCATTCATGGTCTCTGCGCTTCTCTATTGTAGTAGTAGTGAATCTAGAATTCTCTCTCTCTCTCTCTCTCTCTCTCATAACCACCATAGTAGTTGTCATAATAATGACTGTAGAATTGTCTGTCTTTCTCTTTCGTAGCAGCTGTCATAGATGTCATATATACGATTGTAGAATTGTCTGACATTAATTTTTTTTGTAGCAGCAACAGCATAGTGTCTGACCTTCTTGTCAATGTTGTATGTCTCTCTCTTTTTGCAGCTGTTTTAATAGTTGTCATCTTGTTTCTTCGTATATGGTCAACAATGTGTCGCAGTCTGCATAGTACGATGGTGTATTTTCATATATGTGTTGACGACAAGTATATAATAACAACAGTACATATTCTTTTTGGTTTTGATATTTTATTTATTTATATTTATTTAAATTACTCAGTATTAATCTTCTTCTCCACTTTTCCTGCAAGGAAGAGAGAAGATTTCCAAAATGCGTCAGCTTTATTCATAGGCGCAAACCCAAGAAAACGTTTCTAGTTGCCACAAATCGATTTTTCTAAGGCAGAAGCTTTTGTGTGTGATTTTCTGTAGTTAAAATGGTCCATACATTAATTTTTTATAGAATCAGATAATTCTATTGTTGGCATTGGTTTCCCTGATATTTTTCTAGTTAGAATTTTTTCTAGAAAGACATCAAGTACTTACGGGAGGGACCACGTGAAGGTTGCCAACATCCTAAGTAAAAATGTTTCTGTGGCACGAACTGGATTCGAACTTGGCACACCCAGGTTGTCAGTCCGTGTCGTTAACCACTAAGCCACCGTCACCTTCCGTTAAAATGGTTGAGGTACCTTAAACGGAACAATTATCATGGGTTTATTTTCGTCAGCATTCAACTTGATAATATATCAAGTCGTCATGTGCCTCTTTTCTCGGAAAAGTTTTCCCATGCCTGCTATAGGTTTTTAATTTTTGTTTCTTTTAGATATCATGAAAACCAAGGAGGGCATTTCGAAGCCAGATGAAACGAAAGATATTGGTATGCATACGGGACCAAATATTCCAGAAACGGCCAACAATGCTGGACTCCCTTCTGTATCCACACAGACAGCATCTTTGGACTCTTCAAAGGCTAGACTTTTCCGCAGAGGATCTTTAGAGGTGGCCCGGGAATCCTTTGTACAAAAAGTAAGAATCAATTTGCATAAAAAATTATTATTATTATTATTATTATTTATTATTATTATTATTATTATTATTATTACTATTATTATTACTTGAAATATGTTATTCCTTTTTGTTGTTCTTACCTTATATATAAAGTAAATCCATCTAAAGTGTGGATCTGTCGAGACAGTCAGTAATGAAGACAAGATTAACATTTCTGTTCTACCATCAACATCTGGCATATATCAGACAATGTTCTTACATCAACAAAAATTGTATTTCAAATAGATTTTATTGAAAAAATATTTAATCCGGGTCTACATTCCATTTTTTTGTATTCATATAAATAGGGAGTAGGAGGTATTATTCCCCTACAGAAAAAAAGTACTCCCACTGCTACTCTTAAACAGGTTGGAACTTTTTAAAAATGAATATCACTAGTTATTGATATAAATCACTGTAGTGGATTGGGGTCATAAATGGTTGGTAACTTTTAATGCTGCAAAGACAAAGCTCCTTTCCTTCAATAACTACAAGAAACCTCTCCAACCACCGATTGTCATGGCAAATAACACTCTACCTGAGAGTTCATCATTCAAACTCCTTGGCCTAACCTTCACAGGTAACATGAATTGAAACAAATACATTGAAGACATTGCCAAGGCTGCCGCAAAAAAGGTTGGCTCCCTCTACCGTGCTAGTAAACTCCTCACACCTGACATTATCCTGTATCTCTACAAAGCCACCATCCGCCCATGCATGGAGTATTGTTGTTACATCTGGGCTGGTGCATCATCTACTAGTCTCTCCCTCCTTGACAAGGTCCAAAAAAGAGTCGCCAACCTAATAGGTCCCTCACTCTCAACCAAGCTCCAGTCCCTGTCCCATCGCCGCAATGTAGCATCCTTGTGCTTGTTTTACAAATACTTACAATGGATTATGCTCCGATGAATTAGCTACTCTGGTGCCCCCTCGACGTAAATTCACTAGACCAACTCGACAATCAACTAAATCCCATCCATTCACTGTGGAGGTCCCCAGATGCCGAAGAGCTTTCTACTCAAATAGCTTCTTTCCTCGTGCTGCTGGCCTCTGGAACTCCCTCCTTGCCCCCTGTTTCCCCGACAGTACTGACATGCAGAATTTTAAATTAATGTAAACAGACATCTCGCTGCGCAGATCCCAACTTAGGTTGAGCCCCCTACCTTCTCCCCTTTTCTTTTTCTCAGTAGCCCCTTATGTCTACAGTGGCGGCCTGTCTTGTTTGGGGTGAACTATGCTAAAAAAAAAAATTTTTTAAAGTTCTCACAGTAGTCGTTATCGATGATTTCTCACAGTGGCTTCCCTAGAATCTGAGTGATGATAAGTCTCTTCAATATTCCAATAATTTCTTTTTCATTTCTCTTTTTATTGTAACTCACCTGGTGATCTCACACCATCTTTTAGCAGTAATTTTTTTTCCACACTGGTAATGGGTGGTGATTTTCCATGGAATCCGAATGGCAGTAAGTCTATTCAATATTATAGTATTCTCTGTTCCATTCTAGTTTCGGTTCGGATGATGCTATGCTTTTTCCAGCTCCGTGGTCACTTTCCATGGTACC
Source organism: Sepiola atlantica (assembly GCA_963556195.1). Lineage (NCBI taxonomy): Eukaryota > Metazoa > Mollusca > Cephalopoda > Sepiida > Sepiolidae > Sepiola > Sepiola atlantica. The sequence continues at coordinate 129,472,116 of OY744518.1, forward strand.
AACCGATTTTGGTTGGAGCTGGTTTCCCAGCTTTCATAATGACTGGTTCGCCGGCTGGGTTCATACCAACCGATGATCCATCCCTGGCATCATTCTGACAAAGAGAGACTGCCTCGCTGGAGCACCCTCCCAGGCATTATCTCCTTCTTTGGGAGGAGTTTGGGTTTATTGCCGATCACTCGAGACACCCCTACCAGCAAATGCTGACGGGGTCATTTTTGACTATTTTTGCACTCAACCAGAGTGCACACTTGGGGGAGGTGGTTGTGCTAACCTTCCTGCCTTGTGCCACACTTTGCTGCAGTTGGAAACAATTAAATCATACCAACTGATGGTCAATTTCCATGGTATCAACCGATGCTGCTACAATTGTTGTCCGTTTTTTCGATTGAATAAAATAATTCAAAAAAAATAATAATAAAATAATAATATAATAATAATAATAAAAATAAAAATGAAATAAATATAAATTAAATAATAGTAATAAAATAAAATGAATAATAAAATAATAATAAAATTAAAAAATAGTAATAAAATAAATAATAAAATAATAATAAAATTAAAAATTAATAAAATGATAAAAATAAAATAATAATAAAATAATAAAATAATAATGAAATAATAATAAAATTAAAAATTAATAAAATAATAAAAATAAAATAATAATGAAATAATAATAATAATAATAATAATAATAATAATAAAAATAAAATAAAAAAATAATAAAAATAATAATAATAAAATAATTTAAAAAATAATAATGAAATAATAAAATAAAATAAATAATAAAATAATAATAAAATTAAAAATTAATAAAATAATAAAAATAAAATAATAATGAAATAATAAAATAAATGATAATAAAATAATAAAAATAAAAGAAAAAATAATAATAATAATAAAAAATAATTTAAAAAATAATAATGAAATAATAAAATAAAATAAATAATAAAATAATAATAAGATTTAAAATTAATAGAATAAAAAAAAATAAAATAATAATAAAATAATAATAATAAAGTAATAAAAAAAAAATAATGAAATGATAAAATAAAATGAATAATAATATAATAATAATAATAATAATAAAAGAAAAAAGAATCTTAATAAAAATAATAATAAAATATATTAAAAAAAAAGTTTTTATTTAATATATTTCCAAATACAAAAAATATACAAATGTTAGTGGAAGAGAGGACTTTCCTATAATAATAAAAAGAAGTAAAGAAAAAAATACAAAAGACAAGAGTAACATAACAAAACAAATAGTAATCAATATACTGCAACATGCGGAAATTGTGCACTCCTCACCAAATACAATAATACACACTAAACAGACACACGCTTATACATATACACGTATATTCACTCATGTCCAATTTGAAAAAGAAAAACTTCATCAGAAACAAATACAATTGGGATTAAGAATAATTAATAGATAAAAACAAAAAACAAAAAACTTACATATATATAAAAGAGATCGGAATGAACTGATACGAAATTGACACTGACCAAACAAAGAAATACTTTAATAATTATTAACAACAAATATATATTGTTACGGTATTATTATGTAATTATTTGGTGCTGCTGTATTAAAAAATCGAAAAAAAAATTTTTTGTCTTTTAGTGTAGGAGAGGTAAATAAGGGGCAGGTAACTCTTCACAACAGCTCTAGCTTTCAAACAATATATTTTCATAAAATGTAATTTAAATAAATTTAATTAATAATAACCCTAACCCTAACCCTAAACCCTAACCCTAACTGTCTGCGGTAAAATACAGTATATCTTCGAACTTGAAAGTGTTAACATCCATGTTCCTAATTTCAGAGAAAATCTTGATTAAAAATCGTAGTAAGAGTCACCTGCCCCTTACTTACCTCTCCAACACTATAAGACAATAAAAACTTTTTTTCGGCTTTTTATTACAGAAGCACCAATTATTTTTATTGGTGATTGCAGCGTCTGTTATTTTTTTTTTTTCTATTGTCCTACTTCCTAAGTGATTAAGATGCAAAAAATTGCATTATTAGTCGCCCTTAACTTTATAGGACGTATTTTTCGTTAATATATATATTTTTTATTAATTTAATGCATACATAAAAGTAATCCATGGACACGTGTTTCTGGCTCACAGCCGTCATCAGCATGACTAACTTAGACAAGGATTGAACCTTCGATATTGATGTCTATAGTCCAGCGTCTTTACCATTGTTATGGTATTGTTTTCTTATCATTGTTGATATCGTATTGTTATCCCTGTATTGATATCCTGCTATCCTTTCTCATCCAGCCTGGTATTTTTCATCTATCCATTGAGAAACCAGATACCAAATATACCACAGATCATCTAATAAAATAATTTAAAAAATAATAATAAAATAATAATATAATAATAATAAAAAAAATAAAAATAAAATAAATATAAATTAAATAATAATATTAAAATAAAATGAATAGAATTAAAAAATAATAATAAAATGAATAATAAAATAATAATAAAATTAAAAATTAATAAAATAATTAAAATAAAGTTAATAAAAAATAATAATAATAAATAATAATAAAATGATAATAATATCATTGTTGATATCGTATTGTTATGGTATTGTTTTCTTATCATTGTTGATATCGTATTGTTATCCCTGTATTGATATCCTGCTATCCTTTCTCACCCAGCCTGGTATTTTTCATCTATCCATTGAGAAACCAGATACCAAATATACCACAGATCATCCACAATCTTCGCTTAAGTCTTCAAAAGATGAAACCTTGACCCTTGAACGTGGAAACACTGACCTGCCAAGGCCATGTCAGTTGGGGTTAAGCACTTCGCACAGTTTCAGCAATAAGTGTGGTCACTTAAAGTCATCTTCAAACTTGGCATTCTCCTACACTTCCTCATCAGGTTCATCGTCCTCATCGTCCCAGTCATTGTCATATCCTCATGAGTCATACCTGAGTCATAGCTTAAATAGTGGGCAATGCAGAGAAAAACAGCTGAGAAAAAATACTCAAAATTTAAAAAACTGCTTGTCGCACGAAGACATTCCAAAGATCTCATGTCCCTTGCAGACTCGTCAAGAGCAACATAGAATAATACCAACCGGTTCTTTAGGAACTTCACCGCCAAGTTTGGGTCCAAATATAAAAGGGTCCATCGGTTCTACAAACCTAAAAAATAATGGTAGGCCCAGTTTAAAAGGTTTGAAATCACTGCCGAGCTCTTTGGAGATTTGCCAGGAAAAGACAAACTTAAAACGCAGAGATTCTAATATTTCTCTCGACAAAGAAAAAACGCCAAAAGTTCCGGTTTCTGAGAATGAACCTGAATTCTTAGAAAACACAAAAAACTCTGAGAGTGTGGAAAAGGATTCTGCTACCAAAAACGGTCGGGCCATTTTAAAGAATTTGAAATCACTGCCTGACACTTTGGATATTTCCCATGAAAAAACGAATTTAAAACATGGAGATTTAAGTATTTCTCTAGACAAAGAAGCGTCATTAAAAGTTTTGGTTTCTGCGGAAGAACCTAGGTCCGCAGAAAGCAAAAAAATCTCCAAAAGTGAGGAACAGGATACTGTTAGCAAAAAAGATCCGTGCGACAAATCGGGGCTGATCAGACCTGAACTTACCGATTTTCTTTCAAAAAATTTACGAAATCAGATACATTCTCCAAATAAAACAGACTCGCCTGATTCTTCTAAAGTTAGCAGAAATCAACAAAACCGGTACCGTTCGTTGACAGCAGCAGCTAAAATGGAAAACGTATCTTCTCAGAAGGAGATGCAACAGCAACTGATCTTATTTCCTCTACAAAAGAAGAGGATGAATTATCAAACGGCCGTATCGAACCTTCGGCCCAAAGATGTCGGCGTTTGTATCAGTTCGGCAATGATACACAAAAGTAGGGAAAGAAATATCGACAGCAAGCAGTTGCAAAATAAAGGGTGTGCATTCGAAACTAAAATCCCCGAAAGCAGGAAACCTTTGCTTTCGGAATTACCCAAACGTCACAAAGTCAGAATGGCACCGAATGGTGAAAATAAACCCTTGTTGGACATTCTTGCTCAGCAGAGTCGAAAACCCTCAGTGACAAAACTTGACTCGTGCGTCAAAATCGAAGACATGTTTGAGAATCTGAGAGAGCGTAAAAATGAAGAAAACCTGAGTAATAAGGCCGTAAAAAAAACGATGACGACCGTGGAGCCACCTAGTAGAATTCTTAAAAACGTTTCCGGTCCGAAACTAACCGGAAGCAAACCAAACGAGAAGCAAGCGCTAAAGAAAGGTAATACAGTTTCCAATCAGAAACGGACCGATGAGAAAGACGCCAAAGTTCAAAAGAATCCCCGGAAGCAGCAAATAAAATCCAAGCGAAAAAAAACACCGCAATTTCCAGCAAGATCGACACCCGAGGTAGATTTGCATTCAAAACTCTGCTCGAATCTAGCTCTCATTTCGGGACCCGACTGGCACATCGTCACAGACTGTATAGATATGTCAAGCGTTGAGGTCGTCAACGATTCTGACATTTACCCGGAATACGCTTTATATGTCAACAATCAGCAGAGCATTGATAATCAAAATGGTATTAAAAAAAATGAAACGAGTCGAACGATCGACGATTTCTGCGATGATTTTCTTACTGAGTTCATAAATGATGAGGAAAAAGATCAAAATTTGTCACGTTCGACTGGGAATATCCGAAATATCAGTTCTTCTGAGGAGAAACTGGCTTCGCTAAATGAATATCCAGAAATTTCTAAAACTCATGATCTTTTAACAAATAACGATTTCAAAAACACGGTTCTTTGTCCGTCTAATGACGATGATCTCGAACAGTTGCATGTTCTTCCGGGAGATCTTTCTGCTGAAGACAGTAAACAGCACCGCAAAGACTTTAATGGAGATGTTTCTCAATCCAAAGATAACGTTGTAGAAAACCCAAATATAAAATTTGCAGACACCGATTCTGAGTATGATACTGATTTCGAATGTCTTTCTCTGTGTGAGTCCGATCATCTTGAAGATGAAGAAAGTCTGTGTGACAAGATCGTAGATCTGGATTTTCCTTCCGGATCTCCAGAAACGAAATCTCCAGAAGTCAACCAGGAAAATCTTGATTCTGTTGTCGAGGAACTTCTGAACTACTCTACGTCTCC
>OY744518.1:129482282-129749782 GCA_963556195.1 Sepiola atlantica
TTTTAGATGAGGATTGATAATTTGTATAATTTTGATTATTTGTACTACTGTTCTCATCTTGAGTGTTATCATCACAACGTCGGGGAAGGTTTGGTCCAGAACATACAAAGGAATGGTGGTGACACATGCGCAGAAGCGACGTTGTTATCCTCACTCCAAGGATTTGTGGTTCCGTGCATGCCACATCCTTGTTTGCCACAGAGGCAGAGACGAGCAGTACTTTGTTATCACGTGCCTCTCACAATCATAACTATGTTGTCGTTTTACTCCCATGACTGGGGACACCTGCAATTAATGGTTCACAGCCACAAAGAACAAAGAATCATTGATTCGAAGAAAGAACATTTATTGATGGTGCTGGTGGATCATTTCTTCTGCCAGCGGTGAGGGTGGGGCCGCATTCCAGACTACGGATTTGTTGTTGTAGTTATATTTGAATAACAGCCATTCTACACGTCTGTCGCCCTTAAAAATTCCACACGACTGATGCTTCACCCGTTCTCTCCCCCTCAGCTGACGTCACATCCAAAGTTCAGCAAAGTTTAAAATAAAACTTAGAAATGAACGTGTTCAAAATCTTTATCTGAAAGTCTTCAAGAGGTTGAAGGTTCAATCCTTACTACAGGCAATAATAACTAATCCAAAGTTAAGCAAAGTTTAAAATAAAACTTAGAAATGAAAGAAAGAAAAAAAACCTACAGCTGTAAAATAGCAAATGGATTTAACAAATTCTGAATAATTTCGTTTTTTATTTAATTATTTTAAATCTTTAAATAATGGGTGACCATTTGGAAACATCATATGTGGCCTGTCTCCCTGCTTATCCCGGCAGTGTTTCTAGTCATCCTTGCCACTGGAATCAAGCAGTGCCGATTCAGGAGCGGTGTGGTTAGAGATTGGTTTGGTTTGGTAGTTTTGTTTTACGGCATATCAACCCTTTTCGGGTCATTTAATGCCAAATCTAGTCATTTTGGTGAAGGTTTTTATGCTTCAAGTTCTTTATATGTTTAAGCATTTATTCATGGTGTTTCGTTGAGTGAAAGGGTGGGGGAGAAAGAGGGGAGAGGGAAGAAGAGGGTAGGGAGGGAAATTGTTGTTTTTTTTGTTTTGGATTTTGCAGAACATGATTGAGTTTTGCAAAGGAAAAAAAACAATAAAACATCAATGTTTGGTGCATTTTGAGTCAGGAAGTCAATAATTTCAGACAGACTGATTTGGTAGCACCAGAAGGTTAGAGATTTGTGCAGCACTTGTTTTACAACAGACTCTGTACATAGGCACCCTTACAGAGGGTATCCATTGTTTCTCGAAACTAAATGGAGGTCTTCTAGCCAATGAAAAGGGAGCCTTCGGGTCTCCCTTGACTATGGTCGAACACTTTACATACAATTCAAAATTCCGTAAAGGTTCGTCTACTAAGTTCCAAATGTTTAATTGTTATACTGAACCCCCCCTCGGAAAATGTTGTAACTTATTTCATTTTTAATCATGTATAATTACTTTATATTTTTTTTTTTACCCAAATCTTTCTAAGGAATGGCCTCCAATTTCATATAGCTTAGGGCGTCACGGCTGGGAGGAACCCTAAAAATAGTTTGTATATAACTTATTTTGCCATTCCTGCAAAAAATTTGTTTTTTTTTGCCTGATCAAAAACGTTTTATTTCTTCAGCTTGAGGAGTTGGGTACAAAGCATGACAGTTCGTGCAGACGCGATAGCACGAGTACGACGAGCAGTTTTCTGTCAATCGGCGAGGATTTCAGCTGGAAGAAAGGAGATCTCCTTGGATCCGGAGCCTTCGGAAGAGTAAGTATAGCAAACAATTAGTACTTTGTATTATTTCAATTATTCGGACTACGATTCTCATCTCGGTTACTATTATCACAACATTTAGGTTGATGTAACCTCCGACTTTCTTAACTGGCGCAACGGATAAAAACGATTATTAAGAGAAAAAAAAGGCCAGACGATAAGTAATCTTTCGATAGCACAAGGAGATTTTCTTGTGATTTTCTAACACCGGCAAGATGAAGAGAGAAAAAAGAAAGAAATGGAATTACTCTTTGATAAGGCTGTTTTTTTGTCAGTGAAAGTCTCAGGCACATATTTATGAAAAAAATGATTTTATTCATTTAATAAATATATATTAAAAAAATAACGTTTCTTGTTTTTTTTCAAAATCCGATAATACAATTCAAAAAACGTTTTCCTAAGAATATGTGAACCCTTCTTCAAGGTAAATAAAAAATTTATTTAAAAAACAAAAAACAAATATCGTTTTTGGCTTTCTTGAATTTCTAATAATAATTATATATATATATATATATATATATATATATATATCCCATGTTGGGAAGGACGCATGTAAACATTTCTTCACCTTCACATTGGTTATACTTTTTTTCCTGCTACCAACACCCACCGGACACACACATACACTGAGGAAGGCCAAAGGAACGGCCGAAAATTCTGTTCTTTTAGAAAAAAGATTTTATTTAAAGGACTGTAAGACATTTTGTATTCCTATACGTCAACAAATAAGAAATAGAGAAAAGATATAAGCATATATATTTTTCATAATAAATATTTGTTTATTGTTTATTATCTATGTACGTATACGTTTCGTTCTTAACCGGGACTCATCAGCATAGAGATATGACTATTCATTACCGGTCATGCGATTCGAAACCCGGACTACAAATATTTTTCAACTCAAATCCGACGTCTGGAACCGCTCGGCCAATTTTAAATACCTAATAAACGATGATAATTTTAACACTTTTATCGGCGGCTTAACGTCTAAGGGAAGGAACGATGCATTATAAAGCAAGTGACGTTTGTTTTTATCTACATACGTATACGTTTCATCCTTTCAGGAATTGTCAGTGTAGAGATGATTATTCATACCGGTCGCAGGGCTTGAAACCCCAGAACACAAGTCATGTTTTTAACTCAAATTCCGACGCTTTAGCCCACACGGCCACTATAAACACCCTGATAAATCAGCAAGAGTTTACACCTATTAAAGGCAGCCGTCAATAGAGTGTTCAACTGTTGAAGGGACGTGCATTAGAGCTATGACGACGTCTGTGTTAATACCACTCACTAAAGTGCCCAGCCTAGATTTGGGGGCGACAAATAATTATAAATATTTGTTTTTATCTATATATGTATACGTTTCATCTTTACGGGAATCGTCAGTGTAGAGATGATTATTCATACCGGTCGCAGAACCCGAACTCCGGAACACGAGTCATGTTTTAACTCAAATAACGACGCTTTAGCCCACACGGCCACTATAAACAATCTGATAAATCAGCGAGAGTTTAAACCTGTTATAGGCAGCTGTCGTCAAGAGTGTTCAACTGCTGAAGGAACATGGATTAAATCTACGATGACGTCTGTGTTAATACCACTCACTACAGTGTCCATTTTGTATATATATATATATATATATATATATATATATATATATATATATATATATATACAGGGCTTTACGCACTCCACTACTTTTGGAGCTGCTTCCGCTCCTGCTCCAACGCCCAAAATTGGAGCTGGCTCCTCTCACGCTCCCCATTTTCAAAAAGGAGCCGCTCCTGCTCCTGCTCCAACTCCTATAAAAAGGAGTGGCTCTTTTTCAGCGCTCAATAATGAAAATGTACCTTCTTTCATAAACGTTCTATTCTGCCAATGAATGGTCGAAAGATAGGGGTGGGCGTCAAAGGATCTCATCGATATGGGTTGGGATGTAACTTTAAGTGTAAGACCGCAAGATGATATTTGACAAAATCTCGCTAATATTTTGAGAGTTATAGGAGAACATGTCGGACGAAGTATAGGATTATACGTAAAATTTCGTTTCCTGAGGGATAAAATAGAAATAGAAAAATCCCTGAAGTATTTTAAAACAATTTTAATTTTCATTACATTAACAACCTATTTTTTCAGGAAAGGAAAATTTGACCCGATATTTTTTCTATTTATTTTGGAAGGGAATTTAGCTTTTTTTTAAGTAAATAAAGTTTTACTTTTGAACATTATTAGTGATTATTTTCTTTTTAAAGAAAACATTTCTCTGGAAGAGGAGAGACAGCCAAGTCAACATTACTCGTCGTGTTGTTGTTTAATATTTGTTTGTTTTACAAACGTAACAATATTGTATAATGTATATTATTATTTATAACAGAGAAACGCGCAAGTACTTTCAAACAAATCGATTTATCCATTTTTTTCTATAGTACAATTTGGGGCGAAAAAACCCAATGAAGTTTATTTTTTAAAGATTGAATAACAAAAATAGTTTTCATAAGTTGCCACAAAAATATCAATAAATTGTCAATAAACAATTCAGTGATCCATTTAATGTCTTAAAATTTCATACAAAATATCTGGCCTAGACCTTGGAAGTTGAAAAAATATCGGGTCAAATGTTCTCCTTTTTTCTCCCTGTCTCTCCCTCTCTCTCTCTCTCTCTATCTCTCTCTCTCTCTCTCTCTCTCTCTCTCTCTCTCTCTCTCCCTATCTCATATACATTTACCAGATATAATTTTTGCAAATAACTCAGAGTAAACTCTGAGACTTTTTTTTTTTTCCTTTTTATTGCTGAATAAAAAAACTAATGTTTAAAAGAAAAATCAAATAATTTTGGAGCGAGGAGCGGGAGCGATAACACCACTGCTCTTTAGTCCAAAATGGAGTTGCTCCCGCTCCACTCCCGCTGAATATAAAATGAGCCCTCCTCTCCTTCGCTCAGTGGAAGTGGTCATAATTTCTTTAGAATTTCAAGTGGTTCACAATCTCAGCATGGAACCTTGCCTTTAAGAAGCCATTTTTTTTCAAAGAGGTTAACCTTTCTTAGCTGAATATTTCTCCCATGGCAGGTCTGCCGTTTGTAGCATGCATCTATGTACTCTACTAAACATGCAGTATTGCGCATGTTTGCACGAATATCCTGAGCTGTCAGCGGAAATGATTTCTTTACCGCATTTCACATAGCTTCTATCAGTTTCTTGCATGCTCCAGTTTTTGCATCTTCTTTTTATTTTAAATGCTTGCCAGCCATATTGGATTTGGAAGTATTTGTACGTTTTTATGTGTTTATTCTTTTTCATTCAGGTTTGGCGAGGCTTGACAAGCGATGGGGAACAAATTGCTGTTAAGCAGATCGTGCTAGACGTGACCGACCGTGACAAGGCAGAACGTGAATACCAAAAGGTGCGAGAAGAAGTTGGAATCCTGAAAACCTTGCAGCACAAGAATATTGTCAGGTGAGAATCCCGAAATCAAGGGAGGCGCGATAGCGCTCTATCCCTTAATAGACTTTAAAAATGGCCTATACTGGAAATCTCATTTGTTTGATCAGTCATAACTCAAAAACCAATAAACCAAATTAGTTAAAACTTTGCACAAAATTTTCATTTGATAGGTTCTATAAGTGTGTAGAATTTCAGCATCATTAGTCAAGGCAACCCAGAGATCCAGAAAGGTCAGGCATGATTTTGTGTTATCCGTGTGTACGTACGTACATACGTATGTGCCACCGTGTATCTCATCAACTATTTGATGGATTCAGCTGATTTTTGGCAGAGATAGAGGTTCTAGGGTCTAGTTGATGGCATTTTAATTTCAGTTTACCATATACCTTAGTTTTCCAGAAAATTCCAAAAAACCTTAAAAATTACCATTGTCTTGAGGCATAGCCTTTACAAAAGTAGTGACATTCCATGATAAATGCCAGTATACTGAAATCATATGCCCTTAATAGGGTTAAGATAAAAATTCATATACACTAATGTTATTTAGAATTTGGGCAGATTTTTAACTAGTATATAAAAAAGATTGAATCCTAGAAAACCCTTTTTCCCTAAAAATTCTGAGCATGAAGCCTCACCTTTAAGAAGCCATTATTTTTTCAAACATTCTGCTAGTTAATAATAAAATCAATACACCAAACAGAACAGTTTTGCACCACTTTTATGTCATCTTACAAAGATTTAAATAAAGATTTAAATCAAATATACTATTAAACCTGAAAATCTCTCTCTCTCTCTCTCTCTCTCTCTCTCTCTCTCTCTCTATATATATATATATATATATATATATATATATATATATATATATATATATATATAGTCATCCACATAAGACTGTTTCGCTGTATCACAGCTCTTCAGAACGGCTAGACCAGTTAGTGCCTCAAGCCGGGATTGAAACTCAACCGTCGAGCTGCGCTATCATACAACACTGACTGAATGTAAGTGATATCTCAATGTAAACATTGTCAAGTGCCGGGAGCTCGAATTAGTTTTACTCAATGAGCTATGCTTTAAAGCTAATGGCAGTTTGCGATATCCTTACAAATAAGCTCTACTCAGAAAGGGAGCTTTATGTAGTCATCCACATACAGACTGTTTTGCTGTATCACAGCTCTTCAGTGCGGCTAGACCAGTTAGTACAGCGAGTATATCCATAAAAATCCATTTGGGGTTCATGTGCCGGGAGCTCGAATTAGTTTAGTAAAGCTTATTAGTAGTATATATATATATATATATATATATATATATATATATATATAATTATTATAAATAATATTTTCAAATTAACCCATATACACATGTGTTTCATGCCAAACGTGCGGGTCACACTGGTGCTGACTAATCCAAATACAAGTGTCCACAAAATAAAAAGCAGCGTTGTACATAATATATTGTCGAAAATAAATTCCTATGTTTTCTTGATTAAAATCTATTGTCTAATAGAAATGTTTTTGTTTACATTGAAGTATTTTGAGAACTATACTTTTTGAGAGGACATGAACCCTAAATGGATTTTTATGGATATACTCGCTGTACTTATCCGGCGTTATCTGGGAGTCATTTGTTTCTTGTTCTTTTTTTCTCCCCCAGATGATTATTTTTTTAATAGGATTTTGAAGTTAATTCAATTATTGCTCTATCATTTGGTTATTAAATTATAATTGATCCAAATTTTAATTTTTTAATAGGATTTTGAAGTTAAATTCAATTATTGTGCTATCATTTGGTCATTAAATTATAATTGATCCAAATTGTTATAAAACTTGGTATTCACTTATTTTCTAAATTATATAACAAACTATTTTGAGATGTTCGCACCTAGAGGATGGCAATTCGAATGAAGTGTGCATGTATGACTTAACCTCCTATGCACAGATTGAACAATCAAATGCATGCACAGCATGAAATGATCGCATCTAGAACTTTCTATGAATTTGTCTATAAAAGCACCGGTTTTATTTTTTTTATGGTAATGGTGTTTTCATTCATCATCATATTCGACTTAACGTCCGTTTTACATGCTGGCATGCACGGGTGAATGGTGGCCTTATCGAGATATAGGATACTGGCAGGTGTGAGAAGTTTTATAAAAGTTCAATAGAGCCTACTTTCTTTGCAACATAATGTTATATCTTTTAAACTTTGATTAGTTTTATTCAGGCGTCAGTCTTGGAGATGTTTCACTAACGTTGAGAGAGAGACCAAATTACTACTTTACTGTAGTTAATTCCTAGCTTAAGTCCTTAGCCATTCGAGGAGGAGGGAAGAAGGAATCTCATTCCTGTATTCTCTTAAAGAAATAAATTCCCATTTTTTATTTCGGACTACATAGAGAAATACGTCTGTTTGGCTTGCTTCCAAAAACCAGACTGGTAAAAAACAAAATTATAGGCCGGATGCCCTTCCTGATGTTAACGCAGTGAGGTGATGGGGACCAGTGTTTTTTATCGAATCACCACCTCTAGGTGATTGCCCACCAAGGCTAAAGAGCGCTTCACCTGCCTTGTACAGGTGTTTAAAACAAACAAAAATCTTTTTTTTGTTAAGTCAGCAATACTAAGCAATTCACCGATGTTATTCTTAAAAAATCGGTGACGTTAATCAAATAAATGACGTGCCTGTTTAAAGTGTAAATCTACTGTTGTTAATAAAAATATTTTTGTTTGTTTTTCTTTTGTCTCTGTAAAATTATTGGATGTGAATAGCTTCCAACACTTTCGATCTTTTAATACATGAGGATTTGCTAAGTATTTTAAAGCCTAAAATTACTTTCCATTCAACAGTTTAAATTCTTCCAAATCACCATTCAGATTTCGAAGGGCAACAAAGTATTGAATTCTTTCTTTCATTTTTTTTTAAATGAATAACAAACAAAAAAAATGGCTGACTTGTTTACGAGGAAACCGAAATGCATTCTGCTGGATTTAGTTTTTTTAATTAAATTATAGTTTTAAGTAGGATTTTATAGTTTTATTTTATGTTATTGTAATTTTTATTTCAATAAATATTCAATTAATAGTAGATAAAAAAAAATGTGCAAGTCACCTAGAGGCGAGAAACACAGACACATGAGAAGTGAGAACATAATTTTATTAAAAGGCTGTTGTAGTTTGCTTGACGTATTGTGGGTAGTGTAAGAAATTGAATTGTATTTTTTAAAGGCGCTGCCAATGCAATTTTGGTTGAAGATAGCGTTTGATACGAGGCGACAGTAAATAGATGAAAAATTAGATGAATATTGAAGAATTCAGTCATTTTCAATTAAGTACTCATTTAATTAAGTACTCATTTAATTAAATACTCATTTAATTAAATACTCATTTAATTAAATTTGATTTAATAATTTTTTGAAGAATTCAGTCATTTTCAATTAAATACTCATTTAATTAAATACTCATTTTATTAAATACTCATTTACCCGCATATCGAATCAGGGTTCTATGGTATGGCGTCATATTTATTATTATTATTATTATTATTATTATTATTATTATCATATTTTTTTTTTTTTTAATTAATCTTCCTCTCACAGCGGTAAGATGTGACACAAGGTCGGAAAGTGAGATTTTAAAAGCCAGCGCCTGAGAAGATGAGCACTCTGGCCTACAAAAAATGCCTGGGCAGCCCCATCGCCATCAAAAAATAAAAATTCAACGATTAATTTTATTAATATATGTACCTATCCAGCATTGTCCAGGAGTCTTTTTTCTTTTTCTTTTTCTTTTTCTTTTTCTTTTTTTTCTTTTTCTTTTTTCTTTTTCTTTTTTCTTTTTCTTTTTTTCTTCTTATTTTCTTTTTCTTTTCTTTCTTTTTTTTCTTTTTTTTCTTTTTTCATTTCTTTTTCTTCTTCTTTTTTTCTTCTTTTTTTTCTCTTTTTCTTTTTCTTTTCTTTTCTTTTTCTTTTTTTATTTCTTTTTTTCTTTTTCTTTTTCTTTTTTTTCTTTCTTTCTTTCTTTTTCTTTTTCTTTTTTTTCCTTTTTTTTTCTTACCAAATAATTTTCTTTGAATGTTAAAGTCTTTTGAACTTTTTTTTTTCTGCAGTTTTCTTGGTATGCGTCGAGAAGGAGAAGAGGTCTCTATTTTTATGCAATATGTGACGGGAGGCTCTATTGCTCAACTTCTTGCCAGGTTCGGTCCGTTAGATGAGCCAGTGTTTTGTACGTACACTCAGCAGATACTCGAAGGCGTCAAGTATCTCCATGACAAGAATGTGATCCACAGGTGAGTGCAATGAATCGAAAAGTCTACAAAGATTGCTTAAAACAGTCGAACAGGAGAAAGCATTTGTATATTTGTTGTGAATGTTGTTGAGTGAATTTTTTGTATAACCCACTTTAGTAACAAAGACAGCAATCATCATCATCATCATTGCCTTAGTCATTACTAGCTATTGTTGGATAATGACCCTGTTGAAGTGAACGTATGTGTGGGAGATCGTTTCGTTTGGCTTGCGCGATTAAGTGCGAGTGAACTCGTGCAAAATAGGGCTGTTCTCACAGTCGGAGCTCACAGGCGTTGACAGGGCCACCACGTTGACGAGACCTCGGGTCAAGGGTCAAGGTGCACCTGTGCATATGGGTTCTGTGACGTCACGGGCTTTTGTGTGGGAAACAGAGTTTTGTCAGTCTGGTTTTTGGAAGCAAGCCGAACAGACGTATTTCTCTATGTAGTTCGAAATGAAAAATGCGAATTTATTTCTCTAAGAGAATACAGGCATGAGATTCCTTCTTCCCCCCTCCTCGAATGGCTTAGGACTTAAGCTAGGAATTAACTACGATAAAGTAGTAATTTGATCTCTCCCTCAACATTAGTGAAACATCTCCAAGACTGATGCCTGAATAAAACTAATCAAAGTTTAAAAGATTGTTGCCTTGTGAATCGTGTTAGGAAGGTTTTTGTTGCAGACACAGCTGACGGCGATTCTCACGGTAGTACAGAAACGAAAAAAGAACTCAATCACTAGACGACATCGAGACGACATCGAGACGACACCCCTCCACACAACGAGGAAGATAAGGTACGAGAAATTAAAGACTATGCAACAGCTATAACATTATGTTGCCAAGTCTGCTGCAAAGAAAGTAGGCTCTATTGAACTTTTATAAAACTTCTCACACCTGCCAGTATCCTATATCTCGATAAGGCCACCATTCACCCGTGCATGCCAGCATGTAAAACGGACGTTAAGTCGAATATGATGATGAATGAAAACACCATTACCATAACAAAATAAAACCAGTGCCGTTATAGACAAATTCATAGAAAGTTCTAGATTCGATCGTTTCTTGCCGTGCATGCATTTGATTGGTCAATCTGTGCATATGCACACTTCATTCGAATTGCCATCCTCTAGATGCGAACATCTCAAACCTTGGTTGATGCACCACCAACTAGTCTCTGGGGCAGAGTGCAAAAAATAATTTATAACCTAATAGTTCCCACACTGTCTGCCAAGCCCCAGCCCATGTCGCATCTCTAGCTGCTAAATCCTATCCTTTCATTGTAGAGCTCTCTAGATGCCAGAAGACTATCTTACTCTGAAAGCTTCTTTCTTCGGACCATTTGCCTTTGGAATTCCCTTCCTGCTCCCTGTCTTCCATAACAGTACCAACATGCAGAAATTTAAATGTAATGTGAACAAATATCTTGCTGCCCCCCCTATAAAGATGGCTCCTATCAAAGTAGCCTCTTACACTTCAGTGACAATATGCCTTGTTTGGGGTGAATAAAAGTTTTCAAAAAAGTATCATTATTCGTTCTTATTATTTGTACTTACTAGGAGTTCTCACACAGGTCACTGTCAGTGATTGCTCACTGACAACAGCCGGTGGTGTTCCCCGGAGTCTGAGTGACAACCAGCCTCCCCAGATTTCCAGTACTCTCCACCTCTTTTCAATAACCACTGCAAATAACCTTGATTTCTCGCTGGTAAGGACAATTGGTCTTCTCTGGGATTTGGGTGGCAATAAGCCTCCCCAAGGTCCCAGCATTCTATGCACTCTTCCAGTGGAGGTCTGGTTTGTGATGTTCCTCCTCGGTCTTCTCATCCTCCTTGACCCTCTACAAATATTTTGTGTGGTGTCAGCTTAGGCCGGCGCCATTTTTATTTTAGGGGGGAGGGCTTATGATGTTTCTTGCAGTTTCTGTTCGTGCGGTAGTGTTTTTCCTGTGGTTTTGTTTTCTTCTTGTACTTCTATGTGACTTTTTACCATTCGTAGCTTATACGGATTGGTTTCCACATTCAAGGATTTTCCTTAAGATTACAGCTGTTTTGATCATTGGTGTTCTTTGTATGGTCTCTGTGATACCTTTGATTCTTATTTCCTCCAGTCTTTTCTCCAGTTTTTTGGGGACTGTTCCTAGTGCTTCTATGATTATTGGTATTATACTGACTTTCTTTATGCTCCATATTCCTCTCTATCACAGATAGTCTTGTTACACATGTGTGTGTGTGGATCTGTGAATACACATCTGTAAAGTGATACGAGATAATTAAAAGTAATAACAAAGTCTATCCATACATAATATATCAACTTTATTTACCCAGTGGGGCTTGAAGACATGCGTTGCATGGAGAGAAATGATATGAGAATGATACGATAGATGTGTAATGTGAATTACCTCAGAGAAAGATTAAATCCGAACAATATAGAGAGATGTGTGCAGAACAGGAAACTTGGTTGGTTTGGGCACATTGAAAGATTGGTTGAGAGATCTTGGGTTAGACGAAGAAAGTGTTATTTTGTCCGTATGTGTGTGGACTTGTGTGTGAGTGAGTTCATGAGGCTGTTTATAAATTGTCGCTATATTATTTATTAAGAACAATTAAAATATTTATAAAAATATTTGTTTTAAACAAATTTTTTTATATAACTCACTAAAAGACTTTATTTTTTTTGCGTTGTCTTAACCATAAAAATCTATAAGACATAACTAATCGATTCTTATTTAATTCACCCTTTGAGAAAATTTGTCTTAACCAGTCCCAATTCCAACTTTTAAGATCATTTAACTTAGAATATCCATTTTGCATTTTTGCCATTTATTAATTTAAAAAGTCTTGTTTTTTTCTATTTCATACTTAATACTAAATTGATTTTAACATTAATACATTCAGCATGTCATAATCTTAAAGAAAAATACAATTTTTGAGCTATCGTTTTTCTGATAAATCGCATGGGTCGGTCAATTACATAATTACCCTCATTTTTATTTTTCCACTGACAGCATGGGGACAAAAGTTGAAATTTAATTCGCCTTTTTATAAAAATCTATAAGACATAACTAATCGATTCTTATTTAATTCACTCTTTGAGAAAATTCCATAAGACATAACTAATCGATTCTTATCAGTGAGTATCGTACGAAAAAAACAAAATGGTCGAGAGTGATTCAAACTTGTCATTTAATAAATTTGTGTTAGAAGAAATTGTTTGCGAAAAAACAAAAAACTTTACACTAATTTGAATAAAGTTACATCACTTTAACATTATTTTTAAGTTGAAAAAGAAATATTTAAAAATACTAAACAGAATTTTAAAAAAAAATGACTAATTTCTCTAAAAAAACGAAAACTCATCCCAAATCTTACTCGTCAATTTCATTAATAGATGACTTTTTTTCTCATAGATTAAAACAGAAGCCTAAAAAATCTAATTGGCTGCAAATATATTATAACATCACTTTAACATTATTTTTAAGTTGAAAAAGAAATATTTAAAAATACTTAACAGAATTTTTTAAAAAATGACTAATTTCTCATAGATTAAAACTGACACCTAAAAAATCTAATTGGCTGTAAATATACAGTAACTGTATACGCAAAGGTAGCCTAATTCTCGTTGGAATTTTCCACTTTTCCTTACTCTAGCCTTAAGAAGAAAATTCCGTTTTTAAAATTATTTTCACGCACCCACATCTAAATATTGTGTAATTTCTTTTCCTTTCTCGTTGTAGGGACATCAAGGGGGGTAATGTAATGCTGATGCCAAATAGCACAATCAAACTGGTCGACTTTGGCTGCGCCAAACGTTTGTGCTATACTTTGAATAAGAATTCACTTTGTAATCCGACCTCCCTCCAAGGTACGCCATATTGGATGGCACCTGAGGTCGTCCAGGAAACAGGACATGGTAAAAAATCTGATATATGGTTTGTATAGCTTTTTCTTTTTTTTTTTGAATGTCTTCCAAAGCTCCAGCCCCTGTCCCATCGCAGCAATGTTACATCCCTTGTTTTACAAGTACTTCAACGGAATGTGCTCCGACGAACTTGCTGCATTAAATACTCCCGACAAATCTGACAAGCAGTAAGATTACACTCTTTCACTGTAGACGTCCCCAGATGCCGGAAGGGTTTCTACTCGAATAGCTTCTTTCCTCAAACAGCTTGCCTTTGGAATTCCCTTCCTGCTTCCTGTTTCTCCGACTGTACCAACATCCAAAAATTAAATGTAATGTGAATAAGCATCTCGCTGCACAACTCCCCACTTAGCATGCCCCCTATAAATTCACAGTAACCTCTTATGTCTCAGTGGCAGTGTGCATTGTCTGGAGTGAATTGAAAAAAAAAAAATTTTTTTTTAGTCGACTAAATTGCTTACGGAGGGGGGGGGGGGGGTCACAGGTAGTGTAATGGATACGAATGACTGAATAATCTAAGCCTGTGTAATAGCCGCTCTCTGTATTGCGTGAAATAATCACACAAACTCATGCAATATGGTGCAACGTGGCTTCACAGAAAGTTACATCGCTAACCGAAAGATTAGTGATTCTCTTTAGCTTAACACATGGGTTGAGACAGACGTACATTTTGAAGGCTCATATGAGTCTTCCCCCACTCCTCTGAATGACATTCTGTGTGTGTTTTTTTTGTTGTTTTTTTTAACATAGTTCACCCCAAACAAGGCAGGCCGCCACTGTAGACGTAAGGGGCTACTGAGAAAAAGAAAAGGGGAGAAGGTAGGGGGCGGTCAACCTAGATTGGGATCTGCGCAGCGAGGTGTCTGTTTACATTAGTTTTAAATTTCTGCATGTCTGTACTGTTGGGGAAACAGGGGGCAAGGAGGGAGTTCCAGAGGCCAGCAGTACGAGGAAAGAAGCTATTTGAGTAGAAGGCTTTCCGACATCTGGGGACCTCCACAGTGAATGAATGAGATTTAGTTGATTGTCGAGTTAGTCTAGTGAATTTACGTCGAGGGGGCACCAAAGTAGCCAATTCATCGGAGCATAATCCATTGAAGTATTTGTAAAACAAGCACAAGGATGCTACATTGCGGCGATGGGACAGAGGCTGGAGTTTGGTTGACAGTGAGGGACCTATTAGGTTGGCGATTCTTTTTTGGACCTTGTCAAGGAGGGAGAAACTAGTAGATGATGCACCAGCCCAGATGTGACAACAATACTCCATGCATGGGCGGATGGCGGCTTTGTAGAGATACAGGATAATGTCAGGTGTGAGGAGTTTACTAGCACGGTGTGTATTTGTGTGGGTGGGTGGTGGAATTAGAACGTCTCACATGTAATGAGCATAAAATAGTTTTGACGATTTTCATCATCATATTCAGTTTAACATGTTTTACATTCTGGCATGCATTGGACGACTTTAAGAAATTAACTTCCAATGTAACCTATCTCTGGACATGTCTTTATTTATCTCTCGTTCCCTCATGTCCATTTTTATTTCTTTCTCCCATATTTTCCTTGGCCTTACCCTGTGAACTGAACCTGCTACCTCAACTGTTCTACATATACACACCCAAGAACTCTCATCCATTCAATGTGGCCGAACCAACAAAGTCTCCTCTTCTAAACACATCTCTCTATACTGTCCAACTTTAATCTTCCTCTGAGGTCATCAGATCTAAGCATGTCTTTAAGACTTACATTACACATTGATCATATCATTCTCGTATCATTTCTCGCCATGTAACACATATCCTCAACCCTTACTGGCCAGGTTTCACTTCCATACATCATCACACTGCATACACATGCCTGATAGCCTTTTCCCTTGGTCGACAGTGGTAACGCTCTGCTGGTTAGTAATGGCAGACGTTCCCTAAACTTACTCCATCCACTCCTAATTCTTTCAATCACACTAGCACCTACTCCACCTCGTGCTCCAATGGTATCACCAACGTAACAAAATTTTTTGACAACCTCAATAGCTTCCCCATCCAGATATACTTTCTCCACATCTGAGTTCTCATCCATCTCATTGTCTTCCACTTCTTGCAAACAAACTGGTTATCCTCTCTCAACCTACCTGTAATTTTGCTGCACTTCTTGTGTACAAATATTTACAAGTATCACAAAACATTGAATTGCACCCGACTCCTTTTCCACAAGCTGAGCAGGGGAACGTTCCTCTTTTGGGGAGATTTCCAACACTACAACCACTGATTATCACTTTGGAAACATTCACTTTCAGACCTTTACTATCCATAGAATTCCTCAAAGTTTTTAACATAACAAGTAGGTCATCCATTGTTTCACAAGAAAGTACAAAATCATCAGCTTACAGCATCCAGCGTTCTACCACTGGACCAAGACGCTCTGTCAAGAAATATGTACGCTTTTTATCACCTAAATATTTAATGTATTTTTATGTAATTATTTTTATTGGTCCTATGAGGTTAAGGGCGACTAATAATGCAATTTTCTGCATCTTAATCACTTAGGAAAGTGAGACAATCGAAATAATAGTAAGCAAAATAACAACGAACGCTACAATCACCAATAAAAATAATTACATAAAAATACATTAAATATTTAGGTGATAAAAATCGTACATATTTCTTGGTCCAGTGGTAGAATGCTGGACTATAGACATTAATATCGAAGGTTCGATCTCTGTCTAAGTTAGCCATGCTAATGACGGCTGTGAGCCAGAAACACGTGTTCATGGATTACTTTAATGTACGTATAAAATAAATAAAAATATATATTAACGAAAAATAAGTTACGGGCGACTAATAATGACATTTTCTGCATCTTAATCACTTAGGAAAGTGAGACAATCGAAATAATAGTAAGCAAAATAACAACGAACGCTACAATCACCAATAAAAATAATTACATAAAAATACATTATATATATATATATATATATATATATATATATATATATATATATATATATATATATATATATATATATATATATATATATAGTGTGTCAGGTTTTATATGAAAAGAAATCAAATAAAGTGCTCGATCATATAAGAGAGCTAATATAATTTATTTACTGTACATTGCTGAAATATGTAATATACAGTATCTAAATAAAATATATATATATATATATATATATATATATATATATATATATATATATATAACAACAACAGAACTCCCTGGATAATGCTTCTAAGACACAAATGAAAAGCAACGGACTCAGTACAGACCCCTGATGTACCCCTACTTTAAAATTAAAACTGTCACTAAATGTGCTGTTAATTCTAACACGACTTTGAGCATTCCTGTACATTGCTTGAACAACCTTCACCAACTACTTGTTTGCCCCTAGTTTACACAAAGCCCTCCAGACAACCTCTCTTGGCACTGTCAAATGCTTTCTCCAGATTCACATAGACAAGTTACAGGTTCTTCTTCTTACCAAGGTACTTCCCTTGCATTTGTCTCAGGATAGGTATAGCATGAGTGGTAGTTTGCCCAGACATAAGACCAAACTGCATTTCATCTAGGCTTATCTTATTTGCTGCTCAATTATTCTCTCAATCACTTTCAGGACCTGATCCATCAATTTTAAGCTTCTGTAATTACCTCTATCTAGTGCTTCCCCTGCAATACACAATTCTCTTCAGAGAAATGTGAAATAAAATAAATAAAACCCGGAAATCTAAAATGTTGTTTTCTTTTTCTGATATAAATATGTAGACTGGTATACATATTGGCTACATTTCGGTTGACATCTAAACACAGTCAAAACTAGTACAATCGCTACTAAAGAAAGGAAGTGAAAGACACATGACCAGAGATCTAAGAATGCATATCTATAAGAGGGAGGAGGTGAAAAAAATGAAGAGAGATAAATGGGGAAGGAAGAATTTAAAGGACTTGATTGGTGGCTGACTGCTTAGTGAATGTGACTCAACTTCTTGGCCTTTGTGTAGTATCTGCTTGCTTTCGGTTCTGAACAAACCGGAAAACAGTGGGCGGTCTATTATTTAGAAAGGGTTGGGAGGGTCTTACTAACCTAATTTTTTTTTTCCCCACTCCCGTTTTTATTCCAATTAATTTCTGCACATATAACCATATTTATGAAAAATAAAATTTTTAATCAATTTGGGGATATCTTAAGTAGCACGGCCCCTACAGTAAATGTGGTATTGTGGTGACTGAGATGATTCTAGTTAAGAGGAGAGACACTTTTATCACTATAGACCAATGATGATCAACGGCACCATTTTCCCACACTTTTGATGGCCTTGTGCCTAATTTGTTTTAAATATACATTTTTTAAATATTTTCTGCAAACAAATAATTCAAAGTGTAGTATCTGTTCTGTCCTCAGTCAGTAAGGAAGAAATATCTCTAGAC
Source organism: Sepiola atlantica (assembly GCA_963556195.1). Classification (NCBI taxonomy): domain Eukaryota; kingdom Metazoa; phylum Mollusca; class Cephalopoda; order Sepiida; family Sepiolidae; genus Sepiola; species Sepiola atlantica. The sequence goes on from OY744518.1 coordinate 129,500,165, forward strand.
TGGTGCAATTTTTTTTATTTTTGTCCCAATAAAGTGCCCCTTTATGGGGAGATGGATTTACCCCGCATTAAAAACTGACCTTGTGTCTAACTCTGCCCTCGTGAGGAGCTAAATAAATTAGAGATTGTTGAGTGAATGCACTCTGAGACCTTTCCAGGAAGTTCTTTGGGGATTCTATCTTTAGTAACATAGCAAACTTTCTGGCATCAGATAAGGATTTCGTTTCTTTGAACCAAATATCTGGGGAGCGCTGAGGCCATGCCATTATATAATGGGGACGATGAATCAATTTACCTGACCAGGTAATTAAATCAGAAAACTTCCATTAAGCTTCCTCATCTAGATCTGCCATGACAACAGACGTCACGTAGGTCTTCCACATCCCACACTGTTTGACTGCTAACTGAATTGCTCCCGCTTTCTATCTTGTCCAAACCACATCTTCTGTAACATGTGACCCGTCTCCACCAATCAAAACGTAGCATAGGCAGTTTTTAAATATTAATTCTTCTGTCGTCTGTATAACTTTATAAAATCTAATCAAAACACAGCAGTATATGCAAGCTTCTGTGTAAACAACGGGCCTATCTCACTACGGGTATTTCTTCACTTTTGTGACTTAGATACAGACCCATTTGGGGGGGGGGGGGGGGAGAAACAAAAGTAGTGACGGTATTGAATTTTCTTGCTCACACGCCCACATTCCGAATTTGTGTCCGTGGATCGCCATCAATAGACTGCCTCTCCTACACCAAATGGTAATAGTGTAACAAAAAAAAAAAAAACAGTCAAAAAAAATCTTTTTCAGGGAAAATTTTATAATTAAAGTTTGCTGGAATATTTTTTTAAATGAAATTAAATATCAAGTAAAAATGGAATAATAATTCGGATAAAAAAAATGATTTTTTAAAAATAATTTAATTATTTTTAGTGCGCATTCATTGGTGTTTGAAATATGTTTGCCCAAACCACATCTTCTGTAACATGTGACCCGTCTCTACCAATCAAAACGTAGCATAGGCAGCGTAATGCTAACCGAGTTAACGAATATGCAATGATGATTATAAATGCGGACGTAGCTGTCCAGTCGACTCTACTACTTCATCTCATTTTTCTTTCTCTTTTGTTCCGCAGGAGTATCGGTTGTACTGTGTTTGAGATGGCAACAAAAAATCCTCCTTGGTAAGTTTTATCAAAAATATCTTTTTTCTTCTTTAGTTAAATTGGCCTCGCTCTCAGTTTCCATTGCTTTGTACAATCGCTACTAAAGAAACAAAGTGAAAGACAACTGACCAGAGATCCAAGAATGTATATCTATAGATATACACTCGAGGTTAAATATGTGTATTGCATGTGTCAGCATTCATTTCCTTCATGGTCTGTTTGCGTTCTTCATAAAATCATATGAGTCGTCGCTTCGCTGAGGATGAAAAATCTCTTTGATAACACAATATATAAGAGGAAGTGAAAGGCACATGACTAGAGATCCAAGAATGCATATCTATAATGGAGAGGAGGTGAAAAAGTAAAAAGAGATAAACAGTGAAGAAAGAATTTAAAAGACTTGATTGGTGGTTGACTGCTTAATGAATTTGGCTCAACTTCTTGGCTTTCGGGCTGGGATCAAAGTGTAATATCGGGCTGGGATCAAAGTGTAGTATCGAGCTGGGATCAAAGTGTAGTATCAGGCTGGAATCAAAGTGTAGTATCGAGCTGGGATCAAAGTGTAGTATCGAGCTGGGATCAAAGTGTAATATTGAGCTTCTTCCCTCTTATCGCCTTTACCCCCTCCCCCACCGCCTCCCCATACTAGCTCAGTAGGTGTGAAAGTGAAAAAGAAAAAGAAAATAAATAAAAATATAAAAAGAAGAATAAGAAATAAAGAAGAATGTGTCACCCACTTGTCATATTTCAATGTCACTTAAAGTCTTATCATATGGTCCAATCGGATCATCCTTTCCTCCTCCCATGTGTGTGCCTTCAAAATAAAATTGTTTCCAAATCTTCACTTTTTCTGAAGACATTCGCTGAACGAAACCGGTCAAATCTCTTGTTTTTGTTTTTCTCCTGCACTTTAACCTGTTTTCCATTCGTCATTTTTCACACACACACACACACACACACACACACACACATATATATATATATATTAGAAAGATGTGACATGTTGAGTCACCCATTCAGCTCGGATTAGATTATTTGAATCAGAAAAATGTGAGTTTGCAAAGCCACTTAAATTGAACAGTCGTAGTGATATTTCCGTTTGTTTATAGTGGACTATTCCGATATTAAGTTTTATAGTTAGTCTTATGACCTTTGACTGTTAATAAACAGAGAGAGAGAGAGAGAGAGAGAGAGAGAGAGAGAGAGAGAGAGAGAGAGAGACGAAAGCGAGAGTGATAGACAACGTAAGTTAATTGTAAATTACGGTTAATTAGAACAATTAAAATGGAAGTCTTTTTAAACAAAACGATATACCATTTTGAGGAATATTTTAGCATGTATTTTGTGTGATTAAAATATAGAGAAAAAAAGTCTTAGGAAGACAAATGTAGAGTCGATCCCCACAATCATGATCAGTTCATTAGTTTGATTCCTATATATAGAAATATATCTATATATATAAATGTCAATGTCTGTGAAAGTGGTCTCAAGGACAGCCAGACAGCATCGAATCCCTTGTCGAAGGGATCATAGACGATGAACCTGGATAGTTAGTTAGTGAGTGAGTGAGTGAGTGAGTGAGTGAGTGAGTGAGTGAGTGAGTGAGTGATATGGAATAGTAGATAAGCATGTAAACAGACTAGTAGAAATAATAACACAGACACATCTCTAAAACCAACCGATATTTCGATCGTGTCACCGACATCAATCTATAGTGTAACTGGGCTCTATTGAAAAATGAGAAAAAAAGTGTCAAAGACAATCCAGAGAGAGCGGAAAGAAAGCGTATGTGTTATCATTTCTATGAGTTTGTTTACATGCTTATTCACTATTCCACATGCTAAAACTAAAACTAAACAATTTAATTTGAAATACTTATGCCACAAATGAAATAGAAAGTCCACTATGAACATTAAACGGAAAATGTTTAATGAATACATCATGCCTGTTATGCAGCAAAAAAAAAAAGCTCTAAGAGTGGCACAAATGGAACGCATTATGCTCGGCATCAGTTTACGAGAAAGAAAAAGAAACACTTGGATCAGACAGCAAACTGACGTAAACGACATCATCACCACCATAAAAAAAACAGCTAAACATAGCTGGTCAAGTCACCTTTTGAGATATTCAGGCAACAAGTTGACACTTAGAGCGACAGAATGGACCTTGAGGCAATGGAAAAGACCAAAGAAGGCTAAAAACCCGTTGGAAAGACGACCTTAGCAGTCAACTCGGTCCTACATGGCCATGCCTAGCTAGGGTTTTGTTTGGTTGTTTTGTTTTACAGCATATCAACCCTTTTCGGGTTATTTAATACCGAGTCCGGTCATTTTGGTAAAAGTTTTTATGCTTCAAGTTCTTTATATGTTCAAGTATTTATTCATGGTGTTTAGTTTGGTTGTTTTTTTTTTTACGGCATATCAACCCAGTTTAGGTTATTTGATGTCGAATCCGGTCATTTTTGGCAAAAGTTTTAACGCTTCAAGTTCTTTATATCTAGCTAAGGACAAAACAAGGTGGAAGGAAACCAGTGAGTAGTTCCTCCCCCAGGAGTGATCAAAAACCCTAATGATGATGATAAAGATGATGATGATGATGATGCCACCAATCGGGTTTGAACTCACAACCTCTGTCTGTCAATATGGTGCACTAACTGATTGAGCCACCAGGGCAATTAGAAAATGGCAACACTACTGATTACATAAACAAGAATGGATACAACACTGGCCATTCCATCCATCTAAACATTCCATCTTGTCTGAAATTTCATTTTATGTATTAAACTCCCTCAATTCTGTAAACTATGTAATTTATGGAAATTAAGATCCTGGGCGACGCCGAGTAGCCCTGCTAGTTAGTAGATAAAGTTATGAAAAGTTAAATTCTTTTCCTTTATTTAACCATGTAATTTCCATGAGTCTTGCTGTTTATTATTAAAATAAGATCCAATCTTTCAGATCTTTGAGAATGTGATATTTTTAATAGTTTCAGTCACAGACACCAAACCTCTATCATAATAACCTTCTTTCCTTTTTCTATATTTCTTTCACTTTTAAGGAGTAATATGAACCCTTATGCCGCCATCTTTGCGATTTGTTCTTCCAAACCGGTTCCGTGTCTACCTTCAGGATTCTCCCAGAAAGCTCAAGATTTTGTACGTGTTTGCTTAACCAGGTAAGATATATTGGGTTCTTATCGTCTTTGTCATTATTACTGTCGCCAATCACATTAACATCAGCGAACATTGCCGTCGATTCGCCTTTAATTTTGGGATAAAGAAAACAAATGTTCAATCTAACACTACGTGGCGTTCTCAATCCACGCTGCATTACTTAGTTTAATCCAAACCAAGGAGAGTAGAAAGTGGACCGTTGGTATTTGATGCCGACAAATACCTGTAAAATTGATCTGAGAATTGATTGACTATGTATTAAAGTAATGGAGTTAGGAGAGTAGAAAGTGGACCGTTTGTATTTGATGTTGACAAATACCTGTAAATTGGTCTAAGAATTGATTGACTATGTATTAAAGTAATGGAGTTAGGAGAGTAGAAAGTGGACCGTTGGTATTTGATGTTGACAAATACCTGTAAAATTGATCTGAGAATTGATTGACTATGTATTAAAGTAATGGAGTTAGGAGAGTAGAAAGTGGACCGTTGGTATTTGATGTTGACAAATACCTGTAAATTGGTCTAAGAATTGATTGACTATGTATTAAAGTAATGGAGTTAGGAGAGTAGAAAGTGGACCGTTGGTATTTGATGTTGACAAATACCTGTAAATTGGTCTAAGAATTGATTGACTATGTATTAAAGTAATGGAGTTAGGAGAGTAGAAAGTGGACCGTTGGTATTTGATGTTGACAAATACCTGTAAAATTGATCTGAGAATTGATTGACTATGTATTAAAGTAATGGAGTTAGGAGAGTAGAAAGTGGACCGTTGGTATTTGATGTTGACAAATACCTGTAAATTGGTCTAAGAATTGATTGACTATGTATTAAAGTAATGGAGTTAGGAGAGTAGAAAGTGGACCGTTGGTATTTGATGTTGACAAATACCTGTAAATTGGTCTAAGAATTGATTGACTATGTATTAAAGTAATGGAGTTAGGAGAGTAGAAAGTGGACCGTTGGTATTTGATGTTGATAAATACCTGTAAATTGGTCTAAGAATTGATTGACTATGTATTAAAGTAATGGAGTTAGGAGAGTAGAAAGTGGACCGTTGGTATTTGATGTTGACAAATACCTGTAAATTGGTCTAAGAATTGATTGACTATGTATTAAAGTTATGGAGTTAGGAGAGTAGAAAGTGGACCGTTGGTATTTGATGTCGACAAATACCTGTAAAATTGGTCTAAGAATTGATTGATTATGTATTAAAGTTATGGAGCTAGGATAGTTGAAAGTGGACCGTTGGTATTTGATGTCGACAAATACCTGTAAAATTGGTCTAAGAATTGATTGACTATGTATTAAAGTTACGGAGCTAGGAGAGTAGAAAGTGGACCTTTGGTATTTGATGTCGACAAATACCTGTAAAATAGGTCTAAGAATTGATTGACTATGTATTAAAGTTATGGAGCTAGGAGAGTAGAAAGTGGACCTTTGGTATTTGATGTCGACAAATACCTGTAAAATTGGTCTAAGAATTGATTGACTATGTATTAAAGTTATGGAGCTAGGAGAGTAGAAAGTGGACCTTTGGTATTTGATGTCGACAAATACCAGTAAAATTGATCTGAGAATTGATTGATTATGTATTAAACTTACAGAGCTAGGAGAGTAGAAAGTGGACCGTTGGTATTTGATGTCGACAAATACCTGTAAAATTGATCTGAGAATTGATTGATTATGTATTAAACTTACAGAGCTAGGAGAGTAGAAAGTGGACCTTTGGTATTTGATGTCGACAAATACCTGTAAAATTGATCTGAGAATTGATTGATTATGTATTAAACTTACAGAGCTAGGAGAGTAGAAAGTGGACCGTTGGTATTTGATGTCGACAAATACCTGTAAAATTGGTCTGAGAATTGATTGACTATGTATTAAAGTTACGGAGCTAGGAGAGTAGAAAGTGGACCGTTGGTATTTGATGTCGACAAATACCTGTAAAATTTATCTGAGAATTGATTGACTATGTATTAAAGTTACGGAGCTAGGAGAGTAGAAAGTGGACCTTTGGTATTTGATGTCGACAAATACCTGTAAAATTTATCTGAGAATTGATTGACTATGTATTAAAGTTATGGAGCTAGGAGAGTAGAAAGTGGACCGTTGGTATTTGATGTCGACAAATACCTGTAAAATTGATCTGAGAATTGATTGACTATGTATTAAAGTTACGGAGCTAGGAGAGTAGAAAGTGGACCTTGGGTTTACTTTCGGCAGCCTTACAAAAAATAAAATAAATAATTTGGCCATGTGACTTACCGAGTTTATAATTTATAATGATCAGTTCATTAGTTTGATTCCTATATATAGAAATATATCTATATATATGATGTGGAGTAAGCTAGTACCCCTTCCTGAGGTTGGAGAATGAGATGCTCCAAGGGCATGAAAGAGAGGCAACTCTCGTCACAAGACGAGAGGAGATGTTATCCAAGTCACCGTTTGGACTGTGTACGACTCTCGATATATTCTATTATATGTTACCCGACCTTTTCCCAAAAGAGGTCTAATCAACATCATAATAATATATAAATGTCACCGTCTGTGTGTGTTTCCTATAGAAAAAAGGTGAGAAAATCTACATGAAAATTTAAAGTATATTTGCATGTAAAATTTTCTGGGGAAGACAATGAAAGTGGTTTCAAATCTCTAAGTGCTCCCCTAAGTGAGCTATGGGGGCAGAATCCCTCTTAAAATTTGAAATATATCTTGTTTTTATGAAATTGAAATTATATGTATACAATTTTGGGGAAGACAATGGAAGTGGTCCCGAATCTTTATGTATCCCTCAATGTGCCAAATCTCAATTAACCATATTTTCAATATGGCGGCCGCATGTTGGAGAAGGGCGCCCTAATACGTGTCGTTATAAAAATATAGAAAATACTCCTATTTTATAATGTTATTTTATTTTATTTCCAGAGACCCTACAAAAAGACCCACAGCAAGAGAACTGCTCCAGGATAAATTCATTACGACACCCCATCATGACCGTCGGCGCAAAAGTGTAACTTGTTTCAACTAATATATTCCACGCTTCTAAAGAAAGAAGATAATAACATTAGCTGCTTCCATACAATTGACACACATCACTGATCCCTGACATTTTTTTTTTCATCCCATAACAAAGATTGTGTGTGAATATATCAGAATCTCATTAAAGTCCCAACAAGGATTTTTAATAAATCTACAATTTGTTCTGATTTTTTAATCTTTTTCTAAACGAAAAACCCACAGCGTTCTTTGGTGCAATCCTCTACCCTAACTCTCTTAGAATTGTTAAAAGAAATGAGCTTTGTCTTAGTAGCATTAAATGTGACCTTCCATTTTTTACCTCCTTCTATGAGAGACTGGAGGACATCTTTTAAGGATTCTTCTGCGGCTTTAAAGTTGTTCAAGGTTTCTCTGTTGCCGATTGTCAAACATTCGGGTCTTCAACGTATCCCCTAAAACAGAAGTCCACTGGTATGAGATCGAAGGAGGGAAAGGGGGGTCCAGGACGGCCAACTTGACAGGCTTCTTCAATTTCATCGAAAGACTCAAATTCGCAACCCTTCAAAAACTGTTGTGGTTACATCGCTCATGCATAATCGAGTTGACCTTAGGCGATCATGTACTTCTTTAATTGCTTCAATCATTTTAAAATCATACCTTGTCTTCTACCTGAACTCATCATTTATGCATGCGTATTGTTCCTCCGAGGTCTGAGGTCACCTCTGTTAGCTACAATCAAAAGCCATCTGACATTCTTTTTACATTAATTATTCAATTAATTCAACAACACAATCTTAGAAGATAAATGATCTGTTCTTCATGATCGTCCAGTATGCTGAAAGATCAAAGGGAGGTAAAGAGAGAGAGAGAGGCCATCATTAGCCACAACTTTCTACCAATGACCGGCAAGTTTCAGATTTGGTCAGAGTAATCCTCTACCCTAACCCTCTACCCTAACCCTAACCTAACTTCTGATGCAATCCTCTACCTGTATAAGAGTCATATTTGGCCCAAGATAGAGTACTGTTGCCACATCTAGGGAGGTGCCGCTCAGAGCACTCTTTCTTGAGGAATACAAAACCGACTTTGTAATCTAGTGGGAGATGATCTATACTTTTCCCTACAGCCCCCTTTCTTATAGAACAGATGTTGCTAGTCTTTCTCTACTCTATCAGTATTTCCATGGTAGGTGCTCGACTGAGCTTCAAGCTCTTATTCCCAAGCTCTTGACTTATAAGTCCAATGTCAACGAATATCTGTCGAGTCATCCTGTGAATTTAATCATCGTTCTCAATCCTTTCATAGTAATGTTTCATCATCCAATTTAAAATCTCACTAACCCTTATCCTCGAGTAGCTTTTGGCCTGGGTAAATGACGAACCATTATTGTATGGAGGAGATATATCAGGTGTACTCTTGGCAAATTTCAAGAAGTGTGAAGATGCGAGTCCAATGTCATCAAATATCCAGGACTGGCGGGACAGTTATAAAAGTGTGTGTGTGTGTGTGGGGGGGGGCTCTCCTAAAAGGGGGGGGCCGGTAAAACACATGCATATATAACTTCATTATTGATGACCGTAGAATGGTGGGGGGGGGGTCAAAAAGTGGGGGGGGGCCTGAGCCCCCCCCCCTGCCCCCCCCATGCCGCCGTCCATGATATCTATCGAGTCATCCTGTGAATTAATCATACTTCTCAATCCTTTCATAGTACTGTTCCATCATTAAACTGAAAATCTCACTAACCCTTGTCCTCGAGTGGTTTTTGGCCTTGATAAATGATGAACCATTAGTATATATATGGAATTGACATTCTAATATTTAATTAAGAATCAGTTGGTTTTAATTCCTTGATCTACCGATATTTCCATAGTAGGTGCTTTTCATCCGAAAAACCTTTTCAGCAAGAACTCGTGTTGCTGCCAACACAGCAAAGAATTCTCCTTTATTCCCCTGTATGCCTAAAATCAAACGGAACTTCCATGAACAAAGTTTCTTTCCAAGAACTTCCCACTTGTTAAACACGTTGCCGCGGGAATGTTTCCCTGTAGACTACACCGTGGTCATTTTCAAGTCTAATGTCAACAAATACCTTCCATAGTACCGTTCCATCATCCAACTGAAAATCTCACTAACCCTTATCCTCGAGTGGCTTTTGGCCTTGGTAAGTGGTGAACCATTAGTATTAGAAAAAGAAAGACTATCCTCCACTCTATAATAAAGAGTAATGTGTATTTATTTGTACATATATATCTGTCCCATCATAAAAGTTAGCAAGCAAAAAAAAAAACATGGTCGTTTTCAAGTCTAATGTCAACAAATATCTTCCATGGTACCATTCCATCATCCAACTAAAAATCTCACTAACCCTTATCCTCGAGTGGCTTTTGGCCTTGGTTAATGTTGACTCATTAGTATAAAAAAAAAAACATGATGACATGGTGGACGTATTGTGAACATTTATATATGCGTGTTTGTTCGTGCGTTCACTGGCCGTTATCGTCTCCACAATTTGTGCCGGTCCGAAGGTTGTTGTGCGATCTCGTCTCCGTGCTACAACAAAGACGCTGATGCCAAGCAGAATCACAACTCCAGTTTATAAACAAGTAACAAATGTATTTGCTAGAGGTTACAAAGGTAACTCGTGTTCCCAAGTTGAGTGGCAGACTTTCAAAACGAGACCTTCTTGCCCGACCAGAAAAAGATAAGTCCAGCACAACCCTTTGGCTAAGAGAACCAAATGGGCCATCCTGCCTCCAAGGGTACCCAGCTTCAACTGTCTGCCAGCTTTCCAAGCAAACCCCAACTTCCTGTGTCATGCTCAGTGGGCCAGGTCTCACCACTCTCATCCCTTGAGGTCATTTGTCCTTGGTCAGTACTGGATCACCCAAGCTCTCGCCACTTAAGATTTCAACCTGAGATAACTTGTCAGACAGTCTAACAAGGGCGGCTTTATCATGGAGACAATCTGAACATCACTTTTGTGTTTCAACATCATTGTCTGTTTTTACGAGATACTTAATTCACCTCAAAGGGAAACAAACTTCTGAGGTGGCCCAAAACAAAACCAAAGAAATTTTCACTTTCTTTTGTGGCCCCCACCCTATTCTTTCCTCTGGCTGAGCATCTAACACTTGCATTCACATGCATCATCAAAAAATGCAGCCTACTGCATTTTTACAGTATAATTAGTTACTGACGAAGAACTCAAAACTAAACAAAATAAAAAGTCAAATCACTTGCGTAAAAATTATTGGAAATATCTGAATCGGAATTATCTTTCCAGGTGTAAACACAAAGAGAAATGCGAAGAATGTTTATATATCTAACTCATGACGTAAGCGATATAGTTAAATAGAAAGACAGACAGAAGAGCATCGGGTAAGGAAAATCTGGAGAAAGCAAAGAAGTGAAGAAGGCACTTGTGGCAATATATTTTAAGCTTCTAAAGAAAGAAAATAATAACATTAGCTGCTTCCATACAATTGATCCTTAACCTTTTTTATCACATTACAAAGATGGCGTACATCAGAATCTCATTAAAGTCCCAACAAGGATTTTTATCAATCTACAATTTGTTCTGTTTTTTTTTTTTACTTTTCCAAATGACCAAGGCATGATGGAAGAAATGGTAACACAAGCAACCCCCATTAGGAAAGTATGTAGCAATACTGGTTTGAGGTGTGTAAAAATAATATTTAAAATGAAAAATTCCACATAAGGTTAGTTTAAGCAAACAAATGGAATTTTTCATTGGAAGTCAAGTTAGAGGTTAGGACCATGTATCAGGATATGACGTATTGTATTGGCCTTCGGGCCTTGATTTTGCTGGTCTGCGGTATTGTCCTGTACAGTTCTAGGAGGTTCACCCTCCCAGGCCTTACCTTCTCTTTGAGAAGGAGTTAGTTTATTGCTAATCGCTTGAGGTGCCCCTACCGGGGAATGTTGATGGGGCTGCTCAGGCATTTTTGTAGGCCAGAGCGTGCTAATCCTAGTGTGCTGGCTAATAATTGGTTGATCTAGTCATGTGACCAGACAAATACAAGACCGTTCAGAAAATAATGACTGATTTCAGAAATAAGCATTTATTCATTAAGTTCATGCGAGACTCATTCATCAGGCCTTTTTCACCTGACCAATTTGCTTCCGATGGTCGGAAATCATTGAAAAACTGACATCAAGTGCCTTAAACATTTCTCTAACACTGTGACATGGGTTTTTTGTTCAACAATTGTTTTCAAACATTCAGCTCGAAGAAGAGATGATCAGATTGGAGTCCAAGTCGAGCAAGAGCAGCTCGGAGTAGATGAGCAGAAGATTGTGAGCTGATCATCCGAAAGAAAAATGATCTCAGTTGGGTCTTAGCTGATACACTGAAACTTAACCAAGGTGTGGACACTAGCGTTTGGGGTCCCCTTTTAATGACAGTATCACACATGTTCAGCGCACGACTGATTTATACACAATGTATCGGAGTTTGTGTTTTTTCTTGTGAGTTTGCATTGCTTTTTGTTTTTTTTAATACTTGTAAGTCAGTGCTTTGTTTTTCTCAACTTGTAAACCAGTGCTAATGCCATTGGCGGTCGCCAGCGCGAAAGATAGAGACGAACAGAAAACCAACGCACAAACAACGTTCGGGTTGGCGCTTGTCAAGAGGGAGGCATATGGTTCTTCCAAAATAATTCTGATCTCAATAATAAAGAAGAGCTATCTACCTATGTCTGTATCTGTCTCTTTGCTTCTCTCTCTTTCTTTCCCCCTCTCTATCTACCTATGTCTGTATCTGTCTCTTTGCTTCTCTCTCTTTCTCTCCCCCTCTCTATCTACCTATGTCTGTATCTGTCTCTTTGCTTCTCTCTCTTTCTCTCCCCCTCTCTATCTACCTATGTCTCTATCTGTCTCTTTGCTTCTCTCTCTTTCTCTCCCACTCTCTATCTACCTATGTCTGTATCTGTCTCTTTGCTTCTCTCTCTTTCTCTCCCCCTCTCTATCTACCTATGTCTGTATCTGTCTCTTTACTTCTCTCTCTGTCTCTCCCCGTCTCTATCTACCTATGTCTCTATCTGTCTCTTTGCTTCTCTTTCTTTCTCTCCCCCTCTCTATCTACCTATGTCTGTATCTGTCTCTTTGCTTCTCTCTCTTTCTTTCCCCCTCTCTATCTACCTATGTCTGTATCTGTCTCTTTGCTTCTCTCTCTTTCTCTCCCCCTCTCTATCTACCTATGTCTGTATCTGTCTCTTTGCTTCTCTCTCTTTCTCTCTCCCTCTCTATCTACCTATGTCTGTATCTGTCTCTTTGCTTCTCTCTCTTTCTCTCCCCCTCTCTATCTACCTATGTCTGTATATGTCTCTATCCCTTTCTCTCTCTTTCTCTCCCCCTCTCTATCTACCTATATCTGTATTTGTCTCTTTGCTTCTCTCTCTTTCTCTCCCCCTCTCTATCTACCTATGTCTGTATCTGTCTCTTTGCTTCTCTCTTTTTCTCTCTCCCTCTCTATCTACCTATGTTTCTATCTGTCTCTTTCATTCTCTTTCTTTCTCTCCCCGTCTCTATCTACCTATGTCTGTATCTGTCTCTTTGCTTCTCTCTCTTTCTCTCCCCCTCTCTATCTACCTATGTCTATATCTGTCGCTTTGCTTCTCTCTCTTTCTCTCCCTCTCTCTATCTACCTATGTCTGTATCTGTCTCTTTGCTTCTCTCTCTTTCTCTCCCCCTCTCTATCTACCTATGTCTGTATCTGTCTCTTTGCTTCTCTTTCTTTCTCTCCCCCTCTCTATCTACCTATGTCTCTATCTGTCTCTTTGATTCTCTTTCTTTCTCCCCCCCCTCTCTATCTACCTATGTCTGTATCTGTCTCTTTGCTTCTCTCTCTTTCTCTCCCCCTCTCTATCTACCTATGTCTCTATCTGTCTCTTTGCTTCTCTCTCTTTCTCTCCCACTCTCTATCTACCTATGTCTGTATCTGTCTCTTTGCTTCTCTCTCTTTCTCTCCCCCTCTCTATCTACCTATGTCTGTATCTGTCTCTTTGTTTCTCTCTCTTTCTCTCCCCCTCTCTATCTACCTATGTCTGTATCCGTCTCTATCCCATTCTCTTTCTCTCCCCCTCTCTATCTACCTATGCCTGTATCTGTCTCTTTGCTTCTCTCTCTTTCTCTCCCCCTCTCTATCTACCTCTTTGCTTCTCTCTCTTTCTCCCCCTCTCTCTATCTACCTATGTCTGTATCTGTCTCTTTGCTTCTCTCTCTTTCTCTCCCTCTCTCTATCTACCTATGTCTGTATCTGTCTCTTTGCTTCTCTTTCTTTCTCCCCCTCTCTATCTACCTATGTCTCTATCTGTCTCTTTGATTCTCTTTCTTTCTCCCCCCCTCTCTATCTACCTATGTCTGTATCTGTCTCTTTGCTTATCTCTCTTTCTCTCCCCCTCTCTATCTACCTATGTCTGTATCTGTCTCTTTGCTTCTCTTCTGTCTCTCCCCGTCTCTATCTACCTATGTCTGTATCTGTCTCTTTGATTCTCTTTCTTTCTCCCCCGCCTTTTAAGTAATTGGATCACTTTCGTATATAAGTTATACGTAAAGTGAGCACGCATTTCTGGTCCACCGAATCTCACCTCTCATATTTCGGCCCCTAAAAAAAAATGGCTGTTTACATGTAATTTTCCCAAAAAAGTAGAAACTTTTTTTTTTAGGGGCCGAAATACGAGAGGTGCACTTACCCATTTAATAAGCCTTAGCTTTCTCACATAACCAACTCTTGTCTTGCTTTCGATCTTGATTTTCACCATCCACTTTTTTTTTCTCTTTTTTTCTTTCTTTTTTTTTGAAAATCCATTACTTTATATTAATTCATTGTTCAATCTCGGACAACGCCGGGTGGGGAGGGCTAGTTTTAAATACTTCCAAACAGTTAAGTACATAAAAATGAAATTTAAAAAATTTTAAAAAATGCATGATGACATCGGCAAAGTAACAGATGTGACAGCCATTAACAAACGGTGACTTTGAGATCTGGTGAGGCATTGCAAATAGCACGGAATAACAAAAGGATTGAAGTTTATCATTCAGAACCAAAAATGATAAACCAGAAAAAAAATGCATGACATTTGGAAATTATGGTAAACAAAATAATTAGGGGAGCCATAAATTCTTCCCAACCTTTGGTATTCGACAGAAATGGTCCATTCAATCTGTGCTTTTAGTGATGAAAATGTAATCTTAAATTTAAGTGTGACAGACCGACTAATTGATATATATATATATATATATATATATAGTGTGTATTGAGGCAGCATTTTCTCGTTTATACCTTTTTTTATTTTTTACACTTGGTTTATTTGCTTTTGACACCTGAGGATGATTCGACGAAGAATCAAAAACGTTCGTGAAACTTATGGATCATTTATTAATTTTTTTGATTTTAATACAAAAAAAAAACATCAGAAAAATTGAAAAAATAAAAAAAGGTATAATTAAACAGACGAATTCTGTTATTTTTAACAATATTTGCATAAATGAGAAAATGCTGCCTAAATACACACAATATATATATATATATATATATATATATATATATATATATATATATATATCAACACACACAGACAAATTCTGTTATTTTTTTAAATGTTTGCATAATATATATACATATATATATATATATATATATATGTATATATATATATATTTTTGGTTTCAAATCAAGGGTCCCCATTTCCTGGGGCTAACACTTATGAGATACATAGATATCCGATTGTTCCATGAAAGTTCTCCTTTACCTCTCAAACGTTGAGTTAGTAAAGAAGTTAAGAACATTAATTACAAGAATTCATATATATATATATATATATATGAATTCTTGTAAGACCAAGAGACTACAAGAAAGATATACTATATTAATACTAGAATATGATCTAAGGTTAAGATCGGATTCTAACTCTGCCTGATGAGATCTCAGTTTATAATAGCTGTTGATCGATAACATCGACATGCCAGTGTCACAGATTTTAAAAGTTCAAAGGGGTGTGTTTCAATGTAAATGAAAGTCACCAAACACAGAGATCCAAGTTGTATGGATTTACCAATTACATTTGAACCCCATACAACTTAGAAAATTTTAAAATAATTTTATTTTTTATTTTATTTTTTAAATCTAAAACTTTTTGGACGATTTAACCTCCGACCTTCTTCAGGTGTATCTTGTCGAGTTCGGGAATCTGTACGGAACTTCGAACGGAACCCTTTATTTAATCCATGGCAGTAGCATGCTCTTGTTTTGTCAGCCATGACTGGGTAGACGCCTTAAGTAATTGTATTCTTAGTATCGCCCGCACTGAGGATTGAACCTTCAACCTCCAGAAGAGTGTCACTTAGAACTGAATTTTATTCAGTTCTTTATCCGTTATGCCACGCGTCCTAGTGGACCGTCCAAATAATCCAAATAATAAAAATTATCAATCCGGATCTAAAAAATTCAGAAAACTAAAAATTCTTGTTCTTAATTTTTTTCATGCCTCAAAAGGAAAAATAAGACTAATTTTTAAAAACAAGATTAACTGTACGATCCATAGGAGATATTGGATGGATGATAAGTCACTTACAGGAATAAGCCCAGAGAGCGTGCTAATATGTTTTAGCGCATCTCATCTCCTTAGCTATCATTTGAGGCAACGCCATATCTATTGTGACGTTTTCCCGCAACGTTTAAGTGTTGATGAAAAAAAACAAAAACATTTATTTATTCTTTTCAAAATATTAGCAGCTCCTTCATATGCATATTTTGATATCCTTATTCTAGTTTAAAGAAAAGATAATAAAAATACATTATGTTCATATGTTCATTTATTGAAATTAAAACATGTTTACATTTTAACAGTTGAATTGTAGACTTGAGTTTTGAAAAAAAAAAAAAGAGAGAGGAATTGTAGGCATAAGTTTAAAAAAAAAAAGAGAGGAATTGTAGATGTAAGTTCCGAAAGAAAAAAAAATAGAGGAATTTTAGATGTAAGTTTTTTGAAAAAAATAAAAAATAATGGAAGTGTAGATGTAAGTTTTGAAAAAAAAATGGAGGTAATATTGGCTGAAACCAGTTTTTCTTTTTTTTTTGTATGTCATTCTGAGCTGAGATTACTTATCTCCGAACAGGTTAGAATTATCCAAAATAAACTTGTATTTGAATTTGGTGCTGATGGATTTAATCGGTACCAAATTCTTGCCCTGGAAAATGTTAGATCACATGATATTATTTTAGTCGGTGTAATGACCCCTTCTCTGAAATTACTGTGTGCTTTTATCGATTCGTTTATGTTTAAGTAAATATTTTTTTTTTTAAATTGTTCGTTGAAAAAGGATTATTTTAATGTACAAACTAAATTAAGTAAAGTTATATTTAATTAAAGATATTTTTTAAATTGTTCATTGAAAAAAAAGATTATTTTCTTTTGTTTTGTAATAAATTTATTTACTTATGAAACTCACTTCTTGTTTGTTTGTATTTTCTTTTGGCAAAGAATTACAATTTAAATCAAACTGTTTTCTGTTTTTGGTTCAAACTTGCGATAAACAAATCAATAAAAGCGCACGGTACTTTCAGAGGAGAGGGTCATTCCACCGGCTAAAATAATATCATGTGATCTAACGTTTTTCAGGGCAGGAATTTGGTACCGATCAAATACACCAGCACCTTGAATTCTCACAGGAGGGGCCAAGTGGATGTTGCCAACATTCAAAGTGATGCGATGGATGAGGATTGATAATTTGGATTATTTGGACTACTATTCGCATCTTGGTTGTTATTTTCATAACGTTTCGACCAGTGTAATCTCCGATCTTCTTCAGGTGCGTCTTTTCAGACTTAGGAATCTGTATGTTGAAATCAGGAAACTATACGAAATTTCGAACTGAACCCTTTATTTAATCCACGGTGGTAGATTGTTCTCGTTCTGTCAGCCATGACCGAGTTAAAGTGTCAATTAATTTTTATGTTATTCTGAGATATTATTGCCTGTAGTAAGAATTGAACCTGCAACCTCTAGAAGATTGTCAATTAGAAATGATTGTTAATCAATGTCTTTAAGTGTTATGCCATGGGTCTATGTGGACAATTCTAGTATGGAATATATATATATATATATATATATATATATATATATATATATATATATGAGAAAGGAAGGATGAAAGTAATCCGACGTAATGGGAAATGAATAAGGAAAAACAAAAAAGGATGTTTTTTTATGTATTCATCAACGTTTCGTCTTTATTTGTAAGACTGCTTCCAGTAGTGGCTACTACTTCTTCCCATCAACCCATCATGTTAACCCAATATGTTCACGTATTTGCATGACATTTTTCTTAATATTATCATCCTGAAGAAGTCTTACAAATAAAGACGAAACGTTGATGAATACATAAAAAAACATCCTTTTTGGTTTTTCCTTTTTCATTTCCCGTATATATATATATGAGAGAGAGAGAGAGAGAGAGAGAAAAATGAAGAAAGAGAAATAAAAAAATGTAAAAATGACAAATCTATTACATCTTCAGTTGTCCAATGCAATAAACTTGTGTTCCTCTCAATTTCTACTCGAAATCTCTGCAATATTTTGAACTCATTTCTTAAGAATTTTCTTCAGTCGGGTTCATGGGAGTGTTTAAAATGGCCTCAAATCTCCAACACACATCCTAACCAGTTTTCCACGACAGAACCACATATTGTATTGGATTAATTCCGCCTGGTTCCACAATATTTTCACCACCTTTGACACAGTTTCCATGGAAATTTAACGGTGAATTTTACCTTTCCATGTTTAAACTTTCCTCATTGAACATTTTGCCACCAAACTTTTTTCTATCTGAATGTACTTTACATTTTAACAACATTTCTCACACACTTATATCAACTTTCTATTATTCTCTCAAATCTTTCAAATTTTAAATTTTGGCTACTTCCCTGCCAACTTATCTATCCATGTAATTCCTCTGATGATAAGATTTCGATCTTTGAAAAGCCTGGCTTCAGGAAGGAAAAGAATAAACATGCCTTTATTGAATACACCTTGCATTGAACAACTAAAGATGAAATAGATTTGTCATTTTTACATTTTTTATTTCTCCTTTTTCATTTATCTATATTAAATTTAAAATTTGAAAAAAGCTTCCAAAATTCATATTAGAATTGTCCACATAGACTCATGGCACAACGATTAAAAGCGTTGATTAAAAATCAGTTCTAAGTGAGTCTTCTAGAGGGTCATGGTTCAATCCTAAGTAACGGTCTTCTGGAAGTTGAAGGTTCAATCCTTACTCCAGGTGATAATAGCTAAGAATAACATAATAATTAACACTTTTACCCGGTTATGACTGACAGAATGAGGACAATCTACCCCTGTGGATTAAATAAAGGGTTCAGCTCGAAATCCCGTATTGATTCCTGAGTTCAACATAAAGATTCCCAAGTTTGAAAAGATGTACCTGAAGAAGTGCGGAGGTTACATCGGCCAAAATGTGAAAATAACAACCAAGATGAGAATAGTAGTCGAATAATCAAAAAAAATGTTTTTGTTGACTAAATATAAAAGTATCTCTGCTTTCATTCTGTGGAAATCGTGTTCTATACACAGTATAATTTCCTAACCAATCAAAACTTCAGTTTATACACAGTATAATTTTCAACCAATCAAAACGTCAGTCTGTACACATTATTCAGTATATTTTCCAACCAATCAAAACCTATCTTTTTATGGTCACGTGACAGTGGTCTTTGTCTTTTTCTGATGCTTTGAAAAAGTGGAGTCTCCATTTCTTTGATGAGCAATGCTGTCCACAACAATATGATGGAGTCTGTAGAGTCCGTTACTGTCACTGACACATTCCAAGTATTCAATTGGATTCTTTACGTCACGACTCAAACCTTGGATAATCATCACCAAATAATGGAGATGTAGTTCCGCACATTCTGTGTCCAGGTAATGGAGAATCTGATTCCAGGTAGAATCCTCAGCAGCATTCTTTGGATAATTAAGAAAAGAAGAGGGAAGAAATTAAATTAGTTTTGCATCATTAATCAAAGCTGTGGAATATTTTAACATGTATTTTGCATGATTGAAATATATATAAGAAAAAAGCCTGAAGGGAACAAACGTTGATTAACTCAGTATAATACAGGGTGGCCAAGAAGTCACTGAGGGATTTTTAACTTGAATAGATTCTTTATTTTTTTATGGTACCTTAATGGAATTTTTACATAATATGACGAAGACAATGGAGATTTATTTGAAAAAAAAAAAAAAATGAAAAGTAATTTATTTATGAAAAATAACATCTTTTAAATGGTTTCCAATTTCAACTTCACAAATGTGTTCCTTTTCTAAAACATTATCCATGATGGATTTCAGGATCACTAGATTACGATTTAATTCCTTGACCTCCTTCCTGACATTCTCCTTCAATTCCTTCCTGTAGAGTTTCAGGTTTGTTGATGTAAACCTTTTCTTTGAGATACCCCCACAAGAAAAAGTCAGGGTTATTTAAGTCTGGGGAACATGAAGGCCAGTTGACATTGCCAACTTTTTGTTTTTTTTTGCAAATCTTCATTGTCTTCGTCATATTATAGTAAAATTTCATTAAGGTACCATTAAAAATAAAGAATCTTCAAGTTAAAAATCCCTCAGTGACTTCTTGATTACCCTGTATAACAGACTAATTTTAATATAATAGACTTATAATAGCTAAGGCTAGTAGTCGTAGCCTCACTATAAGTAGTCGGTAGTCATACGAGGAAAAACTCAACGCTTCTTTTAACATTAAACAAATCTTTATTGGGTATCCTATACCGTTGGGGTATAGCATAGAAAAAGGTAGGACTGGTGTCCGGTGGAAGGAAACAAAGTTCTTTTACTGCCCGGGAAGTGGTGCTCGGGAATCCAGTGGATGAGGGGGCAGGAGAGAGGTGAAGAAGGGTTCCTTCTAGGTTGATGGCCAGGGTATCTCTGAAATCAATACGCCCTGTGAGCCGATCGGTTAGTTTAAGACTGACTTGCCCACAGTGAACGCATAAGAAATAGGTCCTATTTCAGACTGCTACAGACTAACTGTACGACTCAGCATTTCATTAGTTTCAAAATGTGTAAAAAGCAAGTAAAGAACGCTAATAACTAAGGTGAATAACTCTTATTTTTCTTATTTTTTAGTAAGCAGGACCGGACTAATTATTTTTTTTAAATAACGTGTTCATTAGTCTATAGCAAATAACATGGTACAACAATAACAAATGAAAACTGATTAGTCAGAATATAAGTTTAGTTTTTCAGCTTAAATGTTATTTAGGTCAAACTTTCAAAATTTATATATTAGATCTGGCGTCAAAGTAAATTTGAGATATATAGCCTGGACAAATAATTCAGTTAGTATAAAGGACATAATGAAAATCTATGGTACTTGTAAGGAATGAATACCCAGAGGCTTTCAGTACTTACCCAGTAAGTCTCAAGTATTGACTGAGAATCCTGAGTCAGTCCCGGAAATGGCCTAAACAGTCTATGATTTAAAAGCCCTCTTCATTTCTTTCCTATTTTTTTTTTGAGGGGAAGTTTTTTTCAACATTTTTTTAATCTTAACCTAACTCTTTGCATGCTTAGTTTCTGCTGCCTTTTTACATTTTTTTTTGTGGCTCTCAAATCGTAAACTGCTTCGGCCGTTTCTGGGACTGACTTGGGATTCTCCGACGATACTCAGGTAAGTACCGAAATCCTCTGGATACCCATTCCTTACAATCATCATCGTCATCATATTCGGTTTAATGTCCGTTTTACATGCTTGACAGCTTCTAGAAATTGACTTCCAAACTAACCTATCTCTGAACCAGGTCTTTATTTATTCCTTTTTCTCTCAAGTCCATCCTTATAACTTTCCCCCATGTTTTCTTTGGCCGTCTCCTGTGAACTGGACCTGCTATCTCAACTGTTCTACATCCACTGACTTAAAATCTCTCAGCCATTCTTTCAATGTGGCCATACCATCGAAGTCTCCTGTTCTGCATACATATCCCTATATATTTTAGAACAGCATTTTTATTTTCTCACTGTATATCGTCGTCGTCGTCATCATCATCATCATCATCATCATCATCATCAGTTTAACGTCTGTTTTACCTGCTGACATGTGTTGGAGGACTTTAAGAAATTGACTTCCAAACTAACCTATCTCTGACCAGGTCTTTATTTATTCGTCTTTCACTAAAATCCATTTTTATCATTTTCTCCTATGTTTTCTTTGGCCTCCACCTGTGAACTGACCCTGCTACCTCAACTCTTCTACATCTACTAACCCAAAAACTCTCATCCATTCTTTCAATGGCCAAGTACCGCAAATTTTTATAATAAAAAAATATAATAATCATTTCCTCAAAATTACCTCTGGAATCAGCCAAAGAAAGTTGACGAAAGCT
Source organism: Sepiola atlantica (assembly GCA_963556195.1). Taxonomy (NCBI): domain Eukaryota; kingdom Metazoa; phylum Mollusca; class Cephalopoda; order Sepiida; family Sepiolidae; genus Sepiola; species Sepiola atlantica. The sequence continues at coordinate 129,521,944 of OY744518.1, forward strand.
GTTTGCAGGGAATTATACAAAATGACCAAAACTTCTTCACATTCAGAAACGTCCTTCTCCCATCTATACTTTTTAAAAGTGGCCAGGTCCTCAATCACAGACACTGAATGCCTCCGATTCGGAACTTTGTCATGTGACAGCACCTCGACGGCATGGAATATGTACGGAAATAAAGCTTCCAGGATCTTCAGCAGACATTTAGGCAACATATCACCTGGAAAAGAAGAAAGAGGAAACTTCATTGAGAGCATAAAACACTTCTAACTGAAATATAAATTTTATTCAGATTATTCAGACCACTGTACCATGGTTAGCCCCATTTGTTTCTTGAGGGCCATGTTACATAAAACGAAATAGGAACCACTTACTTGTTCTTCCGTTGGAGGATTCTCCTCGCGTTTCTGGAAGCACTTTTCTCTCGAAAAGCTGGTTTACAACTGAAGACTTGAAAAACACAAAAGGAATTTTCATCACTTATGTTATTTGATGTCATCATGTTTTCTCTCACTCTTCTATTTCATGTACCATGGGGGAAGGGGTTTCCAAGCCCCACCTGTGAGACCCAGCCCGAAGACGTCTTCACTGGTAGTAAGACGAGTTCTTGCTGTGAATCTCTTACAAGGAAGAGCCAGAGATTAAAGCTCAGTCGAGCACCATCCATGGAAATAGTGACACCTCCCCAGATGTGGCAACAGTACTAGATCTTAGGATGTATCTGACTCTCATACAGGTAGAGGATTACATCAGGAATCCAGTACCGTCTGGAGCAGTAGAATGATCCAACCATTTTTCCAGCGATCTTAGCAACAGATTTGATGTAAGTCTTCCATTTTAGATCTCGAGTGAAAGTCACCCCTAGGAGTTTACCAAAGCCATTACCTCGTCCTTTCGGAGAGAAAATGCGTTTATTGCCTGTCACCTAAGGTGCCATGAAGGAATGCCAACAGAGCCGATCATGGTTATTCTTGTACCTGTACGGAGTGTCCATTTTTGGGGAGGGCCAGTTCTCACTATAAACTGACTTTGTGCCAAAGTTTACTTGGATATTTTAAAGAATCTATGTAGAGACAAAAGCCAGTGCAAAGTAACGTAATTCAATCAGTAATAACATACATATTCAATCAGTGTATCTTTTTCACGTCAGTTTTTCTTGGGGTTTGCTGCAGCATGTTGTTAAGAACAATAATATGTAATTCCAATTAATTCCTTCCAGAAAATAATTTGTCCGGTCAGAATTATTTTTGTATAGCCGCCATTTAAAAAAATAAAATAAAACAACAAAAAAAAACTCTCTGTATTTGTCCATACAGATTTACTTCCCTTTGTTTTAAACAAATAAAATAAAATTTTGTTTAAAAAAAAAAGAAAAGCAAAACAAATTGCAAATAAATACACTACCGAGCAATGCCGAGTAAGGACAGCTAGTATAATATATAAATATTTAATTATGTTAGTTTAATAAAGTAAGGCCAGCCTATTTGAAGATTTTTGTCATCAATAGCTTTCTTCCTACAAAATCAATATCTGATTTTGGTTTGTCAGTTTTTCTTGGGTCATTGCAGCCTGTTGTTAAGAACAATAATACATAATTTGAGCCAATTCCTTCCAGAAAATAATTCGTACGGGTCGGAATTATTTTCATATAGCCACCATTTAAAAAATAAAAAATCCTGGTAATTGTATTCATCCATACAAACTTACTTTCCTTCGTTTAAAAAAAAAAACTTAGGAAGAAAATAAAAAAAGAGCATAGTTTAAAAAGAAAGAAAAGTAAAACAAATTGCAAATAAATACACTACCGGGCAATGCCAGGTAGGAACAGCTAGTATGATATATAAATATTCAGTTACATTAGACATTCAAACATAATATTGCATTTCAGAGAATTAAAATCCGGACAGAACTTATGGGATAACCTGACAGGATGTAAGAACCTTTAGATATGTTTAGCCAAGTTTCTCCATTGCAGATTTCTCCAGCAGTGACCCTGTATCCGTTGGCCATAGCGGTATCAAAGTGAATTTTCTCCATGAAATTCTTGTTATCATGAAAAGATTTACTCAGAACAGTCACAGTGAGACTTGAAGTAAGAATTTTATGGCTGGATGGCCTTCCTAGCGCCAGATTAGGGGTCTGTGTGTTTTATTGTGACACAACGTTTAAGTGAGCTACCAACCAAGGACAACAGTCCTCACTCGACCGAGTCAGTCAGTTAGGCTTTCAGGTGCCTAACATCTGCCAAAGCTCATTCTTTTACAACAGGTTTCATCTGGTGCATCTCTAATTAGTACGAGTCCAACACTACTCTCTAATTAGTACGAGTCCAACACTACTCTCTAATTAGTATGAGTCCAACACTACTCTCTAATTAGTACGAGTCCAACACTACTCTCTAATTAGTACAGGTCCAACACTATTTAATAATAATGTCAGGTGTGAGAAGTTTACTAGCACGGTAGAGGGAGCCCACCTTGTTTGCAGCAGCCTTGGCAATGTCTTCTATGTATTTATTCTAATTTATGTTACCTGCGAATGTTAGGCCAAGGAGTTTGAATGTTGGACTCTCAGGTAGAGTGTTATTTGCTATGGCAATAGAGAAAATGAATTGCAATTGCATAGGTTATTTTAAAAACACACAAATATTTTATGTTATCCCTCTCTCGGTCAACTGATACAACATGCTCTTTTTGCACCCTTTCCCATATATCAGCATGTGTGAATTACTCTCTCCTACCTCACTGCCACATCATTTTCAACCCTTCTTCTACTCTTCTCTTTCTCTCTAAAAGTTGCTACCTGCTACTTAATACTTGTTAAATATGGTGGGTACCTTAGCAAGTATAAATATTAGTTAAAATATATTTGTTTGGATGGATCTAGCCTTATTAGTAAACAGGATATATTCTAGACAGGAGAGGTCATGATGAGGTTATGGATCAATGTTAAATATGGTGGATACCTTAGCTAGTATAAATATTAGTCAAAATATATTTGTTCGGGTAGATCTAGCCTTATGTGTAAATAGGCTATATCCTAGACAAGAGAGATCATGATGAGGTTACGAGGTTGACCTTCCAGAAAATAAGCTGGTTTGGTAAGAATCGAAAGAAATAAAGCTTAGGCAGAAATTACGTCAGACAGATAATTGAGTAAGTGGTGGTTGCAATCTGAGAGTCTTGTGTGGAAATTGGATCGAAAAGACATGTTCTGAGATGGGTTTATTTGACAGAAAATAATTAAGCCATGGGCTTATAAAATAAGACTCTCTGTCTTTTTGGACCCCCTTAACCTTTCAGCACTATCCAATCAACATGCTGATATGAATACATCATTCCCCTGTGAAAAGATCTTGTGTTGTAATAATTAATTAAATAATTAATATTATAAGCATGAGATGGCTTTGATTGCAGCTACGAAATTGTCCACAGTCCAGCAAGATCACTAGAACACATACACGCACATGGAACAGCGGCCAGAAAACAAGGTATGATTTATGATGATTTGAACTGTTGATTTTTAATGACTATATTATAAGCATGAGATAATTTTGTTGCAGCTACCGGAATATCCTTAGACCTTGGAGGCACAGCACACATGCATGCATAGCGACCAGTGAAAAAACAAGGTACGATTTAAGATGTTTTTAACTGTTAACACTTGACATGACGCCCTTGTTGCCATGGAAACAAAAAAAACGCGTTGTTTGCTCTTTGCCATCGAACAAACCAGATGAACAAACGTACCTTTATAAAATGTGCTGATGTCGAACTGGGAGTTCTTGAAAAACAGCGAATTGATGAGGGAAAGAACGGCAGCCAAATACTTTGATTTGATATCAACGGCAACGATCGGTTCATCGCAAAGGTAGATCATATATTTCATCAAGAGTTTTTCAAGTTGGGGAGACATGGAACCTTTAGAAAAAAGAAACAAAAAAAAACAAGAAAAATTATTATTATCTAAACAAATCTATGGACTGACTGTTACAACCCCAACAATGGGTCCCAATTTATGCTACAATTTCTAGATGAAATGGGGCCTCGTTTATGGGATGATACGTAACACTAAGTGATTGAAGACAAGAAAAATGAGAAGTTAAAAATCTAATGAATATGTAATTAATTCTTATTAAATTTATTTATGAGAAAATATGAAATACATAACAGTGTAAATGCGAATTGTGGATTGAGACCAACAAAATAATTCCATAATTTATAATGATAAGTTCAATAATTTAGGATTATACCAAGCACATACATATTACTGACGTTCACACAGATCTTTTTAAAAATGTATTACTTAATATAACTCAAAATTTGATGTAGAGCAATTCTTTTCTCTATTAAATTTTTTGTATCTAACTTATTTTAATTTGCGGGAGGGGGGGACAGTTTTAGTGTGTGCAACCCTTAAACAGTAAAGTTAACAAAAAAAAATAATGTACTCATGTTACTCACCATGTTGCCTAGAATATATATATTAAAAAATCCATAATGATCCGTTCATTAGTTTAGAAGTTTATCCTGTACAATGAAATACATATATACAACCATATATATATATATATATATATATATATATATATACCTAACTTTATATATATGCACCCCCTAAATGTTAAAATTAACAAAAATAATATTGTGTCCATGTTACTCACCGTGGATCAAAGTGTAGTATCTGTTCCGATAGATACTGCACCCCATAGACTAGTACTGTCTTGGCCTTCGGGGCTTGATTTACGCCAGTCTATGGGTCTGTCCTGTGCAGTTCTAGGAGGTCCACCCTCTCAGGCTTCGCCTCCCCTCTTTGGGGAGGAGTAAGTTTATTGCTTACTGCCTTAGGCGACCCTACCGGGGAATGCCGACGGGGCTGCCCAGGCAATTTTTAAACCCCACTTTCCCGACCCGACCTTGGGTCACATCTTACTTGTGGGAGTAAGATAAAAACTGGCCTTGTGCCTAACTCCTGGAGAGGAGTAAATCAATACTCACCGTGTGTGCCTAGAATATATATTCCAAAATTCATGATCGGTTCATTAGTTTAGGAGATGATCCTGTACATATAAATATATACACATACCAAACTTTATATATAGAGAGATATATAATCTATTACCAAAAATGTAAAAAGGGTATTAAACATTAATACATTTAGGTTTCTTTAAAGTATTTTATGGAAATCGCTCCAGCAAGGCATGAAGCCACTTGATGTAAGGAGCTAAAAAAAAAATTACTTTAAGGTAAAAAACATTCAACGGCAGTCACTGAGAGCCTTCCCACTCGATTCTCCCCGTGACCCACCATCATGTACACGATTGACTACATCTTGACAGAACCTTAGACGGCAGTTCAGATTTAGCCAACACTCATTTTACGGATTCCCAACTTTGGTTGTTATCGGTCCGCCAGCATTGCAACAAAAGCCCTCGACGGCAGTCACTGAGAGCCTTCCCACTTCTTCCTCCCCGTTACCCACCATCTTGGACAGGATTGACTACATCTCGACAGAACCCTAGATTTAGCCAACACTCATTCCCAAATTCTCAACCTTGGTTGTTATCGGTCCGCCAGCATTGCAACAAAAGTCCTCGAAGACGGTGCGCGCAGAAAAGTCTTTACTTCCGCATGAAAATGGCCAGAATTGAAGTGCGTACACGTGCAACGCGTTACTCAAACTCATCAACCAGATAAGTTCTCGCGAAGCACGTTTTCGCAAACCTAACATAATTTACCTCCTTTCTGAGCAATCATCATTTTCTGTTGTGTGTATATATATATATATATATATATATATATATATATATATATATATATATATATATATGCCACTATTGCTCAACAAGTAAAATTGCTCTAAAATTATATACATTTTTTTTTTATGGAAATCGCTCCAGACAAGGCATGAAGCCACTTGATGTAAGGAGCTAAAAAAAAAAAATTACTTTAAGGTAAAAAACATCCAACGATAAGTGCAAGATGGATACATCCCGACCCAGAAAACAGAAATTCTTCTTCCTTTGTCAGAAACATCGCTCATGGAATGTGAGGACTAAAGGACAAAATAAGGGAAGCGAGAGTTACAAGTCTGCCGAAAGTAAACACAAAGTCCACTTTCTACTCTCCTGTTTGGTCAAGTGTGACAAAAATAACAAGTGGCACAAAATGTACGGTGCTTATACATCTAAAAGCACAGGTGAAAATCGCAGTTCCAAATAAATTAACAGGAAAACTCTTTGATACATTTACGTATCAGGTAAAAATAAGTATCTACTCCAAAATTTAGGAAAAAGTATCGAGTAGAATTTTAATTAAAAATAAAAATCAGTTTTATCATATTTTACTGATCCACCATTGCTAAGAGCGGAAATACTCGTAAAGCAGGTGGAGATAAGTCAGTCTGTCATTTAATCAAGTAATAATGAATGGCGGATCAGCAAAATACGATAAAACTGATTTTTAGTTTTAATTAAAATTCTACTCGATAATTTATCCTAACTTTTGGTGTAGATACCTATTTTTGCCTGATATGTAAGTATATCAAAGAGATATTATTTGGAAATGCGATTTTCACCTGTGCTTTTAGATTTATAAGCACCAAATGAACTTCTGATAAACCTCATAACTCTTTATGAAATTTGGTGCATTGATTGTGACAATAGTTCTGAATATGTGCTTATAATTTTGGTTGAATTGACTCAAGAGTTTTGAAGGTATTGAAAATTAGCAGGAAAATTAATTTAATTAAATAAGGAACCCTATTTCCTTTTGAATCCAGCCCATAACCTTTTCATTATTATCTTTTAGACTTTATTATATTCAATTTTTGGAAGTGGGCCCAAGGAATGTACTCAGCATTGATTGGGTGGAAGAGGGTATAAGTAAAGTGAAATTTTTTTAGATAATTTTCTGTAAATGTATAGTCTTTAAGTAGTTATCACAAACCAGCCTAGTTTAGGGTGCAAAAACGGACAAATATAACCTTACTCTAACCAGCCTAGTTTAGGGTGCAAAAACAGACAAATATAACCTTACTCTAACCAGCCTTGTTTAGGGTGCAAAAACGGACAAATATAACCTTACTCTAACCAGCCTTGTTTAGGGTACAAAAACGGACAAATATAACCTTACTTTAACCAGCCTAGTTTAGGGTGCAAAAACGGACAAATATAACCTTACTCTAACCAGCCTTGTTTAGAGTGCAAAAACGGACAAATATAACCTTACTCTAACCAGCCTTGTTTAGGGTGCAAAAACGGACAAATATAACCTTACTCTAACCAGCCTAGTTTAGGGTGCAAAAACGGACAAATATAACCTTACTTTAACCAGCCTAGTTTAGGGTGCAAAAACGGACAAATATAACCTTACTTTAACCAGCCTAGTTTAGGGTGCAAAAACGGACAAATATAACCTTACTCTAACCAGCCTAGTTTAGGGTGCAAAAACGGACAAATATAACCTTACTTTAACCAGCCTTGTTTAGGGTGCAAAAACGGACAAATATAACCTTACTTTAACCAGCCTAGTTTAGGGTGCAAAAACGGACAAATATAACCTTACTCTAACCAGCCTTGTTTAGAGTGCAAAAACGGACAAATATAACCTTACTCTAACCAGCCTTGTTTAGGGTGCAAAAACGGACAAATATAACCTTACTCTAACCAGCCTTGTTTAGGGTGCAAAAACGGACAAATATAACCTTACTTTAACCAGCCTAGTTTAGGGTGCAAAAACGGACAAATATAACCTTACTCTAACCAGCCTTGTTTAGAGTGCAAAAACGGACAAATATAACCTTACTCTAACCAGCCTAGTTTAGGGTGCAAAAACGGACAAATATAACCTTACTCTAACCAGCCTTGTTTAGGGTGCAAAAACGGACAAATATAACCTTACTCTAACCAGCCTAGTATAGGGTGCATAAACGGATAAATAACCTTACCCTACGTCATCAATTCCGAGTTTCACCAGAGATTTCTGAGATTAGTCGACGTTAATGAACTTCACCAAACAAACTGAATGCATTATTAGCTTTTTTTTTTTGGTGAAGAAGTTATTTAGGGAAAGAAACTGTTTATTTTATCTTGTATTAAAGTGTATTCTGTAATGTTGTTTTGGTACTTTTACACAATACAAAACGATCTGGTTTTTTACCCTAACCCTGAACTAACCCTTACTTAACCCTGAACTAACCCTAACTTAACCCTTTTAGTAAAGGTAAATTAAAAGGTATCCAAAAAATTCCAAATGAAAAGTTGCAAAAGTAATAAGGGTATCCAAAATATTATATAAATGTCCGAACTCAATCTTTATAATTGATTAAAAAATAGCTGTTTGGCAAGAAACAACGCCTTTTTTTATTTGTATATTTCAGTAAAAGTCGGAACTTTATTCGACTTTCTCTGTTCTTAGTCAGAACTGACTATGTCACGACTGCAAATCTATGGATACCTATTCCTAAAAAGCACCATCATTTCTTCACTGCGAATATGACGATGGCTTAACAATAACAACGTGAAAAACAAGAAGGAAAGAGAGAGTCGTCACTATCCACTGAGCAACTACTTGCAACGTATCAACGAGAGACTCATCTGTTTTCTCTCAACGAAGAAGATCACGGGACATCTGGTAGGGAGTGAAAAACTTCTCCCATGTATAACCATGAAAACAGAAATTCCCTTGGACGTGGCTTGTTTTTTAAAGACTTTGCGGTTTCAATCACGGGCACTACCGTAGCTTTTTGCCGTGGTGCCCTGATGTAAGTCTATCCTCTGAAAATGTATAAAGAAACTGGGTACTCTTATAGATGACGCACGATGTTTCCGTGACTTTGCGTCGTCAACGTTCGGGCAGGTTACGGAAGCGCCCGAGAGTTGACGAGCCGAAACGCTAATTTGAAGACTGGCAGCCAATAAATTACGCCGAAGAAAATCAAACTAAAATACATATATGCAAATAAAGAACAAACAAACCATAGCTAAACAACTGTTAGTAATTAGATGTTTCTTTTTGTTTTGTTTGTTTTTGTCAAAGAAACCATTGTTAATCAAATGTTTTTAAATAAAATGTTTTTTTGTTTGTGCACCGGATAGTTTCAAATGATGATTTTGTTTGATTTGTTAAGCAAATGTTATTGTTTATAAAAATTTTTTTCAATGTTTTTTTTTTTTTACATTTTGTCCTTTTTTTTTCTTGTTAACATAAACACTGCAACAACTGTTTTTAAGCAAAATTTTTTTGTTTTGTTTCCTTATTTTAATGAAAACAAACTATTTATAAGCAAATATTTTTTGGTTTATAGTTTCGTAAACTCTCGGGCGCTTCCGAGACATGCCCGAACGTTGACGACGCGAAGTTATAGAAACAGGGTGCGTCAGCTATAAGAGTACCAGAAACTGCACAAATAGAAAATATTTAATTCGATAAGAAAAAATAAATAAAACATGTAACCAGAGCTTTAACTTATAAAGACTCACCTAAGGCTTCCGAACCTTTTTCCGTACAAGACATTATTTGGAAATTATGAATATAAATCTCCAAAGCGGTGCATGGTTCATACCTTGAAGGGGAGGAGAAAAGAAAAACAGATAAAATTTTTTTAATTTCAAAATAATTGAAGTTTTATTCAAATACCTATAATATGTATACAACACATGACTCAATAAATCCCATGCGTAACTAATAAAACGACAACTTTCAGGCAAAATTCGACTTTATTCATCAACATAGTCTCTTCCTCGGGTAATACACTTATTCCAACATTTCTGTAACAATTCAATGCCTTTTTTGTAGAACGAGTTGTCTTTGGCCTCAAAATATGCCTCAGTTTCCGATATCAATTCTTCATTGGGGCCAAATTGCACTCCCTGGAGCATTTTTCTGCAAACAGCCAATAGTTTCTAAGGGGCAGATTTGGAAAATATGGTTTGTGCAGAAGCAATTCAAAGTGCAATTCATCTAGTTTGGCATTGTTGCGATCGACTTGTGATACGATTTATTGTCTTGGTGAAAGAGCACTTTTTTCTTCGTTATTTGTGGCCGTGTTTATGCGATTTCTACCTTCAAATGCACCAATAATACGATATAATATTCGCTATTGATGAGTATTCCTTTCTCAAAGCAATTAACGAAAACCTTGCCTGCTTATGTTTGCATCTTTGTTCGCTTTGGACGGCTTTCACATGCTGCTGTCCACTCAGCTGACTACCGATTTGACTCTAAAGTGAAATGGTTTTATACATGTTTCATTCATTGTCACATATTTATGGAAAAACTTCTTTTTGATGCGTTGAAACAGTTGCAACCAACGCTCTGAATCATCAATTGTTGTTTTTGATCAACTGTGAGCAAACGCTGCACCCACTTTGAACACAGCTTTCTCATTGACAAATGTTCATGCAAAATGGTGAATCAACTGCCTTCTGATATCTGCAACTCCTATGCAATGTCACGCAACTTCAATTTACAATTGAATAAAACGAGTTTGTGGATGGTTTTTATGCTTTCCGGGACAACTACTGAATTATGGCGATCTGAGCATTCAGCATCATTTGTGTCTGTACGACCACGTTTAAAGTCAGCATACCACTTCTTAACCATTGTTTACGACTGAGCAGAGTTCGAATAACATGTATCAAGCCATTGCTTTGCTTGAACAGTAGTTTTTCTCATCAGAAAGCAATGCTTTATCAACACACAAAATGGAAATGGTAGCATGGTTTCAGTGTTGGGAGCAGGAGTATCATTGACAAATAATGAATACACTACCTTCAGATATTTTCAACCTATCTGCTGTCTTCCGCAACTCTAATTTACGATCGGCCAAAACGAGTTTGGTGACTTTTTAAAAATGTTTTGCGGGACAACTGCCGAATTTGGGGAACCTGAGCTTTCAGCATCATTTGTGTCTGAACAACTATGTTTAAAGTCAGTATACCAACTCTTAACCGTTGTGTCCGACGAAGCAGAGTCCGAATAACACTTATCAAGCCATTGCTTTGCTTGAATAGTATATTTCCCATCAGAAAGCAATGCTTTATCAACACACGAAATTCAGATTTTTCCATTATTTTGAAAATTTGCAACAGTAGCTTCACTTAAATAACTGTCATTTGTAAACTAATAATCCGATTGGCCTCAAATTTTGATGCGTGCCATTTGAAGGTTAGTACTTTATAAAAATTATATGGATTTTTTAGTAGTGGCGCCATCTATAATTTAGACCTGGGACATATTGAGTTATGTGTTCAATGATAAACTTTGGAACGTTGTAGCTTCACTTAAATAACTGTAATTTGTAAACTAATAATCCGATTTAGCTAAAATTTTCATACATGTCATTTGAAAGTTAATACTCTATAAAGATCATATGGATTTTTTTTTTTATTAGTGGCGCCATCTATATGTCAGTTATATCAGACCCAGGACTTTTTGATAATACTATGGCATGAATTCAAATAATAATGTCATTTGGATAAATATTTTATTTGAACAAACTCAAAACACCCAATGAAAAATTTATTATCAAAAAAACAGGTGAATTACAATTAAATGTGCCAATTACAGAAAATTAACCATTACAAAAAAAAAATATTGAAAGACAAATTGATGAAAACAGATCTCAATTTAATGAAAAGTGTTCTAAGTTTTAAGAAATTAAAAACTAAAAACATACATTTTGCATAGATCAGATGAAAAAAAATGACCAAAAACAAAATTGTTTATTATATTAATTTAACATTTGACTTAATAAATTTAATATTTTAATTTTAAATAATAATTATTGATTACAAAATACTCAATATCCTTCATATGCACGCTTGAACTTGAGTTGAGCACGGTTCTGAAGAAGGGACGAGTTCCCGAAATATTATATCATACAAAGTTTCCACCAGACCATCTTGATACAGGTATTACATAACATTGTAACATTGTGTAGATAAACAGATATATGTGTGTTTGTGAAAATATATATATATATATATAAATATATATATGTGTGTGTGTGTGTGTGTGTGTGTGTGTATATACATTCTATTAAGGGTGAAACTATTTAATTTGTTCCACCATTATATGTCTTATTTGCTCCAACTTGTGTCTATCCGTCACACCTCTGCATTGTATTGCCTTCTAAGTATCACATTTCTATAACGTTTTCAAAAGTTTCTGTGGACCTCTCATGCAACTCCCTTCCCTCCATTTTTCTTTTCTTGCCCTTAAAAACATTTATATAAATAACAATACTGTATCTCAAGAAATATTGTCAAATACTGCATTAAATCAGCATCATATTTTTGGTATCAGTTTTTAGTTTAGTCATTGTAGGTTGTGCGTCATCTGAGACCATAGTCTTTCGAGACCGACGGTGCCCATTTTTTATCTTAACCAAGATTGTTCTGGAGTACTTACCCGATTTCTTTGATAGCCTCAAACATGGCAGTGAGAAGAGAAGCTTCACTCCAGTTTTCACACAGTTCATCATCAAGATCGATCAAAATGTTTATCAATTCTCCCGTGTTTTTGAGCAATTCGACTGAACAAATAAAAAAGTAAAAGTCAAAAGAAAATATTACAGAATTAAAAGGAGGGGGGGGGGGGGGAAGAAGAAATCATAAAGTTTTGGTGTCTTTTTATTTGTAATCAAAACATATATTAATTGTTTAGAAAGCTAGATCGTTCATTTCAAAGCATTGGTGGGTCAGTATTATTAAAATTGAAAATGGAAGCCGTTATCAATGCAAGATTAATTTATTATTTTTTTTTTTACTTTAATCTTATTAATTTGTGTTTTTTGAAAGGAAGGGCTTTAGAGAACTCCTGCCCATCTTGACAAATAAGCATTAGGCGATCACAGCTAGAGGACAGGTGTACACCAGCTGTGTGCGAAGTGTTATGCTTTACGGCTCTGAAACATGGGCTGCATCAGCGAGCACTATCAAGAGACTGCAGCGTAACGAAAGAGCCATGATTAGATGGATCTGTCATGTCAGGCTGGAAGACGACATTCTCTTCGAGACTCTTCTCTCTAGGCTTAGTATACGAGAAATAACTGATGTCCTTAAGCTGGGCAGGACGAGATCGCTTGGCCATGTCGAGCGAAGCTCCAGCTGGATCTCCCAGGTCAGAAACATGTCCATAGCATCAAGTTGGCAGGCTGGAAGACCGAAGCTTTCTTGCGATGAGCTGTGTAAACATGACCGTGCAGCCCTGGAAATTACAAACTTAAATCCTCGCGACCGCTGAGCCTGGAGTGGAAGACTTCGATCAAGACTGACAGGCAGGCCCCACCCTCTTATAGCCGACTAATCAAAGGCTTGTTCAAAAATAAATTGGATATATATATATATATATATAGAAAGGGTATTTAGACATATTTTTTTAAACCATTGTTTCGTAATAGTATTTTTTTTTTTTGAAAAAACCATAACAATGGTGGTGTTAAAATAAATAGAATTTATTTTAATCTTAGCTTTCAAGAATTACAATTCTCCTTGTCAAAGAATGTTTTTCTTTTTTTCTTCTTCTTTTTCTTCATTGTCCGTAAATTTTATTTATTTTAACACCACCATTGTTATGGTTTTTTCAAAAAAAAAAAAAAAAAAAGAAGAAAAAATAATACTATTACGAAACAATGGTTTAAAAAATATGTCTAAATACCCTTTCTAATTCAAATTGACGCAACCTCGCCTCCAGACATAACATGATTTTCTGACCAAGAAGTCCATTACCATCGGACAATGAAGAAAAAGAAGAAGAAAAAAGAAAAACACTGTTTGACAAGAAGAATTGTAATTCTCGAAAGTTAAGATTAAAATAAATTTTATTTATTTTAACACCACCATTATGGTTTTTTCAAAAAAAAAAAAAATATATATATATAATATATAATATAGATATGTGTGTGTTTTTATTAAATATGTTATGTAGGATATTACCAGGTGGAAAGTGTTTGTTAATGAGGTGTGAGACTTTATTGCCTATCTTAGTTTCTATCATTAGATTGAAGAGGGTGTAAACCAAATAATCTTCCGACCTAGATTTCTCGGCCTATTTGTATTGGTTTCTATATTAACGTTTGTGTACCCGCTATTTTTTAAGGCTGTATTATAAATGTTTTTATGATTCTTAAACGTTGTTTCATCCGAGGAGTTGTTACTAATTCTACTTTCTGTAAACTTAGGTATGTGCTTAATTATGGAGGTTGGGTGGTTTGATTGCCGATGCACATATATGGGGTTGGAATTTTCTTTCATAAAAGGTTTATATTTTTTTGTTACTAAGTTAAAAGTGACATCTAGGAAATCTACCTGTTTAATGTTGCTGGTAATTTCAACCTTAAGTTCTAGTTTCTTCATCTCCTTATGTATTATCTTCCTAATTCTGTTGCATTTAGCATTAGTCAAGTTCCTAACTAACATCAGACCATCATCTCTATATAATCCTATATATATATATATATATATATATATATATATATATATATATAAAAAGGTATGAAACTAAAAATAGAATGTATACTTTAACAATTAGAACCTATTGTGAAGTGTTTAAAGCTCAATATACGGGATAGAGCAATTATATAGACAAATGAAAGAAGAGAAATAAAAAATGTAAGACTGACAAATCTATTATATCTTCAGTTGTTCAATACAAGATGTATTCAATAAAAGAATGTTTATTTTGTTCCTTTTCCTTAATCCAGGCTTTTCAAAAATAGTTTCTTATCATCAGAGGAATTTAAATAGATAGATAAGTTGGCAGAGAATAAACCAAAAATGATAATTTGAAAAATTAGAAAAAGTTATAAAATGTAGATGTAAGTGTGTGAGAAGAGTGTCGAAAATGCAAAAGATGCCCAGTGAAAAAAAGTTGAGAAAATGTGTGTGTGTGTGTAAATTCAACCGTTTTTTTATCGTTGTCTTTTTCTCTTTAAATTCTGTCCTCATATTATCCACAATAACACAACATATTTAATATGGTGACCTTCGTGTTGGCGAAGAAACTTCAACTCGTCTATGGCAAAAAATAACAAGCCGCGCGTGCATGGTCCCCCTCTGTATGTGACTCGATGTGGCGAGTGTAAAATGCAATAAATTTGGGCAATTTGGGGCATTTTTGACCCCCCTTTGGACCCCTGGGGGCGCGAACCAGATATTTTCCAAGGTCAGCAATACTTATTTTCTATTAGGAACAATTGCCTCCACATTTTGGCCAAGTTTCAGAAAAATTGAATGGATGGATGAAAAGTTATGGGGCAAAAAATGTCATTTTTTTCTATTTCTGGGCCTTTTGACCCCCTGGGGGGCTAACCAGATTTTTTTTCAAAAATCGGAGAATGTCACTTTCTAACCTGACCAAGGTTACAACTTCATGCAAAATTTCAGAGAAATTCAATGGATGGTTGCGGAGAAAAATCCGGACGGACGGACATGCCTCAAAACATAAGTCCCCCGATTTTATAAATCGGGGAACCCACACACACATATATACACACACACACACAATTACAACAAGCTACACAAACGTTTATGCCAAGCTTAGTATATTTTTATAATGCTACTAAGCTCTACGCATGTATCGAACACTTTAAGTGTTAAATACCAAAACTATATACCCAAGATATAAAGAGAGGAAATCAAAGAGAGGCTGAGAGGAATAGACAAACTTAGAGATGACTTACGAGGTCAGTATATTCCAAATTAGCTAATCAGAATAATTATATGTATTTTTTAAACTATAACTCAATCCCAAAACAAAGGAATCTTTTACCATGTATTTTGTGTGATTAAAATATAGAGGAATAAAGCCTTAGAGAAACAAATGTTCATTAACACTGTGTTAGGATAATAGATATAAGCCAATTTTGGGTGCGGATACACCAACAACTCTTAGAATCGTGATAGATTTCGATAAGTGTTACTTATTACATATCCTACTATAGGCGTCATAACATCCAAATTGAGTGTTGGGCCACCATAATCTCATACAAAGGCAGGCAAGATGGCCATACCCACACTACCATGTCTCAAGCTAAAACAAAAAAAAGAAAAAGAAAACGGTATAAAAAGTAAACATCTCATTATGGAAATAGATTGATGGGAGAGGGCTTGCTATTTACTTTCTCAATTACTCTAAATCAAATATCCTATTTTACAATCAAAGAAATAGCAATGAATTATCTTTCATTATGTCAAGATTCAAAATAGGGAGGAATAGATGATGATGATGATGATGATGATGATGATGATGATGATGATGCTGCTGCTGCTGCTGCCATACTAACATAGGAACAAGAACATTGTTATACAGTTTAAAAATTGGAGTCATACCATTTGTAGAACTGGTCAGAATAAATTTGATTTGTTCAAGAATTTCAGTTTCTTGCTGCTTAATAGCACTGATCCAAGAAGACTTGCTATCTTCATAACCAAGACAGGAGTATATCAATCTATCAAAACAAAAGAGTAATGTCAAAAAGGAGTAGACAAAAAGGAGTATGGAAAGCAGTATAATAAAAAGAGCATAAAAACAGTATTAAAAAAAGAGTATAAAAAGAGTATACAAAAAATAATAATGAAAAGATTATAAAAAGTATGGAAAACATTATCATAAAAAGATTATAAAAAGGAGTATACAAAAAATAATAATGAAAAGATTATAAAAAGTATGGAAAACATTATCATAAAAAGATTATAAAAAGGAGTATACAAAAAATAATAATGAAAAGATTATAAAAAGTATGGAAAACATTATCATAAAAAGATTATAAAAAGGAGTATACAAAAAATAATAATGAAAAGATTATAAAAAGTATGGAAAACATTATCATAAAAAGATTATAAAAAGGAGTATACAAAAAATAATAATGAAAAGATTATAAAAAGTATGGAAAACATTATCATAAAAAGATTATAAAAAGGACTATAAAAAGCAGTATTCAAAAAAAAGTATAAAAAGTATACAAAAAGGAGTAACAAACAAACGTAATGTTGACTGTTCAGTTAGAATGAAAAAACAAGATGGCGCCGATAAGCCCGCCACGAGGACCACTGATAATCGCTCGAAAATTGAAAATTAAACAAAATGCTGGTAGAACAATACATTTTCACACGATTGGTGACATTTATTGGATGTGTTTCTACCAGTATTTTGTTTAATTTTCGATTTTCGAACAATTATCAGTGGTCCTCGTGGCGGGCTTATCGGCGCCATCTTGTTTGTTTTTTTCGTTCTAACTGAACAGTCGACATTATGTTTGTTTTTAACAAAAAAAAAACGCTTTAAAATAAGTTAAAACAAAAATAAACTTATCCAGGTAGGTAGAAGATTAAATTATCTTGCGTTTGGTAACATTTATTTGTTGCACATTTGTTTTCTTTACCTATTTTTTGTTGTTGACTTCATTAAATAATAACCGTGATTTGAATCTTTTAAAAATCTGCACAGAAAATTATTTATGCTGTGAGATGTGAAACAAAAAATTGTTACTTATTCTTTCGTTTTGCAAAGTACATTTTAAAATAGTATAGATATTACCTGCATATCTGCACCAAACATAATCCATCCGGGTTTTGTAATAACAATAATACCATTTGACTGCAATGATAAAAAAAAATATACAATAATAAGAAGAAAAACCCCATGAAAGTAATCTGAGTTATCTCCCTTGGGTTTATACTTAGGGTGCTTATGCTGTTCAGCGGCCGTATTAAAAAATTATGTTTTTATAAAAACAATATTATATACTTATTCAGCATTATATTCTTACTCACTGTACAAAAAAAGTAGAAAAAATTATCCACTAGAACTTTAATTACAAGTATTTTTCAATTCTGCGTATCATAACAGCGATTCGTTCACTAAGCCTCCATCTTCTTTCTTAAGAAGATTTCAAGGGCAGATAATTCGAAATCTTCTTAAGAAAGAAGATGGAGGTTTACTGAACGAATCGCTGTTATGATACGCAGAATTGAAAAATACTTGTAATTAAAGTTCTAGTGGATAATTTTTTCTACTTTTTGTACAGTGAGTAAGAATATAACGCTGAATAAGTATATAATATTGTTTTTATAAAAAAATATTTTTTAATACGGCCGCTGTACAGCATAAGCACCATACTTAGTCAAGGTGAAAGAATGCATTCTCCTAACACAAGAGTTTTAATCTCGTTCCACCTATGTGTGAAATTTAGGACGAGATCTTTATCGACTATCTTATGTTTTTTTTGATTTATTGAAAAATATTTCTCTTTGATAGTCTTTATGTTTCAATTATTTGGATCATTCAAATTACTATTCTCATCTTGGTTTTTATTTTCATAACGTTTCATGCGCTGTATGAAGAGAATTATATGATGTATGTGTAATGTGAGTCTTAAAAACAAGCTTAGATCTGATGACCTCAGAAGAAGATTAAATCTGAACAGTATAGGGAGATGTGTGCAGAAGAGGAGACTTCGATGGTATGGCCACGTTAAAAGGATGGATGAGAGTTCTTGGGTTAGTAGATGTAGAACAATCAAGGTAGCAGGTTCAGTTCACAGAGGGAGGACAAAGAAAAACATGGGGGGGGGGTGATAAAAATGGATTTGAGAGAAAGAAGGATAAATAAGGACCTGGGCAGAGATTGGTTAGTTTGACAAGGTCCAAAAAAGAGTCGCCAACCTAATAGGTCCCTCACTGTCAACCAAGCTCCAGTCCCTGTCCCATCGCTGTAATGTAGCTTCCTTGTGCTTGTTTTACAAATACTTCAATGGATTATGCTCCGATGAATTGGCTACTCTGGTGCCCCCTCGACGTAAGTATCACTAGACCAACTCGACAATCAACTAAATCCCATCCATTCACTGTGGAGGTCCCCAGATGCCGGAGAGCTTTCTACTCAAATAGCTTCTTTCCTCGTGCTGATGGCCTCTGGAACTCCCTCCCTGCCCCCTGTTTCCCCAACAGTACTGACATGCAGAAATTTAAAATTAATGTAAACAGACATCTCGCTGCACAGATCCCAGTTTAGGTTGACCCCCCTAACCTTCTCCCCTTTTCTTTCTTCTCAGTAGCCCCTTACGTCTATAGTGGCGGCCTGCCTTGTTTGGGATGAACTACATTAAAAAAAATTTTTTAAAGTCAATTTCTTAAAGCCGTCCAACGCATGTAAAACAGACATTAAACCGATGATGATGATGATTTTATCCTGATAAATTAAGTGTTATTATTCTTTCTTTTTTTTTTAACATAGTTCACCCCAAACAAGGCAGGCCACCACTGTAGACATAAGAGGCTACTGAGAATTAGGATGTAGGTTTAGGGTGTCATCCTCAGTTGGGAGCTGTGTAGCGAGATGTCTGTTCACATTAGTTTTAAATTTCTGCATGTCGGTACAGTCGGGGAAACAGGGAGCAGGGATGGAGTTCCAGGGGTCCGGCAGCACGGGGAAAGAAGCTATTGGAGTAGAAGGCTCTCTGGCATCTGGAGACCTCCACAGAGAGTCATAGATGTACTAATGTTAATATTAGAACTTGGAAAATAGGAGGGATGGAGAGATCTTGCGTAGTTTATAGGGTTGGGAAATAGAGTAGGCAGGAAAAAAAGGGTAGAAAGGGGTTGGATTTCGGGATGGTATCACTGTCTGATATGTTTGAAAAAAAAAAAATTCTAAACAGAAAAATTAAAAAGAAAAAATGTTTTTTTTAATTCTAAAAAAAATTTTTTTTTTTAAATTCTAAAAGGAAATTTTTTTTAAATTCTGAAAAAAAATTCTAAAAAAAATTTTTTTTTTAATTCTAAAAAGGAAAAAATTAAAAAAAAATTTTTTTTTTAAATTCTAAAAAAAAATAATAATAGCAAAATGATTCTTTTTGATGATTATAAACATTGTCGAACAATACTTACATAAGATTGGCATCAGCAGCCATCTCTCGACAAACAGTTTCATTGCAGGCAAGATTCCCCAAAATACCAACACATATTTCCTGGAATGAAAAAGGCATTACTGTTTAGTAAAAAAAGTCAGCTGAGCAGTTGTTGTTAGAAGATGTCTGCTCAGTAAGGCTGGGCTACTTGAACTGGACATTACCCCTTCTAGATGAGTCTTGTCTTCTAATTACAGGTTAACCCCCCACCCCACCCCACCCCACACACACACACGCACCAAAAATAAAATGCTACCCATAAAATCATTAATAAAATTCACAACAATTTCTGCAATCCAACCATATTCAATACAAATGAACTTTAGTCTATAACTGACCTGTCCACCAAGTTTCAGTTAGGGATATCTAACACTCTTTTATCATGATTCAATGATAAGCACATCTAGATACAACGTAAAAAATTGTAAATAGCTCTGACACAATCTTCCATGCAGACGTTGATAACACTACCTCTGCCTATCCAGACATCCAATTAACCAAGAAAACATAACTCTGCAATTACCAAATATTCAGGGTGCAGACGATATTTGTTTGCAATTTTCAACTGCTAATTTTGTGCATATTTTTAATAAATGACACTTATAGAAAGCCAAAAACAATGCAATAGTTTTTATATTTTCAAACCTTAAATTTTTCACCAATTAAAACGCTCTCTTTGAAAGTTTAAAGACATTTCTAACTTTTCTTTTAAGTAACATTTTATATAAAATAAAATAGTAACCTTGGCTGAAAGTTGGAAATCTGTGTGTTGTTGATACGGAGTCAGGGTAAGCTGCGTGAAGTATATAAAATCAGGAATTTCTCTCATTAAAATTTGAATAAATGCTGGTTATAGAAAGCAAAAGAACAATGAGATATTTAAAAATATTTTTTTTTAATTTTTTGCCGATTAAAAAGATTTCTTTGGAAGTTTAAAGACATTTCCAACAGTTTTTTTCTTCTTCTTTTTTAGCAAAGTTGACTATTTTATTTTATATAAAATGTTACTTAAAATAATTTTTTAAATGTTAGAAATATATTTAAACTTTTGAAGAGGGCATTTTAATCGCCGAAAAAGTTAAAGTTTCAAAATAACAAAAATAAAAAAATATTGCATTGTCTTTCGCTTTCTATAACCATCATTTATTCAAATTTCAACAATGCTTCAAAAAGAGACATTTCTGATTTTATATATATATTTTTTTTACTTTCATTGTCAGTCTTGTTTTCATGAAAACGGTGACTATATTGCCATTCTTTCTTGAAGAATAATTGATCACGGACAATTTTGAACCTCCATACTTGTAAAAGAGACATGGAGTTTTCCTTGAAACATTTGAAGGACAAATAAGGAAATTTCAGACTTCATCAGCAGGAGCATGGTAGAACGGGTTAAGAAGGAATTGAAAGATTCACGATTCGATTACGAGACGGCGTCAGAAAGAAAAACGCATGATTGACAATCTGATGCAGTCAAAACAGTGTCATGAACAGTAAACGTGACGTCATAGCCCCCTACTTCTTTCCTGAAGGTCTCGGGCTGACCGTGTTCTGAGCAAGGTAGTGAAACTTTGGATTGACCAGGTAGCTGCAGGTAGGGGGGGGGGGCAGCAAAACTCGGCGCTCTGTCATAAGAACCGGAAAAAACAGACTTGTCATAAGATTTTGTCGATCACACTTCACCTGAGATCTGACCTCCCAGATCGCCTGACTGCAACTCCTCGACTTCTTTGTGTGGGGTGCGGTGGAATGAGACCCCAACAGATCCAGGTGCAACACGAAGGACGAGCTAAACGCCAGGATCAGCAGAGCCTTTGTGGGCCGAATGCAAAAACCTATTTTAACTTTCAAACAAACTTTATCGTTCATACTTTACATCTTGTAAAATTGTTTTATTTTTACTTTACAGTTTCTCCTTTTTATTAACAACTGACTGCAAGGTGATTGCCTCTTCAAGAAGAAAGAAAAAAATGAAAAGAAGAGGAAAGAAGAGGAGAGAGTTTGCCGAACGAACCTAGAAAGAAAAGGGGTAACTAATACAGGTTAGCCTTTCCCCTCAATGCCCGTTCATCTCATCGATCTATTGATCTGCCATAACGAATGACGAAGACCTGTGGCCTGTTCCAAGGCTGCCTCAAGGCCACTATCATCAAAGCTGATATCAAGTGAAATGGACAGAACAAGTCATTAAGACAAACTGACCAAAGTTCGATGAATAAATCTAAAAAAATGAAACTACTGTTATTTTTTCGTAGACAGTCACACTCACTCACTATCCAGGTTTATTGTCTATGTTCCCTTTGACAAGAGGTTCGACATTGTCTGGCTGTCCCTATGCTAAATCTCCAGTGCTCACGGTTGTGGGGATTGATTGTGTCCATTTGCCACTGTTTACGGTCTTGCCTGATGGTTTCTTTCCATGTCTTGCTAGGGCGCCCAGCTTTCTTTTTGTTGTCCAGCCTTAGGTCTCTGCATGTACTGATATACCCCTTGCTTCTTTCAACATGCCCGAACCAGCGAAGACGGTTTGTCCTTATTAAGATATCAAGTTTTGGAATTGTCCATTTCTCAAGTAGAGTGTCCGACCAAATGTTCTGAATCTGCTTTACATTGCATATCGACCTAATCATTGCCCTGCCATTTCTTTGGAGTCAAGCAAGTGAAGTCTGGATGAGGGCCCAACACTCAATGCCATACAGAATCACGCTTCTTACGCAGCTATCATAGACCTTACCCCTGGTAATAATTAGGGTGGCACGGGATGTTAGGATTGGGAGAAGTTCTTTGAACTTTCCCCAAGCTGTCTTGACTCTGATGGTCGAACTTAGTTCGCAGCCACCTCCAGCACTCGGCATATCTCCTAGGTAGCAAAAAGAGTCTACCACCTCCAGGGTGTCCTTACCTATTTTAACTTCTGTGTAAAGATACCCCTCAATTGGGCGTGCAAGTCCTAGACATTTTATATCTGAAGTCTAGATCTGGTGTGAGCCTACCATGCACTCCGTTGTACTTTTTGTGCACCCATAGAGTGCAGTTGTTGCACTGTATCGCATTGCTCTTAGGTAACAAAAGGAGTCTACCACCTGCATGTTGTCCTCTTGCAAATAAATATTGTCTGCACCTTGTAGATGATGACAATTTAGGAATAGCAGGTGTTGTAAGCAAATACTCCATGGACAATTTTGAACCTCCATACTTTTCAAACATAATGCAGGCGTAACACCGATTTTACATCTATATGTATAAATAAATTGCTAGGAGTATAATCGGCAGACTGGCATCCTGTAACTGAGATGGTTTACGCCTTTTGCTCTGTTATTTATTTTACATTTTTTTTTTTATCAAATAATGTTCAGAGAACAAAAAAAAAGAAGAAATCTATATAGATAAAATTTGTACTTCTTACCGTGACACGAGGAGCTCTCGATTTGGCTATCACAGCTGAAAGTAATTCAACCGATTTGAATTCTCTCATAAAAACCACAACATCCTAAAAAAAAAAAAAAAAATTTTTTTTTCAAGCGGAAATAAAAATAAATTTCAATAATTATCTCTGCATGAATTGACCGAAACATAATGCAGGTGTAACACCGATTTTGTAGCGTCTATTTTTAAACATAATGCAGGCGTAACACCGATTTTGTAGCGTCTATTTTTAAACATAATGCAGGCGTAACACCGATTTTGTAGCGCCTTTTTTTAAACATAATGCAGGCATAACACCGATTTTGCGACGCCTTTTTTAATCCAGACAAAAATCACGAGAAGGAACTTGATAATCCTGTTGACGCCAGACTAGTTTACTGGGCGGCCAACAAATGGCTCTGTGCATAATGCGCCATCAATTTATTTATTTACACTGCACCCGGTGGTTGTAGTTTCCCTTTAATCTTTACTTAAATTTTACCCTAGTTATGGTCTCATAGGCAAGTTCAAGTGGCAGACGTGGTGTTAAACGTAAACACCGGTCTATTTCTATCAATCCAGACATTACCTTTTCCTGTTTATTGCCAACAGATCCGATCATGGCTATTTTTGTACCTGTCCAGAGCACTCCTTCCGGATTCCCACTATAAACTGACCTTGTGTCAAACTTTACCGTTTGTGGGAGGTAAATAAACTTATCTAGATTTATTTACCACTGATGAAATTTAAAAAAATAACTAATATTTCTGCTATAACATAATTGATAGGCTGCATGTTTTGATAAGGACAGGGAGAACAAGTTGAGCGTAATATCATGTGTTTGCTTCTACTGTCTCTGGCTCTATTCTCCGTAAGGAATGTTGAAAATCTGCTTCTTTTATTATTAGCGACCGGATCAAAAAAGTGGATTTACTTTTGGGCACCAAAAATGATTTTCAAGTGCGACAAATGATTCTTTTGTCAATATCTCGTTGTTTGCATGAAAATGTTGTTTTTTCTCTCAACTGTTTTGGGGGCGTGGCTTGTGTGCAGGCCGTTGGTCAATAAATATGTATGGGATTGGGATACATGTCAATCCCATAGATGTAATATAGCATAGGGGGAGAGGGATTCTTCATGTAAACATGCACCAGGCTGCATGTTTTAGTGTTGCTGTTTTTACTGTTGAGTTTTTTTATTATTAATAAAATAACTAATATTTCTGCTATAACATAATTGATTATTGGTGTTATTGATGTAGACATGCACCAGGCTGCATGTGTTGGTGGTGCATGCGAATGGCAGACGTTGCAGGTGATAGATGCTCGGACAAAGGAAAAAAAGAGAGATATTGAAAATATCTCTGGTTGTGAGTTGGACCACACAGAATTTTATTTCTTTTGAAATATAATAAGTGCCTCATTAAACAAGGAATCATGCTGAAACCGGCCGACTTGAGAAAAGTAATGTTGCTAGATGGGTATCTCCAGATAAACCCCCTTGAGTGGACACTGTCTGGTCGTTATCTATAATGGATATCTACAGTGGCCAGTCCTTAGGTGGTCGAATGGTGACCACTGAGAAAGGTCAGAATCTAAGATTTTCATTCCGGAGTGAAAATATTTCAGGAGATGGGAAAGGGATGGGCATGAAACAGGAAGTTGGTTTTTCTGAGGGCTGGTGGTCAGTTAGGCCGGTGGGTGTGCCTCTCCAGGCAAGGTGAGCCCTTAGGGCCCTTAGCTAAAGGATCGGGTTGATTGGACTTATGTTTTGATTTGGTCGGGATAAAAAATCTCATTTTGCAAGTCTGCTATTCAACCTAAGAAAACAAGTACGATTTGTAATCTTGAAAAAATAAACATCTGTTAATCGTTCATAAACTGGACTTGAAATGAGAATTCTTTGTTGCAGCACTGACTGAGTCGAACGGCAACCTTGCACCAGACACAACGAGCGGGATGATCAGTGCACGCACTCATGCATGTTCATAAAATCTTATATTTTTCATGTTTTTTTTTATTTAAATTTTGCTTTAGTTTGTATACTTACATTGTATTGCACTATCTAATATATACAATTAAGTCGAACAGATTTTCAACTAGTTTCCTTCCTAAAATATCAATATTTCATTCTGAATAGCGATTTCTTTTTTTTTTAGCATTGGTTCATGTTATTAAGAAGAAAAAATTGTAATTCGCTTTAATTTCTGTCCACACACACATGCAAAGGCATTGACTTTTCCTGTGTGGATATAGATTTCCTGCCACACACACATACACATAGACAATATCCCTGAGTTTCTTCGGTCTCTCTGTACAAGGGTTTGTCAGGACAACCTGACATGAGGATACTTCACTCTACAAGTAAACCCTGACCAAATATTCAAAATAACATAGTATTCAAAGCCCAAATAATATCCCCTCGACACGACTATACACTGGCTCATACGGGAATGGTGCATCTTCTCCAAGTAATGTTACTTCAAGTAACACCACTAAGCTGGATACTCCACCAGACTAGATGAATTCTTGTCTTGGAATCTGGTAAGACCAAGAGACCACAAGAAAGATATATTATAACATAGTTAACTGGTCAATTGGGGAGAGGAAAATTAATGTTCTTAACTCCTTTACTAATTCAACGTTTGACATGTAAAGGAGAACTTTAATGGAATATTCGAATATCTATGTATTTCATATAGAGATCAAGTGTTAGCCACAAGAAGAGGCCTCTTGATTTCTGAGAACTTCAACTGAAGTAAAATAAACCAAAGAAAGCTTTATTCATATGATCTCTCACACAAAGCCTTAATCATTGCTACACTTTCATTATTATTATAGGCTAACGATAGCGTGTCGCACATGTCAGAGCGTCGGCCTTCAAATCACAACTGCGTTAATCTGTGCAGCATAAAATGATATTAAAAATTAACACATTTATTCCACTGGTAAATATATTCACCTTTAATGCCTCCATAATAGCAATAATAGAAAAAAAAATGATATCTTTATATATCTAATAAATAAAATTAAGTCAGCCGGATTTTCGACTTTAGACCTAAATAGCTTCCGTCCTAAAATATCAATATTTTATTCTAAATAGCCATTTCCTTTTCTTTATTGTTGGTTCATGTTGTTAAGAAGAAAAGATTGTAATTTGATTTAATTTCTTTGCAAGTATAATTACTCCTGCTCAGAATATTTTTTTATCGCAGACAAGCCATCTTTCTTTTCTGCAGCAAATATCGATTACAAATGGAAACCATCTTTTCTATCAGCAGCATATTTCGCTATTATTACAGAATAGTAAGACTGATACAATCTTAATATTAAATAACTGTTAAAAAATTCACATTTTCATTCAGATAGAAAGTTATAGAAAGAAATAGGTAATATCTGAATACGTTTTAATTTCGATGTCAGAATAGGTTGCGTGACTCATCATTTAGAAACGGTGTCTTCATTTCTAAGCATAACTCAAATAATGTAAGGGAGATAACTCATAACATATCTTGAACAATATGATAGGAGTTATCTACATTAGATTTTCACATCACTTTACTATATTAATAACATTATGTGACCACTTTTCATGTTTATGTGTGTTTCTCGCCCATACGAGACTTACATATTACTTTTTCGAGGGGATTTATTATTAATCTAGTATTTATTATTAATCTAATATTTATTATTAATCTAGTATTTATTATTAATCTAGTATTTATTATTAATCTAGTATTTATTATTAATCTAATATTTATTATTAATCTAATATTTATTATTAATCTAGTATTTTTTATTAATCTACTATTATTAATCTAGTATTTATTATTAATCTAATATTTATTATTAATCTAGTATTTATTATTAATCTAATATTTATTATTAATCTAATATTTATTATTAATCTAGTATTTATTATTAATCTAGTATTTATCATTAATCTAGTATTTATTATTAATCTAATATTTATTACTAATCTAGTATTTATTATTAATCTAGTATTTATTATTAATCTAGTATTATTAATCTAGTATTATTAATCTAATATTTATTATTAATCTAATATTTATTATTAATCTAATATTTATTACTAATCTAGTATTTATTATTAATCTAGTATTTATTATTAATCTAGTATTATTAATCTAGTATTATTAATCTAATATTTATTATTAATCTAGTATTTATTATTAATCTAGTATTTATTATTAATCTAGTATTTATTATTAATCTAGTATTTATTATTAATCTAATATTTATTATTAATCTAGTATTTATTATTAATCTAGTATTTATTATTAATCTAGTATTTATTATTAATCTAATATTTATTATTAATCTAGTATTTATTATTAATCTAGTATTTATCATTAATCTAGTATTTATTATTAATCTAATATTTATTATTAATCTAATATTATTATTAATCTAATATTTATTATTAATCTAGTATTTATTATTAATCTAGTATTAATTATTAATCTAGTATTTATTGAAATAAAAAAAATACACAAACGAAAATTTTCTTTCTTTTTGTGCCTCACTTTAAAGATGTGCAAAGAAAAAAAAACAATTTACAAACCAAAATGACATTACTGCATCCCGGGCAACGTCGGGTGAGTGCAGCTAGTTGATTATAACTATGTCTGCTCTTTCAACATTTACAGGTTTTTGGCTAGGAATAAAGTGTAGTATCTGTTCTGATACTACACTTATCACTTCAACTTTTTTGTTCTCGGTCAGTGAAGGAGAAATCCTTCTAGACAGAGGGACAATTTTTATTTTTGTTTCAATCCACAGTTCCCTTTTGGGGAGAGCTGGATTTTCCTCACACTTAAAAATACGACCCCGTGTCTAACTCTGCTCTTGTGGGGAGGCAAGTAAATAGGAACAGGTTATATTACAAATATTAATAGTTTTACCAAACGAAAGACCACAAAAATGTCTACTTACGGAGTTCATAGACATATCCCAAAGGTTGCACAGTTCATCTTGAAGATCTTCATCAATGTCGACGCCAAATTCATTCTCTTCATTTTCAGACTCGTTCTGTTTATCAACTTCCTAAAAGAGAAAAATTCCATAATGTAAAATTTGGTAATTTTGTATATGTGACTGAAAACTTCCAGGAAGTTTAGATTTACACACATGATTGAATTGCAATTTTGTGTTATGAAAAAAGAGAACTTTCAATATAATTAAAAGTACTTTCATGTTTGTAATAAGACAGGGCACTTGTGTTAGATATTCAAAGTGGGTAAGTTAACTAGTATATATGTTGGCTGGTACATATATTGGCAGTTAGATTAGGAGATAGAAAGGGTTTCAGACAGGAAGTCAAAGAGGCTAACTATGACTGGGAAGCCAGACCGTGAGAAAGGAAGTTGATTAATATGTAGGATGACGTGACGTCATATATGCAAAAATGACAAAATTTTTGATGAGATTTAGGTTAGTCATGGAAGAATCGACCAAGCAAGTGCATGTGTTAAAAAATGGATTAACAAACTTGTAACCGAAAAAGTAATCTGCTTAAACTTATTCCCCTCTCTGCCTGCAAGACGATCAAAGAAAATGAAATTAGCCAACGATGGTACAATTAATAGTAACGTGATGAGTGGTGCGATTAAGTAAACCTATACGTCTTCTCGATCCGGTATTGCCTTCCTTATTATAAGAAAAGTATGTCGGACGACCTTTTTACTTAAGCTGTACATTTGAACAAGTTGGACAGACATGCGTAGCAAAAAGGCCTAAGTCTGGGAAGAAAAACAACAAATAAACAGACACACGCATTGAAAGTACGGTTTCAAACAAATATTTTGGAGTCCCGCGTGTGATTGATATCAAATTCTTGAGATTAATCTATACTAGATGAGTTTACAACACTTGTTCCGACGTATACTTGCTGAAATTAACGCTTACCCGGGATTCATTCATTATTGCTACAATTAAAAAAAGAACTCCTTTTTCTCCTCTACACTCATCATTTCTTTCTGTGTTGATTCTGCGAAGTGGGGGCTGCACTATATTTCTTCCTCCACCAGACACGGTTAAAGTCAGGATGAAGTCCGGCCGTTTTGTAATCTCGGTGTAAGGGAACAGTAAGATTCACAAATACAACACTTTTGGAAACTTAAGCTTTCCTTCGACCATCGTGGCTTTCAAGTCTTCCTTCGAGTGTCGTGGCTTTCAAGTCTTCCTTCGACCGTCGTGGCTTTCAAGTCTTCCTTCGAGTGTCGTGGCTTTCAAGTCTTCCTTCGAGCGTCGTGGCTATCAAGTCTTCCTTCGACCGTCGTGGCTATCAAGTTACCTTCGACCGTTGTGGCTTTCAAGTCTTCCTTCAACCGTCGTGGCTATCAAGTCTTCCTTCGACCGTCATGGCTTTCAAGTCTTCCTTCGAGCGTCGTGGCTTTCAAGTCTTCCTTCAACCGTCGTCCTTTTCACACCTTCCTTCGGCCATCATCCTTTTTAAGTCTTTGACCGTTGTTGCCATGTAAATCAGAGGGATAGGCTCTGTCCATTACAGAATCCAACCACTTTTGTTCCGGCTGCCTTCTCGGGCTTCCACCCTAAATCTCATTTTTGCGACAGTGTTGTCGTTTGTACAGACGAATTTCCCTCATTTTGTCTGAGATTGGTTTAACATCGACATTTCAGATATAGTTCAGTCAGAGCAGCATCATCGTCTCCATATCTAATAGTCTTCTTCCTGCCTTCTTCATCGACTGCCAGCATTCCGAGCTGTACAACAATCTGGTCGATCTTGAATGGTCCATGGATCGCAAAGGACTCGTGGCTAGATATCAATGTGCATGAATCATTCGCTTCCCTCCCCGACTCTGTTTTAGTTCTACTCCTTGGAATGTATGTCACTTTGGTGATCACCTCATCAGTAGGACCTGAACCCCCACTCAAAATTTTTATTTTTATCTCAAAGATAATATCTATCGAAACAATCCCCAGACTTATTTTGTAATTGAATAGGGTCATCACAGCCAAAATCAAGGCAGTGCCAGGAAAGGAGTGTCTCAGAGTTATGACAATTTTACACGTTGTATTCAGGTATGCTTATCATTGAACAGTGATAAAACAAAGACTGTTGAACATTCATGACTGAAACTTGGTGGACAAACCAGGCATAGACTGAAGTCTATTTGTACCAAATTTGGTTGGATTGCTTAAGGGATTGTGAATTTTATTAACCCTAACCTTAGCCTACGACTCAATAGCGATAAAACAAAGACTGTTGGACATTCATGATTGAAACTTGTTGGACAAGTCAGACATAGACTGAAGTTTATTTGTACCAAATATGGTTGGATTGGAGAAAAGATTGTGAATTTTATTAACAAATCCATGGGTGGCATTTGGGGACGGGTCATTCTGTATTATAACTTAAATTATAGTTCTTTGAGAATTTAGCAAGTATTAATGCTGCCATGCTTTCTTAAAATGGCTTCCACTTCATGGCATCACCCAAGCATTAACCAAATAGATATTTGAAAAAAAAATGTCT
Organism: Sepiola atlantica; assembly: GCA_963556195.1. Classification (NCBI taxonomy): domain Eukaryota; kingdom Metazoa; phylum Mollusca; class Cephalopoda; order Sepiida; family Sepiolidae; genus Sepiola; species Sepiola atlantica. Next base: position 129,552,775 of record OY744518.1, read on the forward strand.
CTTCTTACCTGAATAAGTCTCATAAGAACCGTAAATAACCATTGTTTACTGAAAGCTGTTCCTTTGATGACATCGGCATCAACCAAGTCCTCATATTCTTTAAAACCTGCTGGCATTGGTGGATTCCATCGAAGAGGACTCTCCGAAGCTAAAAAACAAAACAAATTTTAAGTAAGGAAATCAACATCTTTAAAGCACGGATTAGAATGTATTAAAATGAAATATTTTGAAAATCAACAATCGTGCATTTAAATGAAAAATTCATTTATTTCATTTTTTTTTTTTTTTTTTTTTGCGAATTTTCGTTGTAATACAACCTTGTCAGGCGAGAGTGTCTTATAGTTTGTTTTTTTTCTTCTTTTCTTCCTCCTCATATTGATGGTATTAACCCTGAGGGGTCGAATATACGTCAAGTTCTTAAGACGTTATAAGTTTAGTCCTGGCAATGTTATGCACAGATTGGTGCTTTTTTTTAAGTAAGGAAATCAACATCTTTGAAGCACGGATTAGAATGTATTAAAGTGAAATATTTTGAAAATCAACAATCGTGCATTTAAACAATTTTTTTTTTAATTAACAGTTCTGGATCATAAAAAATGTCTAATTGTTTTGGATTAATAAACAAAAAAACGTAAATTGGTATCAGTTAAATATGCGTTCGACCTATCATAATTATTCGGCTATCATCTCCATTATGGCTTTTACCTTCTTTGGATCAGGCTGAAGGCCCTCACTGGATACTATATGTCCAATGAAAGACAAAGCAGTTTCTCGTAACACCAATTTTTCAGCATTCAACCGTATGCCACGTTCGCGACATCTCTGCAGAAGCGAACTCAGTTTTTTATCATAATCTGCTCTAGCTTCCTCCATGGTTTTACCTTTCTCTACCACGAGAAGATCATCTGCTTTGTTGACCATCCCTTCCAGGTCAGAGACATTGTTGTACAAATTCTTTTGGAAAATCTCTGGGGCTGGTGATATTCCAAATGGTAGCCTCTTCTATCAGAACCGCCCAAAAGGAGTGGCAAATGTTGTCAAAAGGCTGCTTTCTTCGTCCAATTCCAGGTGCCAAAATCCATCCCTTAGATCCAAGGTAGAGTACACTTTACTGTCAGACAGTTCTGGTAGTAGATCCTCCAGCACAGGTAGCTGGAAATGTTCTCATTTCAACGCCTTATTTAATGGTCTTGGCTCTATACAGACTCGCAGGTTTCGATTTTTCTTGACTACTAGTGCTAATGCACTCACCCATGGTGTTGGTTCGCTGATTGGCTCAATCACTTTCTTGTCCACTAGTCGGTCCAGTTCTGTCTTCAGTTTCTTTTTTTAGAGCTACAGTTACTCTTCTTGCTGCTGTCACATGAGGTGTTATGTTTGGATCAACCTCTAAATGTACTTTTCCTGGTAGTCGACCTAACTCATCCTCAAATACATCCATGAATTGATCCAACATCTCATCGAGTTGCTGAGTGTTCAATTTATCTACTTGCGATATTTTAGCAACCATCCTGAACTGATCCTCGTTAACAGTAATGAGTCTCATCTGTTGGATTGCAGTTGCTCCGAGTAGAGGGTGGAAGCCTTTTTGTACTACTACACACCTGACACCATATTTCTTTCCATTCTTGGGGTTTCTCATTTTAACTCGACACTCCCTCAATTGGTTTAACCTCTGCACCGTTCCACATCACCAGAATTTTATTTGAAGGTTTGAGAGTTTCCTTTTTCATATGCTCCACATTCAGTATATTCACTGAAGCTCCACTCTCCAACTGAAAAGCAATTGGTTTTCACTCCTACCAGCATTTCTGCCTTGATCATTTCCGGCATAACCCTATTAAACCTCTCTTTTAATGTGACACTGCCCACATCTTCCTGTTCCGAACTACTGCTACTGCCATATTGACGTGCTCCACTGACTGAACCCGATTTTTCTTCGCTGACTTACATCTCACTGTGAAATTGTTCCTTCCTCCACACTTATAACAAGTTTTTCCACGTGCCGGGCACGACTCTCGTTCGGGCTTATGTCGCACGTACATGACTTGCACTCCTCCAGTCTTCTCTGTATCGACCCTTTTCCCTTGGGCCTCACAATTAATTCTGTTCACCGTCTCCGGTCGTAAAGCTTTGGACTGTTGTGCGGTATTTTCCGACAATTTACAGATGTCTATTCACCGTTTAAAAACAAAACAAAAAACAGTTCAGTTCAAATTCTGTGGTACCAAAAAAATGAACCCCCCCCCCCCCAAAAAAAAATGAAATAAAGATGAAAAAAAAAAAAAAAAAAAAGAAATAAAGTTGATTCACTTACTGATTTGAAGAAAATCATTAAACCCATTAACACGGAGGAAGGGGAGAGTAAATAGACCCTAATCTTAAGTCAGGGAAAAAATGGAAATAGTTGTTTAAATTTATGTCGGTACTAATTGACTGTTCTAGTGACGGCTCGGGCTGTTCCGTGAATCACAATCGGAAGCATCTGTATCGATATAGGTCTTGTTGAAGTACCTTTATTTTATATCTATGTATGATACAAACAACCAGACTATTATTTATTTACTTATAATACCTGCAATATTCTCAGAGTAAATAATCAAGGGAGGCGCGAGAGCGCTCTATCCCTTAATAGATTTCAAGAATGGCCTATGCTGGAAATCTCATTTCTTTGATCAATCATAACTCAAAAACCAATAAACCAAATTAGTTAAAACTTTGCACAAAATTTTTATTTGATAGGTTCTATAAGTGTGTAGAATTTCAGCATCATTAATCAAGGCAACCCAGAGATCCAGAAAGTTAAATCATGAAATCATGTTATCTGTGTGTACGTACGTATGTGCCACCCTGTATCTCATCAACTATTTGATGGATTCAGCTGATTTTGGGCAAAGATAGAGGTTCTAGAGACTAGTTGGTGGCATTTTTAATTTCAGTTTACCATATAACTTAGTTTTCCAGAAAATTCCAAAAAACCTTTTAAATGACCATTGTATTGAGGCATAGCCTTTACAAAAGTAGTGACATTCAATGATAAATGCCAGTATACTGAAATCATGCCCTTAATAGGGTTAAGATGAAAATTCATATACACTAAATGTACAAAAGCAAGGAAATTCCCAAATGTTTACACTTTTATTGTCATTAAGGGTATGCGAGCACAACAGGGCTACGTATTTTACTGGTAGGAATTTTTCTTCAGCGCACCTCACACACTTCATCCACTCATGCATAGAGATTTATACTGTAGTGATGTGATAACGAAATGGTTTGGTTGATATGTAGTCATACCCTTAATGACAATAAAAGTGTAAAAAATTTGGGAATTTCCTTGCTTTTTGTACATTTAGTGTATATGAATTTTCATCTTAACCCTATTAAGGGCATATGATTTCAGTATACTGGCATTTTTCATGGAATGTAAGCAGATTCTTTGTTTAATTTACGCGCGTAAAATTAACTAAATCGAGTTTAGCGTTAGTGCTTATATAAATCGTGTTTAGCGTTAGTGTTTAAATAAATAGTGTTTAGCATTAATGTTTAAATAATAAATCGTGTTTAGTGTTAGCGTCAAACCACAACAGTAAATACATCAGGAAGTCGCTCAAGTTGAATAGTTTCGTTTAAAATCTTTTTTAAACTCGAGTTTAGATATCTTAAAACAAGCATTTAACTTTTAAATAGGAATTACTAAATTTATTTAATCGGCAATATACCACCAAAATCACTTACTTTCTTCACAAACGGACTCTTTTTCTTCTTCCATGATAATTTCAAAGGATTCAAACACTAATAAATAGTATCGATAGCGACATGTGAACAGCGACCGGTGATAGGGCAAAACATGTCCCCTTGTATATAAGTTCCGCAGCAGATAAAGTATTTTTTAGTTAAATTTTACGATTTCCTCTCAGGTTGTCAACGAAAAAATAAAAATGAGATTCTATTTATTTTTTTATTTTTTCAACATCCTGGAAATAACAGGACATTATTTTAAATAAATAGAAAATAATATATTTCAAACTTTATAAATGTAATGTAAAATGATCACCCAGTTTTTGACAATATAGCGTGGAACAAAAGGAGTAACCATTTTTTTGTATTTCCAAAATTGCGCCATTTTTTAAATACAAAAAAATGGTTACTCGTTCAGTTCTACGCTATATGTTTAAAAAGCTAGGTGATAATTTTACGCCTTCTGATCAGGAAATGGATGATCATTCTACGTTATATTTATATAGTAAAGTAAATGTTGACGTGTAATCACGCGAAAAAAATTAAAAAATAGAATCTCAGGCGATTTCGCAGTATAGTTTACAAGAAGAGGGTATCTTTTACAATAATCCGCAGAGTGAAAACGCTAAAAAAACAAATATACAACAAATAAAAGTAACTGTAGCCGATAAAAGTTATTTTCCAACTTATCTGTGACATTTGTTTGTATTTTTAAACCGTTTCAACTGCTATTTATTAGAAATCAATATGTTTGCCACACGAACATTGGACAAAAAAATGGCGATTGGGGGGGGGGGGTATGGTAAGGAGGTAAGGCCGAGACGCCATTTTATTTAGTAAAAATCTGTGAAAAAAAAAAAAACAAGAAAATTTTTTTTTACATCTAATAAAAACCCATTTATACTACGTAAAAATACAAACAAATGTCATAGGTAAGTAGGAAAATATCTATTCTCGACGTAAGTCAGCTTCACTTGTTGTATATTTATTTTTTTTACCCCGTTCTTGTTCGTTTTTTGGACCCCGTTAGTGACTCTGCGGATTATTGTAAAAGATACCCCAAGAAGAAGAAAAAAAGAGGTTAAAAAACAAATGGACAACAAATAACTGTTACCATCGGCCTGTTAGTTTTAAACTTTTCGAAACTATTTGTAAGTTTTGTTATTTCAAAATGGCGTCGAATTTCCTTTTTTAGGTGATCGCTTATTATAGACTTCAACTGCAATAAAGATGGCTAAAGTTAAAGCCAAGGATATCCGCGGAAAACGAAAGGATGAATTGGTCAAAGAATTAAAAAATGAACTTGCTCACCTCAGGGTTGCAAAAGTAACTGGAGGCCAGGCTTCAAAATTGTCTAAAATTCGTGTTGTCCGCAAGTCAATTGCCCATGTCTTGACTGCCATTAATGAAACGCAGAGGAACATCTGCACAAATACTATCGTGGCAGAAAATTCAAGCCCAAGGATTTGCGTCCCAAGAAGACCCGTGCAATGAGACGACTTATGACTCCACATGAACAATCCTTGATCACACATAGACAAGCGAGGAAAAAGATGTTGTGGAAGGTCGGGAAATATGCTGTCATATATGCTGGTGATTGCTACAATTAATAAAAAATACAACAAAAAAAATAAATTAAAAACATAGGCTTACGGTACCATTAACCCTAAAGTCCGGGGGTAGTTTCCAGTCGGATTAGGGTAAATATTATTATTATTATTATTATTTTTTGTACATGTATCAAATAGAATCTTCAGTGGGAAAGTATAATTTTGCATGTTGGTTTCTATGAAATATGAGAGTCGTCATTTTTTTGCATGTTGGTTTCTATGAAATATGAGAGTCGTCATTTTTTTGCATGTTGGTTTCTATGAAATATGAGAGTCGTCATTTTTTTGCATGTTGGTTTCTATGAAATATGAGAGTCGTCATTTTTTTGCATGTTGGTTTCTATGAAATATGAGAGTCGTCATTTTTTTGCATGTTGGTTTCTATGAAATATGAGAGTCGTCATTTTTTTGCATGTTGGTTTCTATGAAATATGAGAGTCGTCATTTTTTTGCATGTTGGTTTCCATGAAATATGAGAGTAGTCATTTTTTTGCATGTTGGTTTCTATGAAATATGAGAGTAGTCATTTTTTTGCATGTTGGTTTCTATGAAATATGAGAGTAGTCATTTTTTTGCATGTTGGTTTCTATGAAATATGAGAGTCGTCATTTTTTTGCATGTTGGTTTCTATGAAATATGAGAGTCGTCATTTTTTTGCATGCCAGAACCCAAGCAGAAAACTGCAATAGCATTTCCAGTTTAACGTAAGAATGTAACCTTGTGTTCACTTCTCTTTGCCATTCTGATAGTTTTTTGCTAAGACTTTTTGTCCTTATTTGAATGTGCGACTGACTTACTGCACCATAACGAGAACTCTCGCTTTCCTTATTTTGTCCTTTAGTCCTCACATTCTATGAGCGATGTTTCTGACAAAGGGGGAAGAACTGCTGTTTTATGGGTCGGAATCTATCCATCTAACACTTATCGTTGACTAGATTTGACCATGAAGTAGTATTTTTTTTTAGCTCATGAAGCCACTTGATGTAAGCATCAAGTGGCTTCCTGCCTTGTCTGGAGCGATTTCAATAAATAAATAAATAATAACAGTTGAACTGTTGTTCCATTAGTATATTTCTCTTGTTAGAAGTTTGTTCCCTCTTCCTTGAAAATATAAATGAAATCTATATTTGTTTTAATGTATTTCCTGACAACACTGAATTACTTATCTTGCCCCCTTAATAATATAATGAAACTTATATTTGTTTTAGTGTATTTCCGTTTTTATGTTTAACTTATTTTAAAGCGTTTTTTTGTTCGAAACAAACCTGGTGTCCACCTGTTCGAAAAAAAAATGGCTGAAATTACACAGAGTTTCGATAATCGCTCAAAAAACGAAAATTAAGCAAAATACTGATCGAACATTACATTTTCCTACGATTGGTAACATTTATTGGATGTGTTTTTAACACTATTTTGTTTATTTGTCGATTTTTCATCGAATATCAAGGGCTCATGAACAGCCATTTTTGTTTTTCGTTATAACTGAACAGGTGGATACCAGGTTTGTTTTGAACAAAAAGCACTTTAAAATGAGTTAAAACACAAATAAACTTATCCAGGTTAGTAGAAGAATAACTTATCTTGCCTTTCGTAACATTTATTTGTTGCCTATTTGGGTTTTTTTACGCCTTTTTTGTTCTGTTAGTTGTCGTTAAAAATGCCCATAACATATAATTGAATCCGGACCAATGAAATTCTGAGGAAGGCATTGTCCAATATTTCATTTAATTTAATTTCCTTTTTCATTGGATAAATTCATAAGATTGGATTGCAAATTAAAACCCATAATCAATATATATAATAAAACCCCAAAAGAACGTTTTTAGAAATGAATTAAATTGTTTTTGAAATAAAGTTTATTTTATTTCCTCTTGTTAGAATCGGGTTGTGTTCCCGACTATAAGCGAGTTCATAAAATCAAGCAATTGTTGCATGCAAAAACAGAGTAATAATTAACAAACAAAAGGAGGTAGTTCAAATAAGGTTTATTGAAAATGTGTTTATGTGGGATGATGACGTGTGTGGTGTATGTATGTGTGTCGATAGAAAACAGTTCTTGAAAAGAGTATGTGAAGAAATGAGTCCAGCGTGGGAAAGTCCTTGAAAACCGTATACAAAGAAAATGAGTTGAGAACTCTTACCGTTGTTGAACACGTGTTGACGGAGCGCTGGTGTCTTAGCATCGTTCAGCGAGGCCAATTGAATAGAGAAGAGAGTGATTTTCCGTTTACACCGGTTTTTATAATCAGAAGAGCAGATAACTCTGGTGTCGTTTTTCAGCGCCACCTGTCGGTGAAAAAAGCGACACCTAACGGCCAACCGGTGCAGTTATGTTTGAAAGGAGGAGGTAACTGCTACACTCTGTTTGATAATTATATAAATGGTGTTATTGCACAATATGGGGACGAAATTCGATTTGAAACATTCGTGCAGTCAATTCTTGAAAATAAATAATTAAATATCAAATCGACTGAAAATGTGTTGCAATTTTTAAATCATTTACTCAGAGGTTATGCGACTCATTGGAAAAATCTCAGGCCATTTACTGTAAACATCCATTAGGAGTATTTTCCATCAATAGATCCTGCAAAGTTAATGTGAAGACGTGACCAGAGGAAATCCGAAATAGGCCCAGAAAAATGTGTTGTTTTCCATGGAACTTTTACTGCTAACATTTTGTACAGTTATGGCCCAGATCTTCTAATTGTTTGTCCATGTTTGACCAGTAGACATAGCTACGTGCTAATGCTTTCATCCGGCTAATGCCCTGATGTTCAAAATGAAATTGTTTTGATACACAATTTTACAATTTTAATGGAACAATCACATGTCCTCCAAAAAAAAATGCATCCATCAACCTCAGACAATGATGATTGACGCTGAAAAAAGGGTTGAAGGTTTTTGTCTTTAGATACCTCAGGCCATTTTCTACGGTAAAAGTGCAACACTGCTTTGAATAAGGGCCAGAAGCTGTAGCCTCGCGGATCATTTTGAAGTGCTCTGACATTTGATCCGAACACTGAAATAATTTCTGGTTTCATAGATAGTGATGAAATAACTGAACTCTCTTTCACTTTGGTTTGCTTATCCATGAGTTTGGATAAAGCATTTGCATGTCCGATTGCATCAGTTGAACAATATCTAATAAATAAATTATAATCCAACAGCATAGTGGCTCATCATTGTAGACAGTTAGCTGTATAGACGACTTAGAATATCTTTCTAGGGTCTGAAAATGGCAACAAAAGGTTTATAATCTGTGATCAAGGTAAAATTACGTCCATATAAAATTGTGTTAAATTTTTTTGTGCCTAAAATTATTGCCAATGCTTCTTTGCCAATCTGACTATAGTTTCGCTTTTTAAAATTTTTACACTTGAAGCTTTGTAAAATGATAAAGAAAATCCCTGATGATTCACAGCTAGCCTACCCCCCCCCCCCCGTCCCTGCAAATAAAATTGTAAAGTTAAAAAAAAGAATGTTAAAAAATTTTATCATGTGAAAGTTGAGCATTGTAAATTTAGGATGTTATTAAAACAACTTTGTTGATGCTATGGAGAATTATTTACACAATTTGAAGAATGGCTAACGGATTTTTAATTTAAGAAATTACATTACGACTTCTTTTAGAAGTTATAACAGCTGTGTTTTTGTGTAAAAGTTTTCTTTGATTTTCTTTTGGCTGCCATCGGGAAAGCTATGTAAAATGACAGCTCCAACACCATAATCAGATGCATGAGAAACAACAATAATATCCATAGATGGGGTGTAGTGTGTGAACAACATATCTTAAGAAAATAAAGATTTAATCTTATTAAATACACACAGACACTCGGTGGACCATTTCCATGTTACATCCTTTATTAAAAGATTGTTGAGGGGTGCACAAACTCGATGAAGTTCTGGCAAAAATGCACTGTAGTGGCCAACCATGCCAAGGAAAGCGTAAAGTTTTAATATTTGCCAGTGCCAGCATTTTATAATGGTTGAACTATTTTCTGGGTCTGTCTGTTGACAATTTTTATCAAAAATAAATCTCAGATATTTAATTTGTGTCCGAAAACATTCAATTTTTCAGCTTTTATATGAAATCCACACTGCTAAATTCGATCAAATGTGGAAATCAAACGCTGTAAAAGTTCATTTTGTGCGGCACTGTAAGACTATATGCCGGTCCCCGACGATCGCCGACCCCACTGTTTATGCCATGGTTTTCTGTTCATTTTCATCTTCTTAATCTGGCCTTGTCGTTTTGGTGACCGCTGAGAGCACAGATACTGGTTTACAAGTATACAAAAACAAAAGTAATGCAGACTCACAAGAAAAAGCACAAACTCAGATACATTGTGTGTGTGACACTGTCGCATGAAAAGATGCCCAAATGCTAGTGTACACATCTTAGTTAAGTTCCAGTGTATCAGCTAGGACCCAACTGAAATAATTTGTCTGTCAAAGTATCATTGTCATTTGGTTGAAGTCAGCTCATCTCATCGTCTGCCAAACTTTCACTTCTCCAGTCTACCCCAATCTGATCTAAGCCGAACCCTACTGTTAAATATATTTAGTTTCAACCGTAAATCTTAAGTGTCCAGTCTTTCTCTCAGTCATCCTCAGCTGATCAGCGGAAAACACTACTTCCTCCTGTTTCCTCAGCTACTCTCAGCTTGGCCTTTTGGCTAAGATCAAAGTGTAGTATCTGTTCCGATGGATACTGCACCCCATAGACTGGTATTGTCTTGGCCTTCGGGGCTTGATTTATGCCAGTCTATGGGTCTGTCCTGTGCAGTTCTAGGAGGTCCACCCTCCCAGGCTTCGCCTCCCCTCTTTGGGAAGGAGTAAGTTTATTGCTTACTGCCTGAGTCGCCCCCACTGGGGAATGTCGACGGGGCTGCCCAGGCAATTTTTAAACCCCACTTTCCCGACCCGACCTTGGGTCACATCTTACTTGTGGGAGTAAGATAAAAACTGGCCTTGTGGAGAGGAGTAAATCAATACTCTCAGCTGTCCACCCGGAAACTATCAAACAACCTGTCAGGCACCACCTGTCTGGAGAAGTCTAATAGATTTGAGCGGCCTCCCCATCGCCTGTCCACTCATCTCACTTTCGATAACTCAACTTTTGCTTTTTTTGTGAAGCATTTCCTCACATTTACTGAGGGTCTTTGCTCGGGGAGGGGGGGTCGATAATATCACAAACCTCCCATGCCCAATGAGTTATTTATTACATAAATTACAAAACAAAAATCATACAATCATATTACATAAATTACAATAAATTATACATTCATATTACATAAATTATACACAACTCCAACATAAATTATACACAACTCCAACATGTTACATAACTTACGAAACAGCAGAGACATGACAAGCAACCAAAAACAAGAACAAGAAAACAAAACCGACCAGTTGATCTCCGAACCGGGACCACAAGGGTCCATTTAACTGTCTCACGAACCAAAACGTATTTGAGTACCCTTAAAAAACATACAACAAAGAAGTTCCTTTTTGGACAGACTCCTGCCTACTGGTACTTGCTTTACAAACCAGAGAAGAGAAATAATCCTCGCCTCTTCAGCAAGGTAGAAAAAAAACCCAACTAGGTGGACTTTTCCCTCACCTCCCACAGAAGGACTTTTAACACATCTTCTACCAAGAGGACTTTTAAATCACCTCTCATATTACCAGGCATTCTGACATTTTATTTTCCTTACACAATTTTACACTGGCAAACATGAAACAGTGTCTCTTTGCGACAACAAATGACATTTTTGACATAAAAGTACAATATCTCCGCAGCAGCTATCAGCCGCCATTCGAGGTGGCTACTTCATACCAAAATCAGACGGACAGTCTTAGTCATTCTATGGCTGGTGTGGCCTTGTTCTCTGTCGGTCTGCGGTATCGTCCTGTGCAGTTCTAGGAGGTCCACCTTCCCAGGCTTTACCTTCTTACCCTTTGAGAAGGGTTTAGTTTATTGCTAATCGCCTGAGGCGCCCCTACCGGAAAATGTCGACGGGGATGACCAGGCAATTTTTATTTGCCCAGAGTGCTCTTCCTGTAGGCATTGATGATTATGTCCCCACGCGAAAATTCTTCAGCAAACCCCACTCTCCTCAATGGTTCACCTCAGAATGTGCAGCTGCTATTGCTGAGAGGCAGAAGGCATTCCGAAAATTCGGCTGCCATAAGTCAACTGCGAATAGACAGAAATTTATAGAGGCAAGAAATGATTGCAAAGTAGTGATAGATGAAGCAAAGAGAAGGTATACAGAGATAACCAAAAAACGCATTCAGTCACAGAAACTAGGTACTCGTGATTTCTGGAAAATCTACAATAGTGTGATGAACAATGGACAATCAACAATTCTCCCACTATCAAATCACAACGATGTTGTTTGCACGGCAACTGATAAGGCTGAACTACTTGTCCAGCGTTTCGCTGTAAACTTCACTTTGGACTCAGCAAACCACACCCTCACTAAATTCCCATTTTGGACTGAAGCTACACTTAAGAACCTAGTCATCACCCCATCCCAGGTCAGAGACATCATAAAAATCTTGACACCTCCAAAGCCTGTGGGCCTGATCTTATACTAGTAATAGTAATAAAGAAATGCTCTGCTGAGCTGGCCCTTGTCCTCTCCAAACTATACAACAAATGCCTTACTGAATCTTGTTTCCCTGATAGTTGTAAAATTGCCTCTGTGGTACCAGTCTTCAAGAATTCTGGAGATAGAACTGATCCTCTAAACTACCGCCCAATCAGTCTACTCCCGATCTTTGCTAAAATCTTTGAATCATTAATCAATCTAGTTAATGCAAAACTTCTTTCTGATCATCAATACAGATTTAGACAAGCACGATCTACTGCAGATATCCTAACGGTCATATCATACACTGGACAAGGCAGGTGAAGCTAGGGCAGTAGCGCTTGATATATCCAAGGCCTTTGACAAGGTCTGGCATGAAGGTCTTCTCCTAAAACTGCACTCATATGGTATTACTGCACAAATATTTAATATAATTAAATCCTTCCTAACAAAAACAAAGATCCAGGTTGTCCTCGATGGCCGTTCATCTAAGCAACATGACATAAATACTGGTGTACCCCAGGGATCCATCCTTGGACCTCTACTGTTCCTGATTTTCATAAATGACTTTCCTGATGTCATTGAGACTGAGATAGGAATATTTGCTGACGACACCACGCTCTACTCTCGTCATGTGGGTAAAACCGATGCGCACATATCTGAGGCAATGGCTGAATCTTTAGAAAATGACCTCCAGTCTGTAGTGGATTGGGGTAAAAAATGGTTGGTAACTTTTAATGCCGCAAAGACAAAGCTACTTTCCTTCAATAACTACAAGAAACCTCTTCAACCACCGATTGTCATGGCAAATAATACCCTACCTGAGAGTCGAACATTCAAATTCTTTGGGCTAATATTCACAGATAACATGAATTGGAATAAATACATTGAAGACATTGTCAGGGCTGCTGCAAAGACGGTGGGCTCCCTCTACCGTACTAGTAAACTTCTCACACCTGACATTATCCTGTATCTCTACAAAGCCACCATCCGCCCATACATGGAGTATTGTTGCCACATCTGGGCTGGGGCATCATCCACTAGCCTCTCCCTCTTAGACAAGGTCCAAAAAAGAGTTGCCAACTTGATAGGTCCCTCACTATCTACCAAGCTCCAGCCCCTGTCTCATCGCCGCAATATTGATTCCTTGTGCCTGTTTTACAAATATTTCAATGGATTATGCTCTGATGAACTTGCTGCTCTGGTGCCCCCTCGACGTAAATTAACTAGAGCAACCTGACAATTTGCCAAATCTCATCCATTCACTGTGGAGGTCCCCAGATGCCAAAGAGCTTTCTACTCCAAAACTTCTTTCCTCGTGCTGCTGGACTCTGGAACTCCCTCCTTGCTCCCTTTTTTCCTGACATGCAGAAAGTTAAAACTAATGTAAACAGACATCTCGCTGTGCAGCTCCCAATTTAACTCTAACCTAACTCTAGATAAGAGAATTTCACCCTAACTCTAACCTAACCCTTGATCAGCAAATTCCAAGATTTACAACACTAAGATTCCTGACTTATCCAGCTAACAATCACCAACTGAGCCAATTACAGTCTCCAACCATGATATTTGACCCATCTGCTTTGCATTTATCCACTTTCCGCATACTACCTCACATATCCTTCCCTACTTTCTACTCCTAAATGCAGGGTTTTCATTCTTTACCTGCTATTGAGTCATAGAAGTGGAGGACACAGTCCCCATCCACAAGGTTTCACTGCATCATATCCTTATCTAATATTTGATTTGAGTTCCAGGATGCCTTTTTTCCCCGGCAATATATGTCGTGTTCCACCAAATCCTCTGACCAAATCAATCACCATGACTTCAATGCAGAATTCTCCACTGCATTATTAATAACTTTTCCATTCAGTGTTCCTTAACTACCACTCTTTCACAAATACACAATGCCGTTCCTGTGATTTTGGAAGACCTCTAAGTGGGGAGAATATTGTGAATTTTTCACCAATCTCCCTCCTAGGTTTACATTCCCATGAAGTAACTGTCATAACCTGGGTTCGCGATTAAAGATATTTGATATTTTTGTCCATTTTTACAACTCCTTCAGTATAGACAACAATATTTTGTTAGCTAGGGGAGTTGTCTGTTGGCCGGGAATTGATAAACAAAAGAACACGAAACACAATGTACAGTGAAAGAAACACAAAGATGCATAAAACTGAAAGTTTTATTTCAGAAACCAGCCCTCGAAGAGGTGAATAGGAGATAGACGTGTTATTGCTTAACGAGGTGTGATTCTATGTTAACATGGAACGAGAAAGTCTTTTGGTCAATGTGTAAATATATATATTAGATGAAAGAGGGATAAACATGTACGAATGACAGATTTATTTTAACTTCGATTGTTCAATGCAAGGTATACTCGGTAATAAAATTATGTTTATTATTCTTTCCTTAAGCCAAGTATATTGAGCTATAGGTTCTATTTACTAAAAATACTTTTAGTTTCATATTTTATTATATATATATATATATATATATATATATATATACATCTTTACTTGGGGATATGTCTAACTCTTTAGTCCTTGTACTAGTCTGAGTTAGTAGATGAAAGAGGATGAATGCGTCTTCAATTATGGCTAACAAGCAAGTATAAACTTTTCCTAAGAGAGGTCTCTCGCCCGAGGCAAACAATTCAGAATCTTCAGTTTTATGTAACATGTCATCATGACACAAACATGAGAAGGAACGTCATGCATAACTATCTAAAGAAAACTACAGACTTTTGTATTTGGTGCTCACAAAGAACATCAGAATACGATGTTACACTATGTCATTTGAATGCCGTCATTCTTTAAAATAGAAAATGGGGATTTATTTATTGAAGTGAACAGACACTAAAAGGGGTAAGAAAAACAAATACGACAAATAAATGTAACCAAAGACAAAATAAGTGAGCCCTCGAGCATCAGAAATTAAACAATACAGCTAATAACTGTCATCAATTGGGCGAACATTTTTAATTTCCGATTTTTGGGCGATGCTTGACGCTTCACATGTTCATCATGTCACCATCTTTTTTTTCTTCTTATTCTAACATCATTTCAGCACTACATTTAAAATAAGTTAAAACACTAATAAACTTATCCAAACTAAATAAATAAACTTATCTTGCCTTTGGTAACATTTATTGTGTTTGTTTTTTTTACCCCCTTTTTTGGGGTCTGTTGACTTCCGTAAATAAATTCTAGAAAACTGTCTCAGTTTAATGATGTCAATAAATTATGATCTAGACAAGGGATTCCCAACCGGGGTCCACTTGAAAAGTTTCTATCTAATTGTTTGCTAGATGTGTTTAAGATTTGGAGTTTCATCCTATTCAGTTTATATGTTGGTATGCGTTGGACGGCTTTAAGAAATTGGCTTCCAAAATAACCTATCTCTGGAAGGCCTTTATTTATCCATAAGGTCCATTTTTATCACTTCCTCCCATGTTTTCGTTGGCCTTCTGTCAACTGAACCTGCTACCTCAACTGTTCTTCCTCTACTAACCCAACACCTCATCCATTTTTTCAACGTGGCCATACCATCAAAGCCTGTTTTGCACACATCTCTCCTATATGATGTTGTGCCTTGCCGTCAAGGTTCAATGTAGTCTGCAATCAATCACTTTTTGTTTTTTTTTTACCTGAAGCAAGAACTGATCAAACACAGGTACTGTAGGATGAATGAAGAGTTTAAAGATATGAGAAGAAAAAAAAAAAAAAAAAAAAAAAAAAAAAAAGGTGCAACAGTGTTGCTCAATGGCTTATGTTTATTCCTTTACAGCATGACATGCGCTGCTTCCTTGAAAAGGTGAATATTACATCTTAACAGTCACAAGCTAAAAGATTTAAATCTCTTAGCTGGTAAAATGGTATTTTCCATTCTCTTAATTTTAACCCAAGTAGAAAAACTGTTGCTCTTAAGATTATTTTCACACACACCAACTGCATTTAAGTATTACACTGAGATTTGTGATATATCCCAATGCTAAAATTTACTGTCAATGCCAGGTTAAAAAAACAAAAAAACATCTGAAGATGGACGAATTTAGAAATAAGTAGCTGACCCTAACTAGAATTAAAATTTATTTATTTTTATTAATTTATGCAACTGAAATATGAGAAGACTTTGCATCCTCTTTAAAATAAACCAAAGGCAGTTAGTATATTTGTCAATAGAGTTACTTAGCTTTCTTAAAGTAAAAACTTGATCAAACAAGTATCCATTCATGGAGTTTTGAAAGTTAGATACTGGTACAGTTTGTGACCCATGCTGAAACCAACTTAACAAACTGTTGGAAGATGGCGATGTAAACAGACGGAAGATGCCGATGCACGTAGCCAATAAGATTGCAGCAGACAATTGCGAATTGATTAAATTGAAAAATCCATTAAGTTAACGAATTTCAGAGTTGAGATGATTCAGTCTAAAAAGTTTTTTTTATTTTTATGGTAAAAACAAAATATTTTTTTTTGCATAAAATTTTACATACAGAGACTTTTTTGCTTTATTATTTTTTTCCGTCTTGCTAGTTTTGCTTTTGAGGCTCAGAAATTTTTTATTCGTCATCTTCAGACCGCTTACGTAAACAGTCGCTGAAAAATCAGTTTTAGCATGGGTCACAAAATGGTATGAGTACCGAAAATTCTTTTTTAGAGAAAATACCCCCCCCCCCCATCTTTCAAAGAAAAATCAGAATAACTTAGACACAGTACTCCACTAATATTATCTTTTGTTTAATAAAAAGTATGGCTTTTTTCTGTAACATAAAATAGAAAGATTTTTGCTTTTCCTTAATTTAAATTTTATTTTTAATTCAATCGTGTGAATCAGATGATTCTTGTGTCGGCATTAGTTTTTCTAGTTAGAAATCTTTCTGGAAAGACCACGAGAAGGTTGCCAACATCCCTAAGTGAAAGTGGTGGGACTAAATAGAATAAGCTACTTTACAGAATTATGCATTTTGATTAAAATTTGAGCTCACATTAAGTTTAAGAGAACTTTATTAAAACAAAACCGGACCAATTGGCCTATATTACCAGGAACAGATTGTTATATAGGATTGTACAGTTGAATAAAAATTAACCATATGCATTTAAAATGGGTTCCTGGCATCACCAGAATTTATTATTGATGACTTAAGATTACTAAGCCCCCTCCACAAGATTGGATTCAGAGAAATTTAGCTTCAAGATATAGCAATTTATCTTTTAGCTAAATTAAGGCGAACAACACGAAATTAAGTCAAAATATTTCTTTATTTCAGAGAAAGGTAAATTTCCAGAAAAATGTATTCATTTGTCGCACAGAAAAAAAAGAAAAAGAAAAGAAACCAACAACCTGTTTGCAATGTACATGTTTTTTGTTGTTTTTTCTTACTCAAAGAGTTAGAAAAAAAAAACTCGTCATGACCAAGGAGGCAAAGAGAAGGGAGGTAACTGGTTAGGACTAGACGAAGGAGGGGAAATAAAAAGGAATGAAGGTGAAACAGACAAGGAAAAAATATTAGGGAGTGAGCAAAGAGGAGTTCAAAGGTCAGGAAATAAGAATGAACAAGAAAGAGAGGGAGACGAGAATGGTTTGGGAGCTTGGTCATAACAGCTAACATTTCTGATGTAACAATATATCTTCATGTGTACCAACCAACAAAGGTGGATTAAAAAAAAAAGAAAAACAGCACGTTATGTGTGTGTGTAGGTTCCAATGTTATTGAATTGTGTGCCGCAGGAAACTGGCGGTTTCTGTGTCCTGGATGGTGTGTAGGTTGCAGAATAACCCCAAGTGTATTTTTTTTTTGAACAGGAAGCAAATCACTGTTGTTTACAATCTCTCTTTACATCAGTCTGAAAAGAAAAAAAAAAGGAAAAAGCATAAATAATAGGCAGGAAAATGGCATTCGCTCATATTAGGATTTTAATTAGTGCTACTCAGACTTATCCTAATTACTTTTAATTGCTCGAACATTAAATGTTTTGCCATCAAAAGATCAGACGATTATTAAAGCAGACTAAAATCTAACCTCACCAATCTTATATAGGATCAACAAGATACTATATACACTTCATTCAATTTTATGTGAACATGGAGTATACGAAAATTATCAATCTTGAATATAATGCTTAATTTTTTTCTAACACTCATCGACACAAGATGATCACGTACACCCCAAGGGGGCAAGCTGAGAATTCGACTGATATTTAACTGGGGAGGAGGGGAAGGGGAAAAAAAAATTAAAAAAATTTTTTTTTTTATGGATAAATGAGTATTGTCGATATATCAGCTCTAACTTTACTTGTCATTTCAGTATGGGGTAGGAGTGACTAGCCCCCCCCCCCCCACACAAATCCTTACAATAAAGATATCGACCAGAAAGCATTATGGGAAACAAATGTTGATTGAACTTTTGTTTAGTATAATAATTTGAAAATTGAGTAAGTTTTACTTGAAATTTAGATTAGATTTTTGTTTTCTCCAACAAATTCTGAACAAACATTCCCAAATGATCACTTCCTAGAAAATAGCATTTTAAGTTTTTTTTTTTTCCTCGTCTTTTTTTAAAGTCAATTATACAAGATTAAGAATTTAATATTTGCACTTGGTTAGTTTGGTGCTTCTGCGGTTTCACAATGACATTAAAATATTTAAAGAAATGTATAAATTTTGCTATCTACTTACGTGTTAGCTGAAAATAAGATTGTACAGAAATTATGCAAATTCATCCAGTACTTATTAAACTTTAAGGAAAAAAAAAACTATCTTAAGTATCTGTTGACATTTATACGTATTTATTAGGCAAGAGATATTTTGACTTTTCCTAAAGTTAAAATGGCAACTGCAAGATAAAATCGTTTTGTTTAAAAAAAAAAAAAATACTGGATAAATTGTCATTTTTGGTGTACAGTTTCCTTTTCAGCTACCACGTAAGTACATAAGCCTAACATGTCATTGTGAACCAGAAGTAGGGTTGTTTTCAAAAAATATTTTTTACGGCTGCCGTTTTATATTAATATTGTGGTGGGTCTGCAGCCGCCACAAATTTAAAGTTGAGGCCAGGTGTTTGAGTTAGTATTTTCTTGGGACGCTGGTAGTAAATAAAATGTGTAAACCAAAAAAGGTGAGAAACAAGGTCACAATTTTAGAGAAAAAACACTGCATATTAACATAAGTGCCTAATAAATTTAATTTTTATATTACAGGTATAATGGAAAATTAAAAATTTTCAAGCTAAGAATTTTTTAAATTTTTTTTTTTTTATTTCTTATTTTTTAAAAAATCAATTTGTATACAAATGTAATTCCAACAAAACAATGCCAAATTGTCTACAAGTACAACTTAAAAAAGGGTGCTTCTGCCGTTTCACAATGACAGCAAAATATTTAAAGAAATCTATAAACTTTGTTATGTGTTAGATGAAAATAAGATTATACAGAAGAAAATTACGTAAATTCATCCAGTATTTATTAAAAAAAGAAAAGAAAAAGATTTTTTAGGTATTGTTAGACATTTTGTAACAAGGGGGATAACTAAACTTTATTACCAATTTAGCAGACCCCCTCCCAACCGGGAGATGGAAAGATACAAGATGGCAACTACCGATAAAAATAGGTTTTTATTTTTTTAATTTAATAAATACTGGATGAATTTGCGTAATTTTTGGTGTAGTCTTCTATTAAGCTACCACGTAAGTACATAAAGTTTATACATTTCTTTAGCATTTTTTTTTTTTTTTTTTTTTTTTAAATACATGTCATGGTGAAACAGAAGCACCAAATAAGTGTAGGCATTTAAAAACTTGTTGAGTATCGGACGACAATTTGATTTTTAGAAATTGTTATTTTAAAATAGATAAAGTTGAATAAATGTAAGATATAGAAAAGCGAAAAATATGCTTTTAAAATTTTTTTAAAAACGTTTTTTATTTTGTTTAACGTATTTGTTCCAGTGTATTCTATGTTAATAACTTTTGAAAGCATTTTATCATTTTCTGAAATTATTACTCCACCTTTTATCAGGGATGAATTGTATCTTTAGATGGTCAAGGTATATAATTAAATTGTAATTGTAGACGGATTTGGCGGACAATGACAAACGTGGAATAATGGCAACTTAAAAGTATCGAGCAAAGACCAGCATTTTTTTTTTTTTCCAAAACTCATTTTGCATACAAAGTTGTGAAATAATTGAAGTTTTTAAAAAAAATATTAAAATAAAAACCAATACTCCCATGTTGGTTTCAAATGGACAGAAGGGACACACACACAAATAAGAACCCCCTCCCTTCAATGTAAGGAGTTAGAAATATCCAACACCAGCCAGTATTGAACCTTCCTTATGCCCCCCCCCCCCCCCCCCCATTTAAATTACATAATGGCAACACTTTGATGGGGAAGGAGTATAAATAAAGTGACATTTATTGAAAAATGTATAATCTGGATGAACAAACAGCGTTTTCCCAGGAATGCACGAAGACCTATATGTACTTCTGTCGAAACTGAATTCCATTTAATTGTATCTAAGACTTAAGAATTAACTGCCAAAACTTCCCAGCAGCTTAAAATTTTAAGTGTTTTTCTTCCGATAGTATGAAAGTATCAATTTAAAACTTAAATATTCTGGCATATATGCACCATGTAACCCTAGTTAGACAAGCCAACTGAAAGATTCTCAAACTTAGGAAAGAGTGTTTGAGTAAGAAAAAAAAAAAAAATGCTTTTTACAGAAGAAAACGAAATTATACCCCCCCCCCTCATTCTGTTGGAATTCATTTAATCCAGTCAAGCAAAAAATTAGAAAGTGTACAAAAAATATAAGGTAGAAATGATAGCATAAACAATGACTTCCATTTAAATGTAGGCTTTAATAGTTAGTAGGAATAACATTGGAGAAAACAATTAATATACATTAGTCGTGTTAATATAATTTAGGGTCGAGATAGAGATAATGAGAGTTATCCTTTTAATTTTATTTTATTTTTAATAAAAACTTTCCATCATAAAAAAAATAAGCGATAAATAAACTGTTCTGGGCAGAAAGTTATAAATTGGTCACCCCCACCCCCGGAAAAGAGGGGGAGGAGGAAGAAAAAAAAAAAAAAAAAAAAAAAAAAAGCTTCTGGGTGACTTATTACTTGAGATTCTATACCCCCCCTTCCATTAAGTGAAAATTATCTCTCCACCTTATAGATGAACCATTCCAAGGATTGTTTGTGACATGCATGTAACTACTTCAAAGAAATGAAAGGTTTTATTTAAAAAATATAAATAATGGCAGTTTTTAAAGATTAATTTTCGGCGAATATGAATAAAACACCCATTTATTTCCATGGCCTTTTGGCTAGAAAAAAATAAAGTAGTATCTGTTCCAATTCTACACGTCTATTCTGTCCTTGAAGAAGAAGTCCTAAACGAAAGCAATTTTAATTTTTGTTCAAATTCAGAGTGCCCGTTTTGGGGAGCTTGATTTTCCCTACATTAAAAAGCAGACCGTACGCCCGTCTTTGTGGGGAGGCAAGTAAATAGGAACACCCATAAGATCAGATTTCTACGTTAGAGACCCTTCCCAACATTTGGTAAGCCATTTGCAAGTGCCGCTAACCGATAAAAGCTCCATGACCATTGGCCAAAGCACCATCTTCTAAGAGGTCTTATCGAAATGTCAGATGCTAACATCTTGCTTTCTATTTTGGAAGATCCCCCCCCCTCCCCACCATATTTGTTAAACCGCTTACAAGTGTCACTTATTTTGAGAGTTCCAAGACTCTTGGCCAAAGAACCAACCCTGCTTTCATGCAAACAGAACAGCTTTTAGAAAAAATACATTAGTCCAATGAAAGTAGATGTCTAGCGTATAATCAGTAGGTTTACTATTTGGTAATTTGAAAAATGGTTATCAGAAAAGTAAAAGAAAAAGAAAAAGAAAGGTTCATTTGAATAATGGTGAAGAGAACAAAAAATTCTATACCTAAGAGACAACATTCTCCTTTTACTCAAAGAGATGAACCCTGGCAAGAGGAGAAAAATGCAAGTTATTGGACAGGAAATTTGATAAAACTTATTAATTTACAATTATAAGTTAGTATTGCTGTTGAAAATATCTTAATTGAAGACTTTACTGGAGACACTTCAAAGAAAATGTTAATTTTTTTTTTTTTTTTCAAACTATAGCAAAAACATCTTTAAAATAACATTGTAACAGTAACACTAAAAGCATTTATACAATACCTTGCAATAATGGTCAAATTATACAGTAAGCGAAAATCCCTAGAAACAGCCGTTGAGTTCTAATATATATATATATATATATATATATATACACACATTCAATGTTCTGTGATATAGATACTAGCAGTTAAAAATCTATACCCCCTTCTGTTGTAATGTATTGAAAATAATAATGCAAGTCATTCACCTGAGCTTTCAGTTTTAAAGTTACTGCTCTCCGATGTACGACTGATAAATTAAGGTCCGTGCTTATTTCAGGTATGTGTATATGTGTAAGCTTCATGTTTACTGTTCAAATCTAATCATCAGCAACACCAGATTTGTCTCATTTTCAGTTCAAGTAATAAATTCATTATCTCCACATGTACGTATATTTTTCCTTCACTCGACTCAAAGTTCACGTTTTGTTTCTACTGGTTAACATTATGGATCACTTTAAAAGATTCTTATTAGGAAATTTAAAAAATGCATTAGACAGTATTTAAATTAAGGATTCTAAAATCTTAAATCCAATAAAGATCCTAGATTTTTTAACTACAGTATGTTTAAATAACGACCATTTTTTTTCTTTTCAACTCATTTACTAGAAACGAGAGTATGTATGATAGAGATATATAATATATATCTATCATACATACACGTGGCCTATCTAAAAAGTATCCGACTGTAGGCCAGAGAAAATATTTTAAATATGCGATGAGGTTGGAACCCTAATCCCCTTCAAAGTCTGCCCCTTGTGCTCGCCCAACGATCCATCCACTGCCGTAACACCTCTGGAAGTCTTCTTTTGGAAGAGTGTTCATCTCCACTGTCGCGTTACACATCTTTTTTGCACCCTATCAAAAGCTGCACTCTGAATAGTTTGGGGCCTGCCAGAACACCGGTCACCCTCCGTTGATGTGCGGCCATTTTTTTTAATTAGTTGAACCACTTAATTTGTGTTACACATCACATCTTCTCCAAACACCTGCTGAATCTAACGTTACAGCGGAGATGAACACCATTCCAAAAGAAGACTTCCAGGTGGTTCCGGACGTGGATAGATCGGTGGGCTAAGCGTGTGCAAGCACAAGGGGCCTATTTTGAAGTGGATTAGGGTCCTAACCACGTCACATATTTGAAGTATTTTTTCTGGCCTAAGGTCAGATACTTTTTAGACATGCCTCTCTCGCGCATATATAAAATCAATATATGTAAATGATTTGATATTTAAAATGTGCATATTACTGTTTTACGTGACCTACAGAATTATCTATTTACTATTGATCGAATATTTAGTGAAAGCAAAATTATAAAAAATAAACTTCAATAGGATTATTCAAATTTAATCATGAAATTAAATGCACCAGAATGCCTTTTAGTTTGTTCCTAAACCAGCCAGTTGCAAAAAGAATGACCATTGGGAAATTTGAAAGCATTCAGACGGGCTTAAAATTCTTAGCAAATCCTCACGGATTAAAAAGTTGAAAGTTTTGGAAGCTATTTACACCCAATCATTTTATAAATATACACATTTTTTTTATATCTTCTAATGACTGAAAAAAAAACAACAAACAAACAAAAAAAAAACACGAAAAAGTAATTAAGTAGCTTTGAATTAGACATGAAATCAAGTCAGTCTCTATAGAAAAGGCTACAAGGGAATTGTTGAACACAATGCTACAGATTTGTATACGAAATAAGACATTTCTAAAGAGAACTAGGTTATATTAAAATCAAAACAATTAGGAAAAAGAGAGAAAAAAAAGTTAATTACTTACTGGAACAAAACAATGTTAATTAGTTAGCTTTAGGACTTATGTGAAGGGGGGGGGGGGGGGGGGACGACCTCACTCACAAATGTGAGAAATAGACCAGTCATTTATTCATATTAGAAGACTGAAAATTTATAAAGCTAAAAAGATAAAAAATAAATTTAAAAAATTGTAATTTGGACAGATGTGGAGAGTGAGAGCTTTACACACACATATCATGGACTCTCCCGTCGATTTCGACGTATGAGGTCTTGACAACTCAAAATTTGTTTAGTCTACGATGGATGTAGCATGTTTACATTTACTCAATCGTAAATGGCATTTGAGCCCTGCGAGAGATTTGCAAACCAACCCACAATGGATGCAAGAAGGAAGATCTTGAGAAAAATCGGCTGGGATACTTGTAGATGTTTTCGCGTCTTTCGCGCTGTTGATCAATGGCAGTTACAGAGAACCGCCTGATGCCCCTCTGTCAGTCAGATCACCATTCCTTCCGTCGAGAAGCAAGCTGTTCAAAATAACGATAAGCAATATTGATAGATGTCAAATTCATCTTCAACTTGTCCTTAAAACGAAGCAGCGGTCGACCCACATTTCGCTTTCCACTGTTGAGCTCGCCGTACATCAGTTGCTTTGGTATTCTATCATCTTCCATACGTAAGACATGTCCTACCCAACGCAGTTGTGATTGCATCAAAAAGCTTTCAATTCCGCCAATACCGCAGCATGTAAATAGGTCCGCATTAGACATCCGATTTCTTAGGGTGACACCACAAATCGTTCTAAGGCAATTTTTGTGAAAGACATCAAGCTTCTGAATGTTGTTGCGATAGACTGTCCATGATTCCGATCCATAAAGCAGTGATGTTAGCACAACTGCTCTATACACAAGTACGTTTGTTCTCAAATTTATCCCCCTGTCCTTCCATAACCGATGACGCAGTTTTCCAAAGGCAGTGGTTGCTTTCGCAATTCGGTTAAAGATTTCGTCATCAAGGGAGGCACTCCAATTTATCTTACTCCCAAGATAAGTGAAGTTTTTCACATATTTCAGATCTTTACCGTCCAGTTGGATTGGAATATCTGGAAAACAGTGTACTGGTGGTCGTTGCTTTACTAGTGGCCGTTGCTTCACACCCTGAACTTGTTTAGGCATGAGGTGAGGTTGGTGAATCACTGGTTTTCTTGATGCTGATTGTCAGACCAAAAGCCTTGCAAGCAGCCGAAAACCTGTCCACAAGCAGTTGCGCTTCCTCCCGAGATGTTGCACAAAGTGCAGCGTCATCTGCAAACAAAAGATCCCTGATGACAGTTTGTCGAAGAAGGGTCTTAGCTTTGAAACGTTGCTGGTTGAAGAGACCACCACTTGTTCTAAATTTAAACTTTACCCCAGTATCTATATCAGCGAAAGTATATCTCAGCATAACTGAAAAGAACAAAGCAAATAGCACAGGTGCCATTACGCAACCCTGTTTGGTACCATTTATCACATTGAAAGGTTCTGAAGACTCCATTTGAAACAACCGATGCCGTCATTCTATCATGGAAAGAAATAATTACATTCAGCATGTTGTCAGGTATTCCCAGCTCGTCCAACACTTTCCAGAGGGCTTCGCGGTTTACTGTGTCAAAGGCCTTTGTAAGGTCAATGAAAACCATATACAACTCCTCGTTCTTTTCCCGAACTTTCTCGGCAACCTGGCGGAGGGAAAAGATCATATCGACAGTACCCCGACCAGCACGGAAACCGCACTGAGATTCGGGATAGATATCAACAAGGTGTTTAATTATTCTGTTGAGAATAAGCCTTGCCAAGACCTTCCCTGCAATTGACAAAAGTGAGATGCCTCGATGGTTGTCACAGATGTTTCTATTGCCTTTATTCTTATACAAGTGTTGAATTAATGCATCTTTGAAATCCTGAGGGACATTTCCACCTTGCCAGATCTTCACAAAGAGACTGCAGCTTCTTCACTAGTGTCTGGCCACCGTACTTAAACACCTCAGGAGGTAAGGTGTCTTTCCCTGACGACATTTGCCTAATAGCAACGAAAACTTCATGTATTGCTGGAAGGAAGGAGAGTTCAGGAATCTCAGGTCGTTCAGTGATAGATGAAAGTATTTCAGTTGTGGAAGTATTGTTTAGGACCGCTTCGAAGTGCTCCTTCCAGCGATTCAATATATCCGCTCTATCATTTATCAGTGTGCCATCATTTGCAGATACGGGAGAAACGGCAGATTCGTGCGGTCCAAAAACTTTCAAGTCTCTTCTGTCAAATGCTTCTTGCATTAATTTGGCATGTGAGGACCACCATGCCTCTTTCATCTGCCGTAATGCTTTCTGGACTTTACTTTTGCATTCCTTGTACAAT
This sequence comes from Sepiola atlantica, assembly GCA_963556195.1. Taxonomy (NCBI): domain Eukaryota; kingdom Metazoa; phylum Mollusca; class Cephalopoda; order Sepiida; family Sepiolidae; genus Sepiola; species Sepiola atlantica. The sequence continues at coordinate 129,579,074 of OY744518.1, forward strand.
TTCCTCTTTAGTGTTGAGTTCTTATCAATCCAGGTTTTATGAGCCTTATGCATTTCATTAATCAACTCCTGGGCCTCAACATTCTGGTCATCGAACCAGTCCTGATGCCTACGGACAGGTAACCCCAAAACCTCCAATGCAGATGTGTGAATTACGTCCAAGGATTTCCAGGAAGATTCGATATCATCGGTTATCTCAACAGAATCCAATGAGCGATCAAGACGGGCCGACAGTGCTGTCCGCTGAACGGTATTCTTTAATGGTAGAATGTTTATCTGTTTAGGGACAGAGGAGCGTTTCACTCGTCTGTGCTGTAAATGAAAAGACGTTTTACTTCGAAGCAAGGCATGATCTGAAAGATAGCAACTTGTACGGAATGAACGAGTGATACGAAAGTCCAAGGTCACGTCTCTTGATGATGTAGTCAATCAAATGCCAATCCTAGAACGAGGGTGCATCCATGTAGTCTTGTGGGAGTTTTTCTGCTGGAATAAAGTGTTGGTAATGCACAGATTAAGCTCTCCACAAAGAGACAACAAACGAAGACCATTCCCATTCATACGACCAACGCCATGATGACCCAGAACACCACGCCATGATGTACTATCCACACCCACACGGGCATTAAAATCACCCAAAAGAATATATATAGACATACACATATACACCGGTTTGATTATCATAATCCAACATTTAACTAAAAATTTAGTTTAAAAATAAAAGTGTATTTAATTATTAAACCGCTTTAATAATAATAATTATATAAAAACCATTGTGCATATAAAGTAAATAGGACAATTAAAAAAAAAAAAAAAAAAAAAAAAAAGAAAAAAAAAGAAAAAAAAAGAAAAATAACAATTTATTACAACGGTTTTAGAAACGAGTATGCCAACACATTCATCATCGGCTTAAATAAGCCGAGCCGGTTTTGATATGAATACATTTGGGATAAAACAAATTTACTCTGTATTCCCAACGTGTTATCCTATTATTAGTAGACTAAATATAGCACCGTCAGCATTGCCTATTTATTTTCTAATGATAACTTAAATGAAATACCCACTAAAAAGGGCTCTATTTGTAAATAACATGTATATAAAAAGAGAACTAGGTTATCCACAGACAGCCATTTTGCTATTACAACTCTGTGTGGTTTGATACTAGGGCAGTTTTATTGTAATGCACTTTTTAAGAAAAAGTCTTCATGCAGCTTGGTAAGAAATTAAATCGTTAAACATTGCGATTTCCTAGTGTATCAATATACTCGTGTCGACCAGAAAGAAAAAAGCCAAACGAAGAACCGTAACTGAATAAAAATTCACAAGTGGGGAAAAAATTAGAACAATGACAAAAAAAAAAAAAAAAAAAAATCTTTCCTTCATAAATGGCAAAAGTTTTCAGAAGAGAAAGGTGTGAGTGATCGACACAATGAATACTCGCAGACTATGGAATCAGCTAGATGTACTAATAGGGTTATTAAGAGGTATGAAGCTGACCCCCCCCCTTAATATCTATCAACTAGTGTTTAACAAAACATTCATAAAAGGGGGTCAATTTAACATAAAGCAAAGGCTTTTGGAATTACACCCCCCCCCCCCGCACATGATTGAGAATAGAACTTCTATCAACACATGTGAATTAGCAGGCAAGTGATACTGAAGTACTTGCCAAAGTCATCTTCAGAGTTTTGTGACAGTTTAATAGGTATTTAGATATAATATTTTGTTTGCGTTGTCAACATTCGGGCAGGTTACAGAAAGTGCCCAAGAGGTGACGAGGCGAAAATTGCAAAGCGCTAAATTAAAGACTGGCAGCTGATAAATTACGACAAAGAAAACCAAACTAAAATACATAAAATAAAGAACAAACAAACCACAGCTAAACAACTTATTAATTAGATGTTTACCTGTTTGTTTGTTTTTGTCAAATGTTTTTGTTAGTACACCGGGAAAGTTTCAAAAGAGGATTTTGTTTGATTTTTAAGCAAATGTTTAGTTTTTTTCTTGTTTGTTTTCAAGGTTTTTTTTTTTTTGGAGGTTTTCTTCCAAAAAACTCCATTAATCCCCGGGAGATTCAACGAACTAACTGACAGATTATAGAAATTCATTTTTTTTTTATCGAACGCAATTAAATTATTTCAAAAGTTATCGGCTGCTGGGTTAATAGTTTCATCAACTATTGGGAAACTTGCCTGAACGTCGACGACGCAAAGTCACGGAAACATGGTGCGTCATCTATAAGAGATTTAAAATTTCATTGAAGGATTTCTCAAAGGGTTTTAGAGTGCATATCCGACTTCATAACGAAGACAAGTTTGAATCACCTACTAGACACCATCCTCGAGCGTTTTCGATCTATCTATACAAGGGTTTTGTCGGGACAACCCGAGATGAGGATGCTTCCCATACAAGTAAACCCTGACCGAATATTCAAAATAACAGTATTCGAAGCCCAAATCAGATCACCCCGACTATAAACTGGCTCATAGGAGGAATGGTGCACCATTTAGATCGGAAAATATTGTGTTTGTTTGTTTGGTTTTACAGCAATGCAACCTTTTAGGTCATTTCATGCTGAAGATTATTTAGGATTTTCCATTGGGATTGATATATAGATATTAGGGTAGTTAGAGTGGTTTTTATAATATTTTTATATCTTTCATTTCTAGGAGTTTTGTTTTTATTGTGTTGATGGGTTATTTTTGTATTATTCAAATTGTGAATTTCATCTTTTAGAAGAGTTTTGGTATTTTATTTTTGTGGTTTGGATACTTGGTGTTTATATTTTGTTGTGGTAGCACTTAGCGATTCAGTTATTTGTGATTATTATTATGCAGTTGTATATTATATTCTTGGGGGGGGGGGGGGGGCGTTATATTCTTTGGAAGAGACCTACTTCTTTGATGTAGGATAGGATTTTTCCAGTGTTGTTTTCATCGAAAATTTCTTTAAGATTTTTCTCTTTGTAGTGTTTTTCTCTTATTTTTGCGAGGTCTATACAGTTGGTTAGTATGTGCTTTACAGTGAGTGGTGTTTGGCAGGGAAAGCTTTTAGGAGGTAGGCATGTGTTAAGTGTGTATGGCCTATTCTTAGTCTAGTAATGATGCTATTTTGTTTTCTGCTGTATGTTTTTTGTTTTTTTTTGCTTTGTTATTTTTGGTGCGATTTGATAAAGTTTATTATTGGGGAAATTATTCCAATAATTTTGCCATTTATTTTGAATATATACGTTGATACTTCTTTTGAGGTCTGTGTACGGGATTTTGAAGGTGGGGTCGATAGGTTGGTTGTGGGCTGATTTTGCTGCGATGTCAGCTAATTCATTGCCTTGTATGCCAATATGGCTGGGTACCCAACAGAGTATGATTTCATTTTTATTCTTTAGTTGCTGGAGTTTCGTGAGTAGGTTTGCAATTAGGGGGTTATTTGTTTTTTTATTTTTGATTGCTATAATGGCAGATTGAGAATCGGTAAAGATGATGAACTTCGAGGCTTTATTTTCTTTGATTAGGTCTAGGGCCAGATTTATAGCATTGATTTCTGCACTGAAGATTGAACAGCTTTTGGGGAGGCATTTTGTTATTGTTTTTTTTATTTATTATGGCTGCACTAGTTGTTGTGTTGTTTTGTTGAGATCCGTCTGTATAAATATGGATGTGTTCAGGGTATTTTTCTATGATTTCCCAAAATTTTGTTTTGAAGTTTATAGGATGCGTTGTTTTTTTGTATTTACAGAGACAAAATATTGTAAATACATATGTAAATTTGATAATAGCAGTTTAAAAGAAATGAATTATGTAAATTGTAAAACCCCTCTAGTGTCTGAGCGTGTTTTTGTAACAGTATATAAAGAAAGAGTATTAGTCTAAGATTCTAACGTTTTGTTTAAATCGCAGTCCAGTCTTGAAATTTCTGCTTTATTTATATAGGGTGGGCAAAAATAAGGGTCCTATTTTTAAAAATTCATAACTTTTTTATTTATTGATTTAAAAAAAAATTTTTTTTTTAGAATAAGTAAAGGACCCCTTCCGAAGCAAGCATGAGCCGTATTAGCCCTAAGGAACGTACCCTCATTTAGAAAACATTTTTGCTTAAAAAACTCAAAACAGTGTAAAAAACAATACTTTAGTTTTTGTAAGTTTTAAGTGTTTTTCGGCTAAAATTTGTTTTGTTTATTTCAAAAAATCTCGGAAGGGTCAGTCTACACACACAAAGTTTGGTGAGTTTAACTTTTATTTTGTGGAAGTTATTCAAATTTAAAGATAGGACCCTTATTTTGGCCCACCCTGTATGTTGCTTAATGTTATTTAATCTAAATTAAGTAATAGTTTCTCAACGTAATTCTAAGGTATATAAATATTAACGCCGACTTGAAAAAAATTAAATAGTAATTACCCACCCACTCTTACGTTTACAAAAATCTTCGCCGACGAACAGACAGAACCTGCTCGTGATAACATCACTAAATGGTGCACCATTTAGTGATGTTATCACAAGTAAAAGTACTTAGTGTTCTTCAACATTTGAAAAGTAGGAAAATCTTGAGTGAATACGCCGACATCTATGTATCTAATATAGAAATCAAGTGTTAGCCCCAGAAAAGAGGTCCCATGATCAGAGAACTTACTGGAATAAACTGAAAAAGTTTTTGGGGAAAAATATTAAAATGAAAAAAAAAAAATGAAAAAAAAATAACTAGTTAATTAGCTCTAAAATTTGCTCAGAACATTTATTCCTATAAGAGTCTAAAAGTTTGCACGGAATTTATACTATTGAATCAACTGTTACAACCAATTCATAAAACCAGCATACAAAATTATATCTAACGTTTTACTAGCAGGATTTGGTAGAAATTCTAGTTGATTACCAACCATCTTACTGCAAAAGTAATTGTCAGAAAAACTTTAAAAGTAAATAGCTAATTGCAAAAACAATTGTCAGCTAAATAGGTTTGAAATAAATAATTCACTTTAAGTTGACAATTCTATTTATGAAATTTTTGATTTTGGAACAAGTCATTTTGAAATGGGTTAATCTTAATATTTGCCAACAGTGATCTTTTTTTAATTTAATATTTGGCAATAAGACGATCTTTTTTACAAACTGCGGAAGGTGATAATGTACATGTGAAGACATTTTTTTTTTTTTAATTAGCAGAAGAGTTTACAATATAAAGCCATGTAAACTAAGTTTTTCTATAGGAAAATTGTATTAGAATTTTTTTTTAAAAGCACAGGTTAGGGTTAATAAGCATTAATATAAGAGGAATTAGAAGCTTACCTATCCCCCAAACCCGATATCAATTATTTCACAACTAATGTAGACGATTTTTAATTAGTCGCAGTGGGACTGACACGACCAGATACTGAAACGTTCCAAATCTGGGATCGTCAACACAACTGGCCGAACAACTGGTTGCTTCAATATTTAGAAATATTGATACATTTAAACAAAAATGGCACCAGATAATAAACCACCCGACTGCAATCGAAAGTTATGTATGTATATGATCTTACCTCCGGATTATAATCTGGGTCATTTTCTGGATCATAGTCGTCACCTTCATGCTGAAAGGTAGCAAAATGAAACAGACCATGCAAAATGGTGCACTGCATACTAACAATCAAAGCAGGGTTACATCAATAACCGCATGCAATTCAATGGGATCATCGAACATACGATATGGAAAGAGTCGTAACAACGAATAGTTTAAACACAAAGTTAAAGAATTGAGAGCAAAGGAAAGATGAAGAATTCTAGTCGGAGTAATAAAAAGGAGTCTTTTTGGAGAAGAGCCTTGCCACTAACGGGAGTTCTTGAAGACAGAAAAAAAAACAAAAAAAAAAAAAAAAAAAAAAAACTGATGTGCACACCCATGGGCCATTTTAGGGAGTCATGTCTAGACACGTATAGGGTTTGGGTTCAGGTCACCAGATTGAGCGATGAAACCTTATTTAAACTGCATGACCCCCCCCCCCTCCAACAGAATTTTTGTTCTGTTTAAATAAAACCCTTATTTCTTGCTGTACAAATTGCACAAATGAAACAATTAAAAACTTGGAAATATTTTGTATTGATATTCAAGTGCTGATTAGCTGAAACTTTACTGCACATAAAATAGAAAGCATTGCTACAAATTTTACGTAAATTTTAAAGCTATTTTTTTTAATATCAAATTATATAATATACATAAAACTAAAAATTGGGAAGTGATGGTGGTTAAGTGGATAACGACACGGACTAACAACCTGGGCGTGCCAAGTTCGAATCCAGTCAATTCCATAATACTACTTTCACTTAATGGTTGCCGGCATCCCTTACGTGCAAGAATGACAATAGAACCAAACCGGTCAACAAAGTTGTACCATTCTGATTCATACGAATTTACTTTTTTTTTAAAACTAAAAATTAAGATCATTTATAATGATTATTCATGTTGAAACCATAAAATAAGATTCAAAATAAATTTAAATCTTCGGAAAAGATGCAACTTTCACTACACGTTTGACTAAGTCTTATTTTCATTTTTAGACCAGTCTCATGCTTGCGGTTAGACATTTCGTGAAGGACTTCAGCTAGAATACTTTAGATTATTTTTGCTGCTTAAATTTTCTATTTAATCTCTTGTGCGAGTTGGTGAATTGTTATTTTAGTCGACTTGGAACTTCAAGTCTCCAGCTTTATTTTTCTCCTTTCAATTTGAAGCCATTCACATCTTTCATATGCCAAAAGCTGAAATCCCAGAACATTTTAATCACTGAAAAATAGTTAATTTTCACCACCGGAACATATCACAGAATGACGGGCAGCTGAGTTTATGTGGCGGTAGAAATATAAAGGTAACACTTAAGAGGTTGGAATCTATTCTCATGCCATTAAGACTTTTCTCACAACTTGCACATGATTTTTTTAGTGCTTATACAGCCGAAAACGCACATGAAAATCGCATTTCCAAAATAAAAACTCTTGTATATGCTTTCGTATCAAGCAAAAATAAGTGTCCTCACCAAAAATTAGGAAAACTTAGAGTAGAATTTTAATTTAAAATAATTTTTTTTTACCCATCTGCTACTGATAATTTCCCCTAATTTTTAGTGTAGATATATATTTGCACATCGGACAAAAAAAAAAAAAAAAAAAAAAAAAAAAAAAAAAAAAAAAAAAAAAGCGTTTTCCTGCTAATTTATTTGTAACTGCAATTTTCACCTAGCCTTTCAGTATTGATCTTTTTTGGAGTGACAGGGGTAAGGTCTTCTACAAAAGATTGTAATTAATCTGAATAAAATTATAGTTAACAGTCATACCTTCTCGCTTTGTCTTACCTTGTAATTTTAAAATCTGACTTATTTTTATTGGTAAACTTATCATTTTCCATATCCAGGTGGGATTATCTCATTAGGTTTTAATAAAACAAAAATTAAATTTTTTTAATTTTTTTTATTATTTGCACACAAAATCATTTCCCAACAAAGTTTATCCAGCTTACCAAAATGAGGGGGAGGGAGGGGAGGGAGGGGATCGGCTTCCAATCAGATGAGATTTTTATTTTTGACTTATTAAAGACTAAATTAAGATTTTTTTCCCCAGTCAACTACACCTGGTTCGATTCCAGGTAGGTCGATCAAAAACAAAGATCTTCAGGATATTGGATAGCAGAAAGAACGGTTTAAGCGATAAATTCAATAAAAGTCCAGAAGGCTGTTTGTTAATTATGACAGGAAGCTTCAAAAAGTAAAGTGAAAACGTAGCAACTAGAAAGGAAAGGTACTAGTCCAACTAGAACTTGTTGCCCCCCCCCCCTCAATTAAACCCCCATAAAATCAAGTAGAGCAATTGTTAATATTAAAATATATAGTTTGTATTTAGTAGAGATGGGACGATTCCAATTCTTTAAAAAAAATCAAAGGTGTGCGTGTAGAGTCCGCATCAATTTAAAAAAAAATTTTTTTTTTAATTTGACAGACTTATTAATGTACCCCCCCCCCCCCCCCGTGAGATTTTCATATATATTTTTCATTTGTGCCATTTTTTTTTCCTTCCCATATTTAGCCATTCCTGCCATTTTTACCCAAATTCGTTATCTAAATTTTAGTTTTACTGGTAGTTTAAAAATCAGTAGATATTAGTACTAGCAAAATCGTTAGGTTTTTAACTTTTAAAGAATCGTTTTGGAATCAGAAATTAGGCCGAAATTTTTCTGATCCGATTACTCGTTCCAACACTATTTAGTAACGGCCACTACTTCATTTTACCACATCATAGTAAATTTTATTTCTTAATTTCTATATTAGAAATGAAAATATTAACCTTTAGAAAGCTGTTAAAATTCACTACATGACTTCCTGATGCAATATCCCGGCACATGGTCCCAATTCTAACGGAAATTTCCACTTAACCTAATGTGAAAATTTCAGTTTACCACCTACCCACTAATTATAATACTCCATCTTACCAAAAGATCAGCCCACTCCTCCTGCATTTCTGGTTTAATAATAAGGAAGAGTTAACCCTGTCAATAGAGGTGGGACGTAATGGGTGAAAATTTCAGATTCATGCGAATAGTACTTTTGTGTTCATTTATACATAAATAACACTAAACAATCAAACATTTTGAAAATTTTGCAAAATTCAGGTGCAGGCCACTAGTTTTTGGCTATTTTAAATTCATGAAAACCCTTTCACAGCCTGAAAATGGTCCTAAATTAAAGTACTATATCAGATTTAACCATCTATATCCATTCATAGCTTTTGAGGATGTTTTGGACCTGCAATGTCGCATGAAACCACCTTTTCACCGAAAAATGATGGATTTTGTAGTCTATTTTTGGCCTGCACCTTCTGAATTTTCAAAATGTTTGATTGTTTAGTGTTATTTATGTATAAATGAACACAAAAAAATACTCGCATGAATCTGAAATTTTCACCCATTACGTTCCACCCCTACTGTCAAGTAAACCTAAAATAGAAGTGACGCCCCCTAAGAAAAGCTATTTATTTTCCTTGTTAACATCTTTTCAACATCAAGATATATAAAAAAGCTTCTAAGGAAAGATGCATTTCATAGTATGAAAAGCCAAGAACCACAACTTCCAATTTAAGCATAACTACAGGAGATGGGGAGGGGGAGAGAAAGAGATTGTGGTTGAACAAAAACAGCGGACTTTAACAACATGAAGACAACGACAACAGTAACAACAAATACAACCATGAGAGAGGCCCTACCTTCTAATACCCACCAGTGAGAAACGATAAATCTAGTCCAGGACAATCCGTAACGCTTCAAGACCACTAGACAAGAGGGGGAAGAAGGAACTCTACAGATATCCAACATAAAATGAACAGACTACGGTTCAAACCGTTTATTATTATTATTTTTTTTTTTTAAAGTTGTCTTACATCACAATAACAAATTAAAATTTAGCAAAAGTCTCCATTTTTACTGCAGAGTCACATTTGTGAAATGACAATTGGAAGCAACAGAGTTTAACATTTATCTTATAAAATAGGTTTAGAGAAAAAGATAGAACGGATTGGCAATGCAATGAGAATTGATAGTAACATTACAACCAAGTGTACATTTTAAATGACTTGAATTTTAATGCTATACAAAATTAAATTCATTTTAAGCTATTTAAGAAAAAAAAAAAAAAAAAAAAAGTAGAAGCTTCCATTATAAGTTAAATAACTTAAAGTGTGCAATCCTTAAATGTATAACAAAGTATTAAAAATCATGTAGCGTGAAAAATAAAGTGCATGTAAATAAATATTGAAAGTGCAAAAAATAAATAAATTTACAGAAATTTTGAATTTGGTACTTTTAACATTTAACCATTTTCAAAATGCTAAAAAATAGATTTTTCTACTTCAAAAATGTTTGGAAGGTAATGGTAGGGTTAGAAGGAAGTCTTGTTTGATTTTAAAATAGAAAACCAAAAACATAGGGAAAATTAACCTGAAAAAGAACTTTTGTAAGTGTTAGGAGAAATTATCAAAATGTTCAGCTCCTGTTGCACGAGATCAATTGACACTAGATTAGTTTGATCTTCCATCAATACCTAAGTTTCATGGAAACAGCCATCGGAGCTAAAGATACGGAATGTAATAGATTCTTCACGCAATGTTTTTATAGTGTAACACCGATAGCCATTCATTGTAGTTACATTCGGTATGTTTAGCCATGTGGGCTGAGTTTCTGTGAAGCCATCGGTATTGGTGGAGATCAAACTATTCTATAGTGTAAATTGATATATATATATATATATATATTACACACACTGGGGAGTGGCCAAAATTAGTTGGAGCAACCCCCTTTTAAAGCCTTTTGAACATGTCAGTCAAAAAGTACCAAAAGTATAGAAATTATCCAATGAAAATAAAAATTTAAGCTAGTTTTTATTCAATGAGATTTCTATTTCAATAAATAAATTAGCAAATATAATTAAAAAGGCAAATAATTATTCTGTAGAGCAATTTATAAGTTAATGAAACATTGCATGTGTCAGTCTGATGTGTATTTTTTATATATTTAGAAGATATGTCAAGTGATTAGAGGTTCTTGTGCGTCACCGGTTAAAGAATATATATACACTTGGTGCAGTACTTACAAATTGCTTGATAATTGCACTGTCATCTCCAAACACCTATGAAGATCCAAGAATATATTCAGTTCCCTAGACCTACAATCTGCCTCTAAAACTGAGGAACAGAACAGAAGTAAATCAGACTGCTCAGTGCAAGATCATTTTTTTTTTTTTTTTACACAAATTAAACATTTCAAGGAATTGGGATTTTATCAGAGAAACACCAAGTAACTTTAAGGTTTGAAGTTTACAGGGAGAGGATGACAATTTAAAGGTCAATTTTATTAGGAAAAAAGTTGAGTTTATTCATTCACATCTTATTGGTTATTTTATTAGAGAAATATTAAATAGCACATTTTTTTTTTTTTTAAATTGCTAATATAAGTGAAAAATATAGGAACGGTTAAAGATACCCGATGATTGGAGTAAAAATAACATTTAAAGAGAAGAAAAAAAAAAAGAAAAAAGTAACATCTTAACAAGGACCCAAGTTAAAAATTGAACACAATGACTAACATTCCAGTTTTAGAAGTGTCAGTTAACTGTATTCGCATTAAAATAGTGAAGAGTATTGACCAAGCAAATTCAAATAGTAAAATACTCTCGGGGAAAGACGGAGAAGAAAATAAAATAAAATCAATAAACCCCAAACCAGGCGAGAGATAAATACACAGGTGAGTTTTTTTTTTTTTTTAAAAGATTAAGATTTCTGAAGTACAAAGGATAAGCACATGGAAAGTTAAGATTTAACATTCACAAGAATGCAATAAGAAAGCGTAAGGAATATGAGTCAAGTTTAACTCGTAACGATGTATTACTTTGTACATCTCATAAAAGGTAGAGTAACAAATGTAGATTGCTTAGGAAAGTTTGAAACAGTCTGCAGTGGAGGTTTCCATCAAAATTTGTAACTAAACTAAACGAGGCAAGTTTTTTCTATTTAACAGTTAAACTAGTTGAATTTACATTTTATATGGCCAGAGTTTATTCAATGTCAGCCAGTTACATAAGTTAAAAGCAGATGCACAATAGGTAAAGATATGTAGGACAATTAGACGGACAAAAAGACAGTCTAGACTCCAATCCTGCACGTTTGTGCCAAATACAAGGTAGCTTTTTTTAAATTTAAAATATGGAGAAAATACAATTCTGGATCGGGGGGGAAAAAAAAAAAAAAAAAAAAAAAAAAAAAGTTTAGAAAGATTTCCCCTTCTCTGAAGGACAGAAAGTGTAGTATCAGGAAGGATACTACACTTTGTTCCTACCCAAAAGCATTGAGGACCCCCCACCTCCGGTGTATACCAAGTGAATAGCTAAAGCAACTTGGAAGCTATGCCTGCATCCATCTAGAGGGAACTTGCTTTACAGCTGGAAACGAAAAGTAGGAAGGACCAAAAAAAGAAAGTGCGTTTTGTTAACAAAATTCAAAATGCTAGTACATATACGGTGTCAACATTTTTGTATAATATATATATATATATATAGATGTGATTTAGAGAAAACTTATAAACTTAGGTAAATAAATGATAAAAATTACGCAAACTAACCCTTAACTAGCACTACATCATTGTTAAAGGCCATGAAGGTTGAGTGCTTATTATAACGTTTGGTAACTATGGTTCTAATTTTATGTAATGCAGAGTTGTAGTGCAATTATTTTAAATTTTCAAAACGTTTTTATCTAATGGTCATTTTGAAGACTAAATCAGGAATTGGTCTACCTTGCGTCTAGTTTAACTTTCAAAATGGTAACCATTTACAAAAGATGACAGAATTTGAAATATTGCCTTTCTACCCAATCACAAGTCTGCAAAACATTAGAACCATATTTATTCTAGTCACCAAGGATCCTTATGCTAAGAAACATCAGGCGATCCGATGTAGAATTATCCTTAGAATCATTATCACAGCTGGCAACACTATCACAAACACCTGCCAAATATTTATACAACACCTGGTTTGCATAAAAAAATATAAAACACGTACAGAAGTTCCCAGTAAATCTGTTTAGAGATAAAAAAATCATTCAAAATACTGGAAACTTTTGCACAGTAAGTAAAAAGAACCAAATTCACCCTTTAATAAAATTAAGTTTGGAACCATATAATATAATGTATACATTATATAACAGAACATCCACTCGTATATAGAAGTGTAATGTTACTTGCAATTAAATTTGTGGCTTCTAGGACGACCAAATCTGAAATCAAACAAATTCTTTCTTCACATCTCCACAAAAGATACAAATTTTCATAGAAATTTAGACAAATGCCTGGTCTTTCCAAAAAGCAAAAGGCTTATTAATATTTAATAAGTTTTTATTTTTTTTGGTTTAAAACACTGAGCTACTTTTAAAAATTCAACCAATCTAGAGCAACGCCAGGTCGGGAGAGCTAGCATTTGATAAGAGTAAGACGGGGATGGGAAAGAATAAAACACCAATTTTACTGCAGCATTCTATTCAAAGGGTTTCTAAAAGATGTGGAATCCGACCAATTCACACTAACATATTTGCCGCATGATTGCATTGTAATATATACAGAATTTATTTTACTTATGTATGATGTACTAAGGCAACGTATACCAACGACAAAGGGTTTCAAATATACGGCTCAACTATCAGCAGCAACTGCAGTATACCCGGCAAAATAATCACACGGTTTACTGCCACCAAGGTTTTGTGAGCCCAAAATAAATGGTTGGAAATCATAAAAAAAAAAGATCAAGATGGCCAGACTGCACTGACCCCGCCTTTGACGGTGGATAAAAAAATCCAGGGCAGATTCTGGCTATGTGGTATAAATGCAGAAGAAAATGATGAATGCAAAATTCATACGCTGGGTATATTGTCATCTTCAAATGAGTCATCTTATGAGATAAAACGGCCGGTGTAACACTTTCTAACAGAAGAGAAACTACACCGGTTCTCACTATAAATAGTGCGAGTAGACAATCATGAGGGAGAAAAGGACGGTATTGTAACTGTCTAGCCGAGTGCCAGTCAGTTTCCTTACCTTTGTACCTTTTATGTTAATACACTTGTTATCTTAACCCAACCTAGACTTGACTTCTTTTTACCGTTGGACTACTTCACAACAGAAAGGAAATTCACCATTCGAGATAAATTGGTAAAAAAAAAAATAATCAGACACCATTAAATTTGACTGTCTAAAATGAATGCAAACCTTGTGTGTAGGGGGGGGGGGGGGAGGGGGGAAAGAAAATCGAGAAAAGCTAAATTAAATTTTCAATGCTAAGAGAGAGAGAGAGAAAGAAAGAGAGAGAGAGAAAAAAAATCCCAATACATCTACAAAGACTCAAGGATCGAGATTTTCACATCAACCCTTTTAACGATCATTTTGTACATCTATATATAAAATCTACGCAAGTCATTTGATAAGTTCAAAATTTGTGATTAATGAGAGTTCCATTTTATAAAATACATCATGTAAGTATGCACAAGTAGAGTTTAGTAGTATAAACTATACTTATGGCAAGCAACCCACACTGAGCAGTTTATAAGCAAATATTGTTTACATTAACCTCGTACCAATTAAAATTGAACGCCTATGATCACATGCACCAATTCATTCCCATCAGTCAAAGTTCACAGGTAGACACAACTTTTTGTAAATTAAAAAAAAAAAAATGTTTATCCAGACTGACTTAGTGAGCACAATCACTATTAGTTAAATATAGCCCTATGCTGAACTAGGAGGGATAACTAACATTTATTCAAATTGCTTTAAGTGTATTTTGTGAGTTTATTTAATCATTTAGTTTCTTCTATAGAAGATGGTAACGATTTTAAGAGGATGAGCTCTACTGCCTCCACAACAATAAATTGAGTCCGTTAAGTCTCCAGGGGGCAATGCATCCGTTGGGAAGAAAGGAAAATAAAAATAAGGCTCAAAAATTTTTTTTACAAGGGAGTGAGAATAGAAAAGATTTACCAACTCAAAATTTATCTATAAACAAACTAAGTAGAGTAATTAGTAAATTTCCATTTGATACAACGAAGTTATGGACAGAATAAACCATTAAAAAAAAAAAAAAAAAAAATTCAAATCTGTGAATCCCAATCATTACAAATAGAACGAGAGATCAATTTAGTTTCCTTTGAAAGAGTAAATTAACATGCAAAAATAAAAGGTTAATAATCCACAGCAATAAAAGGACGGAATACAGAAAAGTTCTGAGGGGAGGGGGGTACAGCCCCCATAGCGCCAACTATGGATGTATTCATTAGCTGTACCTACCCAGCGTTGCCCAGGAGTATAAAAACAGACCAACTGGTTTACAAAGAAATTCTGGCAATTTTAATTTTGTAATCAAATTATTTTATGAAATATAGAATTTCAAAAGTTTGTTTTAGTACTCGACGCTAATTGATTACCAGTAAAACAAAAGGTTTGTAATTAATGTAGAGGCGATAAACACTGAAAGCCGCATGATTTAATATATACATATTTTTTATATATATATATATATATATATATATATATAATCGAGAAATTCAGTATAATTGCAGACTAACTTCCTTCAATCTGTTTCAGCTAGCAAAGGGAAAAATGTCCAGTTTTAAGCAGAACGAGTATTTTCAGAAAATTAAAAAAAAAAAAAAATCTGAATCAAGTATAAATATGTCAAACAAATTGCTATTTGGGTTCAACTTTGAAAAGAGTTCAATAGCTGTACATTTAAATTTTCCAATTACACAAAATAATATTTAAAAACTGGTGCTGTAAACAGTAATTGCTAAAATGTAATAAATTTTAGGGGGGGGGGGAAGGGGAATTTGTAGACTAAGTTTATTACATAATTATTAAATCTAACTGTTTAGTCATTACTATCTTTTAATGAAGATTTGCCAAGAATATTTTTTTTTTTAAAAAACAAGAAACGACTTTCTATTCAGTTCAAATTTCAAAGGGTAACAAAGTAATTTTTCAGTGTGTGTGTGTGGAAAGAGAAATTAAAAATAAAAACGACTTGTTTATGAAAAACTCGACTAATAGTAAATAAAACTTAAGTTAGGAAACAGACCAGTGGTCACAACTTTTAAGAGATTAATACTACAAGAATATTTTGTCATGACTTAAGGTTACCAGACAATTTATGTATGCATTTATCGGTCATACACATAATTTTGACCAAACAATATCTAAAAAAAAAAAAAAATAAAATTTACAATTTAGATCATAGTTTTAAAAAGATAAGTTATAAAAACACTAGTGTCTGTAGGTAACTTAATAAAACAGAAAAATACAACAATTACTGCCATTATTAAAAATGTCAGTTTTTAATTTTTGAAATCTTAAAATGACCAGGAGTCAACATTGGTACATTAATGGTAACTATCATGCGCCCTTCCCAGACAAGCATATCCGGTCAATCTTTTAAGTCACCATCCTTTACTTGGTAAACTGAACTTATTTTCGTATTTACTCATTTGGACTATCTAAACCTGGGGTTGAAAGTAAATTTAGAAATTTTTTATGTAAGCGTTACTTTAAATTAAATATTTGTATGACAAATTAGCAGTAGCTGGTTTTAAAGCTATTTAAGGTTTTAAGAAAAGTCGAGGAAAAAAAAAAAAAATCATCTTACCTCTTCTTCATCACCTTCCTCATCATACTGAAAGATAAAAAACATTGGAATCAAAAATTAAACCAGCTTAAAAAATATTCACTTTGAAATAAAGGCATTTAAGGTATAACCATCAAGTTTCACCTGACTAGTATAAATAGGTATCCCAAAGAGTTTTATATTAAGTAGAAAAATTGGTAAATATAACGAAATTCCTTCAATTAACTTTTTTTGGGGTGTGTGTGGTTATTTTGATAACATTTGAATGTTAACAAAATTTAACCTTTTCTCTTTATAAAATTCTTGTGCCATTAGTTTCTTCCAGTGTTTTTGGTGACTTTTTTTTTTTAACAGACAGAGGAAGTTAGAAAAGAATCCATGTTGAAAAGCTTTAGTCTCAGGAATTTTCTCTCTCCTCGGGCATGATTCAAATGTATGCTATAGGAAGAGTCAAAAGTGCCTGTTGTCATTTTTGCAGATATAATTAAATAAAATGTAAAATAAGCTGTTAAAAAATAGCACCTTAAATGACCAATCTAATTCTGATGGGAACTTTCTCTTTATTACTGATGTGCATGAATTCCTCATAGTTTCAATAAGTTATATTCAATATTTTAATTCTTTTACGATAGTCATAGATTCGACAAATATTAATTCATGGAAATTCGTACCTCATCGTCATCTTCTAATGCTTCACCAGTGAAGTACAAAACGGCTCGGGGTATAATACGCTCACGTATAAAATGTCCAATTTCAAAGTCTGCCGCTAAAATAGCTTCAGCATTCTCATCCTGGAAGTAAAAAAAAATTTTTTTTTTAAATACATAAATTTGGAGAAAAAACAAAAATCCACACTAAGACTTTTAAAAATGTTATTACAGGCCTGTTTACAGTTTTAGTTAATATAAAAACAATTACGTTTAGTATTCAGCAGAGACAGACAAAATTCACACATGTGGAATGTGTGTTAGGGGAGTGAGAAATTTTTTACTATTAAGTTTAAGCCACCAAATTTCATGTTTCTTAGCTTTCTGTACTCCAGAAGTCAAAGACACTTTCCAAGAGCGAGACCTGAATAATCACATGTCTTAGACCCAAATCTGAATCCACATCTTAATATTAATCTCATTTATGTTTTAGTTATAACAACTAAGTATATTGAACTGGTTTACCAATTACTTAACATTTAAGTGCATCACATGAACATTTCATCATCATACGGGGAAACATTCGTCATGATGACTGATAATGGATATTTTCACTTGCCACCCATAAAATATGAAACCCATGAAATTTCACAAGGACACCTACGCATTAAAAAGTAAAAAGTGTGTGTATACATATACATAATATAAAAAGAAAACAGCACTTACCATTTCAGTGCCATCTTCTGGAGCTGACAAAGAAAAATAAATATTTTATAGGGGAAATCATTCAACAGTTATTCACAATCAAATACAGCGTAGGATTAGTTTTTAAAAATTATTTTCTTTTAAAGCCCATTTAATGGCCAACATAGTTATGACAATATATGGTTTCCTTAGCGTTTTGAAGATATAGCAAAATTTTGAGGAGATAATTGTACATATTTTACAGCTACACAACGATAATGAATTTTAAATCAAGATACTTTAAGTAAAGAGTTAGTTATCAAGATTACACAGGATACCATGTAGGAGTTCCTTGATCTCCAAATTATCAGTCTTTCATAAAAAAAAAAAAAAAAAAAAAAAAAAGAAAAGAAAAAAAAAAAGAAAAGAAAAAAGTTGTTCATCTATTGTCGACAAAGATAGTGAGGACGTACAGGAATTTTACAAATCTTAACCGAAATACAAAAGTAAAAATGGTACATTTTAAACTACTTACGTGTAGGCGGATTGAAAAAGTTGAAGAACGAATCATTCTCAACAGTTTTTGTTACGGTCCTAGTCGTTCCTCTTCCCTTGTGCTTCAGTTTCTTTTTTACAACTTTCATCGTCACATCTTTGCCTTTCTTCCATTCGATCTGGCAACTGAAAGGAACAAAAAAAAAAAAATGCAGTTGAAATTATAGATTATTATTTGGTGGGAATACGGTTCAATTCTATAAGGTTTCAACCCAAGGATTTTTTTTGAAGGGGGGGGGGGGGGGGTGAAAGGAGAAGAGAAAGAAAACAAGTGAAAACTTACCCACTACATTTGACGATTTCGGGACCTTCAAATGAGAAAGGATCACCCTCATCTGGTTCAGATTTCATGATGTATTTTTTTGTTAAAATGGAATTCTTGAAAAAGTCATTGGACTCAAAGTAGAATTCCAGAGTGAAACCCTGCAAGATTAAAAGACGTAAAAATCCATAAAAAACAACGAAACAGCCAAGACACAAACAGTAGATGTGCTACCATAGCAACAATACTTTCTATCAAAATTACAAAAGACATGGATCATGAGAAATATCACTATAGCCGGTATGAAAACCGAACCATGGCAGTAATCCTTTAAGATTTTAAATCAAAAATTGAAAGTTAAGACTAATCTATGTATAATTACTAAAGTCTTCCCAGGTCAGTTTAATATTTTTTTTTTTTTAAATTAAATTTTTAATTCAGTTTTTACAATATTCTAAAGTGTGCTGACTTACCATTGGATTTTTCTCTGAAAAGATGCATTTAATATCCGTAAGATGCTTCAATATGGGTTCATCGTTTTCCTAAAGGTAAATAAAATTTGCATAAATATTACTTTTTAAAATGCAGCTTAAAAAAATGAAAAAAAAAGAAAAAAAAAAAAAAAAAAAAATGAAATTCGCAATTTTTATATCTTAGATTAAAAAAAAAAAAAAAAAAAAAACTAAGAGCAAGATCAGAACATTCCACTTTTAAGTATAAGAACTTGGCATTTAATTCATTTACAAGGATGAAGATGGATAAATGTAGAATGAACCCTTTTTAGTTTGTCCAGAGGAGTTTACTTTTTCGTTGTAATAGCTGCCCTGCTGTCCTAACATCTAGAGCAAGTAACTGAGAGATGCAATCCTGATTTCTGTTGGAGTCCAATTGGGATAACTCTGAACCGTGTAATCTTAGGCGATTTATTGGGTCTAACAAAATGTCTGATATTATGGCTCATATGAACATTTTAGTGTTGGTTTGTATTTGAGGATCCTTTGGGAAATGCCATTCAAAAGAAATGGTAATGGCCACTTCAAATAGCTGTGCTCCACGAGGATGCATTTTAACATCTAAAGATAGCCATTTCGTTTACTATCAGCTGAAATTTCAAAAGGTTTGGGTGGATCGAGATAACTGAACAGATGATAGTATCTATATAAGTCGCTAGCTGGCCAGTGGAAGACGGTGGGATTCTAAGCAGTGATGGAGAAGGTTAGTTAGAAAAACTAACTTTTTGGTTGACGTAAATTCATTTTTGTTCTCTTTACTAGTATCTTTCAAGGTTAGAAGACATGAACGCCATGGATTGTCGAGAAATGTGAACTCAAATAATAAAATTTGTTAATTGTTAACAGCGTTAATTCATGTGAATAACCTTTTCGTTACATCCAGCATCACCATAGCATATATCGAAATTAAACACTTGGGACAGAATACATTATCACAGACTTTGGAATTGAAAAGCTACACTTAAAACAATTTTCAAAACGATAAAATAAGGAGAAACATACCTGGACCATTTCTGAAAGCATATCGACATTCTTAAAGACCGTCAACCAGAAGCGAGGAATACCTTTGGTATTTTCTGAAATAGAAATTAAGAACTTTTAATATACCAATTTAACTTTGTAGAATTAATATTTAGCGATGCAAATGCCATTTCAAAAAGAGTGACGGGCAGACAGTTAATGATATCAAACACCGAATTTTAACCATTTTGATTTTACATAACTGTCAGTAAAAAGAATCAATAAATGCAAACATTAAGATATGAAAATCCTGTCAAATTTCTATAGAACTAAAATGTTTTTAAACTTTAAAATAAATAAATAAAAATAAATTACCATCTAAAACCTCAGCTTCTGGTTCTTTCGTTTCTGCTGGTTCTTCTTTCTCCTCCTCAATAGCCGTTTTGCTAATTCCGTCCTAAATAGTAAAAAAAAAAAAAGAATAAAGATTTTGTCGCAAGTGAACTGTGTTAGCAACTTCCATTTCAATGTGTTAGAAAGAAGTAGATTAGGACCATGGGCAATTCTTGCTTCCTTTGGTCCTCACATTCTACGAGTGATGTTTCTGACAAAGGGGGAAGAATTGCTGTTTTCTGGGTCGGAATCTATTCATTTAACACTTATCGTTGGCTAGTTTTTGATCGTGTAGTATTTTTCTTAGCCCCTTACATCAAGTGGTTTTCATATATATATATATATTTTTTTTTAAATTGTTAGATTTTTACCAAAAATGTTGTTTTGATCGGGTGCAAAATAAAGTTCTTAAAAGCATTGAACATTGGACTTACCACAAGTTCTTGTTCTTCATCGCTCGACCATTCACATTCTTCGTCTGTGGGTTCTATATTTGCATTTACAATATCTTTTCTCTGAAAAAAAAAATAAAATAAATAAAATTGAAATATTTGTAGAGATGTGTTCTGTTTTTACAGATCTTCATTCTGCAAAATCTAGTAATACTTGGATAAAACATTTGTAATCAAATTATATTGGGGGAGAAGAGAGAGGAAGAGAGAAAAAAAAAAAAAAAAAAAAAAAAAAAAAGAGTTGGTTTTTAATGTGGGGAAAATCCAACTACCCAAAAAGAGCACTTGAATTGGAACAAAAATTGCCCCAGTCCAGGACTTCTCCACTGACATGACAGAATAGTCAGTGCAACATCAGAGAGATACTGCACTTCATTCTGAGCCAATTTACACGAAAGTTTTAAATCCCTTTAATTTAGCAGATGTGTAAAGTTTCCAATATGCTTGTGCTAACTTAACAATTCCGAGAGAAATAGATCAAAGTGCGACAGCAAATTTCTGTACACGGAATTTTCCGAACAAATGGCAAAAAGAATTTTTACTTGTATGTTGCTCGAGTCAAATACCAGGGTGAAATTCAACACAGACAACCATCAAATTCATTACAGATTTTAAATTGATTGGTTGTCTGCTGTTATGGTCTGTTAACACCTGCTGAGTCTACTTATGGCAAAACCACGTTTCGTATAAAAATTGTAGTACATGTAAACTAGATTCTATTAAATCCACAAATGAATTTAAACAGGGACATACATTCCAGATAGGAAAAGGTCAAAAATGACGACTGTACGCAAAGCCTTAATTTGGGGTCTCAGTTATGAACAGAGTTTAAAGATTAAGGCGGAATCCTTAGAAAATGACCCCCAGGCCGTAGTGGATTGGCGTCAAATGGTTGGTAACCTTTAATGCCACGAAGACAAAGCTCCCCGAACAACTACAAGAAATCTTTTCAACCACCGATTACCATGGATAATAGCACCATACCCAAGAGTTCAATTTTCAAACCCTCTTCCTCTTAGATAAGGTTAAAAAAAAGAAAAAAAAAAAAAAAGTTGCCAACTTAAGGTCCTTCACTATCCCATCGCCAAATGTTGGATCTTTGTGCTTGTTTAACAAGTACTTCAATGGATTGTGCTCCAATGAACTAGCTGCTCTAGTACCCCCCCCCCAACATAAATATATTAGACCGACCCGATAATCAGCTAAATCCCATACATTCAATAGCCCCCCCCCCCCAGCTTAAAACTAATGTAAACAGACATCTCGCTGCAGAGCTCCCAACTAAGGATGACCCCCAAAACTGACACCCTAATTCTAAGTAGACCCTTACGTCTACAGTGACGGCCTGCCTTGTTTGGGAGAAACTATGTAGTAAAAAAAAAAAAAAATCACAAAAGTAACTTCATGCCTTTGATATATAATAAGGTTACGTTTTGATAAACTGTAAATTTTTTTAATTTTTTTTTTTAATTTTTATTATTATTCAATGTCATTAGAGTTTAATAAGGAATGAAACCGCTTACCTTACTATAAAAAGGTGCATATTTTTCTGCAAACTTGCACTCTAATGTGTGAAGTTCTTCATAAAATTCTGCTTCTACTTTGGTGGTTTCAAATTGTATTTTCTTTAAGGCCTTTATTCTTCTTTTCACAGACTTTGGTAAGCTATGTAAAAAAAATCATTTTAAAATTTTTTGAACCATATCAAACAAAGTATTATGTAAATAGAAATAAAAGCGAGAGTTGAAAAAATAAAATTAAAATAGACTACATTTAAAATAGTTAATCTTACTTCTGGATATAAGTGGATGGCGTGCCGACAATGCTATCGAGTCTATCTTGAAGTGCTGCTAATACGGAGGGATTCTGCATCAGTTCTTGAGTGAGATCTGAAGCCACACCACCACTTTCTGGAGCATCTTAAGAGAAAAGAAATGCATTATTAAATTTTTTTTATTTATTTAGTATAAAATATGAAAATTGCTAAGACATTTTAAGTTCAAATAAATCCTTGCATACTTTCTCAGCTGACAACTTTTTAAACAAGCCGAAAGGGGAAAATGTTAAAGTGATATTGACGAATTCCACTTAGGAAACTAGCACATGGGTTCAGTAGTTTAAGCATGTTTTTTTTCACAGAAAATTAGCTAAAGGATAAAAAAAAAAAAAAAAAAATTGCATTTAAAACAAATTCTTCAATGTTCCAAGAACATGGGTAGGTCAATTATGAACTGTTTGGTGTCAGCATATTCAAAAATTGCTGAAATTTGACCCATCAGATTGTGAGTTTTCTGGTAAATGCTGAACTGAATGGATTCTATTCAGGAATAGATTTAAACATTTTTTTTTTTAACCATTTTCATTGATGCCTCTACATCAATTTGAACAGACTTTTTTCAATTCAATTAATTTGGCAAAAAATAAAACGAGCATGTTTTAGTTGCCTTGTAAGGAAAAAGAGGTGTAGAAATTTACATAAGAGGATACAGTAGCCAACACCTGTCCAAATTCACCTTAAATTGCTGCATTGTTGGCGCATTTATTACCTCTCTTGGGAGGCTATTTAAAGGTCCAGGAATCCTGATTGAGAAGCCGGCTCTCCTCCGGTTCAATCAAAATCAGCAGTGAAATAGTTTGTGACGTCTGCATAGATTTTTCTGGTGCACGAGGGAACAATAGGTCCTGAAGTATAGCATAATGACCATTGAAGAGATTGTTGGCCAAAATGAAATCACAGCAGAATGGTCCACACTCAAGAGAGAAAAGGTTAAGTTTCTTGCGTCGGTTTTCATAGGGCAGGCCCCATACACTCGGCACCATTCGAGTAGCCAGTCTTTGAATGCTTTCCAGATGTTGAATAACATATCACCCTTTTGGGTTATTTAATGCCGACTATATCGATAAAATGATTTTATGCTTACGGTTTATAAGATTTTTTAGGTGTATAACAAATTTGGATGAATTTCTTTGATGTGCATATTTTTTGAGTAGACGGTCTGCAATTGATTAATTCTTTCCCATGGAAGTTTGGTTTATTGAACTTATAGATATTAGATTTTGGGGTATAACCCCACCATTTTCAGAAAGGACATTATGATTACTCTGAGGTTTCTAGAGTTCCTTCATAGTACCAACAGTAGTTTTTGTCGCATGGGAGCAAAAATCAACACATTTATCAAAGTTAGGGTAAAAAAAAAAATTCTTTAGAAGTACCTTTGCATGTAATTTAATTTCACAAAAAAAAAAAAAAAAAAAAAAAAGAAAGTGACAAAGGGAACTCACCTTCAGATTCCTCTTCACAATCTACTTCCTCTTCAACCTCAACCTCGGCGTTGTTTTGCCTGGAAAAGAAACGGATAAAAATTAAAATTTGTTGACACCTTCATGGAACAACCTTTCATATATACTAAGACATCTGCGACCCATTGGTTCACGACGACTATCACTATGCTAGGATTTCATTTAAAAAGGAATAAACTGCCATCTTTTGAGACATTCTTGCATAACTAAAAATAAGTCTTTATTATATAAAAATACTCATTTCGCCATGTCAGTTATATGTGTTGTGGTGTGTGCAGACATGTAAAATCTACAAAGAGAGGGGGAGGTAAATAGCTTCCAAAATGTGGAACTTATGAAGATTTGCTAATTTTATGACTTTCTATTAGACAATAGAATTTGAAAGGAATTTAGGAAAGAGCCTGACGTGAATTGACAAATTTTAAACATTTTTATCAATTAAATCAGTATTCCCAAACTACTGCTATATTCAAATCCAAATAATCAACCAATAAAAACAATTACATAAAAATACATTAAATATTTCTAGGCAGGGCGTTTTAGTCCATTGGTAAAACGCTGGACTATAGACATCAATATCGAAGGTTCAATCCATGTCTAAGTTAGCCATACTGATGACCGAGTCAAAAACATGTGTCCATGGATTACTTTTATGTACGTATAATATATACACACACAAGCAGGGCTACCCAGGGTCATAGGTTAACAAGTGTGAAACATCTTTATATTAAAACTATCTTCCCATGTTTTTCCATCCACATCCCTTTTTTAACCTCCACTTGTGACTCCCATGTTTTAATGTCTTGAAAATAATACTGTAAGTCATCCACTTGAGCTTTCAGTTTTTGATCCCGGGCAACAGTTTCTTTACCTGCCCCTTTCCCAAAAATAGGTTTTAATTTTTTCAAGGTGAATGTCTTACATTCTCTTTCAAAAGGTATATTTTCGTGTATTACTGGGCAACACTAAGTTTCTTTTCTTTCCATCAAGCGTATACCCGCTCTACTTAGGATATTGAGCACAAACTCCTGAGCAACTCCGAGTACTTTTCGCACACAGCAGTATAAGATAACGTGAAAATCTTCCTCCCGGGCAATGCTGCGTTTAAACACACCTGCTCTATCTAGGATGTTTAAAACTTGTGGATTACTATAAAGTTATTCGCAGATTTTCAGCATAAACATTTTCTTCATAAATTTGGTAGCACTTACAAATAGGATAATTATTTAAGTCCAAATAAGGCCAATATTGGAAGAAAAAAAAGCTGATGTACAAACCAGATTTTTAATTAACTTTGAGACAATTTGCGGGTGTCTGGAACGTACCCCCAGCAAATGTCGGGCGGGTCTACTGGATACCACTTATCAATTGTAACCATAAATTTATTACTCCCATTTAGAGCGCGACTGAAACCACCCAAATAAAATTAACGATGCCCGTAGAGCACTTCTAAAACCACCCTTTCCGAATTAAATTAAAAAAAAAAAATGTCAGTCTAAACTTATCAATAAATACCTTTCTGTATTTCATCTGTGGCGATTGTCTTTTTTAAAATGGATGCGGAAAGTGAGAACATACAGATTAATCTTGCACAATATGTCTAAAGGTCTTCGAATGGACGTTTGAATGACATCTGAGAAATTGAGATACAATATGTGGAAACTCCAGTGTTGATGGTGGCCAAGAATTAGAGTTTTGGATCACTCCTAGAGGAGGAACCCCTCCTTGGTTACCTTCCACTTTTTGTCCCTAGCTAGGCGTGGCCATGTAGGACCCAGCTGGCTATTGAACTAGTCCCTCCAACGAGGGTTTGGCCTTCCTCTAGGTCTCTTTCATTGCCCCAGGGTCCATTCTGTCGCTCTGTGTCCACCTGTATATCTCGAAAAGTGACCTGCCCATCTAGGTTCAGCCGTTTGTATGGTGGTGATTATTAAACAAAGAATTTGATCAATAGCTGTAAATACCTGTCAGTCTTTCATTAATTTTTATGTATTTTAAAACTAGAAAAAGAAATTTAACTCCAATGGCCTCGTTTATCTAAATGAATAAATGTGAAAGTTTTTCCACCTATCTCAACATCAAAACAGGTCACGGTTATTTAATTCTACCAGACAACATAAGACTTTGAAATACTGTCTATATAGTAACCTGAAAATGCCGACAATTAGCTTTGGGATTTAATATTTCATAAACAGCTAATAAAATATTCTGTAATATACATTTTTTTATTTGCATTGTCATTTTCTTATAGGATTTGCAATAATTGCGTTGATAATACAGCTGAGAACACACTTTGATCTAAGCCAAAAAATCAAAATGTTTAAGACGAGGCATTTTAAACTAATGAAAAAATCCTGATTTAATATTGTGTTTTCTTTTAATGAGGGTGGGTAGTGTAGTATCGGTTCCATTGTCAAGATAATCCTCCCAAGAATTACCTCCTCCGTTTTTATAGGGGTAGGGTAATCCAAGTTTGTGTGTGTGTGTGTGTACATAATATCTGTTCTGTTATGAAACCATACATGCATTACCTTTTATGGTGGGGACCCTCCCAGGTATTACCTATTTGGGGAAGGGGGGAGAAGGAAAGGGAGTAGTGTATTATGTTGTCATGATATCATCCGCTCAATCATTATCTCCTATTTTGAGGGGGCCCGAGTCAGTGTAGTATATATTCGTTCAACATATTGTCCTACCCGGTTAGCAAAAATATACGGCTTGAAGGAGCATATATTTGCTAGTAATTAATAATTGAAATCAAAAGGTTTTAAAAACCAAATATGTTGTTACGATAATACTTAATATTGGGTGCAAACAGCTTCGAAAAAAATGTCGCAATCTTAATTAAATGAGGATTTGTTGAGAACTTTAAAGGTTCCAAATTTAAAAAAAAAAAAAAAAAAAAAAAAAAAAAAAAAAAAAAAAAAAAAAAAAAAAAGGGCCGAAGTTGTGGGAACGAATTTGATATTTTCATGATCCTTGGTATTTACAGATAACCGAAATATTAAAAAAAATAAAAAAAGTAAATAAGCTTTTTAAAAGGGCTAGCTTTGCACAAAATTTTTTTTTGCATTAAATAAATGGATAATCATCTAGAGAGATCGGAAGACAAAAAAAAAACAAAACAAAAAAAAACAAACATCTTAACCAAGAATCTTATTGTTAGCAAAGATCGAAATAGTGACCAAGTGTTCATCTTCCAATTTGCAAACATTTGGGGTTAAATAGTTTCAAAATAAGCATTTTTTTTTTTTACCATAAAAGCTTTATCTAGGGGAGGGGGGGGGGGAGGGGAGAGAAACAAACAAAACCAACTTTATTGATTCCCAAAATTATGCAGAGGATAATTCAATTTTATTTTCCAGTTTATATAAAACAGGAGCCTCAGAAAGAGTTTATAATACTAAGAGGGTTACCCTGCATTTCGAACAAAATATAGATAAAAATATTTTTTGCACAGGTGATGTTCGAACTCATAACCCTTGTCGTTTGAGCCCAGCGTTTCTGTCAGTCAAACACAATAAAGGAAAGAGAAGGAACAAAGACAAATGTAGACGGCCTTTTCATTGGTGTATATACAACAATGGTAAAAAAAAAATAAAAAATATAAAAACTGGGAGTGTCATCTATATTTAAAACAAGCAGGGCTACACAAAAAATTGATGGTCAAAAAATCGGTATAGCATCTTTTAAAATTTACCCCCCCCCCCGTTCATTTTCCAGTATACAACACAAAACATTGATTTTGATTGGCTGTTTTACAGCATATCAACCCTTTTCAGGTTATTTAATGATGAATCCAGTCATTTTGGTAAAAGTTTTTATGCTTCAATTATTTATGTTTAAATATTTATTCATGGCATTTTGTAGAGGAAAATTGTTTCGTTTTGCAAAGGGAAAGGAAAAATAACACCAATGTTTGGAGCATTTTTGGTCAGGAAGCCATATTTTCAGACTGCCTGATCTGGTAGCACCAGCTACAAAACAGAGGGTTTTGCTCTCGGGCAATGCAGCATTTACACACACTATCTTGGATATTGAGCACTTTTGGATTAACACAGAACTTACCAATTGTAATACTGTATTTTATTTACCTCTCCAGGAGGTTAGACACAAGGTCAGGTGTGGGTTTTAACGAAAGTGTTTCTGCGGAACGAGCTGGAGTCGAACCCGGCACACCCAGGTCCTAAACCACAACCATTGTGCCATGTAATACTATTATTTTATTGCATTACCCTCAAACAGAGTTTCTTGTCTAGTATACAACACATTGAAGTTCTTGCTCCGGGACAATACAAGTTTTTGGGCCAACAATAATCCAAAGAGAAATGTTATGGACAATAGTCATAAGAGAACCCTAAGAAAAGTTAAATAAAATCCGTAGAATTAGTTTTTCTCAAAATCTTTAGGAATGACGTCGAAATTTCTCTGCAAAGTACAGAAATTTGTTAAGCCGTTCCAAATGTGTCCGCTCCTTTGAATTATGCTCCAGTTGACCGCCCAAAGAATTAATACTTTTAATTTTTAGATATTTTTCTGAGGCAACGTTGAATAATATACCAACTTTATCGGTGTCTCGCGTAGTTTTTTTTTTTCACTTTTAGCGGGGCACACACACAACTTGACTTCATATAATAAATTTCCAACCTCTAAAGTTCAAATTTAAGATAAGTGCCTTGCAAGTACTGTAGAAACAAGCAATTGGAATTTTAGTCAACAACAATTTACATTTTAATGATAGTATTAAATTATAAGACTTACTGCCTACCTTCCCGTATTAATTAGTTCAGGTTAGCATTATGAATTACAATCGATTAAACTAGAGCCCCCCCCCCCTCCTCCACATGTTACTGATTGTTAATTATAATATTGACCGACAACTCTTAACTAGAACAATGCACATTCACCCGGGAGGAAAGTATCTTTTTTAAATGTTAACTTATACAATTCCAGTTTGTGTAAAGATAAATTCAACTCTAATGTAAAATTGGAAGTCTGACATGAAAAAATGAAGCTGCATTAACTGCAAAGAACCAATTCCAGCCTAATTTTTCAGATTAGAACAATTTATGAAGATAAAGCTATAAAAAGTTTCATTTAAATCTTAGTGTCAGGATAAGGCATTGGAAATACAGAGGATTCCTGGATTTTTTTTTTAGAAAGATGGAATAAAAAATTCTGACAAAACCCTCGAAAGATTCCCAATGCTTTACTCTCATATACATGTATAGATATCTTGTTATAATGGAAACTATGCGTGTGTATAGATGAAATACATCACAATACTATTTTTTTTTTCATCTCAGAAGTTTAAATTTCTGAGAAATAATGTACGATTTCCTCCATCAACCTAATCTACCTTTTAATACATAATTGTGGTGGTGAAATCGGTTAATGACGTGGCGTGATAAGTTAGAGTCCTGTCCGTTCCATCTAGTGCCCCCCCTCCCCGTAAATACACTCAACAAACAGCTAAATCCCATCCATTCACTGTGGAGGTCCCCAGATGCAGGAGAGCCTTCTACTGCAACAGCTTTCGAGCTCTCGGCATTTGGAACTCCCGATTGTAGCGACATGCAAAACTAAAGTAAACAAACATCTTGCTGCACGGCTCCCAACTTGAGATGACACCCCAATTCTCAGTAGCCCTGTATGTCTATAGTGGCGGCCTGGCTTGTTTGGGGGGGTGAAATGTAAAAAAAAGAAAGAAAAAAAGTACCACCTTCACTATGATGCTGGCAACCATCACATGGTCCCTCCATCATGTACCAAATTCTAGAAAGAATCTGGGGAATGAATGACAACAGAATCAAGCATGATGGAGTTGACGCGATGACTAATTATATCTAAAATCAGTTCAGCATATATGATTTTTTTTTTTGCAATTTTATTTGTTGATATAAAACACTGCTGAAAGACCACATACATTCATTTTCGTCACCGTTTCCAGGATCTAACAATTGTTCTTGAAATAGACCAGGTTGACAGACAAAAACTATAGAATATTTTGGAAAAAGGTGTCATTCCATAGTTTACCCCCCCCCCAAAATAGGGTTTATTACTTGCCGAGCATAATGTGAAGCAGTAGTTTTTTTTGTTTAAGATTAAATAACCACTAAAATCATGGCCGCAGAGTCGTAATCCCAGGGATACTCTTGGCACCCGACTCATGTGATTATGGCATGCACATCTCAAAGTACTGGGTAGAGGGGGGGGGGGGGGGGGGGAAGGAAAGAGAAACGGGACCGTTATTTTACTGCTTTCGTAGTTGCATTCAATCTTTTAATGAAATTCCAATAAAGTGACAGTGATAAATTAAATTTGACAGATTTGTCAAATGTCAAGTATTGTGGTTAATTTGTCCCCCCCCCCCCAAGGCAAAGAACCCCATTTTACAAATACAACTATTATATCCATGAAACAATATTTCTCACTAGATTTCATGTCAGCAACGGATTATCAAATAAGCAAAGGAATCTTTTAGTAGTCTAGAAAGTTCTAGAGTTTTTAGCCTGTTCTGACCACTTTTAATGTCTATAAACAGAAATAATATTCAGTTTACATTCTTTGACCCCCCCAGTAAAGAGGGTGTAACATGTGGTCAAGCAGGTCATCGATTGTACAATAAATTTACTAAACGACCCAAAATCAGTTTAGAAATGACAAAATGCAGAGTTGAATGGGCAAAAACTCCAGCTGTTGATTGACTGGTTTTAATCTCAGGTTAAAGCACTTGCGATTCTAGCCACACTGCATAGCTGTGATACAGCGAAACAGTCTGCGGATAACTATATACATTAATGTTTCATATATATACTTGTTATAAGTAGATGTTAGCCCGAGGAGTTCCTTCAATTGAAGGAAACCAAGTTTTGCGTAGCTCACTTGCTATAAGTGAGTCTTAACATATTTCTAATTGGAACCTTGCTTCACAATAAACCAGACCAGTGACCCGTGTTCAGTATTTCTAAACTCTAACGTTGGTTGATAAAGCGGTTACTGCTGCATTCAAAACCTACACGTCCACAGCGTTTGTCAACTATCACAACGGGTCAACACCAAAGCAATGAAGAAAAGCTCGGTAAATTTTAGCTGCCATTACACTCGTCTTTAATTTAAAGCAATTATCATTCCAAAAATTGTTCACATGAAGAGATAAGTTTGTCGACGTATTTTGGGGTTTGGTAACTTTTACAATCCATGGTGGAAGGTGGGATGGTACAGCTAAAGTGGAATTTAAATGTTCTTGATTTTCGTTTTGACCAGTTGATCTTATATATATATATATATATATATATATGAGATATATATCCATATATAAGAGATATATATCTATATAACTTTTGTAATATAGCAGGAAAAATCCCAGCAGATTGCTAGATTTAAATTTGATGTTTTTTTTAAATAACCTTTTTATCTCTTCACAAGTATAATCCTTAAACACATTTCTCTCCCTATTATCTAAAGACATTATTAAACCCCAAAACAGTAACGGCCAAATATATGCTACTCATTAATATTAATCGGCAAGATTTATATAGAAATATTTTCTATCTCTTTAAATCTTCTCCAGTTTTAAATCTCAACTGTTACTTTTCACCCCCCCCTTCAAACCTTATTTAAACCTTCCTTACACTAAATTTAAACAAACATACATAACACTAAGCAAATAACATGCCCAAACAAGAGTGACACGTTACTTCACATTTCCTAAACAGATGTCAACAGAAGTTGAAGAGTCGGATAGCTAAGTCCTTCTGTGCTTGAAACTGATGGTACGACTTGTACTAATTTTTCTGTACCAATATATATATATATATATATATATATATATATATATATATATATATGGCAAAAAGCTTAAATTGAGATTAATTTCTCAACCCGAGAAACACCCCCCCCCCATTTCCCAACTTACGGGTCAAGGGGGTTTGCCCCAAATCGCATTAGGGTGGAGGTGGGTGCCCCCCCCCACCCCAACTGATTTTTCAAAGGAGTCAGGAAACGATTCATTGATGAAATAAGTCGTCTACCTTGCCTACACATAAATCGTTTGAAGTATGGCAAATTAACATTTTCAGGGAGGGAAAAGGGAGGCGAAGCAAGGTAAAACGTGATGAGAAAAACGGGAAAAGAAAGTAAAATAAGGCGAGAGATGAAGAAAGAATGGAGCCAAATAGGACAAATCTCTAGCAAATTGACCATATAAGAATTTCGCAGTTTCTGAATTACAAATAGTGGAGAACTCACATCCTTATATATATATATATATATATATTAATACGCTAAGGTGTACGTACGCGTGTCACGCTCATAAAGAAATTCAATAGATAGACAACAAATAAATTGGACGGAGAGAATTGGAATCTAAACCATAACATCTAGCTGGAAAGCGGCGACTTTACCACCGAGCTAAAGAAATGGAGTTGTTAAATATGCCAAAATTAACTTAATTAAACCATTAACTGACCCCGCTCGCTACTGTTACTTCAGCGTGGAAGCAGGAGGGCATTGTAGAAGGCGGAGGAGACGCGGAAACACTTACCAAATGGGCCGGTTTCAGGCTTACGATATTTATTTATTATTATTCTTTTTTATATTTAAAGCTTACTATTATTATTTATATATTAATACAATAGAGTGTGTGGTATTTATTTTGTGTCACGATCTGACATTCCTATTTAAGATTTGCCCCTGACAACGGGGGGGGGGGGGGGGGAGGAGGAGGGTGCAAGCGATTAATATAAATAAATATATATACTTGCATCCCGTCACGCAAAATTTTGGTGAGTAAAATATGTGCATATTTCTAGCCACCGGATAATATTAACAGTAAATTATACAGATTGATGTAGAAAACAGTGGAATTTCCACAGGGCCCCGCTAGTTAATATTAATGCTTGTATTACAGAAGATCAGAACATCTGTAGTCGGTTTCAAATCATAAGTTTTTATTTTGTAATTTTAAAACATTAAATTTAACTTTTTTTTTTTTTTTTTTTTTTTTTTTTTTTTTTTTTAATTGCTAATTTTCTGTAATTACATTTAAATTGTAATTCACTGGCTTTCTAATAAACTTTTATTTTTGGTAAACGAGTTTATCCAAATTTTTTAAATTAAAAACTAGAGCTGTTTCGATGCCATAGTAATACTGAAACTACTTCCATAGATGTACTAAGTTGAGGGATGGGTGGGGTAAGACGCAAAAGTTCTGTTTCTTATTACCCCCCTGACGAATTTAAGGATCGAGAAATTAGGAGAGAATCTGTTAGTGGACCATGTAGCCTAGAAAGTTCTCTGCAGCTTCTAGTCTGTTCTGGCCACTTTTAATGTTGGAGGTTTGTATCTATAAACAGAAATAACGTTCAGTTTACATTCTTTGACCTCCGGGGAGAGAGCGAGAGAGAAGAGAAAAAAAAAGCCTTAGATTATATTAAACCAAGGAATGAAAAGCTTATAATTCAAAGTAATTATCATTCTAAATATTGTTCACACAAAGAGGCAAGTAATTTGGACTTTTTAGGTTTGGTTCCTCCAAATAAATTAGAATCCATGCTAGAAAGTGGAAGAGGAAAAGGTTTTTCATTTACAGCTAAAGTGAATTTTTGTTATAAAAAAAAAAAAAGAAAAAAAAGTTAAATTTTATTTACACCAGGGGTGGGACGTAATGAGTGAAAATTTCAGATTCATGCGAGTAGTATTTTTTTGTGTTCATTTATACATAAATAACACTAAACAATCAAACATTTTGCAAAATTCAGAAGGTGCAGGCCACTAGTTTTTGGCTATTTTACATTCATGAAAACCCTTTCACAGCTTGAAAATGGTCCTAAATTAAAGTACTATATCAGATTAACTATCTATATCCATTCATAGCTTTTGAGGATGTTTTAGGACCTGCAATGTCACATGAGCCCACTTTTTCACCGAAAAAATGATGGATTTTGAGTCCCATGGAGCCCTAACAGCTATTTTTGGCCTGCACCTTCTGAATTTTGCAAAATTTTTAAAATGTTTTATTGTTTAGTGTTATTTATGTATAAATGAACACAAAAAAAATACTACTAGCATGAATCTGAAATTTTAAACCATTACGTCCCACTACTATTTACAGTTGATCTTACCCCCCCCCCAATGCGGATATATTAGCAACCAAAAGTTTTCAATTAGAAAATTCACAACACTTAGCGTAATATATATACATAACACACACACACTAATAAAAAAATGCAAAAGTTGAGCAATTTCTTGCACTAACGGTAAAGTCAAAATGCCATATTTCAACTCTACAATCTTTTTTATATACAGCTGATGTACATGCGCTATCAGTCACAAGGTTAACTAATTTGCATATTGGTTTTGAAAAAGGATATTTTATTAACTGTTATTTTTTAATTCAATGATTACAATAGTTCAGTTTCAAAATATGGTTTTATTTTCTGGACAAATATTTAGCATTTGTTCAAAATATGGTTTTATTTTCTGGACAAATATTTAGCATTTGTTCAAAATGTTCCTTCAGGAAAAATTATTTTCTACAAGTCTAATTCTAAATCGTAATTGAGAAGTCAAATTGATTTCTTTTCAGTCACATTTTAAAGATAATTTTTTAATCAAAATGTCAATATGAATGAGAAAGATGGTTTTGCGTTTACAAAATTATGAAGGTTTCATTTTAAAATTGTTTCAAGTAGCAAAAACAAAACCAACTAGTATATAAAGCTAGATAAATCCAAAGGTCTTTCAATACATTAGAACATTCATGGGATATAGATTCTTTCTGGCTTATTCAAGACCGCTTTTATTTAATCTTTTTTTATAAATAGCAATTCATATATGCAGTAATTAAAAAAAATATTAGCATTTATATGCTTTTCAGGCATTTTTAACAAGAGCCAACAAAACAAAAACCGTTTGAAATTATTTTAATACGATTTTTTTTTTTTTTAAATTCAATAACAAAATTAATGCCAACTGTTAAAAACAAAAAAAAGGCCCGACCTTACAAGGTCATACGGAGTCTCGATAATCGCTTAAAAATCGAAAATTAAACAATCTAAGCTAATAACTCCTCAATCGTGCAAAAATGTAACGTTCAACCGAACTGTATAGCTTTACCAGTATTTGTGTAATTTGAGCGATTATTGAGACTCGGCGTGACCGTTTAACGTCAGCCATTTTTTCAGTTCTAATTTAACAGTTGGCACTAGCTCTGTATTGGACTAAAAAAAAAAAAAAAACTTATTCAGGAAGGCAAGCGAGTAAATTGATTTTGCCTTTGGCAACATTTGGTTGTATATATATATATATTCACCCATTTTTTGTTTTGTCGGTTCTTGTAAAAAATGCCCTTCTTATTTTTTATTATTTTCTTTCTCGTCCGGTCGAACTGTTTTTTCACTGCTTCCAATGATTCAGGAATTTTTGCTTAAAAAAAACAAAACAAAGAAAAACACTTCTGCTGTCCTGTTATCTTAATAAAAACTGAGCATATTTCACTTTTAAAGGATTTCTTATGGACAATTTTGAATGTCCATATTTCTGGAAGAGACAGTTGTTGAATCTGCGGCAGAAGGAAAAGTTAGCACGAAGATGATTCGACTTTGCAGCGACAGATATCCAACGTCGGATTTTGTCAGAAGATAAACATGCCATCTCACTTCCTGAGGCTATCCGGTCGAACACTGATAACTACATTTGCATTCCGAGCGAGATAGTGATGTCCCGGATCAACTAGATAATTGCAGGTAGGCCATGTGGCAAGACTCAAACCTTTCCATACTAGCCGGAAAACCAAGGGCTGGCTGGTAGAATTTCACTGACCACACTTCACCAAACTGAAACATGGTACAACAAACCTGCAAGACGAAAGAATAGCTAAAGGCCAGGAGCAGAGCTCCAGGGAAACTTGAGTGAGGAGGAGAAAGTGATGACGACCTGTGATCGGTTTGAATAAATTTTGAAACGTAAATTGGTTTTCTTTAGAAATAAATATGGACATGGTTACTGGAATCCAAGCGAGACGACCCAAGAACTTGGATGCACACCACCAACAATGGAATTTAAACGGAATCAATCTCCCCCCAAATTGTAGGCTGCTAGCCATAAATGATACAGTGAATACATTGCCTCTTTACCCCTCTCCAACTATATTTGAGCCAGCTGTTAGTTCAGTAACAAGAGTGCACCCCCCACCCCGTAAAGTACAGCCATTAAAAATAATTTTTTTTTTTCCCCCTAAATCGATTTTCATAGATCAATATTTTATTTTTGATCCAGGAAAACATTCCTCGCAACACTCACTTGCCAAGGTTCGACAAAAAAGGGGAGTGTCGTAGAAGTGGTGTCTTCTGGAATTGCTCCTACCCTCTTGGCTTCTGGAAGACAAGTCCCTCTGAATTCAAGTGGCCGTTTAATGTCACTTTGTCTGATTCTGCAACGTGTGGCATAAGCAAGTTTGGACGAACAGTGTTGTCTGCCCAAAGGATGCAGTTCACTGCACTATTGATATTATCAACACTTCCAAGCCATCTGGATCACGTTATATTTGAATTAACGTCTGTTTTACAAAGTTTGTGTACCCGTTTATAATGTTATGGAAGCTGATATCACTTAGGCTTTGCAATGAAATACGGTTCCCCACACGTTATTGAAGCCAGGATGTCTCCACAATGAGGACCCCACCACTCCAGGTGATGAAATCCTCTTTGCTATGAAGACTACAGTTATAACTTCAATGTTAGTTTTATTCTTCATAAGATCGCAAGTGTAATGAAAAATATTTTAAAAATTTATTTTTAATCCGTATTTACCTCCCTTGATAAGTAGATTAGAGTTACGACCCTTTGAATGACTAGCGTTTTTTTTTGTTACAAACTGTCGAAATATTCTGGTCTCTTATTCCTCTCTTTGGTTAAGAAAATAGACACTTTGATGTGGAATTAATCTAACATCGTTAGAGATTTTCGATGGAAGTTGAATTCCCGCTTACATTGTGGTTTGTTTTCTGAATAGTTACAATAATTCTGCTCTGGAGAGATCCGATGTTTAAAAAATAAGATAAAATCGAATGCTTAAAATAAACACAGTCTTGAAACAGGTGTTAAATTCATTTGTGTCTTTATTTGGAAACTAGCAGGGCTACCCGGTGTTGCTCGGGACAAAAGTGTAACATCTTCCCCACCCATTTACATACATTTTTTTTTATAGATTACTCTGCCTAACTTCAAAAAAAAAAAAAATCAAGGGACCCCCCCCTAAGTATATGAAAATTATCCTAACCCACGAAATAGGCGGCAGTTGAGGCCAAAGAATGTGTATCTTTCATTAATTCTTGGCAGCGCCGATCAAGAATATACAAAATTCGTAAGTGTTTCGTTGGTAGACATACAGACACTTCCCCTTTATATAATAGAAGATAAAAAAGTTCCATACATAAGGGGGCGCTTTAGATGGAAGCAAAAATACCTCCTAACCGTAAGCCAGAAATCCATCCCCCATAGAATTACTTTTGAAGGGAGCAAAGGGGACACTAACGCCTGAAAAAGAAATGCACAAATTCAAATACCGCTAGACGTTATGCGATTTTTTTTTCAGACACAAAACACGATACTTACGGTTCATTGTCTGCCATCTTTGATCTGACAGGATTTTCAAACCTAGAAAGACAAAAAATAAAAAATAAACTTAGATTACCAAGGCAAAGTAAATAACACTGAGCTAATTTTAAAAGGACATTTTCTCAATAAACCAACACCAGAAGCGTTCAGAGTCTTTAACTTATATATAACCAGCTGTTACGACAAGCAAGTAATTAAGTGATCAAGCAAAATATACTCCGGGATGTCATAAATGACAAAAGACTTGTGGACACGCAGATGGCTCAGCAGCCCAGATTTATTACAATCGAGACTAAACGGACAGTGTAGACGTGGTGATCTAGTTATCGAACCCCCCCCCCCCCCACCAGGACATAAATTCATTTTTTTTAAAAGAGGGAAGGTTTGGATCAATACATCCTCTCCTTATTTCGGTCACCGAACAAATTAGAGTAAACAGGTTTCTAACCCTACCCCCCACCATACTTGTTTTTACAAAACATGTTTCAGAAAAAGAAAAATACTGCGTACACGCCGAAATGAATTCGCCCGTAAAAGTATAGTACCATCTTTATATAACATATTAGCCCCCCCTCCCCCCAAAAAACTAGAAACTAATGAAGAATGATAACTCCAAATGGATTATTAAACTTTACACTTTCACGCCGTCGATAGAAAAATATCGCTTTCTGTAATTAAGAGGGTCATCATTTTAAGTTATAAAGTGAATGCAGACATTTACATTGGGACCCTCGCTAACTTTGACCATGACCCTAACGACGGGGTAAAAGTTATCGCGGGTCCTAATGTAAAAAAGCAAAGAAAAAAAAGCATCAATTTTAAAATTTTTCTTCAATACACTTTTCTTGGTTGTCAACGTGTAATCAAATAAAAAGATTACGTGGTGGGCTGGGGGTGGAAGAAACATCTTACCAAAAAGAATATTCGTTTCGTTGGCGACACAAAGTTTGTAAATTACTTACATATTCTAGAAAGTAAATTTTGACTAAATAAAGTAATTTAATAAATAATCAGGTTAGTCGCATTCGATTTTCTACCGCTCAAAATCGGGATCGTAAAATATTTCGTGATTTCGAAGCCTTTAAATTGTCAAAAAAAAAAAAAAAAATCTAACCAAAGTTCCACAATTAAAAAAAAGTGGCTCAAAAGATGGCGACACCGCAAAAGAGGCAGAGTTTATTTTTTTAGAATCTAAACTTTAAGCGATTATCAAGTTAGTTAAGGATACAAAAAAATGGGAAATTAATTTTTTAGACAGTTTCTGGATTTATCTGGCTTGAGGAAGGGTCCGCACTGGATTCGTTTGATAGTGACAATTTTAATGACCGCCTCGTCGCTTCATCTTTCGCCATATTCTTTCTTTTTCTATATAAGTTGGTTTGAGAGTCACAACGAATCAAGACTTGCTTCGAATGAGAGAAATTAAATACAAAAAACCAAGTCTTAGATTTTAAATATACGTCAGATTTACAAGTCGTCAGCACGTGCGAAATTGGAACAAGTAATTGTATACCGATTTACTTAGCTCCCCGTAAAAGGGATAAGATTTGTTTGGAAGGAAAGGGTGGGTGGGTATCCCCCCTCATGGGAACAGAAATCAAATTGCCTCAGTCTTGGAGGATAACTTTCCGTTTGAAGTTTTGGATGGGAAAAAGATGCTAGACTATTACAATTTATTTTACATGGGTAAATTTTATTTAATTTTTTTTTAACGGGGAGGGGGGGTGTCAAACATTGTCAACGTATGAAATAAACTATGTATGTTAAAATATAGTCTTCGAGAATTTACAAAATGAGAGAGGAATTTTTATAGAGATCGGATGCTGCAACTGAGAGGGGGGGGGGGGGGGTCCACGGACATGAGAATTTTTTTTCGCCTCAGACGAAAAAGAGACTTAAGTGTGTAACACGTGCGCATTTGGAAAACATTTTTTTTTATCATTTTACCGAAAAATTATTAAAAGTCTGAGAAATTGATAACTAAATTCAGGATCAGGGTTTTTTTAGTGGCTTGATAAAAATAACATATCGATTATGAAATAAAAGATTAAAAAGTTTTTAAAATGGATTATGGAAGACAAAAGAAATTGTTACGTAATATTTCTAAAATTAAATTTTAGAATGTAATTAAGACATTCTGAAAATAAAAAGGATTATTTAGAATGTTTTTAATAATGACAGATTATGAAGTCTTGTGTAAAAGAAACTAATTTGTGATTGACTAAGAAACTTTAATATCGATATTAGAAATCGTATAAGAAAAATACCTACAAAATTGTAATTTTTTTAATAAAATATTTATTTTAAGAGTCTTATGCGACTTTTAATATTATATAAAACTATTTTATGGCTACTTTAAAAGTTCTAAATTATCATAAGAGAATTTAACCTCGTGAGAAAATGAAATATAAAAAAAAAAAATCCTCCTTTGACATCTCGTGTTAAATCCAATCTTATGTCAACTTTGAAAAAAAAGAAAAGAGCCTTTTGAGGATAGACCTAAGAAATGTAATTTTTTTTTTTACCAGTTCTGAATTCGTTTTTACAATGGATTTGTTATTTCTAAAGATTAACCTTAAATATAAATATTTTATATAAAAAAAGTGGTGTAAGTCAGTTTTAAAGAATGTATTAAAATTCTATGAAGGAAAGAAATAAATATCAGTGTGGGCGGCAGATAAAGAAAATGGATAAAAATATTTCTAGGAAAAAAAAAAAAAAAAAAAAAAGACAAATTTTAGTTTAGTTTTGTTTTTTTTTATTAAATTATTTCGGCGATGGATTTTTTTTTAATGCGAGAAAAACGCTAAACGAAGAATCTAAAATAATGGCGACAAAGAATTTGTACATATTTATTGCATATACAATGCAATTAAATTTCAATAATAGGATTCGCCTCGTCCAGAAGATTTATATAAAAGTAGACAAGACTTTGCCAGACTTTTCCTAAACAGAAAATATTTCGTGAGAAAACACGAGAGAACATAAAGTCGGGGTTTTATATTTCTTCATTCTTTCCAGCAGACATGATGGATTCTTACTTCGAACATGTGGCCGAAATTCTTCACGTATGGACTCATTTTTTCCCTAATTTACTAGTATAAAAATAATTAAAATGTTTTGAAAGTAATCAAATCATCGATTTTAGAGATTAATAAACTTATAAAGTTTAAAATATAAATGAACCCCGATTTCAAGGCCAAAAAGCTTTTTTTTCTCTCTAGACATGGAATATGTTAAACCGAATAGCAAGACTTAGTCAAGATCACAAAGTTAAGAACAATAAAAAATACTATTTTTGCTAGAGTTTAAAGTTAGATAATCGCAATTACTGGATAACCAGTAAACGGAAGGATGTAGTTAAATCATATTAGCGATTATTAACGAAGAGAATTCATAATTATTTGACGAAACAAAAGAATGCAGACTCACCGTGTTTGCTGGAAGAACGATCTCTCCTAACACGAGGGTAATATGGCTGTCTTTTAACGACAGGCGTTAAGAAGAACGCGTTTGATTGGTTTAATTTCACAGCAGTAGAACGGGTCGTCCAATCAGCGGTACGAACACAAATCGGGCATGGCGACCGTCTTCAATTTGGCGGGTAATTGTATGTCGGTGGAAGGGGGAAAGTAATCCGCCCATTCAAAGGGGCCATAATTACGTGGTTACGCCGCCGCAAATAATGACTAACTCCCGTCACATTCTCTTAATAAAAAAAACTTTTTTTCTTTAAAAGAAAACTATTATAACAAACGGAAATATAAAATATAAAAAAATAATTGTATATGTACAAATTTTTGAAAGCCATTTCTTTTGTTTGTCAAAAATGACTGACTTTGAATAAACTCCATATAAGTTTTAAATTTGTGTTAAAGTTTTCCCGCGGGCTTATATATATATATATATATATATATATATATATATATATATATATATATATATATATATATATATGTGTGTGTGTGTTTCCGTTCGGTCCTAGGAAGCCATCCTCCTAGGCATTACCCCCTCTTTCGTGAGAGCCTGCAGTGGGAGGCAGATACACACCAAGTGCAAATGATAAAAGTATTTGATTGAAAAAGAAATAATAAAATAATTTTTCTAATAGAACTTTAAAGTTCATTTTGGTGTTATTGTTGAAAGGAGATTATTTATCCCTTTCACGAGCTCCCCAAAACTTTTGTGTTGGGACAAAAATAAAAATTGGTGCCTCAGTCTGAAGGATTTCTCCTCCTCTAACAACAGATATGTGGCGGAAGTGATGGTCTTGAGCCAGAATCGAATGGTGGATGTGGCCCCGACTTGCTTCGTCCACGCCATAAAAGGATCCGCCTTTGCCTGACTTGTAGTTGGAAAAGTAAATAAATTTCGAATTCATAGGTTACTAGTGAGGATTGAACTCACGACCTAGGAGTAACAAAACGACTGGATATTACACTGCAATAAACAAATTCACCTTAATAACAAAACTAGTGAGCCAACAAATTCTTTATTTTCATTGGTTAAACAGAATTAACTTAGATTGAAAATCTGCTGATAAAAAAGAAGGAAGAAAGAAGGAAAAAAAAGCAGCGAAGGGAGAATAGAGAGTCGAAGAAGTCTAAGTCCGAGAAGTCTAAGTCCGAGAAGTCTAAGTCCGAGAAGTCTAAGTCCGAGAAGTCTAAGTCGGAGTTTTTTGTTTTATTGAAGCTCGAAGAGAGATTGTTGGTTTTATCAAGGTTTTTTTTTATGAGCGTTTGGAGTCCGAGTGATAAACTTCCAAATCCCCTCTTCTAAGATACTACACTCTTATCCTAGCCCGAAATGAGATTGTTGATTAAAACTTACAGGAAGTCCAATCGTTGCTCAGGATCGAATAAAGAACCGTGTCCCCTTTTTCTCTCAAACCCATACTAAAATAATTACCTTTTTTATTTTTATTTTTTATTTTTTACATTTTATAAAATTAAATTTTGGGTGTAGAGCCCAAAGTTGCAATCAGCATTGATTGGGTTAGATGGAGTAAAGTGACATTAAGTGAAATAAATTTCAATAAATTCATAGTATTCCCCCCCCCCTTGAAGCCCTAACCCAATCCTAACATTTTCCCAATTAGGAACCCTCCAAGCTCTGAATGCTGTTTTAACATTTCCATTCTTATTTTGATTGGGTTTCAGTCTGGGGCCGCTCCTAGCTTGAAACCGATGGTACCATGTTGATTTGACCTGATCTTCTGTAACACCATTAATAAATAAATATTATGCTCTTATTATTTAATAGAGCACTCTGTTGGATTTCTTTCTACCAAACAAAACCAAGATTATATATATATATATGTGCGTGTGTGTGTGTGTGTAAAAAGACAAAAGGAAAAACAAACTAAACACAGGAACAAAGCATCAAAAACAAGAGCTTTACCAGTTTCGTTCGGATCAACGAATGTCTTCAGAAAAAATGAAGATTTTAAAAAGAGAGAAAAAAATAGAACATGGAAAAAAAAGCACACATCCTGTCTCCACGGCATTTCATTTTATGATATATCGTATATTTTATCCTCATATATATATATATATAGGTAAGAGATCCTCAAAAAGGCATAATCTATATAATAAAGACACTGTCGATTTTCATCATCGATAGCTTGATTTGGACAAATCAATATTTTGTGGAACCCCTGTTCCAGCAATAACAACAACAATCGCAGAGAAACGATCTCTGAAACATTCGATGTTTATTTGGTTGAAATTCTTAATACTGATTGGATCAAAATACTCAATCTTAATTGGTTGCCTATATCGAACTTCAGCTAATCAAAAAGAATGGCCTCCAGGCACCTGTTTATGTTATCTATATAAGCAAGTGCCGATGCATTGTCCTGAGTGAGATGCAGTGAGAGCGCCAATTTGCCACCGGAACTTACATCATTCACAACACAGTGTTACTAACTGTTGCACATATTCTTAGTGGGCAAACAAACTCTGGCTGTAGCCCTTGGCTACTGTCATCTCGGCAAACAACACAAAACAGTCATGGACTTCTATTAATAGTGACAATTTCTCAGTCTCACTCACAAGTCCATGTAAATATTGGTCATAACAACGCTTTGAACTCTTCTTGAAATGACAACACTTTCTTTGTCTAGACCTTTGAACATTTCTTAACTCTTTT
Source organism: Sepiola atlantica (assembly GCA_963556195.1). NCBI lineage: Eukaryota > Metazoa > Mollusca > Cephalopoda > Sepiida > Sepiolidae > Sepiola > Sepiola atlantica. The sequence continues at coordinate 129,622,776 of OY744518.1, forward strand.
CTTTTTACTACTCTCAACAAGATGTAAATAAAGTTGATATATTATGTATGGATAGACGTTGTCATTTACTTTCGATAATATCTATTTTTACAATTTAATTCTAACTCGCCAATTTTTTTTGTGATCGTTGCAGCATGTTCTTTAAAAGAAAAAATGTATATCAATTCAGTTTCTTTAAAATATCTTAATCCACCTAAAAAGATTGTTAAAATCGAAGTATTTTTCAATAATGACCTAAATGGTTGCAGCTGCTTATGACATTAATAAAATCAGATCTAGATTGATCTCTATCAGATAAACAATTATAATGGTTTAAAAGAAATATTAAAATATTGATTTCTTAAAATTACCTTTATATCATAATAGGAGGTAAAATAAATCGAGTTTGATCTAATAACAATGTTGTTTCAATAAAATGATACAAGTGGCTGTCATGAAGTTTGGTATCAATCAATCCACTGACTTATGAATCATGAAGACTTGATTCTTTTTATGGTAAGTTAATTATTATCTATTTAACTCATTTATTCAAAAAGTAATTGCAACGTGCCTTTCTTTAAAACAAATAAAAACAGACAAAAATATGTTATCTTACAAAAAAGTTAAAACAACAGATTTTTATTAAAACGCTAGTATTGTGAGATGTGTGAGTTTACACTTTAAAAACATAATTTTAGCCTTCACAAATATATTACATTTTGCTGGATACCCATTATTTTAAGTAATAATATTTATTGGATTGTGTGTGTTGGTTGGTGTTGTCTGTTTAGTGGCGTAATAACCTGTGGGGCCACAATCAATCAGTGTAAAAAAATGGCAACCATTGTAGTGCGTTATGTTCATGCCCAGCCGGTTCCATACTTCATGTATACTGAGCCCTTCCTTTTTCCCATCACACTGGAGCTGAGTCTATCATATGACATTCCTCACAATTCTGAACAAATGTTCTTCCTGCTGTTTTAGACACGAACAGGTCAATTCTACGCACAAAATATAATGTTCGCCTGACACCAGAATGCCCACTATGTCCATGTATAATAGAAGGGGGGGGGGTGTTGGTCCCTTCCTTACATTTATCGCACAAAATGAATTGAACGAACAACAACCGAGTAACAGGCAACAAAAAAGGGTTTATTTAACAGAGGGTTGGAACTGTGTCCCAGTGAAGAAAAGAGGCTGTCGGGTCGTCAGCAAATATATTCCCAGTGGAGATGGCTGCTGCTGGAACGATGCATGGGAAAGGCAGGAGAGAGATGTTTCTTCGTTGCTGCCCGATTTCTCTCTGCTGAATTCTTCAACTGACCAGGTGGTAGAAAATAGTCCATGAGGGGACAGTTTATATCAATACACACTGCAAGCCGATTGGTCAGCATATGACCAATTTGCTCACAGGGGACGAGAAGAAATAGATCCTATTTCAGTCTGCTACAGATGAACTTTGTCTAGCTGTGTTAGGTTCAGGTTCCCTGTGGCAAGAGCACACACTGGCTGTATGAGTTCGATCTCTATCTCCAGCCACCATTGTGGAACTCTTGTCAGTGAGTCTGTTACGCACACAGGGAGTCTGGTTTTATGTGTAACAGATTAGCCTTCCATTTAAGCGCAAGGTTTAATCCTTTTAGCATGGCATCCAGCTCTGCCACGTTTATATGTTGGGTATCCTTTGTTGGTCGCAGCCAACATGCATCCTCGATGATGGCTCCATCGGCCTACAGTCAGCAAGCTTGCGTCCACCCATACTTCCAGTTCCTTCATGCCTATGCACCATTTTCCTTGGACGGGATATGATTGCTGTACCTGGGAAAGTATGTCTGCTATCGTACACTTTAGAGGAGCATCGCTAATCTTGTCGTCCCAGTCCTGTGTAGCACAACTTTTGATAAAGCCTGTCGTCACTCATAATTTCTCACTGTGGGGACCTGGTGTACTACAAAATAGATTTTATACACATTATCATTAAAAAGAGACCAATCAAAAGGTATTAAGGAGTCAAACACAGTATTTTCTCGAAAATTCTTTATTATTCAAGGAAAATTTTAATATTCCGGTATTTCAGTAAAATTTTGCAGAAAATGTTCAATGAACGAACAAACAAAAGTAAACTTGTCAATAATACAATGAATCTATTTGAGCTTGTTTCATAGTTGAAGCAGTCGACTTGGTATGTCTGTTTGACCTTGCTGTGTGTCCAGTTTCATCACAAATATTACAGTAAGGTCGGGGGCATTGTGAAGCGATTTCAGGGTGAGACATTATTAACATTCGTCGAAGTATATCATGAATATTGTCCTTGATGGACAGTTGCCGAGACAATGCAGCTGGACCACTTAGGGAAGACCGAACGTGTTTGTTCCAAGACTCTACTGGACTGTCACTCCATTTTGCTATCGAGTTACCGTTATTCCACTTGAACTATAGGCACACATTTGATGATAGCTCGGGATTATCATAATCTATGGTTTAGTCTTCTCATCGACGAAGGCAATTCTGAGATGAAGCATTATCTCGATGCCCAAGGTTTTCAATGCTTCCACATGCACACATTTGTTTGTGACAGACTGGGTGATAAACAGGATGATGTTGGTGTTACTCATGAACGTTTCAAAATTTTCGCGATCCACGCTGTTACGGATGAGAGAACATACGTAAAAGCGATTTTGAGGGCTGAAAAATCTGTTGCAAAGCGGACCATTATTTCTATTTCCTCCACTCGCACATGGTGCATCCATTAACATACCTGTGATTTTTCGGATTGCATTGATACATTCTTTTTTCGCATTGTTGAGGATCCACATAATATCCAAAGTTATTCATTCCATCCTCCCTCCAGTCCTTCTGTCCACAGAACAACCGATACAGTATCTTTTGAGCAAAGTCCAATGAACGCAATTTGAAGTGAAGAACAGAGAAACAATGCAAGTCTGCCGTGTTAATACGCTGCCAACGAGCTATTCCAATTCCAATACATATATTTATACTTTTATACTTAATACATTTAAACTTTTATACTTTTTACTTTTGTACTTTTATATGCCCCTTGTCAGTTAATACTTTTAAGTTTATGTATTCGCTATATTTGATAAACCAATTGATTCTTGAATTTTGTCATTTTTACTAGAAGCGACTTGCTGATATGTTTCAAATGAGCCATCAAGCACTGTCAGAAAATCATTTTATGTCTAGATTAAGTCCAAAAAGGTGTATTTGGCCCAAAATGACCAAATATGGTAATTTGGGCCCAGGCCCCCCAAAATTGAAATTTCTGTTTGTTCTTTTTTCACCAGAAGTGACTTGCTAATATGCTTCCAACAAGACCTCAACCACTATTAGAAGATCATTTCATGTCTAAATTATGTCAAAAAAGGTATTTTTGGTCCAAAATGCCCTAATATGGTAGTTTGGGCCCAGACGCCAAAAAATTGATTTTTTTTAATGTTTCTTTATCTATCACCAAGAGTATTCCATTCCGTTTCTAACGAGCCATCAACCACTACCAGACGATCATTTTAAACCAAAATATGCCCCAAACAGTGATTTTTCCCTAATTTGTCCAAATAAGGTAATTTGAGCCAAGACGCGAAAAGATTGAAATATTTGGAATTTTTCTTTTTCTATCACCAAGAGAATTCCATTCCGTTTCTAACAAGCTCTCAACCACTATCGGATGATCATTTTTAGTCAAGATATTGAATTTATTCCCATATTTCGCATTCTGAGCGCAATGTGCCCCCCCCCACACTTTTTAGGAGACCCCCCCACACACACACACATTTATAACTGTCCCGCCGGCCCTGATATATATATATAATGGATTGAATGACAGAATAAAATAAGAAATGAATCAGACTTTATTACATATCAAAGTTCAAGAGCAAGGAGTAATAGTGAGTCCTTAAACCATAGATTTTCAAAGAAAATCTTCTCCTCAGAGGACCATTACCGCAATGACATTACTGCGAATAAAAACATAACAGTGTGTTTTTGGCCGATATATTTTATGTTTTGTATATTTTCAAAACTGAATTTCATTTTTTATTGCAGTAATGTCATTGCGGTAATGGTCCTCTGAGGAGAAGATTTTCTTTTAAAATCCATGGTTTAAGGACTCAGTATTACTCCTTGCTCTTGAACTTTGATATGTAATAAAGTCAGATTCATTTCTTATTTCATTCTGTCATTCAATCCATTATTATTAATGCTCTATCCAATATATTGAGCTTTGTTTTTATCTTGATAATTTACTAGTTAAAGATATTATTTATATCTTTGAAGTATCATCTTACTCTCTCTCCCTCTCTCTCTCTTTCTCTCTCTCTCTCTCTCTTTCTCTCTCTCTCTCTCTCTCTCTCTCTCTCTCTCTCTATATATATATATATATATATATATATATAATAAATATTTGTTATTGTTTATTATCTATGTACGTATACGTTTCGTCCTTTTTAATAATCGGGACTCATCAACATAGAGATATGACTATTCACTACCGGTCATGCGATTCGAAACCCCGGATTACGAGTATTTTTGCAACTCAAATCTGACGCCTTAACCACACGCCCAATTTTGAACAGCGAATAAACTGTGATAATTTTAACACTTTATCGGCGGCTTAACGTCTGAGAGCGTTCTACTTTTTTTAATGAAAGGAACGATGCAGTTAAAGCTAGTGACGTCATGCTGTGTTAATACTACACTTACAGTGCTCTACTTTTTCAAGGAGTGACAAATAATAATAAATATTTGTTATATATATATATATATATATATATATAGTTTTACACAGTTGTATGTACTCGCCGACGACTGCATGTAGTGGTGACGTAATTGTCTTTTGGAGGTGTATGCACTTTTACTGGTGTAAGAGTGGGTTAATGCAATGTGTATGTAGGGGGAATATGTGGCTCTTGTGTGTTTGTGTCTAGAAAGGCTCTTTTTACCCTGTCAATGGATACAGTTTCCTTTTTACCACCAATGTCCAGTGTGAATAATTTGTCAGTGGGTAAGAGCACGCGATAAGGACCAGTATAAGGTTCTTTCTCAGAAAAACGTGAGTCAATATCGTTCGGGAGCGAAGATTTATCCGTCTGTTCCCTAGGGTTCATAGGTGGGAGCTTATAAAAATAATTCCTTCCTTTGTGTACCTAAAACTAAACGGAACTTCCATGAGAAAAGTTTCTTTTCGGGAACTACTCGTCTGTGGAACACAATACCACGGGACTGCTTCCCAGCTGACTACAACATGATCGTTTTCAAATCCAATGTTAACAAATTCTTGTTGAGTCATCCTCTTAAATAATCGAATTCTGCTCAGTCTTACCAAACATCGCAGTGTTGTCTCACCGTCCACCTGACAAACTCATTAACCCTTATCCTCGAGTGGCTTTTGGGCTTTGATAAGCAATGACTTGTTTAGTACATAAAAAGAAGATGGAGTACTGCTGCCACTTCTGGGGAGGTGCCGCTCGGAGTGTCACTCGGAGTGTCACTCTTTCTTTCCTTGACAGAGTATAAAATCGACTTCACAATCTAGTGAGGGGATGATCTCTTCTGTTCTTCACAGCCTCCTTTTTCCACAGAAGAGACGTTGCTAGTCTCTCTCTACTCTATCGTTATTTCCATCTGGGCTGGTGCATCATCTACTAGTCTCTCCCTCCTTGACAAGGTCCAAAAAAGAGTCGCCAACCTAATAGGTCCCTCACTGTCAACCAAGCTCAGTCCCTGTCCCATCGCCGCAATGTAGCATCCTTGTGCTTGTTTTACAAATACTTCAATGGATTATGCTCCGATGAATTGGCTGCTCTGGTGCCTCCTCGACGTAAATTCACTAGACCAACTCGACAATCAACTAAATCTCATCCATTCACTGTGGAGGTCCCCAGCTGCCGGAGAGCTTTCTACTCAAATAGCTTCTTTCCTCATGCTGCTGGCCTTTGGAACCCCCTCCCTGCCCCCTGTTTCCCCGACAGTACTGACATGCAGAAATTTAAAACTAATGTAAACAGACATCTTGCTGCGCAGATCCCAATTTAGGTTGACCCCCCAACCTTCTCCCCTTTTCTTTTCTCAGTAGCCCCTTACGTCTACAGTGGTGGCCTGCCTTGTTTGGGGTGAACTACGTTAAAAAAAAGAAATATAAAAAAAAGGTGCTCGACTGAGCTCCAATCTATGTTTCCTCTTTGTAAGACATTCACAGCAAAAACTAACTCGTTTTATTACCACAAACAAAAATTTCTTTCTTCCTCCGTGTGGCTAGCCTCAGGCGGAATTTCCATGAACAGAGTTTCTTTCTAAGAACATCTCATCTGTGGAACACGTTACCACGAGACTGCTTCTCTGCAGATAAAAATAGGGTCGTTTTCGAATCTAATGTCAACAAACACTTGTTATAAATCGTCTCCATAATAACCCAAACTTTGTTTTTTTCCATTCATCATTTTCAATTGGTTCTCATTAGTAAAGTTAAGGGACGTTCAGCCTGGTCAGTAGAAGATGGGTGACCATTTGGGAATACTAAGCACTGTATATGGGAGGAGAGCGACACTTCCTTGCAAAAAAAAACAAAAAACAAAAAACAAACAAAAAGAAACCTAACATCATCATCTCCCCTGACCAGGTTATACATGAGACTGTGAACAACGTGTGAATTTGATATTCCCTTGAAACTTCAACCCACCAAGGGTGAATGCCGCTCCAGATACCAGGTACCAGATAATATTCTTCATCATTTAACTGACAATTTTTCTATCTCCTTGACCCTTATCCTTAAATGGCTTTTGATCTTGATAAATAATGACTCATTAATAAAAATGAAAGAAGAAATTTATTGTATGCAAAACAAGAATTTATTCTTTCAGATGTCTAAAATAATAAAAAATAAAAAATATACCAATTGTGGTATTTGCATCTATAAATATCAAATAAGGTCATCATCGATTTTTTTTTTAGACAAATGTCGGTTAGTTTTTTTTATTAGAATTTGAATTTTTATGCAAATGAAAACAGACATTAATGATTTGTGGTTGTCTTGGTTCCCGGTTTTGGATCAGGTATTTTAGACGACGGTTGCGTCTTTAGGAATTGCCAAGCACCACACTAAACAATTAATATTTGTGTAGCTAAATTGGGAATAGACCGATTCGATAAAAACATATGTTGGGCATGGATCACCAGTTAGCAAGTGCTAACTTTTAACAATAAAATATTATTAATAAAAAAGGAGAAACTGTAAAGTAAAAAAATAAAACATTTATATAGCAAAAATTTTACAAAGATGTAAAATATAAACGATAAAGTTTGTTGAAGGTTGAAAAAGTTTTTGCATATGAAAATGGCAAGAGCATTAAATTTGTTTTCAAAGTTCCGTATGCGCACGTGTGTATGTTTGTTTACATACTTGGGTTAAGCTGTTATTGGGGGAAGAAAGCAGACACGCTTAAAGAGTGGATTTTGGGCTTCGCACTTCAAGTGGGGTGATTCTTGTTGTTGTTGCTGTCTTCATTGAGAGCCGAGGCACGTTGTTCATTTGATGTCGCCAGCGAACTCTGATTTCTTTTGACCAATTCACTGTTTTTATAAAGTTTCATTTCACACCTACTTGTTACCTTCCAGTTAAAAAACATATATGAACACTTTTCATTGAGTTTAAATCTGCACCAACATCTGTATGTACTTATTTTATTAACACATGACCTCGGTGATTCCTTCTTCATGAAGAAAGAAAGAAATGAAAAGAAGAGGAAGAAGAGGAAAGAAGAGGAGAGAGTAAGACGAACGAACCTAGAAAGAAAAGGGGTAACTAAGCTAGCACTCTCCTTCAATGCCCGTTCGTCTTATCGATTTATTGATCTGGCATACACTCAACCATGTTAGTGCGTATTGTGCAACTAGCAGAGAAAACGTTTAATAATAAAGTGTTTACTGTATTTGTGGTAATATTCAAACAAAAAGCCAATATGGTGGCCTGTATTTGCCCATCTTGTCAACCAAATTACATAGGGGAGGATAACTCTAGTTAGTTGTGGTTTTGAAATATATGTAGGTTTCAAGGTAATTTCGTAGTTTATTTATTTGTGTATATTCTGAATTTGCTATATATACATATTCATACGTTTGAAGTAACTAGAGTTATCTGCCCCTACGCTACAGGCAAATAGAGGCCACCATACTGATTTTTTATTTGAATGAACCTAGAAAGAAAAGGGGTAACTAGGCTAGCGCTCTCCTTCAATGCCCGTTCGTCTCATCGATTTATTGATCTGCCATTAATACACTTCTGACGATCGGAAACTCTATGAAACTGCAATAAAGTGTCAAATTAAACCACATTGTCTTATTTATTATTGTTATAAAGCTCCACCTGGGGTCGCTGGCATCGCACCACCAACCTTGCGCCGTGAGGCGGCTGTCCTTGCACTGTCAAGATAGGCCACTATCGATGAGGACCACCTTCTCCACAAGCTCGCCACAGAGACCCCTCCACGAACTCGCCTGAAGCCACGACGCCCATTCTCGGAGCATGCCCACCAGCTCCTGCTTTCAACACCCGGTGACGTCACAAAACGAATCTGACTGAAACGTTGCTGGACGGAGGAATGGCAGGCAGCAGATAAATCAAGGTTGCACAGATTTGTGGAGGACCCGGATAACCTACCAGGCATGGACCTCCCTCGCCGGCAGTGGACAATGCTCAACCGCCTCAGGACAGGTGTCGGCCGTTTCGCCGCGACCATGAAAGGATGGGGACTCAGGGACTCGGCTGTCTGCTAATGTTGTTACTCTGAACAGGCAGTAGACCACATCATCGAGTCATGCCTTAAATATCGACCACCCAACGGCGAAGCCGACATAGCTGCGCTAGACAACAAAACATTAACATGGCTTTTCTCAACCGAGCTGGTCATCTAACAGTGAGATGCTGTGAAGCAAACGAAAGAAGAAGAAGAAGAAGACCTGAAAGAATATCGAGTGTGAAAAGTCTGCTGTCTTAATTCGGCTCTATTCCGATTTTGAGAAGTTGATTTTCTTCTTACTCACTAGAAATAATAAGTGAATTTATTCACATTTAACAAGAATACACCAAATATACACACGTGTCAAAACTTCCGAAATAAATGGTTATATGAAAAGCAGGCTTACCAACATATGTAAAAAACACTTATGTTACAAATATGCCGGGGGAATTAGGTATCAGCCACCTTATTCTCTGAAACTCGCACCAGCAGATTACCATTTATTTAAAAGTTTATAAAATCAATTAAATGGATGAAGACTTACTTCAAGAGAGGAAGTAGAAAATAAGTTAATTTCCCTAACATAAACTATTGTTTTTTATTTGTTGTAACACGTGGTAATAAACAAAGGAGAACTAAAATCCTTCCATATAAAATAGAGAGAGTGAGAGAGAGGAAACGATGGAGAAGAGAGAGAGAGATATATAAAGAGAGAGAGAGAGAGAGAAAGAGAGAGAGGGAGAGAGGGGGAGAAAAAGATCGACCACCAGGTAGTCTAGTTGCAAGAGAGGAAAGGAGAAAGAGAAAGGGTAGAGAGAGAGAGAGAGAGAGAGAGAGAGAGAGAGAGAAAGAGAGAGAATGAGAATGAAAGAAACATGAACTATTGTTTTTTATTCGTTGTAACACGTGAACTAAAATCCTTCCGTATCAAAGAACTAAAATCTTTCCGTAGAAAATAGAAGAGAGAGAGAGAGAGAGAGAGAGAGAGAGAGAGAGAGAGAGAGAGAGAGAGAGAGAGAAAGCAAGCAAGCCAGCCAGCCAGTCAGTCAGTCAGCAAGTCAGTCATCCTCTTCCTCCTTTTTCTCTTCTCGCTTCGTCGTTAGCTTTCTTTTTAGTTGAATTTATGAAAGACTAGCAGGGGTACCCGGCGTTGCCCGGGGCTCTCCCTCCTCCTCCTCTCCGCAAGCAAAATAGGATATTGAGCACTTTTTTCCCGGACAACGCCGAAGCCTCTGGGTCCTAAATTGACGAAGCCCCCCCCCCCGGTGCTGGGTCCTATACTGTAAAAGCACCCCCGGTGCTGGGTCCTATACTGTAGAAGCGCCCCGGTGGCTATACTGCAGAAGCACCCCCCCCGTGCCTGTACTGCAGAAGCCTCTGGATCCTATACTGTAGAAGCACCCCCGGTGCCTATACTGCATAAACACCCATGGTCCCTATTCTGTAGAAGCATTCGGGTCCTATATTGTAGAAGCACCCCCGGTGCTGGGTCCTATGCTGTAGAAGCACCCCTGGTCCCTATACTGTAGAAGTACCCCTGGTCCCTATACTGCATAAGAACCCATGGTCCCTATTCTGCAGAAGCACCCGGGTCCTATATTGTATATGCACCCCCGGTGCTGGGTGCTGTACTGTAGATGCACCCCTGGTGCCTATACTGCAGAAGAACCCCCCGCCCAGGTCCATATACTTCAGAAGCCTCCGGGTCCTATATTGTATAAGCACCCCTGCAGGATGAAGATGTTGATAATTCCCCTCACCCCTACCACCCGTCCCCCCAAAATTCCCCCCTCCCCCCAAAGAACTATTTTTATTTTAAAAGATATAAGTTTAGGTTGCTAGGTGTGGATGTGATTGAGCAACCCTTGTTTCACTGTTATTGATAGATCCGGACAGAAGTTATGGGATGACTTGATACAACCGGACAGTGCATTTTTATCAAGTTGTTACATGAATACATTGGCTTATTTCAAAATCACCAGTAAATAACATTGAAAAAGTTTCAAAAAACCAGACCCGCCCCCGAAAACTGGCCCCGTTGACCCCCGGGGACATTTTTTTTTGTTGTAATTTTGAGATATTATGCTCCCAGGTGTTGTCCGGTCCTAAAGATGTCGACTTGTTGACAGTTTGCCGAGTGGTTTTTGAGGAGTAGCTGGACATACAAACAAACAAACAGACAAACATACAGACAACTGGCCTTTATATAGGAGAAGATTTATAGTTATTTATCCTTTCTTTATTAAATCGCTTTAATTAATTACTGTTAATACCATAGAAAGTATTGCATAAATATAGGCAAAATAGGACAATAAAATTACAAATGAATAGCACCAAACATTAATTTATTATGGACTGTTCAAAAAATAGTTATGCAAATTATGCATTCAAATAGCTGTCTTTCGGCCTTTCATCTGAACTATATATACAGTATTTCAAAATATCATGTCGTACTATTGATTTAAATAACAGCAACCCGTTTTGATGGTAATATAGGAGTGATGAATGAAAAAAACAAACTTTTGCATTTATTCATTTAGATGTATTTACATTAAACAAGAATGCACCAAATGCACACACATGTCAAACTTCATGATATGTGCATATAGTGAAAGGCGGACTTACATGTATTTGTTCTGGTAGTAAACTATACTCCAAACATATCGTCTCAAAAGCACGTCAAACCGATTTGGTCTCGACGGAGCAACGATTGACAAAAAACTTACATGATTTTCATTTTAGAAAATGTTTTAAATTTAAGGCTTAAGCTAAAGGGGTCTGAAGAAGAAATTGAAATTGTCCCTTTTTTTCATGCCTACCCACGAGGGCAGACTTAGATACAAGGTAAGATTTTAATATGGGTAAAAATCCAGCTCCCCCTAAAAGGGGCAATCTGGATTGAGATAAAAATTTTAAATTGCCTCAGTCTCGAAGGATTTTTTTCACATTTCACAACAATATAAAGCATACTGTTATACGTGGATGTAATGCATCATCCTTCAATCTGTTTATCCTCATCGAACCCTTAAAATAAATTACATGTCGCAAGGAACCCCTGTGCAAGAACAAAATTATATACCATTAGAAGAATTAATCTCCCAAACAGAACAATTTTGCAACACTTTTATGTCCCCTTATTAAAGATTAAAATCAAGATATAATGATACTAAACCTTATGTCTAGAATCCTTATTCCAATTTTGATCAAAAGCCATTACATGATTTTCATTTTAGAAAATGTCTAAAATTTAAGGCTTAAGCTTAAGGGGTCTTAAGAAGAAATTGAAATTCAGGGAATCCTTGCAAAATTAGTGTCTGATGACTATGGATCAAATTCAATGCAAGTTTGAAATATTTAAATTTTCAAAAACGAGGTTGTGCCCATATTATGCTCCCTAAAAACCCCTTAAAATACCCCAAAGAAATTGAAATTTGAGGAATATTTATTAATTGAGGTCTCATACCTATTTTTAAAATTTCACAAAAATCAGAGATATTTGAATTTTCATGAAGGTTTCCACCCTCTCTTTGACTCATTCGCATAAAACTAAATGAAACTAAATACAGCCCACATTACGACCCCTGACGCCTAGCAGATGTGTTTCAAAATTCATACTCATCGATTAATTAGTTTAGGAGTGATTCCTGTACATACAAATATACACACATACCTAACTTTATATAAATAGAGATATCTTTCTCATTTTATTTTCATTGTAGTTCACACGGTAAATAGGAGAATAGAAAGTGACTGGTGGATTTACTTTTGGAAGCCTCGTGACTCTCGCTTCCCTTATTTTGTCCGTTAGTCCTCAGATTCCATGAGCGATATTTCTTACAAAGGGGAAAATTGCTGTTTTCTGAGTCGGAATCTATCAATCTAACACTGGCTAGTTTTTTACCTTGAAGTAGTATTTTTGTTAGCTCCTTACATCAAGCGGCTTCATGCCTTGGCTGGAGCGATTTCCATTAAAAGAAAATACCATCGTATATAATTTTGAAGAACTAGTTTAAGGAAAAATTAATACTTCTTTGTCAAATTTACACACTAGCACTGTACAGACATCAATGATTGTTATATTTTTTTAATAACATGATAGGTACGATATGATGATGTCTATATTACAACATTACAATAACCAAAAATATATTGTGTGTGTTTAGTAATATTACGTATATGAAAGTAAATAAATAGTCAAAAGTGTATTAGCTTATCTCGGTTGTTCTTGCGGAACCCTCGGAGACCTTTTTTGCAGAATCTTAGGGTTGAGAAATGCTGATATAATAAAAGCTAAAACCTCTAATGGAGACTTTTCAACCATCAAATTCAGTTATGTAAGTTCTAGTTTTAACCACTTTGAAAAGGATAGAACATTATCAAAAGAAAGTATTAACAAAGAACATTATCAAAAGAAAGGAATAAAAAAGAACATTATCAAAAGAAAGGAATAACAAAGAACATTATCAAAAGAAAGTATTAACAAAGAACATTATCAAAACAAAGGAATAACAAAGAACATTATCAAAAGAAAGTATTAACAAAGAACATTATCAAAACAAAGGAATAACAAAGAACATTATCAAAAAAAAGTATTAACAAAGAACATTATCAAAACAAAGGAATAACAAAGAACATTATCAAAAGAAAGTATTAACAAAGAACATTATCAAAACAAAGGAATAACAAAGAACATTATCAAAAGAAAGGAATAACAAAGAACATTATCAAAAGAAAGTATTAACAAAGAACATTATCAAAAAAAAGTATTAACAAAGAACATTATCAAAAAAAAGTATTAACAAAGAACATTATCAAAAGAAAGGAATAGCAAAGAACATTATCAAAAGAAAAGAATAACAAAGAACATTATCAAAAGAAAGGAATAACAAAGAACATTATCAAAAGAAAGTATTAACAAAGAACATTATCAAAACAAAGGAATAACAAAGAAGATTATCAAAAGAAAGGAATAACAAAGAACATTATCAAAACAAAGGAATAACAAAGAGCATTATCAAAAGAAAGGAATAACAAAGAACATTATCAAAAGAAAGTATTAACAAAGAACATTATCAAAAGAAAGAAATAACAAAGAACATTATCAAAAGAAAGTATTAACAAAGAACATTATCAAAAGAAAGGAATAGCAAAGAACATTATCAAAAGAAAGGAATAACAAAGAACATTATCAAAAGCAAGGAATAACAAAGAACATTATCAAAAGAAAGTATTAACAAAGAACATTATCAAAACAAAGGAATAACAAAGAACATTATCAAAACAAAGGAATAACAAAGAACATTATCAAAACAAAGGAATAACAAAGAGCATTATCAAAACAAAGGAATAACAAAGAACATTATCAAAAGAAAGTATTAACAAAGAACATTATCAAAAGTAAGGAATAACAAAAAACATTATCAAAAGAAAGGAATAACAAAGAACATTATCAAAAGAAAGGAATAACAAAGAACATTATCAAAAGAAAGTATTAACAAAGAACATTATCAAAAGAAAGTATTAACAAAGAACATTATCAAAAGAAAGTATTAACAAAGAACATTACCAAAAGAATATATTAACAAAGAACATTATCAAAAGAAAGGAATAACAAAGAACATTATCAAAAGAAAGTATTAACAAAGAACATTATCAAAAGAAAGGAATAACAAAGAACATTATCAAAAGCAAGGAATAACAAAGAACATTATCAAAAGAAAGTATTAACAAAGAACATTATCAAAACAAAGGAATAACAAAGAACATTATCAAAACAAAGGAATAACAAAGAACATTATCAAAACAAAGGAATAACAAAGAGCATTATCAAAACAAAGGAATAACAAAGAACATTATCAAAAGAAAGTATTAACAAAGAACATTATCAAAAGTAAGGAATAACAAAAAACATTATCAAAAGAAAGGAATAACAAAGAACATTATCAAAAGAAAGTATTAACAAAGAACATTATCAAAACAAAGGAATAACAAAGAACATTATCAAAAGAAAGTATTAACAAAGAACATTATCAAAACAAAGGAATAACAAAGAACATTATCAAAAGAAAGTATTAACAAAGAACATTATCAAAACAAAGGAATAACAAAGAACATTATCAAAAGAAAGGAATAACAAAGAACATTATCAAAAGAAAGTATTAACAAAGAACATTATCAAAAGAAAGTATTAACAAAGAACATTATCAAAAAAAAGTATTAACAAAGAACATTATCAAAAGAAAGGAATAGCAAAGAACATTATCAAAAGAAAATATTAACAAAGAACATTATCAAAAGAAAGGAATAACAAAGAACATTATCAAAAGAAAGTATTAACAAAGAACATTATCAAAACAAAGGAATAACAAAGAAGATTATCAAAAGAAAGGAATAACAAAGAACATTATCAAAACAAAGGAATAACAAAGAGCATTATCAAAAGAAAGGAATAACAAAGAACATTATCAAAAGAAAGTATTAACAAAGAACATTATCAAAAGAAAGAAATAACAAAGAACATTATCAAAAGAAAGTATTAACAAAGAACATTATCAAAAGAAAGGAATAGCAAAGAACATTATCAAAAGAAAGGAATAACAAAGAACATTATCAAAAGCAAGGAATAACAAAGAACATTATCAAAAGAAAGTATTAACAAAGAACATTATCAAAACAAAGGAATAACAAAGAACATTATCAAAACAAAGGAATAACAAAGAACATTATCAAAACAAAGGAATAACAAAGAGCATTATCAAAACAAAGGAATAACAAAGAACATTATCAAAAGAAAGTATTAACAAAGAACATTATCAAAAGTAAGGAATAACAAAAAACATTATCAAAAGAAAGGAATAACAAAGAACATTATCAAAAGAAAGGAATAACAAAGAACATTATCAAAAGAAAGTATTAACAAAGAACATTATCAAAAGAAAGTATTAACAAAGAACATTATCAAAAGAAAGTATTAACAAAGAACATTATCAAAAGAAAGTATTAACAAAGAACATTATCAAAAGAAAGGAATAACAAAGAGCATTATCAAAACAAAGGAATAACAAAGAACATTATCAAAAGAAAGTATTAACAAAGAACATTATCAAAAGTAAGGAATAACAAAAAACATTATCAAAAGAAAGGAATAACAAAGAACATTATCAAAAGAAAGGAATAACAAAGAACATTATCAAAAGAAAGTATTAACAAAGAACATTATCAAAAGAAAGTATTAACAAAGAACATTATCAAAAGAAAGTATTAACAAAGAACATTATCAAAAGAAAGTATTAACAAAGAACATTATCAAAAGAAAGGAATAACAAAGAACTTTATCAAAAGAAAGGAATAACAAAGAACATTATCAAAAGAAAGTATTAACAAAGAACATTATCAAAAGAAAGGAATAACAAAGAACATTACCAAAAGAATATATTAACAAAGAACATTATCAAAAGAAAGGAATAACAAAGAACATTATCAAAAGAAAGTATTAACAAAGAACATTATCAAAAGAAAGGAATAACAAAGAACATTATCAAAAGCAAGGAATAACAAAGAACATTATCAAAAGAAAGTATTAACAAAGAACATTATCAAAACAAAGGAATAACAAAGAACATTATCAAAACAAAGGAATAACAAAGAACATTATCAAAACAAAGGAATAACAAAGAGCATTATCAAAACAAAGGAATAACAAAGAACATTATCAAAAGAAAGTATTAACAAAGAACATTATCAAAAGTAAGGAATAACAAAAAACATTATCAAAAGAAAGGAATAACAAAGAACATTATCAAAAGAAAGTATTAACAAAGAACATTATCAAAACAAAGGAATAACAAAGAACATTATCAAAAGAAAGGAATAACAAAGAACATTATCAAAAGAAAGTATTAACAAAGAACATTATCAAAAGAAAGTATTAACAAAGAACATTATCAAAACAAAGGAATAACAAAGAACATTATCAAAAGAAAGGAATAACAAAGAACATTATCAAAACAAAGGAATAACAAAGAGCATTATCAAAAGAAAGGAATAACAAAGAACATTATCAAAAGAAAGTATTAACAAAGAACATTATCAAAAGAAAGAAATAACAAAGAACATTATCAAAAGAAAGTATTAACAAAGAACATTATCAAAAGAAAGGAATAGCAAAGAACATTATCAAAAGAAAGGAATAACAAAGAACATTATCAAAAGCAAGTATTAACAAAGAACATTATCAAAAGTAAGGAATAACAAAAAACATTATCAAAAGAAAGGAATAACAAAGAACATTATCAAAAGAAAGGAATAACAAAGAACATTATCAAAAGAAAGTATTAACAAAGAACATTATCAAAAGAAAGTATTAACAAAGAACATTATCAAAAGAAAGTATTAACAAAGAACATTATCAAAAGAAAGTATTAACAAAGAACATTATCAAAAGAAAGGAATAACAAAGAACATTATCAAAAGAAAGGAATAACAAAGAACATTATCAAAAGAAAGTATTAACAAAGAACATTATCAAAAGAAAGGAATAACAAAGAACATTACCAAAAGAATATATTAACAAAGAACATTATCAAAAGAAAGGAATAACAAAGAACATTATCAAAAGAAAGTATTAACAAAGAACATTATCAAAAGAAAGGAATAACAAAGAACATTATCAAAAGCAAGGAATAACAAAGAACATTATCAAAAGAAAGTATTAACAAAGAACATTATCAAAACAAAGGAATAACAAAGAACATTATCAAAACAAAGGAATAACAAAGAACATTATCAAAACAAAGGAATAACAAAGAGCATTATCAAAACAAAGGAATAACAAAGAACATTATCAAAAGAAAGTATTAACAAAGAACATTATCAAAAGTAAGGAATAACAAAAAACATTATCAAAAGAAAGGAATAACAAAGAACATTATTAAAAGAAAGGAATAACAAAAACATTATCAAAAGAAAGGAATAACAAAAACATTATCAAAACAAAGGAATAACAAAGAACATTATCAAAAGAAAAGAATAACAAAGAACATTATCAAAAGAAAGGAATAACAAAAACATTATCAAAACAAAGGAATAACAAAGAACATCATCAAAAGAAAGGAATAACAAAGAACACTATCAAAAGAAAGGAATAACAAAGTCTATCCATACAAAATTAAATGATTTTATTCAACAACCCGTTAATTCAATAAAAGATAGCATTCGAGAAGAATGATAGTCCAAAGCATCCAAGGAAAGAGTTTGTAGAATAGTTAGTGTCAGGGTTAGGGTTATGGTTATGGTTAGTGTTAGTGTTAGGGTTAGGGTTAGGGTTAGTGTTAAGGTTAGGGTTAGGGTTAGCTTGGGTCTTAATCTGCACCAGTATCTTAAAATGAAATGCATTGAAGTATTTGAGGGTCTGAACACTTACACCTTTTACGAACCCGGGTATTCTAGCTATTATAACAATAAAGTAATTTTGTAATTTGTTATGCTGATCCACCCTTTTGCGTCACTACATGGACTCTTCTGACACTATGAATAGTGAGAATGGTGGTTACAGAGAGAGAGAAAGAGAGAGAGAGAGAGAGAGAGAGAGAGAGAGAATCGCTATGTTCCATCTAGAAGCAATCTCTGGCAACCCATTACTTCTGTACTTTCTGTAAATACACTCTTGTTAACTCTACCTCCTTGTTGTCTTATTTTTTTTCGACCCTTTTATAACGAAAGGACCCCACACTCTTTTCCCCGTAAGTATCGTCGTCGGCTACTCACGCACAGGTGTTTGATATCCCGGTCGCGGTGCCGAGTAAAACAGATACCTCACTCTGATCCGGTGTCACTGAACCACTTGTAACATAGGTGGTCCACTCGTGTCTTTATCTCTGTACTCACACATCTGGTCCTCGGCGCAGGAATCCTTCTAGACTGTGAACACCCTCTTTGGCCAGTGATTGTCAATAGCGGCTATAAAAAGAAAGATGTGTTGAATCTCCCCCGGTCGGGATGAATGATGATAGCTTCGTTGGTCCGCTGTGAAGGCAAGATTACTTAGCAAGACAATTCGACAATAGAATAATTCAACAACATCGGTTTCTTTCCCTTCAAATAATCATTAAAAACAACTAAAAGGAAAGATTAATTGTACACTTGAATTTTAGAGTCTATTGTTTTAGTAAATTGCCTTTGTTTACTAAACTAGTCGTCGTCTCTCTCTGCGTGTGTGTGTGAATCGCTTTTACGACTGCAAAACCTTAATTGAGATATAACTTGTCTACTCAAGACGGTGGTGGGGGGGATCCTATGGCCCATGCCATCCCAAACGAGAGCGATGTTCGCGCAACACTCCCGCTTGGTCGGCGCTCGTCCGTCCAGGTCGAATCCTAATTTCTAACTGACTGTCCACTCAAAACAAAATCCTTTCTTTTCCCAAAGAGGCATATTGTAACACTCTCTCTTTCTCTCTGTGTCTTTCCTCCTCTTTCGGAGTCGGGTGTGGTGTGGGATATACTGATTCAGATATTATCAAGACAAAAAGCAACTATCCGTACCCCGCTGGAGAAAGGAGGCTCTCGCCCTAATTAATGATGACAGTCTAAGGGGCGATCTCCACTCCGGTCTCGCGCGCCCACCCACATAGTACTGACACACGTATGTTTTTCGTTGGCGATAAAAAAGATTTGGCCAAAACCCGGCACACCTGTTTAAACTCGGCCTGTGTAAGATTTAAATGCAATTGACAATCTCTCATGGCTTTCTCAGACAGCCCGGCACCACCTTCCCAGCTTGTTTTGTATAGCCGATCCCGCGGAAAATATGTACTAGTTCTTAGATTTCCACTTGTTTCTACGTAGGCCCCCCCTCAAGATGCATATTAGTGCGCTCTAAAGGGCAGACTCTGTCGGTTACAATCACTGTTTCGCACTTTAAATCTGTTAAATCTTTAAGGCCATAGCATATCTGTTGCCTAAAACATTTTTTTAAATTTACCAATGAGTCACGACTTATCAAGGCTAAAAGCCACTTAAGTATGAGAAAATAGATAAGCAGTTGAATGCTGATGAATATTATGAGGGGATTAAAAATGATGAATGGAATGAATAAAATGTTAATACTCATAAGGACTGTCTATGACAAGTGTTTATTCACTTTGGATTTGAAGATGACTATGTTGTAGCTCCTAGGGAAGCAATCTTATGGCAACGTGATTCACAGACGGGAAGTTCCTGATGTTAGGACCACGGAGGAAGAAAGGAAAGTTCTTTGCAATTATGGTAGTAAGACGAGTTCTAGCTGTGAATCTTTTACGAGGGAGGAACCAGAGATTGGAGCTCAGTCGAGAACTTTCCACAGAAATAACGATAGAGTGGAGAGATAGTAGCAACGTCTCTTCTGTGGGAAAGAGGCTGTAAAGAAGAGAAGAGATCTTCATCCACTAGATTGCGAAGTCGATTTTGTACTTTGTCAAGGCAAGAATAAGAGCTCTGAGTGGCACCTCCCCAGATGTGGCAGCAATACTCCATCTTAGGACATACCCGACTCTTTTGGTTAGTTTCTGTAATTTTCATTTTTTTGGAAGGTCGATTCTACTGATTTTTATATCGCCCAGTTGTAGAGAGGGTTAGGGTTAGGGTTAGGGTTAGGGTTAGACTGTGAATCTCCTTCAGACACCACACCCCATAGATTAACATGTATTATTACATATATTACTAACATATATTACTAACATATTACATATTACACATTTTTAATAATATTACATAAAAATACATAATAAAAATTAATATTACATAAAAATAATATTACATAAAAATAGATAACATAAATAATATTACATCAAAATTACTATAAAATATTACATAATATTACATAAAAATTATAATAAAATATTACATAATATTACATAAAAATATTGCATAATATTACATAAAAATAATATTACATAAAAATACATAATAAAAATTACATAAAAATAATATTACATATTAAAATATTACACATTACATATTAATGTGTTATTACTAACATATTACATATATTACTAACATATATTATTAACATATCCGACTCTTTTGGTTTCTGTTATTTTCAATTTTTTGGAAGGTCGTTTCTACTGATTTTTACATCTCCCAGCTGTAGAGAGGGTTAGGGTTAGGGGTAGACTGTAAATCTCCTTCAGACACCACATCCCATAGATAGGATATTCTTCTTGCCAATCGTCAGGTTTCTAGATGTAAGAGCTAAACTATTTGAGGGATCGTTCAGTGGAATTACAACCACTCCTAACCAAGGAATTCTGGATAAATCTTCTAAGCCCCACCTGCAAAATTGAAAAAAAAAAAAAAAATAATAATAATAATAATAATAATAATAATAATAATAATAATAATTGTAATGTGAGTACCAGCATGCGCATATATATATATATATATATATATATATATATATATATATTTATATATATATATAACATTTATTATTTCATGTATATACAAATATAATATTATAAGGTGATATAATATATTGGTCATAGATTTTCAGTATTTACTTCAACAGTTCTCAATAGAGATTAGTAGTAGGAGTATGAAAATATATCTATGGTAATTAGGCTAGACAGACGCGTCTATGTTTCATCTCTGCAGCCTGATGATTCCCTATAGGAATGAAACATAGACGCCTCTGTGTGGCCTAATTGCCATAGATATATTTTCATACTAATATATTTTCATACTATATATATATATATATATATATATATATATATATATATATATATATATATATATATATATATATATATATATATATATATATATATATATATACATAAATTCCCAGAGAAACTAACTAAATCCAAGATATTACAGACTTAACATTCGTTGGAAAATTCATAAATAAAAATAATAAGTAAATAAAATAAAAAGGGGGGTTAAGTATCTAACAGTGGAACAAAAACAGGAGACCTTAAGCGTCTAATATTAACACAGGAATCATCAGCTGTTTACCATGTAACTGTTTCGGAAATTTAAAAACAGGACAGTTATAATATTCATGGCTCTCCAATGGTACTGATTAAACTACCATTTCCCCAATAATCAAGTGTCGAAATAATTCAGCTTAAAATGTCACTAATATATACATAAATAAATAATAATAATAATAATAATAATAATAATAATAATAATAATAATAATAATAATAATAATAATAATGATATATTACCGGTAAGACTACATAATAATAATATATTACCCTTAAGACTATATATATATATATATATATATATATATATATATATATATATATATATATATATATATATATATATATATATATATAAGTCAGGTTCATTTTATATTCCAATAACCATGTTTTTATTTTATTATTTTTATTTCTTCACATTTCCAAAAAAACATAACATTTTCGTTTGATATATTTTTACGGTCCGTTTCATTTGTTTTGTGCCAAACAACACTTTTATGTTAATATCGTCTCTGTAACATTACAAAATCATCAGAAAAATTCACAAAGAGTAAAAAGTTCTTGGATTAAAGTGTCTTTAAAAAACCTACACTATACAGTGGTTCATTTTTGGGGTGAAAACAAACAAAACACACACACACACACACACACACACACACATATATATATATATATATATATATATATATATATATATATATATATATATATATATATATATATATATGACAAATAAAAGGATAAAATAAATCCGACGGTATGAGTTAAAAAGGAAAAGCGGAAGACCTAAAACTCAACGTTTCGACCAGCTGTTGTGTGGGCTTTATCAAGAGAGAAAGAGCTAAAAGTGACAAAAACGAGAAGATCTGTAATTTGGGGGAATATTATGAATTTAAATCTATGTAGAGAGGGGATATATATATATATATA
Source organism: Sepiola atlantica (assembly GCA_963556195.1). Taxonomy (NCBI): domain Eukaryota; kingdom Metazoa; phylum Mollusca; class Cephalopoda; order Sepiida; family Sepiolidae; genus Sepiola; species Sepiola atlantica. The sequence continues at coordinate 129,645,407 of OY744518.1, forward strand.
TATATATATATATATATATATATATATATATATATATATAATATAATATAATATATATAATATAATAATATATATGTAATATATAATATAATAATATATATAATATAATGATAATATAATATGATATAATTCATAATAACATTTACATAATAATATAATAATATAAGGTAATATAATAATATAATAATATTTAATAATATTTAATAATAATATAATAATATAATATTTATATAATAATATTTATATAATATAATAATATATATATATATATTATATATAATAATAATAATGTATATATATTATATATATAATATAATAATAATATATATAATAATAATATATATAATATAATAATAATATAATATGATATAATATAATATAATATATATATAAAATGATAGGGTATAATAAATTTAAATCTATGTAGAGGGGGAGATATACAAATAACTACATCCATATACATTTATATATATATATATATATATATAAATTAATTTAAATAAATAAATTTAAATTAAATAAATTTATTTTTCATTTAAATTGCACGATTGTTGATTTTCAAAATATTTCACTTTAATACATTCTCAATTCCCTTACTTTAAAAATGCGCCATTGCACTGAGGCTTTTAGGTGAATGGTTATTTTTAATCATCCTAACAGTGCTCGACTTTCAATTTTACTTGAAATATGCTTCTTTGCTTACAGAGTCTAGGTTGATTCTGTGGCAGGGGTTCGAACCGTGCGACCGTCTGAGATTATTATCCCTGCACTTATGAGAGCGAAAGCTTGAAACGCTAGCGTATGTAAGTAAAAATAATTTAATATTATTTATTTAAAATTAATATATATATATATATATATAAATGAAAGAAGAAAGATAAATATGTATGTAAGTAAAAATAATTTAATATTATTTATTTAAAATTAATATATATATATATATATATATATATAAATGAAAGAAGAAAGATAAATATGTATGAATAACAAATCTAATTCAACTTCAATTGTTCAATGCAAGGTGTACTCGGTAAAAAAATGTTTATTTTTCTTTCCGTAAGCCAAGGCTTTTCAAAGAGTAAAATCTTATCATCAGAGGAATTACATAGATGGATAAGTTGGCAATGGAAAAGCCAAAATTCAAAATTTGAATAAATATTAAGTAATGGAGAGTGAGAATGTTCGTGTAAAACAAATATGGAGTCTGTCCAGTTGATGAATGTCCGTAGATAAGGTGTCTGGTGAAAAAAGATTTAAAGATGGAAAAAAGGGGGTTTCGTGAAGGCAGCGTTGAAAATGTTCAAAAATGAAGGAAATTCGATAGAAAGATGTTTAGTTCAATCGTAAATGGAACGCACTTATTCGGATGTAATTTTGAGAATTAGGGCCATTTTAAAAATACTTCCGTGAACCGAGAATGAAAGTAGTTTTTCAGAGGTTGAGAATGAGCTGTGTATATTAAACGCAGGCAGTCGGGAATTTAAGTAGTGACTTCGATTGAGTCTAAGAAAAAGCGGCAGCTCTAGTTGGAAACAAAGCGATTCGTACATATTTATCTCTCTTCTTTCATTTATCTTTATAATTGCTCTATCTCGTATATTGAGCTTAAACTATTTCACTATAGGTTCTATCCTCTAAAAGTATACTTTTAGGTTCATATTATATATGAGGATAAAATACACGATATATTAAAATGAAATGCCGTGGAGACAGGATGTATGAAAAAGACAAAAGGAAAAACAATTAAACACACGTTTTGATGATTTCTTCCTGTGTGTAATAGTTTTTCATTTTGTCTTTTTCATATATATATATATATATATATATATATATATATATATATATATATATATATATATATATATATATATATATATATATATATATATATATATGAGGATAAAATGTACGATATATCATAAAATGACATGCTGTGAAAGACAAGATGTGTGAAAAAGACAAACGAAAATAACAGATTTAAATGGAGGAAAAAATCATCAAGAAACGGGAGATTTTACCGGTTTCGTTCGGATCAACGAACGGACTTTTTCTGAAGACGTTCGTTGATCCGAACGAAAACGGTGAAATCTCTCGTTTCTTAATGATTTTTTCCTCCATTTAAATCTGTTATTTTCGTTTGTCTTTTTAACGCACGCACACACACACACACACACACACACACACACACACACACATATATAATATTGATATTAAATTAAAGATAAGCGATGTATAATTTAATAATAATCTATTGAGATAATATAAAGCTCAATATATTGAATAGAGCAATCAATTCAAGAGATGAAAAATGAGAATGAAAAATTGTATAGATACTATATTTATTAAGACAGCAGAAGTTCAAAGCAAGGAGTTTCATTATTCTTAACCCATGGATTTTCAAAGATAAATTCTTTTCATCAGAGGATAAAACTCGGTAATGTAACTGTAAATATTACCGGTAACATTTAACTTTGAAAATTAATATATATATATATATATATATATATATATATATATATATATATATATATATATATACAAAAAATAAGTATTTCGTTTTTTGTATATATATGTGTATTCATTTTCAAAGTTAAATGTTACCGGTAATATTTACAGTTACATTACATGGCTATAATATATATATATATATATATATATATATATATATATATATATATATATATATATATATATATATATATATATATATATATATATGAGCCCCCTTTACTAAAGCCCGCCGACCGTTGAGAATTAACTTCCTGCACTGAAGATTGCGTTAGCATGAAACATCGATGTCTGTAGGTAATAAATAATTAATATTTATTTATAAATATTATTATAAGCCCCCTTTACTAAAGGCCGGGCACTCTGAGTGAGTTTAATAACAAGCAGTACTAATAAGCTTCATGCTAGATCCAACACAGTTTGTTGTTGTAAGATCACTTTCACTGCTCGTGTAAAATACCCGCCGACTCCGTATTTACAAAGTTAAATTCCTCCTTAATTATTAGCTAATTCGCTATGGCCGAGGGGTTAACGCTCTTGACTACGAATCAGTGGCGATTTGTGAATTAACTTCCTGCACTGAAGATTGCGTTAGCATGAAACATCGATGTCTGTAGGTAATAAATAATTTTTATTTATTTATAAAAATTATTATATATATATATATATATATATAGTCATTGACATACTATTTGATGTTATTACATCACCTCAGTATGGCTAAACAGATGAATGCTGTAAGTTGATACTGATATCAAACAGTTCCTATCCACTGCGCTATCAGCACAAGATGTGTGGAAAGGAAATTATGCAATTTATATGAACAATACTAACCGTCGACTGGGTGCATTATAGTTAATAGCAGCTAGCAATTTCACTTACCACAATGCTCAACCCACGAATGGGTGGGGGCGATATATGTACACAGTAAGAAAGGTCATAGTTTTCATGTTTGAATGTCCTGAAAAGTCTGTTCATGTACTGATGCAATTCCACGATGATACGATTTCCTCTACAATTTGTCACCAATGGAGTCACACAAGAAGATATACCAGCTGTGTTCTTATCTGGTATTTAAGTTTATTTATTATGACTTTTGGGATATTTCTTATTTTAATCAATAATACTATTTCAACTTTCAATGAAATAAAAACACACATAAAAACTCATATATACTGTTACGAATATACCATTCTACTTTTGTATACTTTTATTAGTATACAAAAGTAGAATGGTATATTTCTCCTGACTAGATGTGTTATTACGGGTTTGACTATAATGTTAACCCGTATATTAAAGTCTTATTGGTCCCCCGATTTATAAAATCGAGGGACCTACGTTTTGAGGCATTTCCGTCCGTCCGTCCGTCCGGATTTTTCTCAGCAATCATCCATTGAATTTCTCTGAAATTTTGCATGAAGTTGTAACTTTTGTCAGGTTAGAAAGTGACATTCTCCGATTTTTGAAAAAAAATCTGGTTAGCACCCCCAGGGGGTCAAAAGGCCCCAAAATGGCAAAAAATGACATTTTTTGCCCCATAACTTTTCATCCATCCATTCAATTTCTCTGAAACTTGGCCAAAATATGGATGCAATTGTTCCTAATAGAAAATAAGTATCGCTGACCTTGGAAAAAGTCTGGCTCACGCCCCCAGGGGGTCAAAAGCCCCCAAAATGGCAAAAATTACCCTTTTCTCCCATAACGTTTGATCCATCCATTCAATTTTCTGAAACTTGGCCAAAATGTAGAGGCAATTGTTCTGGATATAAAATGATCATCCTTGACCTCAGAAAAATTCTGGTTCGCGCCCCCAGGGGGTCAAAGGGGGGTCAAAAATGCCCCAAATTGCCCAAATTTATTGCATTTTACACTCGCCACATCGAGTCACATACAGAGGGGTCCACGCATGCGCGGTTTGTTTCACCTGTTCCAGGATGGTACAGTACACTTTGTACTTCTTAGTAACTCTACACAGAACCAATAATAGTTTTGTTGACTTTTAATTTTGCTTGTATAAAATGTATCTTAATTGCATTTCGAAATAAAATAAATATTATTCTTCATTCGAGATCTTTTTTGATTACCATCCGAATTTAGTCTTTTCGGTTTTTGTATTTCTTTTAGGGATAATTTCCTGTATTCCCTAATTATGTGATTAATGTGATTTACTGTTTCGTCCCGTTGTCCACAGAGTCTGGGTCTTGTCTATCTTTAATTTTATATAGTTCGTTCGTATTCCGTTATTTGCCTCAGTTGTCAATGACGATTCCGTTTCTCTGTTCTGGTGCCCTTTTTGTAGCCTTTCCAATGTGTTTGTGTGTGCTATTTCTTTGGTCAATTTAAAGGTGGCATTAGAGAAATTAAGAAATAATGGCAAAATAAAAAAGATCAAAATAAAATTTTTGGGAACTTTTGATACGTATTCTGTCATATATATGTGATGATACTTGAATCACAAGGTAATCAAATGTACGACAGTAATTTACTATGAATATAGCGTCCTACTGACTGTGTTCATTACAGGTTGACCCGTACATCAAAGTCGAGTGCCACCTGTTCAAGAATGGTAGGGACACTCAGTATTTCTTAGTAAGTCTATGCATAATGTCTATTAAATGATGAATAACTAATAATACTTTTGTTGACGTTTTACTCTTCGTTTGTATAATGTATATTAATTGCATTTCGTAATTAAATACTTACTATCTAACATTCTTTCGGTTGATAAGTTCTTCGAGTGATAACCTGTAGCTTCACAAAATAAAAAATTCAGCGACTACTGAACAACAAATTAATTCAAACGACAACAAAAAGTTTTTTTAATTAAAAACTATTAATAAAAAATAATATACAGATGTCAGTGTTAACGTAACTATTGAGCAACTATTGAAAAACAAATTATATAAAAATAACTTAGAGGCGTAAGTGTTAACGTAACTATTGACCAACTATTGAACAACAAATTATATAAAAATAACATAGATACGTCAGTGTTAACGTAACTATTGAGCAACTATTGAAAAACACATTATATAAAAATAACATAGATACCTCAGTGTTAACGTAACTATTGAGCAACTATTGAACAACAAATTATATAAAAATAACATAGAAACGTCAGTGTTAACGTAACTATTGAGAAACTATTGAACAACAAATTATATAAAAATTAACATAGAGACGTCAGTGTTAACGTAACTATTGAGCAACTATTGAACAACAAATTATATAAAAATAACATAGAGACGTCAGTGTTAACGTAACTATTGAGAAACTATTGAACAACAAATTATATAAAAATAACATAGATACGTCAGTGTTAATGTAACTATTGAGAAACTATTGAACAACAAATTATATAAAAAATAACATTGAGACGTCAGTGTGTACGTAACTATTGAGAAACTATTGAACAACAAATTATATAAAATAACATAGATACGTCACCGTTAACGTAACTATTGAGAAACTATTGAACAACAAATTATATAAAAATAACATAGATACGTCAGTGTTAACGTAACTATTTAGAAACTATTGAACAACAAATTATATAAAAATAACATAGAAACGTCAGTGTTACGTAACTATTGAGAAACTATTGAACAACAAATTATATAAAAATAACATAGATACGTCAGTGTTAACGTAACTATTGAGCAACTAGTGAACAACAAATTATATGAAAATAACATAGAGACGTCAGTGTTAACGTAACTATTGAGAAACTATTGAAAAACAAATTATATAAAAAATAACATAGAGACGTCAGTGTTAACGTAACTATTGAGAAACTATTGAACAACAAATTATATAAAAATAACATAGATACGTCACCGTTAACGTAACTATTGAGCAACTATTGAACAACAAATTATATAAAAATAACATAGAGCCGTCAGTGTTAACGTAACTATTGTGCAACTATTGAACAACAAATTATATATAAATTAACATAGAGACGTCAGTGTTTACGTAACTATTGAGAAACTATTGAAAAACACATTATATAAAAATTAATATAGAGACGTCAGTGTTAACGTAACTATTGAGAAACTATTGAACAACAAATTATATAAAAATTAACATAGAGACGTCAGTGTTAACGTAACTATTTAGAAACTATTGAACAACAAATTATATACAAATTAACATAGAGACGTCAGTGTTAACGTAACTATTGAGAAACTATTGAACAACAAATTATATAAAAATTAACATAGAGACGTCAGTGTTAACGTAACTATTTAGAAACTATTGAACAACAAATTATATAAAAATTAACATAGAGACGTCAGTGTTAACGTAACTATTTAGAAACTATTGAACAACAAATTATATAAAAATTAACATAGAGACGTCAGTGTTAGCGTAACTTTTGAGCAACTATTGAACAACAAATTATATAAAAATAACATAGAGACGTCAGTGTTAACGTAACTATTGAGCAACTATTGAACAACAAATTATATAAAAATTAACATAGAGACGTCAGTGTTAGCGTAACTTTTGAGCAACTATTGAACAACAAATTATATAAAAATAACATAGAGACGTCAGTGTTAACGTAACTCTTTCGCTTGCTACACAGTCGAATATACAAAAATAACAATACAATCCGTTTAACTAAATATATAAATATATATAAGTAATTGAAGATTGGATTTGATATCTTCTGGAGCGATAGAATGATTCAACGAATTTCCAGCAACCGTAGCAATGGATTTGATGTAAGTCTTCCATTCCATGTCTGGAATAAAAGTCAGTAGTAGGAGCTTATCAGAGCAAGGGGCTCAACAAAGAGAGAGCCATTCAGTTCAATTAGGGCCAAGCGAGGGTCCAAGCGTTGGTGTTGAAAGGAGAGAAGCTTCGGTTTAGAGGTATTAAAAATAACAAGCCACTTATTTCCCCATTGCACCACATGCTCCAGTTCGTAAGAGTGGATCGTTTAGGCACGCTGGCATTGATACTATGTGTTTAATAACTTTTGGAATCGAAAATTAAGCTAAAATTTTTCCGATTCAGATTCCCGATTCAGATTAAATCGTCCCATTACTAATATATATATATATATATATATATATATATATATATATATATATATATATATATATATATATATATATATATATATATAGTCTTGGAAGTTTCTCAACCATTAAAACTATATTAAAAAAACAAAAAAAAAACAACTTATAGTCCCAAGTCTTTCAGTGGAAAAAACGCTCATGTAAGTCAATTTATTTTTTACAGTTATTATATTAGTTTGTTTCTAACACTATTTTAAGGGATCATCAGTTGTTTACCATGAAAAACTGTTTCGGGAATTTAAAAACAAGACAGTATTTAATTTCATGGCTTCCCAGCAGAGTTGATCAGACCCCACTTCCCTTAAAAGACAAAAACATAAACGTTCCTTATACTAAATCTACGTTTTGTTCCATATAAATGTTTTGCTAACTTATATTAGTTATTTAAAAAAAAAAAAAAAAAAATTTTTTTTACCTGTGCTGTTCGTCTATCTAATAAAATTTATTTATTTGTAGCTCCTAGCCGCTGGATAAAGTGTTAAAATTATCACCGTTTATTCACTGTTCAGCATTAGCCGCGTGGTTCTAGATGTCGGGATTTGAGTTGCAAAATACTCGGAATCCGGGGTTTCGAATCGCATGACCGGTAGTGAATAGTCATATCTCTATGCTGATGAGTCCCGATTAAAAAGGACGAAACATATACGTACATAGATAATAAACAAAAAACAAATATTTATTATTTGTAGCTCCTAGAAAACCCGTCTAGATGGGCACTGTAAGTGTAGTATTAACACAGCATGACGTCGCTAGCTATATGTGCATCGTTCCTTTCATTAAGTCGAACGCTCTTATGACGTCAAGTCGCCGGATAAGGTGTTAAAATTATCACCGTTTATTCGCTATTCAGCCTTGGCTGAGTGGTTCTAGATGTCGGGATTTGAGTTGTAAAATACTCGGAATCCTAGGTTTCGAATGGCATGACCAGTAGTGAATAGTCCCGATTATAAAGGACGAAACGTATACGTACACAGATAATAAACAAAAACAAATATTTATTATTTATTATATATATATATATATATATATATACACACGAATAGGTAGGTATTGGATTTGATGCTTAAAGGAAATTAATTTCAACAATGTAAACACTATTTACCTATCAACGAAAACAGTTACGACAGACGCATTTCACTAACGTGTGACGTCACTGGAAGTGGTAGTGAATATTCCAGAGATTTACTATTTTCTATAACCCAGGACGTTTTTAGAATGTTGTGAAGAGGAGAAAAGGATGAGTCAACAGGTCAATAGGTCAATAGGTCAGAGTAAGTTGGTGAAATAATGAAAGGTCATCCATCAAGTTGACATATGTGGATATGGAATGTGTTCCTTTTTATATGCAGCACTGACTGTAAAAACTTTAGTCATACGACATAGATGGGTTTTCTTCATTTCTTTTCTTTTTTACTGATTTTTGTTGCTGTTGGTGTTAAGTGAGTCGGACTTTTGCATAGAGCTCACGAAGATCGTGCCTCATGGTTTTCTGAGCTGCATGAAGTCCTCCTTGCTGGTCGCAGATATTCATTAACCTGCATGATTGCAGGTTTCTACTCCCGACACAGAGAACAGCAAGGTTCAGCGGTTGCATGCAAAGTCGGGGAGGTTTGGTCAAGAACACACAAAGGAATTGCACAGAAGTAACTTTGCCACTTTCATTCAATTGACTTTCGGTTCTGCACCTGACAAGTCTTTGATTGCCAGAGGGAGAGACGACCAGAGGAGGACGGATCTGATGCCGACTGCCGCTGAATTTTTGGTACTTTCTTAGATTAGGACCCACACTAAAAGTGCCTCTGTGTCGGTGCTTTCCGGATGTTTACGTAAATCACCAGAAAGTACCGAAGCGGTTAGCCAATGAAACTGTGAGAAAATGAGCAGACGATTTCAACTGATTGAAATGCGAAAATACTGCAATAAATTTTTACAAGCTATCACTGGCTGTTGCGTCACCCGAAGGAGTGATACACTTTTGTCAGGAAGGAAAACTGATCGCGAAGGAAAAAAAAAATGCAAAAAATGTGGAGATAAATGTAAGATTGTAAACGCACAATTAAAAAAACTGTTTTGTGCAAAAAAAAAGCTTTAGTCAACTTGATCAGTGAAATTTATGTTATAAAAAAAATGTTCAGGCAAAAAAACAAAACTTTAATACCTAACCGTAACCCCTAAACCTAACACTAACCCTACCGAAACCAACAATTATTATCAGTAAAAAACAACCTAATCCTAAATCCAAAATGAAATAGCATTTTCGTTAGTTCATAATGCTTAAGTTAGAAAAAGCATTTTCGTCACTTCATAATGCTTAAGTGTTAAATAGCATTTTCGTCACTTCATAATGCTTAAGTGTTAAATAGCATTTTCGTCACTTCATAATGCTTAAGTTTGAAATAGAATTTCGTCACTTCATAATGCTTAAGTTTGAAATAGCATTTTCGTCACTTCATAATGCTTAAGTTGGAAATAGCATTTTTGTCACTTCATAATGCTTAAGTATGAAATAGCATTTTCGTCTGTTCATAATTCTTAAGTTTGAAAAAGCATTTTCGTCACTTCATAAAGCTTAAGTGTTAAATAGCATTTTCGTTACTTCATAATGCTTAAGTTTGAAAAAAAATTTTCGTCACTTCATAATGCTTAAGTTGGAAATAGCATTTTTGTCACTTCATAATGCTTCAGTTTGAAATAGCATTTTCGTCACTACATTATGCTTAAGTTTGAAATAGAATTTTTGTCACTACATAATGCTTAAGTTGGAAATAGCATTTTTGTCACTTCATAATGCTTCAGTTTGAAATAGCATTTTCGTCACTACATTATGCTTAAGTTTGAAATAGAATTTTTGTCACTACATAATGCTTAAGTTGGAAATAGCATTTTTGTCACTTCATAATGCTTAAGTTTGAAATAGCATTTTTGTCACTTCATAATGCTTAAGTTTGAAATAGCATTTTTGTCACTTCATAATGCTTAAGTATGAAATAGCATTTTCGTCTGTTCATAATGCTTAAGTTTGAAATAGCATTTTTGTCACTTCATAATTCTTAAGTTTGAAATAGCATTTTTGTCACTTCATAATGCTTAAGTTTGAAATAACATTTTCGTCACTTCATAATGCTTAAGTTTTAAATAGCATTTTTGTCACTTCATAATGCTTAAGTTTGAAATAGCATTTTTGTCACTTCATAATGCTTAAGTATGAAATAGCATTTTCGTCTGTTCATAATGCTTAAGTTTGAAATAGCATTTTTGTCACTTCATAATTCTTAAGTTTGAAATAGCATTTTTGTCACTTCATAATGCTTAAGTTTGAAATAACATTTTCGTCACTTCATAATGCTTAAGTTTTAAATAGCATTTTCGTTACTTCATAATGCTTAAGTATGAAATAGCATTTTTGTCACTTCATAATTCTTAAGTTTGAAATAGCATTTTTGTCACTTCATAATGCTTAAGTTTGAAATAACATTTTCGTCACTTCATAATGCTTAAGTTTTAAATAGCATTTTCGTCTGTTCATAATGCTTAAGTTTGAAATAGCATTTTTGTCACTTCATAATTCTTAAGTTTGAAATAGCATTTTTGTCACTTCATAATGCTTAAGTTTGAAATAACATTTTCGTCACTTCATAATGCTTAAGTTTTAAATAGCATTTTCGTTACTTCATGGAGCTTAAGTATGAAATAGCATTTTCGTCTGTTCATAATGCTTAAGTTTGAAATAGCATTTTTATCGCTAAATGTAAAGAATGAATAGATGTTGATTTTATTTACTTGTTTTTTTTTGTTTTTTCTATTTCTCCAGGCGTCTTGTGATATTTTCTTCCGAAGTGACAGATTCTAAAATGAAGCAACGCTGCCTTTAGACATTTTGTATCCATTGTGTGATTTCTGACGAGCACGTTTCTTTTGTGTAACATGAAGAAGAGTTTTTGCGCTGCTCGCGGAGAGTGTCTATTTGAAAAGAATTTATATCTGGCATAAAGAATGAGAAATATGAATCAGAGATGAACGACGGAAAAGAGACTGAGGAAAAATCATGTTTACCGGGCCAGATTGGAGCCTGGTTGTTGGTGAATTACCCCAGTTAGTTAGGGCTGCAAGAAAAAAGGGAATGGAGTTAGAAAATAGTCCTCCCAATTACTATTAGAGAAACGGTTCCATAAAAATTTATAAAGAAAATAAATGTTACCTTTTTCAAACATTGATAAAATAAGTATGTAGTAACCGGGATTCTAGCTTGGATAGGATATAGACGATGGTCGCATCTTTGAAATCAGCAAACTACATTAAAGCTAAAATAGATAAAACCCAGGAAAACAGTAAATTCAGACTTAGTGGACAAAGAGACGAAACAGTAAATCATATAATAAATGAATGTAGAAAACTTGCCCCAAAAGAATACAAGAACAGACATGACTGCATGGGGAAAGCAATACACTGCAAAATGTGCAAACAATTGAATTTCGAATAAGCAGACAAATGGTACAAACATAAACCAGAAACAGTACTGGAAAACGAAAAACACAAAATCCTCTGGGATATGGATATACAAACAGATAAACTCATACAAGCAAGGCTACCTGATGTTATTATAATCGACAAGATGGAAAAATCTTGTAAAATCGTAGACTTCACCGTTTCAGCAAACCACAGAGTGAAGATCAAAGACATGGAAAAACGAAGCAAATACACAGAACTAGCCAGAGAACTGAAAGGAATATGGAGCATGAAGAAAGTTAGTATAATACCAATAATCGTAGGAGCACTAGGAACAATCCCAAAAAACCTGGAGAAAGGCTGGGAGTAATTGGAATCAAAGGGACCATCGAAACCATACAAAGGACGGCAATGATCAAAACAGCTGCAATCTTAAGGAAAATCCATGAATGCGGAAACCAACCTGCATAAGCTACAAAGGGTAACCAGTCACAAGGAATTTACAACAGGGAGAAAACAAAACCACACAAAGAACACCACAACACGAACCAAGGAACAGAAACTACAAGAAACATCACTTCATAATCCCCCCCCCCGCCCAATAAATTACACCGGCCTCAGCTATCACCACACAAAAATGAACCAAAGAACAGAAATTACAAGAAACACTATAAGCCCTCCCCATCCCACCTACCCCCCAAAATAAATAAATTAAAAAAAATTAAATAAAAATTTTAAAAAATTAAAAATGGTGCCGGCCTAGGCTGACACCAGACAAAATATTTGTAGAGGGTCGAGGAGGATAAGAAAACCGAGGAGGGACAGCACAACCCAGACCTCCACTGGAAAAGTGCGGAGAGTGATGGGACGTTCGGGAGGCTTATTGCCACACAAATCCCAGAGAAGACTAAGGGCCGTTGCCAGAGATAAATCAATGGTATGTTACAATAGCGCTAGGTTATTTGCGGTGGTTATCGAAAAGAGGTGAAGAATACTAACAATCTGGGGAGGCTTGTTGTCCCTCAGACTCCAGAAAATACCACTACCACCTTCTTCTTCTTCTAATGCATCATCGTCATCATCATCATCATCATCATCATCATCATCATCATCATCATCATCGTCGTCGTCGTCGTCATCATCGTCGTCGTCATCATCATCTTTTTCTTTTGAACTAATCTGCCTATAGTCACCACTTTTAGCCATTAATTTTTTAGCAACAGTGAATTTTAACAATGCTAATCTAATTTTTCAAGGTTTATCGACGCTAACTAGTATCGTATTATAATATCTCTAATTACATCCGATCATTAGCAAAACTTGTAGAGTGATCGCAATCGATTTTTTGGTGTTATTTACAGGCAGAACATTATCTGCTCCGCAATTTTTGAGATGAGGATTGATAATTTGTATTATTTGGACTACTGTTCTCGTCTTGGTTAGTAAAATGTCTCAAACAATCAGCGACAATATAGATCTTGTATAGAATTAAATACGATATTGCAACTAATAATTATAATTAATAGATTAGAACACCATATATATATATATATATATATATATATATATATATATATATATATATATAATTACTATTTCATGTATCCACATAAGGAGATATAATTTTTTATGTATCAATTTTCAGTATTTACTTCAATAGTGCTCAATACGTAAGTAGAGCTAGGTAGTAAGCTATGAAAATATATTTATGGCAATTAAGCTACACAGAGGCTCCTGCGTTTCATCCCCTGGGGTAATCTTCAGGCTAAAATGCATTTTAGCCTGAAGATTCCCCCGGGGATGAAACGCGGAAGCCTCTGTGTAGCTTAATTGCATAAATATATTTTCATAGCTTAATGGATTCGTCCGAACACTTTAAAATAAAAACAAATTTTGTAATTAACGGATACATTTTATTAGACATAGACGAACAACACAGGTAAGGAGGACATTTTTTTGATAACTAATATAAGTTAGAAAAACATCTATCTGAAACAAAACTTAGATCTACTATACGGAACGTTTATGTTCTTGACTTTTAAGGGAAGTGGGGTCTGATCAACTCTGCTGGGAAGCCATGAGATAAAATACTGTTTTGTTTTTAAATTCCCGAAACAGTTTTTCATGGTAAACAACTGATGATCCCCTTAAATAATGTTAAGATTCTTGGAAGCAAACTAACATAGTGACTGCAAAAAGTAAATTGACTTACAAAAAAGTGATTTTCCACCGAACGACTGGGACTAAAATGTTTTTTTTTTATATATAGTTTTAATGGTTGAAAAACTTCCGAGACTATATATATATATATATATATATATATATATATATATATATATATATATATATATATATATATATAGGGTGATTCATAAGTCACTTCACTTAGCTATTTAAAATGATTACCATATGAAGCACACACATACTATGAACTTTTGATAATTGTTATCTTACTCTCTAATTACTGCTATTTGTTATTTTAAATTTGTTCGTTTATATATTTGTTTCTATATATATTTAGTTCATAATCAATCAAATATGCTACAAAGAGTAATAAATTCCTTGCAAAAAAGAATAGAGCTATGCATGCAGAACGAAGGTGGAAATTTTGAAAATCTGCTGTAATTTTAAACTCCCATAAATGAATTTGTTGAATGTTTATTCCGTTTTGTATTACTTTATTTTTAACTTTAGAATTTGAAAAATGAATAGCTAAGTGACTTATGAATCACCCTGTATATATATATATATATATATATATATATATATATATATATATATATATATATATATATATATTAAAATAAACATAGTTTGAGTACCCAACAATTGTTTCAGAACCTCTTTGGTTCCTCTTCAGAGATATACTCTGAAGTATATCCCTGAAGAGGAACCGAAGAGGTTGTTAAACAATTGTTGGATACTCAAGCTATGTTTATTTTAATATAAAAAGCTCTAATATATATTGAGCACTTTTGAAAAGTATTGGTTTTGTTCATTTTGTTAATATTTGAACATAATTAATTAATTAATATATATATATATATATATATATATATATATATATATATATATATATATATATATATATATATATATATATATAAGATTAATACAACAAAAGATATAAGAGGCAACTAATATCTTTAATTAGTAGAACATCCGGATAAAAATGAAGCTCAATATACTGGATAGAGCATTAATAGCATTAGATAAAATGAAAGGTGCGAATCAAATTTTATTACAATTCAAAGTTCAAACAAAGTAATTGCAAGTCCTTAACCCATGGGTTTTCAAAGAAAATTCTTCTCGTCAGAGGATCATTACCGCAGTGGAATTACAGCGAGTAAATAAAACTTTACTTTGAAAACATAAAGATAAAAATATAAAAATATAATAATAATAAACAAAATTAATAATAAAATTAATAATAAAAAAAATATATAAAAAAAATAGAATTTTCTTTGAAAACCTATGGGTTGAGGATTTTCAATTACTTTGCTTCAACTTTGAATTGTAATAAAATTTGATTTGCACCTTATTTTATTCTTTCATTTTATCTAATGCTATATATATATATATATATATATATATATATATATATATATATATATATATATATATATATATATATATATATCAGATATTCCAGGATATTGAAAGTAGAAGTAGCCGACTGTTGCCCCAATAGATGAGTTTGTCAAAGCAGAGGGTTTCCTCAAGGAAAGAGCTGTTTATTTCGAATGGGGAAAAACAAGATCCAACCATTGATGATGACTCATCCAACTCTCTCAATATCTCACCTAACCAAGCCTTATTCTTCATCGAGACGTGACAATCAAAACGTAACAAAAGGCAAAACATCAAGTATGATGGTTCTTTTGTGCTCCTCACCCACAGAAAAACGTTAAGTTTCTCACGGACCCAACTCGTAAAAAAACAACCAATAAAAGTAAAAAAAGTTTTAAAAAATACACTTCTATTGAAAATAGTACATACTAGTAGGGTGACCCGACGTTGCTCGGGATTGAATGAGGATCACTACTATGTACATTTTTACTATGTTCACAACACCATGTTGCTTTCTTTGTTTTTACTGCCCTCCTGTTTCGCCCCCTAATATAGTCGAAAGAAGCTGAATCAACATTTTATGCATATGGTTTAAATTTCATTAAAAAGGTGGGGGACACATAGATATTCGGCACATAGAGGGTAACGTAGAGATTCGGAACCACCTCCATTGTCTTCCTCAGAAAATTTTATACATATGATATAAATTTCAGCAAAATATGATATATTTGAAGTTTTATAGGGGTTATGCTCTCACAATTCCCTTATGAGTGCACTTAGAGCAGGGCGGGCAACCTTTTCAGAGTGAGGGCCAGATGAGACTTTTGGAAGGAGATCGCGGGCCGGAGTGAAAAACGAAATCTCAGAATTACTATATTTTGTTTACATGAATAAATTGTACAAAAATTGCATTGAACACTCTACAAATCTGATATTTTTTCTCAAGAGACTTCTGTATATGATGTTATAAAAGGCGCCGATGAAGAGCTATTTTGGAATCATAAAAAATAATAATGGGGGATCCAGCATTCGTTTTGACACACCTCACATAAGTTCTCTGTTTTATGCCCTTTCCTCGTCTCTCGTTTCCTCTTTGCCTCTTTCTTTCTCTTCTTCTATTTTTATCTCAGGCCAAGGATTTGAAATTAATAGTTAAAGGAAAATGAAATATACATGCATCATCGCTCGCTGATATTTATACATTTTTATGCCACTGTAAGTCTTAATTGAAACCTACTTTTATGTCTATGTCACAAAATGATATGAATTTTACTGGGAGGTCCGCGGGCCTGATTGCAATAATAAAGCATAGCCGGGTGGCGGGCCGAACGCTAAGCCTTTGCAGGCCGGATGTGGCCCGCGGGTCGGAGGTTGCCCGCCCCTGACTTAGAGATTCGGGAACACTTCCATTGTCTTCGTCAGAGAATTTTATAGATATGATTTAAATTTCATCAAAATAAGATATATTTGAAGTTTTAAGGGAGTATGCCCTCACAGTTTCCTTAAAGATTCGAGAATACTTCCATTGTCCTGTTAACTGAGTCGAGATTTGATAGTAAGTAGTAAGATCCACTATCAATGAGTACCGGAAGTGCCGAAAACGCTAACACGAATGAGTACCGGAAGTGCCGAAGACGCTAACACGCATGAGTACCGGAAGTTCCGAAAACGCTAACACGCATGCCAAACTCATTAATCCTTATCCTTAGTTGGCCTTTAGGGCCTTGATAAGCGGTGATGAATTTGTCCAAACACCTAGACATTAGTCCTTTAGCCAATTACATAACGAGAAAGTTATGCGATTTGTAAATTTGATATGTAAAATGTGTTTTTTTAAAACTTTTCTAGTTGCTGTTTTAGATTAATATCGTGGGGTCTAAACAGTAGATAATTCAATAGTTTACGGTTAGAGCCAGTAGTTTTTTTAATGATGACTCTACTTTCCCGGGCAACGTCAGAACACGGGTCTGCTTGTAATAAATACTAGTGATTTGTGGTATTATAAGACTGGGATACTATTCAGGAGAGATGAAAACAATTATAGTATATTCGGGTCACTCATAGTTATAAAAGTCTTCAGCAAGTAATCAGAGCGAGCAGACTCACAACCATCGGATTATTCATTCACTTGGAAATCATTTTTAACTTGTTCCTTTTTTCAAACGTATTTCCGTTTTTATAGATGTCATGCGCGAAAGAAAATAGAAAAGTACAACATGGCCTCCAACGATTAAGGCATTACATTAAAGTTCGATTTTCAAGTCTTAAAAAATAAATTAGAATTTTATTTCGGGATAAAAAAATACAATTTAAAACTAATTAATAAGTTTCATCCAAAATGTGTGCGAAAATCTAACGAAATAAACGAGATATTCAAATAATAATTTATTGTAAATAAATTGTCCGTTTAGAAAAAAAATACCCCCACCCCCCAAAAAAAACCTGACCGTTTTAATTTATTACAAATTTTTTTCTATATTGTAAATAAACTGCTCGTTTTGCAATAAAAACTCAAAAAACGACACATTTTAATTCATTTCAATAAATGTTCTATTAATTAATTATTTTGAATTATTGATTTTGTGTTACTTTACTGAATTCGTAATCTTTCACGTTTGATTTACTTTTTATGTCTGATTTAATTTAAGTTAAAAAAAAAACCCAAGAAACATCATTTATTTTTTTCGGAAATGACAGCAACTCTTATCAAATTATTCAGCTAAAACTAATGATAATGAAATGTTTATATAAAGAATAAAACTCCCTAAGAAAAGAGATTTGTCTTCTTCTTGTGTTTATAAACCAAGAGATATTTCCATGCAGTGTAACTGATACTAGTCTTTTCATTCGATGTAGACCAGGTTGTCATAACAATTAATTAAAACATTAAAAATAATACGGAAAGAATGAACTTATTTAAAGAATGAATATTAAATCAGACAAATTATTTTTCAAAGAAAAATTTTCATGTTTTAAAACTTCACAAATTTATGACAAAACCATTTTATTATTAAGTATTATTAATTCAATGTTTGCTGTCTACACGAAATAATACATTTGCATTAAGATTTCTAATAAAGCAACGTGTTAATTATATTCCGTGATCGTTAATTAATAAATACTGCAAATTTCATTAAAATTGGTTGATTTCTTGAATTTTGATGAATTTACCCCTTCCCCCACTTCTTTACTTGGCCTTGTCTCCAACCTGAGCTGTCGCTTTTCTTAGACTCGATCGAAGTCACTACTTAAATTCCCGACTGCCTGCGTTTAATATACATATTTCTAACTCAACTTCTGAAAAACTACTTCCATTCTCGGTCCACGGAAGTATTTTAAAATGGCCCTTATTCTCAAAATTACATCCGAATAAGTGCGCTCCATCTACGATTGAACTAAACATCTTTCTATTGGATTTACTTCATTTTGAACATTGTCAACGCTGCCTTCACGAAATCCCTTTTTTCCATCTTTAAATCTCCTTATCAACGGATATTCACCAACTGGACAGACTCCATATTTTTTTTACATGCATACTCTTACTCTCCATTACTTTATATTTTTTCAAACTTTGAATTTTGGCTTTTCCACTGCCAACTTATCCATCTATGTAATTCCTCTGATGATTAGATTGTAATCTTTGAAAAGCCTTGGCTTAAGAAAAGAAAAATAAACATGTTTTTACCGAGTACACCTTGCATTGAACAATCGAAGTTGGAGTAGATTTGTCATTCGTACATCTTTATCTATCTTCTTTCATTTATCTTTTATATATATATATATATATATATATCTATATATATATATATATATATATATATATATATATATATATATATATATATATATATATATATTTAATAAGTTTAATCTCGCTAATTTATCGGGATATTTATAGTGGCTGTGTGGGCTAAAGCGTCGGAATTTGAGTTAAAAGCATGACTTGTGTTTGAGTCCTGTGACCGGTATGAATAATCATCTCTACACTGACGATTCTCATAAAGATGAAACGTATACATATATAGATAAAACAATTATTTATAATTATTTGTCGCCCCCAAATCTAGGCTGGGCACTGTAGTGAGTTGTATTAACACAGACGTTGTCATAGCTCTAATGCACGTTCCTTCAGTAGTTGAACACACTCTTGACGGCGGCTGCCTTTAATAGGTTTAATCTTTAGCTGATTTATCAGGTTGTTTATAGTGGCCGTGTAGACTAAAGCGTCGGAATTGGAATAAAAACATGACTCTTTAAAGTTTGAAGAGAATATATATATATATATATATATATATATATATATATATATATATAAAAATTTTTCTCTTCAAATTTTAAAGAAAGAACGCATTTTTTAGACAAAATATTAAATGCGTTTGTGTTTATTCGTGTCAAATGTTGCAATAGTTTTTTTTCTCCATTTTTTAACCAATGCTTGCATGTTTTTTAAAGCAATTTTGTCAATGTCCCAATTGTCCTCCTCTTTGGTACAGAATAAGGTCAGTCGTTCTGTTAGCGAATAAAATACTTAATTGTTTAATTTATTTCATATATTAAACATTTTATTGTGTAAATGCATAGAAATGAAGAGGACTAATAACAAAATAACATTTAAAAAAAGAAAAAGTTTCCCCTCTATATCACATGTCGGTTAACAGTATTTGGTGATCTGCAGATTTGTGTTATGTAATAATAAGATGTTCTGAAATAGCGTCGAATGGCTTTTTTTTAGGATTCTCCTAAGGTTACTGGGTGCTCTTTCAATATGTGATCTACTGAATGGTTTCTCATCCAATATGGGATCTACCAAGTTGTTTACAATCCAATATCTGATCTACCTATTAACCCTAACTCTAACTAACCTTAACTCTAACTAACTAGCTAACTAACTAACTAACTAACTCACTAACAAACCCTAACTAACTTACTAACTAACCATAACCCTAACTAACTAACTAACTAACTAACTAACTAACTAACAAACTAACTAACTCACTAACTAACCCTAACAAACTTACTAACTAACCATAACCCTAACTAACTAACTAACTAACTAACTAACCCTAACTAACCAACTAACTAACTTACTAACTAACTAACCATAACCCTAACTAACTAACCAACTAACTAACCAACCCAACTAACTAACTAACCCTAACTAACTAACCCTAACTAACTAACTAACCCTAACTAACAAACAAACCCTAACTAACTAACTAACTAACCCTGACTAACTAACTAACCCTAACTAACTAACCCTAACTAACTAACTAACCCTAACTAACTAACCCTAACTAACTAACTAACTAACTAACTAACCCTAACTAACACTGACTAACTAACTAACCCTAACTAACTAACTAACTAACCCTAACTAACTAACTAATTAACTAACTAACTAACTAACCCTGACTAACTAACTAACCATAACCCTAACTAACTAACTAACTAACTAACACAACTAACTAACTAACTAACCATAACCCTAACTAACTAACCAACTAACTAACCAACCTAACTAACTAACCAACCTAACTAACTAACTAACTAACCCTAACTAACTTACTATCTAACCTTAACCCTAACTAACTAATCCTAACTAACTAACTAACCCTGACTAACTAACTAATCCTAACTAACTAACCCTAACGAACTAATTAACTAACTAACTAACCCTAACCCTAACTAACTAACCCTAACTAACTAACCCAAACACTAACTAACTAACTAACTAACTAACTAACCCTAACTAAGTAACCCTAACCGTAACTAACTAATTCTAACTAACTAACTAACTAACTAACAAACACTTACCCAAACTAACTAACCCTAACAAACTAACTAACTAACCCTAACACTAACTAACTAACTAACTTACTAACTAACCCTAACACTAACTAACTAACCCTAACTAACTAACTAACCCCAACCCTAACTAACCCTTACTAACTAACTCTAACCCTTACTAACTAACTAACCCTAACCTTAACCCTAACTAACTTACTAACTAACTAACCCTAACTAACAAACTAACTAACTAACCCTAACCCTAACCCTAACCCTAACTTACTAACTAACTAACCCTAACCCTAACTCTAACTAACTAACCCTAAGCCTAACTAACTAACCAACTAACTAACCAACCTAACTAACTAACCCTAACAAACTAACTAACTAACCCTAACTAACTAACTAACCCTAACTAACTAACTAACCCTAACCCTAACTAACTAACACTAACTCTAACTAACTAACTAATTAACTAACTAACTAACAGTAACTAACCCTAACTAACTAACCCTAACACTAACTAACTAACTAACTAACTTAACTAACTAACCCTAACTAACTTACCCTAACCCTAACTAACTAACCCAACACTAACTAACTAACCCTAAGCCTAACTAACTAACCAACTAACTAACCAACCTAACTAACTAACCCTGACAAACTAACTAACAAACCCTAACTAACTTACTAACCCTAACTAACTAACTAACCCTAACCCTAACTAACTAACACTAACTCTAACTAACTAACTAATTAACTAATTAACTAACAGTAACTAACCCTAACTAACTAACCCTAACACTAACTAACTAACTTAACTAACTAACCCTAACTAACTAACCCTAACCCTAACTAACTAACCCTACATAACTAACTAACCCTAACACTAACTAACTAACCCAACACTAACTAACTAACCCTAACCTTAACCCTAACTAACTAACTAACTAACCCTAACTAACTAACTAACTAACCCTAACCCTAAATTACTAACTAACTAACCCTAACCCTAACTAACTAACGCTAACTCTAACTTACTAATTAACTAACTAACTAACCCTAACCCTAACTAACTAACCCTAACTAACTAACTAACTAACCCTTACCCTAACTAACTAACCCTAACTAACTAACTAACTAAGTAACCCTAACACTAACTAACTAACTGACCCTAACTAACTAACCCTAACCCTAACTAACTAACCCTACATAACTAACAAACCCTAACACTAACTAACTAACCCTAACACTAACTAACTAACCCTAACCGTAACCCTAACTAACTAACCCTAACACTAACTAACTAACTAACTAACTAACTAACTAACTAACTAACTAACTAACCCTAACTAAGTAACCCTAACCGTAACTAACTAATTCTAACTAACTAACTAACTAACTAACCCTAACCCTAACTAACTAACCCTAACACTAACTAACTAACCCTAACCTTAACCCTAACTAACGAACTAACTAACCCTAACAAACTAACTAACTAACCCTAACATTAACTAACTTACTAACTAACCCTAACACTAACTAACTAACCCTAACAAACTAACTAACCCCAACCCTAACTAACTAACCCTTACTAACTAACTTTAACCCTTACTAACTAACTAACCTTAACCCTAACTAACATACTAACTAACTAACCCTAACTAACAAACTAACTAACTAACCCTAACCCTAACTTACTAACTAACTAACCCTAACCCTAACTAACTAACTAACCCTAAGCCTAACTAACTAACCAACTAACTAACCAACCTAACTAACTAACCCTAACAAACTAACTAACTAACCCTAACTAACTAACTAACCCTAACCCTAACCCTAACTAACACTAACTCTAACTAACTCACTAATTAACTAACTAACTAACAGTAACTAACACTAACTAACTAACTAACTAACCCTAACACTAACTAACTAACTAACTAACTAACCCTAACTAACTAACCCTAACCAACTAACTCTACATAACTAACTAACCCTAACACTAACTAACTAACCCTAACACTAACTAACTAACCCTAACCTTAACCCTAACTAACTAACTAACCCTAACTAACAAACTAACTAACTAACTAACTAACCCTAACTTACTAACTAACTAACCCTAAAACTAACTAACTAACTAACCCTAACTAACTAACTAACCCTGACTAACTAACTAACCCTTACCCTAACTAACTAACACTAACTCTAACTAACTAACTAATTAACTAACTAACTAACAGTAACTAACCCTAACTAACTAACTAACTAACCCTAACACTAACTAACTAACTAACCCTAACTAACTAACCCTAACCCTAACTAACTAACCCTACATAACTAACTAACCCTAACACTAACTAATTAACCCTAACACTAACTAACTAACCCTAACCTTAACCCAAACTAACTAACTAACTAACCCTAACTAACTAACTAACTAACTAACCCTAACCCTAACTTACTAACTAACTAATCCTAACCCTAACTAACGCTAACTCTAACTAACTAATTAACTAATTGACCCTAACCCTAACTAACTAACCCTAACTAACTAACTAACTAACACTAACTAACTAACCCCAACTAACTAACCCTAACCCTAACTAACTAACCCTACATAACTAACTAACCCTAACACTAACTAACTAACCCTAACACTAACTAACCTTAACCCTAACTAACTAACTAACTAACTAACCCTAACGAACTAACTAACCCTAACCCTAACTTACTAACTAACTAACCCTAACCCTAACACTAACCAACTAACTAACTAACCCTAACTAACTAACTAACCCTAACTAACTAACTAACCCTGACTAACTAACTAACCCTTACCCTAACTAACTAACTCTAACTAACTAACTAATTAACTAACTAACCCTAACCCTAACAAACTAACTAACCCTAACTAACTAACTAACTAACTAACCCTAACACTAACTAACTAATTAACTAACCCTTACCCTAACTAACTAACCCTAACTAACTAACTAACCCTAACTAACTAACTAACCCTAACACTAACTAACTAACCCTAACACTAACTAACTAACCCTAACCTTAACCCTAACTTACTAACTAACTAACCCTAACCCTAACTAACTAACTAACTAACCCTAACACTAACTAACTAACTAACCCTAACTAACTAACTTACCCTAACTAACTAACCCTAACACTAACTAACTAACTAACCCTAACTAACTAACCCTAACTAACTAACTTACCCTAACTAACTAACCCTAACACTAACTAACTAACTAACTAACTAACTAACCCTAACTAACTAACTAACCCTAACTAACTAATTAACCAACTAACTAACCAACTCACTAACCCAAACTAACTAACCCTAACCCTTAGGTTAGGGCTAGTTAGTGTTTTACCAAATTATCATTTTTAAATAGGATTTTTAAAGTTAAATGTACTTATTATAGTTATTGAATTATTAATTGAACCAAATTGTTATAAAAATATAATTAATTTTTTTAAGCTAATGTTTTTATTTCTTTAAACGTATTAGATGCAAATAAGCTTTCAAAACTTTCTATCTTTTAATCACATGAGAATTTGCTAAGAATTTCAAAGCCAGAAATAACTTTCTATTCTGCAGTTTAAATGCTTTCAAATTCTTTTCAAATTTTGAAAGGGTCACAAATTAATTTGTTCTTCGTCTTTTTCCAACTATGAACAAAAAGTTAAAATGGCTTACTTGTTTACGAAGAAATCGAAATGCATCGTGGTGGATTTAATTTCGTAATTATTGTTTTACATAGGATTTTTCAAAAAAATCGATTTTACGTTATGGTATTTTTTATTTACATCTTTTTATTTACTATTAATACATTATTTATATAATCTATTAATAGTAAATTAAAAAAATAATGTGTAAGTTATGTAAAAGCGAAAAACACACACATACGCCGACAGATGAGAAGTGGTAACATAATTTTATTAATATAAAGATAGGTTATTTTCTAGAAGAGAAGCCACTAACGCATAAAATGAGTTTTGTAAAAAATAGCCCTGTCAGGTGCAGTGTGCGCACATGCACTTGACCTAGTTTTATGAGTCCTTTCTAGACATACGTTGAGATTAGGGTTATGGTTTACAAAATGCAGAATAAACGCCACAGTTGAACACAGCGTGGAATAGTGTCCAGCTTGTAATACTACTGTGGGCCGAGGTGTGTATCTTGTTGTGACTGCACTGATAGAGATATTCCAGGGTGGAATCTTATTGCCACCAGCCTCCAGAGGCCATGATAATCACATCTCCGTTTAGAGCAGCGGTTGACCATTGGTTTGAGTCTACGTTGTATTTAGATCCTCAAACGTGTGTAGTCTGCTGCCTGTTTGAACCGTTAATAATCAGTTCTATTAAGGTTAGTGATTAATTCTCTGCAGAAAATTAACTGACTTCGAAAAATGGAGCATAGCAACTGTAAATTGAACATTTGATTAAAAAAGTAGAAAAGGCATTTTATATAAAAATAGTATTTATTTTCATCACTGCATTTCGAAAATCACAAAACTCGAATCGTCGGCGTTGGCTAAAACGCCTCTTGTCTGTATGATGGATTTTCAACGACTGCCTTCTCTCTCGTGACGACAAAAAGAGAGAAAAAAGAGTCGGACTAAAAGAGAGAGAGAAAAGATCAACAAAAGAAAAGAGATTTCATAAAGAGCAAAAGTCCCTCATAGTCTATACACTGACCCACACACCCCGTCACCGTCAGCCCGCAACCTTTTCACACTTCAAGTACTGAATGAATGACCCGGGTTATTAAGAATAATTCTGACGGCAGAGGTGAGGTGAAAATTGATTGACAAGGCCCCGTTTTCAATGGCGGGTATAGTGATGTTCCTATTTACTTGCCTCCCCACGAGGGCAAAGTTCGACACAAGGTCGGTTTTTAATGTGAAGAAAATCTAGCTCTCCCAAAAAGGGACACTCTTTCACTGCCTTGTGCCACAAGCTATCTGTGTGAGCCTATGTGGAAGCCGAAATATATGGGATACGATCTTTTTATTCAAATACTTAATGACATGAATTTATTTCATGCTCTTGAGTAAGTAATGAAGCGTTTTTTTACTGCTACAACCTGCATTTTTTTTTTGGGGGGGGGCAAGGGTATTTTATTTTCGGCGGGGCTCTTCTACAAAAAATCCTAGCGATAATGATGCATGGAGTAGTGTTGCCACATCTAGGCTGGTGCACCAACCACTAGTCACTTCCTCTCAGACAGGGTGCAAAAAAAGTCTCTAACCTAATAAATACCGCACTGTCTTCCAAGCTCCAGCCACTGCTGCATCGCCGCAGTTTTGTATCCCTGTGCTTGTTTTACAAGTATTTCCACAGAATGTGCTCCAATGAACTTACTGAACTTGTACTCCCTAAACGAAAATACCTCTGACTCACTCGACCCTCGACTAAATCACACCCCTTCACTTTAGAGGTCCCTCGATGCCGAAAAATCTTCTATTCTAATAGCTTCTTACCTCGAACCACTTGCCTTTGGAATTCTCTCTCTGCTCCCTGTTTCCCCGACCGTACCAACATGCAGAAATTTAAATGTAATGTGAACAAACATCTTGCTGTTTACCCCCCCCCCCCCGCCTACTTTTCTCCTATAAATCTGGTTCCTATCACAGTAGCTGTTATATAATGAGACGCATGGGTGATGGACGTACAGTGAAATCATTTAACTTGCGCGATTTGTAACGGAGTCATCTCGTGCAAAGTTGGTGCGATGTGTTCTCACGATTCGCGGGGACAGTTAACGAGACCTCGGGGTCGGGGGGTTAGGTCACACCTGTGCGTCGATCACGAGATTTCGTGACGTCACAGTTTTCCCGGTGGGAAAATGGCAGTGAGATTTTGAGTTTTGGACTTGGAAGCCGACGAGTCAACACGCTTTAGCCATGTAGCGATTACATAAGCTAGGGGATTTCGGATCCCCAAAAATGTGAGCCAGGCGATGTCCCCCTCTTCTTTCCTTTACAAGTAATTAGGAAATTAACTAGCGTAAGCTTCTCTCTCCACTACGACGTAACTGCTTCAGTGTCGACAAGCTAATACCAATAAATGGCTCAAAGTAAAAAGAAAGGCTTGTTATAAATTATCGTGTATAAAAGATTTGATTTCAGCTTGCGAGGAAACAGCCAGGGACAGTAGACGATGGAGATTGTGACCACAGACAATGTGGCCGAAAGAAGACAGATAGCAGCCCGACACAAGCTGCAGGCGACAACGACGACGCACGGTTAGTACAAATAGTTTCCCCTCCCAGCTGGGATTCTCGAATAGAAACGACACATCGTCCCGTTCGCGGGATCAACAGGCGAATTGTTCTACGACGCCAGATTCGACATTACAACATGTTGTTAATCACCAGCAATTCAACATAAACGTGTTAATTGACTATAAGAAATGAGCGTACATCCTCCATAAAAAATGAAGGGAAAAATTAGGCTTCGTCAGTGTATGCACCAATATACCTATTTATATAAAATAACGTCTGAATCAGCAAAGTTTAAAATAAAAAAGAAAAAAGAGAAACAAAACAAACACCTGGAAAGTTTTAAAAAAAGAAAATGGAAACAAAAACGTATAAATCGGTATAGAAAACAGAAAGAAAAACAGAGAAAAAATTATATAGAATATCCTTACAAAACAGAAAAACGAAAAAGAAATTGCGATTTACCTTGCTTCTAAAATCGGCCAAACCATTCAGTATAAAATAGTAAGTTACACATTCATTTGTTTATTTATTATTTTTTCTTTATTTTTTCACCTTCTTGTGTGCTTATGGTTTCCCATCGACTATATATATATATATACATAGACATTTCTTTTTATTATACTGTGGAGGATTTTTTATAAGATTCTTGTTTCATCGCCAAAAAACAATGCAGTCTCTATTCTGAAAACCCGCCATTTTTTATTTTTCCTAAAAGAATATATCCTTATCGAGTATCCCCCTCCCACCTTCCAACGTTTTCCTAGTGTCCTTGTTTCATTGAGAAGCATGACACAATTATGGTCATCTCTCAAAAAGAGATTTTATTTTAAAAAAATCCAAGATTAAAATAAAAAAATATCTTGCATGGAAAAGGCTTCTAATTTTCAATTATTTTGATATTTCAAACTTATCAATTCTTCTAAGTAAACCGACATATCTCCTCACACATTTTTTTTTTCAAGTGTTATAAAATAATTATTTTATATTGGTTTCTAGCGTGATAGAAATATGCTCAATATTGGGGATAGAACATTATTATAGAAAAGAACAAAGTAAATTTACATACTTTACAAGTTTATTATCCCCAATTATTGCAACAAAGAGTAATTCATGAAAAAGTCCTTTAACCCATGGATTTTCAAACAAACAAATCTTTACCTCAAAAGGAGAAAAAACAATAAATTACTAATTATTGGTAAATATTAATTTAAAAAGTTTACAGAACAATTATGAGTTATGCAAAAAGGAACAAAAAATGTTCATATATTAATCATTTGTAATAATAAATAACACAATAAAAAAATTAATATATATATATATATGTATATATATATATATATATATATATATATATATATATATATATATATATATATATATATATATATATATAATGTTCATATATTAATGAGCAGGATGTCTTTGTAATGATAAATAATAATAATATATATATATATATATATATATATATATATATATATATATATATATATATATATATATATATATTAATGAGCAGGATGTTTTTGTAATGATAAATAAATATATATATATATATATTTAAGTAAGGAAATCAACATCTTTGAAGCACGGATTAGAATGTATTAAAGTGAAATAGTTTGAAAATCAATAATCGTGCGTTTAAATGAAAAATTAATTTATTTAATTTTTTTTGCGAATTTTCGTTGTAATACAACATTGTCAGGCGAGACTGTCTTATAAGACGTATATTCGACCCCTCAGGGTTAATACCATCAATATGCGGAAGAAAAGAAGAAAAAAACAAACTATAAGACAGTCTCGCCTGACAAGGTTGTATTACAACGAAAATTCGCGAAAAAAAATTAAATAAATGAATTTTCCATTTAAATGCACGATTGTTGATTTTCTAAATATTTCACTTTAATATATATATATATATATATATATATATAGATAGATAGATAGAGAGAGAGAGAGAGAGAGAGAGAGAGAGAGAGAGAAAGAGAGAGAGAGAAAGAGAGAGAGACATTTATATGCATATAGGTGTAATCAGTTGATGGAAAATCATAAACGTTGGTAAAATTGGAGTTCATCATTTTCGAAAAAAATTGTTTACACTTCATTGAAAAAGGGAGAAGTTTCCGAAAATTACCTAGAGATTATCCTAACAAAAAAGGAAAAAAATCGTCCAAAACATTCAGTATGAAATAATAAGTTACACATTCATTTATTTATTTATTATTTTTTATTCATTTCTTCACCATCTTGTGTGTTTATGGTTTCCTATCAACTGATTGCACCCTTATACACACACACACACACACACACACACACACACACACACACACACACACACTTCTCTTTATTATACAGCAGAGGATTTTTTTAAATAATTTTTTTTTCATCGCCAAAAACAATGCAGTTTCTATTCTGAAGACCCGCCATTTTTTTTATTTATCCTTAAAGAATATATCCTTATCGACTACCCTCCACCCCCACCTCCCGACGTTTTCCTTGTGTCATTGAGAAGTCTCATATATTTGGGGTCAGTTGAGACTGGTGCATAAGTAGGCTAACTGTAGATTGCATCTGGTAAATGTAATGGGTATCCGAATCTCAAAGAAGAAGAAGCAAAATAATAATTGAACGCGTTTGGTTGGTTGTTGATGTATCAGAGAATAATATGAATATTGAGGACTAGCAGGGCTATCCGGCGTTGCCTGGAGTCCTAATTTCCATAAATTATGTAGATTAGAGAAAGGCTAGCACGGTGGCTGAGTGGTTAACGACGCGGACTGAGGACCTGGGTGTGTTGGGTTCGAATCCAGTTCGTTCCACAAAAAACACTTTCATCAAAACCCACACCTGACCTTGTGTCTAACCTCCTGGAGAGGAGGTAAATAAAAATACTTAAGTTTGAAGAGTCAGCCATAGAATACACTCCACTCGAGGTAATGTGGTAAAAGAGCAATCGCTCATGGATTCTTCAGAATTAAAAAAAAAATTAAAATTAAACAATTTGCTTAATATTGTAATTTTTAAATATCTAAATTCATTCTAGAGGCAAAAGCAGAGTAAAAATAATTATGTCCCAGGTGAGGTTCGAACCCGCAACCCCTGTTTCTAAGTATAGCGTGCTAATCAATTGATCCATGATATTTTTCTTCTATCAAGAACACCGTTTATCAAAGCCGACGGCCACTCGAAGATAAGTGTTAATGAGACGGGAATGAATGCCAGCCGAAAGATGAGGAACACAATGGGAGTACTGACATTGATCATTGGTATGAAACAAAGCGGCATTCACCCTATGCGGATTGAACCGACTTTTTCCGAAAGAGGAAGTTTCATGGGAATATCAAACTTACAAGTGGTCCCCAGTCGCATATATATCCCGGTCAGGGGAGATGACGACGTTAGGTTTTTGCAGTTCTTGCATTGGTTTGATTACTATTTGTTGGTGATATTGGATTTGAAGACGGCCAAGGTGTAATCAAGTTTTGAACACACAAATTCTGTCTCTAAGTATGGCGAGCTAACCAATTGAACCACGATCGGAAATACGAAATTCTAAGGCTATTAAATACGTAAACTACACTATCATTTTTATCCCCCCCCTCTCTCTCTCTTTAGAGTCGAAAATTTGTCAGCCAAGGGCAACGGAAGCACCCTCTCTTTCACCAGTGAATATCGAAGAAATTATCTGTTATTATGTTGAAGAAATTATCTGTAGCAGGATTAGGACTTGGGACTTTTCTAGGGTCAGCTCCTCCAACTCCCTCTATGATACTAGTAATCAAAATAAAATTTGTTGATCGGATTAAATATGAAATTCAATGAAATCGATTGGAAATTACATTTTTGCTTCTAACAACATACACCAACATTTGCCTGACAAAACCGCTTTTTATGTAGTTTGTAGTAAAAAAACCCACTGATCACAAAAAATACGGGATAAAAATTAACTTTACTTCCAAGATATAAAATTATCTTGTCGGATTTTCAAAGTCAGACCTAAAAAGCAATCCGTCTGACATCTCTATATTTGATTCGGACTAGCCTATTTTTTCGTATTTTTCTTCCATTATGTTGTTGGCATGAATATATTTGTTTTGCTTCAGTTTTTCTGAAATTACTTATTCCAGCTAAGAATACCAGTAGAGTGGAGCCATTCGACATCACTCGCCTAATCAGAAGCGTGAGCTGATACGCCGTTGCTTCGTCATCGTCATATGCTTTTTTTTTTAAAAATTACATGTTTACAAAATGTGCCACGTTGCTGTGAACACATAACTTATTGTTGATAACGTAATTTTGTTTTAATCTCTATAAAATAATTTAGTGTAAATAACTTTTCAAACATTCAATCTGTTCAGGTACGAGGATTTTTAATATCTATTTTCAACACTAATACATTACAGGCAACTTCCTATTTCAGTCGCCTAAATTACTTAGAGGAGGGGGGGTCGGCTTACTTAAATAATGAACTATTTTTTTCTTTCTTTTCTTCAAACGATCCATCATCACCATCAGAAGCAGCATGGGAAATTGACATGAAACACAGATAGTGCGTTTAAAGTTTACCAAGTTTTGACGTCATCATTTTTTCGGTACTCTTATGGTTGACGCATCATGTTTCCGTGACTTCGCGTCGTCAACGTTCGGGCAGGTCTCGGAAGCGCCCGAGAGTTGATGATAGAAAAAAAAGAAAAAGAGAAACATTTGCTAATAAACAGTTTTTGTTTTCGTTAAAATAAGAAAAAAGAAAAACCCCAAAAGATGCTTAAAAACAGTTGTTTCAGTGTTTTTGAACAAGAAATAAATTTGACAAAAAAGGTAAGAAAAAAAAACATTGAAAAAAAATTAAAAAACAAAAACATTTGCTGAACAAATCAAACAAAATCATCTTTTGAAACTTTACGGTGCACAAACAAAAACATTTGATTTAAAAACATTTGATTAACAATGGTTCCTTTGACAGACAAAAAAAAAATCTAATTAATAACAATTGTTTAACTATGGTTCGTTCGCTCTTTATTTTTATATATGTATTTTAGTTTGTTTTTCTTTGTCGTAATTTATCGGCTGCCAGTAATTTATCGTTTGGCAGTTTTCGCCTCGTCATGTTTCGGGCGCTTCCGTAACCTGCCCGAACCTGGACGACGCAAAGTCACGGAAACGTGGTGCGTCATCTATAAGAATAGCATTTTTTTCTTTTTCATAGGATTTTCAGAGTTAAGTCTGAAACAGTACGGCATCTCTTGATCGAATTGCTAAATAAATTCGACAGCCTCGTAGCTCTCACTTCCCTTATTTTGTCCTTTAGTCCTCGCATTCAATGAGCGATGTTTCTGATACAGGGGGAAGAATTGCTATTTTCTGGGTCAGAATCTATCCATCTAACACTTATCTTTGGCTAGTTTTTGACCTTGAAGTGGTAATGTTTTTAGCTCTTTACATCAAGTGGCTTCATGTCTTGTCTGGAGCGATTTCCATAAAAAAATACAAAAATACTGCAAAACAAAAAATACAATAACAACACTTCCGTACAGTTAGTTATATATTAGATAACTTAGTTTTAATTTAGTAATAATATAGACCTTGTTGCATCATCATCATCATCATCATCATCATCATCATCATCATCATCATCATCATCATCATCATCATCATCATCATCATCAACAGCAGCAGCAGCAGCAGTAGTTTAATGTCTGTTTAACAGGCTGGCATGTGTTGGACGGCTTTTATAAATTGACTTGCAAACTAACTACTGGCCAGTTCTTTATTTATTCCTTTTTCTCTCAAATCCATCCTTATCACTTCCATGTTTTCCTTGATCTTCTCCTGCCAACTGATCCTGCTACCTCAACTGTTCTACATCTCGTAACCCAAGTACTCTCATTTAGTCTTTCATTGTGACCAAACCAACCAAGTCTCCTGTTCTCGTCTCTCTATGGCGTCCATATCTAATCTTCCTCTAAGATCATCAGATCTAAGCCTTTGACAAATGTATCAATCATATAATCTATTTTTTGTATTTTCGTATTCTCATGTGCTGCTACAATCAATAAAATTTCTCTTGTTTATTGGCTAAAAGCCTAAGCAGGGGTTTATGTAGCAGCTTACATGAATGAACTATTTTCTGTTGATCAGTGTGAGTTGTGATTCGGCTTAGTGATTATGTAGTCATCGCCTCTTCGACATGAACACTACAGTTCGAGATTGTTTCCCAACAAGACAAGATGTGATCCTGTGTTCTCTGCCAGGACGATGGCAGAAGAATGGATGAACTCCAGGATAAAGTTTGTTTCACTCAACCCAATGTATTATCTTTTGTTTTGTTACTTCAATTGTATTACGTCATAAAGAAAAGTTACACAAACCAATGAACCTATTCCATATCTTTCATTTTGTTTAGATGATCTAAAATTTAGCTTTCAAACAGCTAAAACCTTATGTCCTTATTCAATTTTA
This sequence comes from Sepiola atlantica, assembly GCA_963556195.1. NCBI lineage: Eukaryota > Metazoa > Mollusca > Cephalopoda > Sepiida > Sepiolidae > Sepiola > Sepiola atlantica. The sequence continues at coordinate 129,679,520 of OY744518.1, forward strand.
ATCAAAATCATTACATGATTTTTTTTCTAAAAAATGTCTAAAATTAAAAATTTAAGCGGTCCTGAGAAGAAATTGAAATGCGGGGAATCTTGCTTAATTGGTGTCTAATAACTATGGATCAAATTCAATGCAAATCTGAAATATTTGAATTTTCAAATGAGAGGTTATGCCCACATTACGCCCCCCCCCCCCCCTAAAAACCCTTTGAAATATTTCAAAGAAACTGAAAGCTGGGGAATATTTATTAAGTGATATTTGATACCTATTGTGAAAATTTGAGAAAAGTTCAAGGTATCTGAATATTTATGAAGGGCTTCCATATCCTTTTTATCCCCTTTGCATGAATCTAAAAAAAAAAACTAAATATAGCCCACATTACCCACCCTTATGCCTAGCAGCTGTGTTCCAAAATTCACAATGATCGATGAATTAGTTTAGTTGTGAAACCTGTGCATAGAAATATATAAACATATGAAAATACCTAACTTTATGAAGGTAGAGATAAGATCAAACACCGATATTAACGTTCTTTGAAGCGGTAAGAAAAAAAAAGCAATAGATAACATTTTTAAGTGTATTTAGATGCAGAGGTAAAGTTAAGTGTCCATTTGCTGTAATTGGTATATATTATCAGAGTATGACCGGTTGTCATGGTAACGTCTGGCCTTGGCTGCTGATCAAGACAGTGTATTGTTGTTGCTGTCGATCAACTAAATTGTATGTGGAACAAACTTCCTGCTATTATGGTTATCGACCAGATCAACTCGAGTCACTTCCGGTTTGGAAATATATAGAGAGATTTCAAGGTAATTTCCCAATTCACTGGCATACATTTTTTTTTCTTTTTTAACATAGTTCACCCCAAACAAGGCAGGCCGCCACTGTAGACGTAAGGGGCTACTGAGAGTTTTATTTTTTTTTTTGGGGGGGGGGGGGAAGGGGGTCAACCTAAATCGGGAGCTGTGCAGCGAGATGTCTGTTTACATTAGTTTTAAATTTCTGCATGTCAGTACCGTCAGGAAAACAAGAGCAGGGAGGGAGTTCCAGAGTCCAGCAGCACGAGGAAAGAAGCTTTTGAAGTAGAAAGCTCTTTGGCATCTGGGGACCTCCACAGTGAATGGATGGGATTTGGCAGATTGTCAGGTTGGTCTAGTGAATTTGCGTCGTGGGGGCACCAGAGCAGCAAGTTCATCAGAGCATAATCCATTGAAGTACTTTCAGAGCTGTTATATATTTCTACCTATATAAAGTTACGTATGTTTATATATTTGTATGAAAAAAAAAAATTCACTCCTAAACTAATTAACCGATCATTATGAATTTCGGAACTCAGCTGCTAGGCGTAAGGTTGGGTAATGTTGGCATAATATGGCCACAACCTCTCATTTGAAAATTCAAATATTTCAGATTTGAGTTTTGTCCATAGTTATTAGACACTAATTAAACAAGATTCCCTGAATTTGAATTTCTTCTTGATATCCCATAAGCGTAAGCCTTAAATTTTAGACAATTTCTAGAATAAAAATCATGTAATGTATTTTGATCAAAATTGAATAAGAATTCTGGACATAAGGTTCAGTAGCATTATAATTTGATTTTAATCTTTGTAAGGGGACATGAAAGTGGTGCAAAACTGTTCTTGGTTGTTGTCTTGTTTTACGGCATATCCGGTCATTTAATGCCACATCCGGTCATTTTGGTAAAAAAATTTTATGCTTCAAGTTCTTTATGTCTTCAAATATTTATTCATCGTGTTTGGTTTGGTTGTTTTGTAGAGGAAAATTGTTGTTTTTGTTTTGGGCTTTGCAGAACATGATTGAGTTTTGCAAAGGGAAAGGAAAAAACAATAACATCAATGTTTGCTGCATAGTCAGGAAGCCAATATTTTCAGACAGCCTGATCTGGTAGTACCCACAGAACTATTCTGTTCGGGGAATTAATTTTTGAAAAATATTGCATTAATACTAAATAATAAATTCCCAAAAAATAATGCTGTTGGTTAGTGCAGTCTCTGACTTCTTGGTTGGTAATTCCATCACTTCAATCAAATAAATAAACGAATGGTTAAAAATTATCAATAGCGTTGGAAATTCTTTTAATAGTCCAAAACAATTTAACTATGTGTTGGCGTTAAAACCTATTTAATATATAATATATATTATATTATATATTCAATTATTTATACTTACAGATGCTAGCGTTTCAAGCTTATTGCTCTTATCAATGCAGGAAAGTAACAATTTCAGATGGTCGGAAGGCGTGAATCCGGTTCACAGAGTCAGGTTGAGAAAGAACATTGTGAGACTATAAATGTTGAGAAGGAACACAACAAATGTTGAGAAAGAACACAACAAATGTTGAGAAGGAACACAACAAATTGTGAGAAAGAACAAAACATTGTTGAGAAGGAACACAACAAATGTTGAGAAAGAACACAACAAATGTTGAGAAGGAACACAACAAATGTTGAGAAAGAACACAACAAATTGTGAGAAGGGACACAACAAATTGTGAGATAGAACACAACATTGTGAGAAGGAACACAACAAATGTTGAGAAAGAACACAACAACACATGTATATAATTTTAGAACAGTTTTACTTGGTGAGAAAAATGAAGGCATATATATATATATACACAACAAGACAGTGCGTTCAGAGTTCAGAAACGAGGTAGGTTAAGATGGGTATGCGAAAACGTCCTTCGCAAGAACTTATCTTGTTAACGGGTTGCACGTGTACGCGCATCAATTCTGGCTCTTATCATTGGAGGAGTAAAGGCCTTTTGTGGGTGCCATCTTTGAGGAATGTTGTTGCAATGCAAGTGGGCCGATAACAACCAAGGTTGGGAATCCGGAAACAAGGGTTGGCTAAATCCGAACTGCCATCTAGGGCTCTGTCGAGATGTAGTCAATTCAGCCAAGATGGTGGGTAACGGGAAGGAGGAGTGGGAAAGGCTATCAGTGACAGTGGGTTTTGTCACCGAGGGGTCAAACTGTGGTCTTACTGGGTTAAAAGGTGGGGTCGAAAAGAGACCGAAACACACCATGCAAGAGTTTTTATGGGCTGACGCACGTGACACCTAAAGGAGTATGGGTTGGGATGCCTGACAGCCAATCCATGACCCCCTTAATTAACAAGGCAGCAGCCAATCGGTGAAGGGGACGTTAATAAATTCCAACAAGAGAAAGGGGGAGGGCTGTTTTCTGCTGGCCATCTAGAGAAAGTCTGAAGTACTTTATTTAACTGTCTTAAATTGTGAATCTGTTGGTGACAAAGTTTCTGTGAAAGTGTGTGGGAGGGGGTATGATGAGCCTGTTTGTATCTCAAAATCACAACCGGACATAATCATGTTGACACACCAGTTTCTCGTTAGATCACCGAAGTTAAGCAACGTTGAGTCTGGTCAGTATCAGACGGGTGACCATTTGGGAATAACAGGCGCTGTGTGGCGGATGGCAACACCTCCATGTAAAAAAATTGCAAAAACTGCAAAAACTTACGTCATCATCCCCCCCTGACCAGGATATACCTGCGACTGGGGACCACTTCTGAATTTAATATTTCCTAGAAACTCCTTCCTACGGAGGAAGTCTGCTCAACCCACGCAGTGAGGGGGACATTAATAAATTCCAACAAGAGGAGGGCTGTTTTCTGATGACCATCTCGAGAGAGTCTGAGGATGGCTAGCTTATCAAATAGGCATGACGAAGAGATGTATCGATGCTTCTTGATATTTAGTTCCGTAGGAAGGAAAATTTCAATGGTGTCTTTAAATTCTGTGATAAATTTGATCCTTATTGAAACTTATTTGAATGTTCTAACTGTTAACATGTGGATCTCTATAACAGACAAAACAAATAAACATTGACTTTTATATAAATATATAGTAAGCAAATCCATGTGAATCAGAATGGTAAATCCATGTGAATCAGAATGGTAAATCCATGTGAATCAGAATGGTAAATCCATGTGAATCAGAATGGTACAACTTTGTTGACCGGTTTGATGCTGTTGCCGCCATTCTTGCAGGAGGGACTATGTAGTGGTTACCAATGTCCCTAAGTGAAAGTGGTTATTATGGAATCGACTGGATTCGATCTTGGCACACCAAGGACGTTATCCACTTAACCACCGTCACCTCCGCATATATAGAAGATGACTAGAAAAAATATTTGCACATGAAATTATTCTTCAAGTACGACATAATGATTCACCGAAAGAAAGTCGGAGATTACATCGGTCGAAACGTTGTGAAAAGAACACTCAACATGAGAATAGTAGTCCAAATAATCCAAATTATCAATCTTCATCTCACACTGGATATGAGTCATCGTTTCCTCATCCGCACGCAAATTCTCAACTCACTGTTCCTCCACTTACCTCTTCCCTTCTCCCGCAAAGGTCGGATTGTCACAGATATCTGAAAAGGTCAACCGATAAGCATTCACGCTTCACCAATTTATCCAAGCTGCTCTACTCACACATCTGAACTTTCCTCCTCATCCCCACGCAACCACTAACTCTGACCTCTCTCGTTTCTCCTTTCATCATGACTGTATTCCCTCCCCTCACCACTTTCTCCCCACATGCGCAAACTTCTTCATCTCTTTTTCCGGCTGACAATCACGCCTCCTCATAAATACCTCTTCTGTCTAAAAGTGGTCAAAAATGTTGTCTTGTAAATCATCATCATCATCATCATCATCATCATCATCACCACCACACCATCACCACCATTATCACCACACCATCATCATCATCATCATCATCATCATCATCACCACCACCACCACCACCACCACCACCACCACCACCACCACACCATCATCATCATCATAGTCGGTTTGAAGTCTGTTTTAAATGCTGGCATGTGTTGGACAGCTTTAAAAACAAATGACTTCCAAACTAACCTATCTCTGACCAGGTCTTTATTTATCTCTCTTACTCTCAGGTCCATCCTTATCATTTTCTCCCATGTATTCCTTGGCCTTCTCCTGCTAACTGACCCTGCTACCTCAACTATTTTACATCTACCAACCCATGCATTCGCATCCATTCTCTCTCCAGTTCTACGCACATCTCCCTATACAGTCCCCATACAGGGGAATGCTGATGATTTTATTCAGTCGTCGTTGTTATTGTGATGTTGATGATCATCGGTTAATCATTTTTTTTTACATGCTGGCATCTATTCTTTCCACGTGACCAAACCAACGAAGTCTCCTGTTCTGCACACATCTTCCTATACTGTCCAGATTTAATATTTTTCTGAGGTCATCAGAACTAAGCCTGTCTTTAAGATGAAAAACCCCTTGCGAAAAAGCTGTCTGTGGAAATTCCGCCTGACGGTAGCCACTCGGAGGAAGAAAGGAACTTCTTTTTTTTCTTGCGATAGAAAATGTCTTACAAGGAGAAACTAGAGATTGGAGCTCAATCGAGCACCTATCACGGAAATAACGATAGAGTAGAGAGAGACTAGCAACGTCTCTTCTATGAGAAGACTGTGAAATCAGCTATGCAGGGTTCAAATTTTCACGGATCTATTGTGGTTATCTATGCACTTATTGGGAAAGGTATGAACTCCCAATTACCCCCAAGATATGGGTAAAATAACAACTTGTGTTCAATTAAACATATACAAGGAATTGTTTACAATATGCATTTATTGTTTTTAGGCATTAAATAACCTAAAGTCGTACTGTTACATATTTAAGTGGTCGTCGCTGTGTTGACCCCTAGGAAATCATATCATATATATCTTCTATATATAAAAAAATCAATGTTTGTTTGTGTGTTATAAAAATCGATATATTAACAGTTAGAATCGATATGTTAACAGAACATTCAAATAAGTTTCAACAAGTGTTAAATTTTCACAGAATCTAAAGACACAATTGAACTTTATCGTTGATTCCATCTGGTGTCATTAGAGGCAATTATCGGTTAGGTCCATAAAATAACTGAATGTGAAAAACGATTTATATTATTTAGATCATTCAGACTACTTTTCTCATCTTGGATGTTATTTTCACAACGTTTCAGCCGATGTAACCTCTGACCTTTTCAGGTGCATCTTGTCGAACTCGGGAATCTGTATGGAATTTCGAATTAAATCAAGGGTGCGAGGGGGGGGGGTAACTTGCTCTCATTCCGTCAGCCATGACGGGATGGAAGTCTTAAGTAATTTGTAATTTTTATTCATTAGTATCGTCTGTACTTAGCATTGAACCTCCATAAAACTCCAGTTAGACATGATTATAACTTAGCACTTTTATCCGTTGCGCAATGGATCTTTGCATTGCGAAACATAGTAAAAAAAAACGAAATTATTTTCTTTTGTAAATAGATTTTCTTTGTTTCATAAAACAAAAATGAAATGAAATAAAGAATATCTAAGTAAAGATTGTATTTAAAGAAAAAGTTTTAAACATTTAAATAATTATTTTTATTGGTTTTTTAAGATTTAAAATTTGCATATTTATAAAGTTGATCCATTTGTCGCACTGACAGTGAGATTATAATGCTGACTTCCGTAATTAACTATTCGTTTGGATGTTTTCATTTTACAATTACTCACGGTTCTATTTACGAATCTTTTCTTACCAGTTAATTTATTTCTGGGGGATGCCATTCTTGGTTTCCTCAATATTCCTGTGCAGCACGAGGACATGGGTTCCGCTAGTTTACTAATAAAATTATTTTTCATCAATTGTTCAATAAATTAAATTATTAAAACCATAGTTTCTCTTCTTGCTGTTATCGTCATTGTGTGAGTGTGTTGTCTTTTCCGAGGGCTGAGGTCAATTTCGTAGCTGCAATCAAAACTATCTCATGCTTATCAAATCAATCCTGCAATTAATTAATTAATCCAATGCATCGTAAAAGAGGGAAGTGATTTATTCAATCAGCTGGAAGTTGATCATCTAGTGAGCTGCAAAGTCAAAGATAGGGGGGGGCACAGAGAGAGAGACCAGATACATATTTTATAAGCCCATGCTTAGTTATTTTAACACTTGAAGCTTCTACACTTGATTTTGAAGATTGCAACCACCACTTACCCACTCTTCTGTTTGACGTCACCTCTACCTAAGTTCTATCACTTCCTATTTTCATGAACCAAGTTTATTTACTGGTAGGTTGACCCCGTTATGACACAATGCGTGAGATTTAGGGGAGCTGAGGGCTCCCCACTGCATTCGTGGGCCTTGTACCAAACTTGCGCTGAAATTTCGGGAAAGCAGGAAAGTTCAACAGAAGAGATTCTGTACTCGGTGTGATCGTGACACCAGAGCTGACAGGTGAAATATAAATGTTAAACCAATTCAGTGAACGGTTTTAAGTTTGAAGATGTCACAGATCAGAATATTTGAGTTAAACAAATTCAAAACATATTACCCGAGACGCAAGGAGGCAGGTGTGCCTTGACTGGTTCTGTCTCCCCCTTCCTTTCTCTCTCTCTCTCCTTCTCTCTCACCCCCTCTCTCTGTCTCTCTTTCTCTCTCTTTAGCTGGAAAAGAGATTTTAATGGAAGAAGAGACTGGTTTTTGAATTCGGACCGAGAAGACGCGTTTTGTTGTGTCTCTAAAAAGTTATAAAAATGTCTTCAGTGAAAATAAATATATTTTTATAAGAAAACGGATAAATGGTTTCTTTCCTTATTACAAATAATGTTCTTTTGCAGCACAATGGTCCTCAGCCAGCCAGCCAGTCCCAGAAGTAAACGACAGAGACGATGATTGCTCACTGGTAAGAACGGCGAGTAATTATGTGCACATGTTGTAACACATCGTTCCGTCGGCACAAAAGTCCGGCAAGATATGTCCCCCGCCAAAACAGTAGTACCACACCATAACCTCATCGTAACCTCACCTGTCTAAGATATATCCTGTTGACACATAAGGCTAGATCCACTCAGAAAAATTATATTTCATTCAACACTTATACTAGTTAAGGTACACACCAATATTTAACAGTATTTGTGTGTATATATGTGTGCGTGTGCAGCTAAAACTCAGAAACTACATAAGATACACTTACAAACCTTACATATCTGACCTGGTTATGGTAAAAAGAAAAATACTCCAAAATTGAAATTTGTGCATGGAGGGTCATAAAATTAATTCCATTCTTACCGCTAGTTGTTCGAAAAACAACACCGAAACTAGGTCAAACAGATGGTTAGCTGCTGACTTTTTATGACTTTCGTTTTTCTTTCTATTATGTTGAAGCAATTGCAAAACTTGTCGCATAAATGAGAGAGAAAGAGAAGGTGAGGGAGATAGAGAAGGGGAGAGAGAGAGAGGGATAGAGGGGGAGAAAGATAGAGAGGGGGAAGAGAGAAAGAGGGAGAGAGGGGGAGGCAGCCGGAGGAAGAGATGTGTTCAAAAAGTGTTATGGTGTGATGGCGATCTACCCAATTTCAGGAATATATGGACGCGAGTAGAAGACGTTTCGGCATCTGGCGACTTCTACAGTGAATGGATATAATTTAGCTGATTGTCGGGTTGGTCGAGTGAATTTACGTTGAAGGGGCAACAGATCATTTTTATTTTTAATCAAATATTTTTATAAATCAAAAATGTAAACTAAAACGAAATTTAAGAAATTTTATTTCGAGCTTCATTAATATAATAAGGCTGACACTACGTAACCAGTTCCCCACCCCCTGCATTCGTCACTTAATCAGTACCCGATCTCTCTATCAGCCGGCTTGCTGATTTAGCACCTTTTGGTACTGAACTTTTCATTATTTATAAATTTAAGAGTTAAAATAAAATCTCAAAAAGTATTTATGCGATTTAAAAAGAAGAAAAAAAAACTAAAGTAAAAATGAAAGAAAAAAAAAATGACTCCCTTGCAACAGCTATTAATTTACAAAAAAAAGTATAAACAGTTACATACAGACAAATGATACAGACACGACTGTGTGGGAAAAGTTGTAAACTGGGAACTATGGAAATGCCTGCATTTTGAACATGCAGATAAATGATACAGGCACAAACCAGATACAGTATTAGAAAATACTGGTTTTGGAGGCGGGCACTGGTCTTTGATACTTCGGACTGATAATCTACTGGGATTTGTTGAGCTTATGGGCATCGCTCGTCTTTTTGCCTCGTCGTTTGGCTTGCTTCAAAATATTTGGTAGAATTTGCAGGTAATAGTAAGTATTACTTGACAGGGATCGTGACGTGAACGCTTCTAGTTTGAGGAGAAGCTTCCTCAGTCATGTCGAACCACTAACAATATCTCAGGAAGAAACCAGACCACAGTTGTGGACCAGACGCCTAGAAAATGGCCCCCCTCCTACTGATATGTGAATCCCCCTTCTAATGCCCTCCTTCCTGGTTCAGAGGCACCCTGGCTCCAGTAGAAAAGCACTCAACCACTTGAGAACAGGAATGGGGCAATCAAAAGTTGCTATGAATAGATGGGGCTACAAAACTGACCCAACCATCTCTGAATGTAGAGATGAGGACCATAAGATGCTTTGTCTGCCCTCTACTGCTCAACCGGTGCAGCTTGAAAGATCTTGTGAAAGAAGTTGAGACAAAGCTGATGGAAGACAGAAGAGGTTTATTCAATTTGATCTTCATTCTAAATCACTGATCAGTAGGGAGGGAGTCAAAAAGAGATCGATAATCACTGTTTAATCATATTTTGTCAGCTAATTTAATTTTTCATGTTTACATGTTGCATGCTTCCAAACGGACTGTCATCTGATCTTTCCCACTCTCTCTTTGAGCCATGTGACGTCATATCCGTTTATATAAATTCCCACAATCTAGCAATTCTTACTTTAAGTTCAGTAAGTTGACCCCGGCTGCCATTTCATTTCCTGTTATTCTCAACTAACCATTGGTGGGTTTACTTGTTCAATATTTAACAACACTGCGTACAGGGTGATTCCTCAAAAGTACCATCCATGGAATCATTAACAAAATACACAATCGTTTCTGCAATGCAACCATATTTGGTACAAATAAACGTCAGGGTGCTAACTTATCAAATCCCACTTTCCGACCTTGTGTCACATTTTACTTTGTGGGAGGTAGATAAATAAGTTGAATTAACTTGAAATAGGGCGTTTTGACTTTATCGTTAATGCAAAGAATGAGCCCGACTTTCGCATTTATTCATCTAGATTTGTATCGAATGGAGATGGGATAGTTTTTCAACAAGTCTCATTTCTTGCTGAAATCAGTCTTTAAAAACAAAATCTTATGTCCAAAGAAAAAAAAAACATTAAAAAAAAAAGAAATACTTGGATACATTAAGAATATGTAAAAAAAAAAAGAAAAAAAAAAAGAAATACTTGGATAAATTAAGAATATGTAAAAGAAAAAAAAAAATTCAAAAAAAGAAATACTTGGATAAATTAAGAATATGTAAAAGAAAAAAAAAAGAAACAAAAACATTAAAAAAAAAAGAAATACTTGGATAAATTAAGAATATGTGTAAAAAAAAAAAATCGAAACATTTTAAGAATTCTTAATACAAGGTGGCCCCTAAAAAAGAAAAAAATATGCCATCCACACAATCATTAATAAAATTCGCAATCCTTTCAGCAATCCAACCATGTTTGGTACAAATAAACGTCACTCTATGCCTGACTTGTCAACCAAGTTTCAGTTAATACATTGCCTTTTTTTTCTTGTTTTTCCCCATTCGAGAGTGAGAGAATTTTCGTAACTGACTGATGAAGAGGGAAGGGGAAGGGGAAGGGGAAGGGCCGCCAAAAATTCTCTTATTCCTCAAGGGGGGAAAAGGGGGGGGGGGTGAACCCCAACTAATATATTAAAACATGTTTCTAAAAGGTAAAAAAAGAAATGCTGGAATTATTAAACAAAGCAGTGAGTTGCAGTTTTCTGTAATTAATTTGTTTTTGTTTTTATTTCCTCCAATAGCATTTATATAAATAATATATATATATATATATCTTTTATAAGAAGTAAATAACATTTAAAAACATTTTTTAATAGAAAGTCAATTTGAAAATACCTGTTTTGTTTACATTTAGGAAGGCGTGGACTTTGAGTGGTGTCAGATAGAGTGTCAGGCTAAACTCATTACTTTCAGATGTTGATTTGATTGGGGCGACGAATCTACACTTGTTTTTATTTTTTTCATACAAAAAAAAAGTTTTGGAATTTTTTAGATAAGGATTGATAATTTGTATTATTTGGATTATTCGAACTACTATTCTCATCTTGGTCATTATTTTAACAGTGTTTCGGCCGATATAACCTCCGACCTTCTTCAGGTGCATCTTTTCGAACTTGGGAATCTTTATGTCGCACTGAGAGAACCTATATGGAATTTCAAACTGTATATATATATGTATGTATATATATACAGGGTGATTCATAAGTCACTTAGCTATTTTAAATGATTACCATATGAAGCACAAACATACTATGAACTTTTGATAATTGTTATCTTACTCTTTAATTACTGCTATTTGTTATTTTAAATTTGTTCGTTTATATATTTGTTTCTATATATATTTATTTTTATTTATTTAAATTTGTGTAAATCATCATATGTGCTTTTTTTTCAGGCAGTATGTCATTTACAATTGAAGAGCGAATTTTTCGTGTTATTCAAATGGCCAAATTTGATGAATCTCCCACACTTGTTGAAAGGCAATGGAAACGTGATGTGAACAGAAAGCCTCCTTCGCACAACACTCAATCAATGTTTGTTTTATGGTTTGTGATGTAGTTTGTACTGTTGGAATGCCTAGTTTGTTAAGTGTGTTGCATATGGATGTGTTATTGGAATGCGTGTGTAAGAGAAGGGGTCTGTCTATGAGAGAGGTGTTTGATGTTTGATGTTTTTGGAGAATATTTGAAAGGCTTTCTTCTTGGCATTTAGTATAAAATGTGTTGGGTATTGCAGTGTTTTTAAGGAATTAATGATGTGTTTTATTTCTTCATCTATCATTAATTCCTTAAAAACACTGCAATACCCCACACATTTTATACTAAATGCCAAGAAGAAAGCCTTTCAAATATTCTCCAAAAATAACACACAAAAAAATCAAACACCAAACACCTCTCTCATACCCACGCATTCCAATAACACATCCATATGCAACAGACTTAATAAACTAGGCATTCCAACAGTACAAACCACATCACAAACCATAAAACAAACGTTAAACACAGCAAGACATTTCCAAAAAAACCCACATCCCATGCCGGCTTATATATCCAGATATGAGTCATGCTGCCCGTTATGTAACCTCCGACTTTCTTCAGATACATCTTTTCGAACTAAGGAATCCTTATGTTGAACGTGAGAACCTATATACGAAATTTCGAATAGTACTCTTTATTTAATCCACGGGGGTAGATTGTTCTTGTTACATCAGCCATAATAAGAGTCATATTGCCTGTTATGGCCTACACAGTCTCAAAAGATTAGTTCAACAAACGAAATCTTTGCCAGGCACCAGTAAGTCTCTCATGTTCCTAAAATATTCTTAGAACCTTCTGGAAGAGTCAAAATTCAGTGTCTATAACTTTTACCATGTCCCACAAGAGCAGACGGTTCTTCACTTTTCTCTCCATATGTGGTCTGCCTTAAAATAAAGGATTCAGTTCGAAATTCCGTATAGGTTCTCGAGTTTGGCACAAAGATTCCCAAGTTCGAAAAGATGTACCTGAAGAAGGTCAGAGGTTACATCGGCCGAAACGCTGTGAAAATAATGACCAAGATGGGAATAATAGTCCGACTGGTCCGAATAATGCAAAAAAAAGAAAACGTATTTGTATTTGTGTAAAGATATTTTCTCTCAAGGGTTTCGCAGCTTCAAACATGTTCGATAGATATATGTCGAACCAAATGATCCCGAGAAGTAGATACAGATTCTCTTATAGAAGAAATAACGTCACTTGTTCGGAGGCTGTCAAGATCGTTCGGAATTCCCACGGTAGTATTGTCATGATTCTCTGTGCAAGGTGTATACACAGTTCTATTATCTGAAGAAATTTCGGAATTAAGAGCTTTGCAATTATTTTCTATAAATCTGGAAAGTTCCGATTGAGTTTGTTGTTCCGGTTGTTCATTTGTTAGTTCCGTGTTGAATTTAGTGTACCATTCTTTGACATCACAATTTGATTCAAATCGGTCTATTCGAGATCTTTTTTTTCGAAAGTTCTGCTCAGTGGTAATGCTATTTTTTTTATAGTTAACAAATGCTGTCTCATTATTCGGACATTCCAAATGGGTACCCAAACTCCTGGACATTGTCATGCAGGAAGTATCCAAGGTATGTCCATGCTTCTTCAGATTACTATTAAATCCGGATTGGTCACTGAGGGATCTTTCTAGAAATCCATCGTTAAGAGTAATGCGATTTTTTCCATCGTTTAGAAAAACAGTCTCTTTATTCATGTATTTTAAGTAAGTATCCAAACTCGTGGACATTGCCATGTTGGGAAATTCCGAGCTGTGTTCGTGTTTCTTTATCTCGCTACTAGATACAGATGGGTTACTGAGAAATCTTTCGAGAAAGCCTCCGTCAGATTGTTCGTTAAGACATCGTTTTAGAAATCGTTCATCGGGAATAATTTGATCTTTCGTACAGTTATCAAAACTACTAGAATGAGCTTCTGTTTGTGAATTATCCAAAGATTTTCGATGTTCCTTTAGATTTCTACTGGATTCGGTTAGGTCATTAAAAATATCAGGAATAATTTGGCTTTTTCTGCACTTAACAAATACGGTCTCATTATTGAAACTATCAAAACGAGCTTCCATACTTTTGGACATTGTTTGTGAAATATCCAAAGGTTTTCCATGTTCCTTTAGATCGATACTGGATTCGGTTGGGCTATTAAAAATATCAGGGGTAATTTGATCTTTTGCGGAGTTAACAAATACTGTCCCGTTACTTAGCCTATGAGCTTCAAAAATGACATTCTTAGTCGCTTGTGAAGCGACCGAGGTATTTCCATGTTCTTTATCCCAGTCAACTAGAACTTCATCTGTGGATATATCATTCACAGAATCATTAACATCAATACTATCTACCTCACGAATATATACATTGTTTCCTTTAGGGGCTTCCATAAGTTTATTTTGTTTATATTTTTCATCGTTTTGAATTTGTTTTTCTTTGGAGTTTTTCGTTTGGCTGAATGAAAGTGGATTAATTGCAAACATATTTGAATAATTTTCTGTAGATTTTGACAAATATTGGCACCTTTCTGCTTCCATATTTTCAATCTCATTTAGGATAGTACTAATTGGAACAGACCCAACTTCTTTATCATACAGAGTTTTACAGAAAGGATAACTTTGTGATCTTTCAAAGAGGCATTTGTTTGCCATTAGAGTATCTTGCTCAATGTTTAACAGACTTGTCTGGTTGTTTTGCTCCTTCTGGGCTTCCATATTTTCAGATTTGCTCACTCTATTATTGTCTGCACTTATTATTTTCTCTTTTCTGAGTTCATTCTCGATGGAATCAGGAAATATTTCAAGACGGCGTTGGTCAGAAGTGCAGTTGGTCACCTGACCATCTTCAATGTGATGACAGCAATAGCATGATGAAGACAATTCTTTGCAATCAGTTGGATTTTTTCTGGGGGGATAGGTCTTTAAATTTTTAACTTTGACCTCAGAGTTTGATGGGATAATATTTGGATTTGGAGAAGAATCATTGGTGTGCTTGTGTTTTTTGTTAGTGTTCTGGCAGATCCGTTCCCGGAGAGCTCCATCCATGTGATTAAAACAGTAAAAGGAATATGCAGAGTCCATACATTCAACAGGCTCCGTACACTGCCTGAAAATAAAATAATAAAAAAACAACAACATCAGAAACGCTATTTGTACAAGACATTTAAAAATAGCAAGAAAAATAATCCATGGTAGACTCTTATAAAGAGTGATCCCCCCCAAAATACCATCCATTTTTAATAAAATCTACAATCCTTTCTCCAATCCAACCAAATTTTGTACAAAAAAACTTAAAAAATTTTTTTTTTTTTAACATAGTTCACCCCAAACAAGGCAGGCCGTCACTGTAGACGTAAGGGGTTACTGAGAAAATTGGAGACGGTTGGGGGGGGGGGGGCAACCTAAATTGGGAGCTGCACAGCGAGATGTCTGTTTACATTAGTTTTAAATTTCTGCATGTCAGTACCGTCGGGGAAACAGGGGGCAGGGAGGGAGTTCCAGAGTCCAGCAGTACGAGGAAAGAAGCTATTGGAGTAGAAAGCTCTCCGGCATCTGGAGACCTCCACAGTGAATGGATGGGATTTAGCTGATTGTCGAGTTGGTCTAGTGAATTTACGTCGAGGGGGGCATACCTTGTCCACCAAGTTTCAGCCATGAATGTCCAACAGTCTTTTTTTTTTCAATGATATGCCACAAATGTGCACCTCTGCATTAATCAATACTGAATGCTACCTAATGGTCGTTAATAAGATTTGGGCGGCCTTGAGTAGACGAGAAGTTGTAAGGTTTGAACAGAATCGGGCAACTCCACACATTCAAATGACTCATTGGAATGGTTGCGGGACACTTTGGTGATCGTCTCATCAGTAGGAGGTGTGATCCTGAATGGGTTTCAAACTCGTTGGACAATAACACAACAGATTTTTATCTGTGAGACCATCTCAAAGATGATGTCTATTCTATCAAAACTAAACTTTCCATTTTTATATATAAACTAGCGGGGCTACCCGGCGTTGCTCGGGGTCATGAAAACATATAATTGAAGAAAAATCGCGTGTGTAACATCTTTATATTAAAACTTCTGTTTCTGTCCCTCTCTCTATAGCCGTCTCTTTATCTTTCTACTTTTCTCTTCCCTGGTCGCCCAATTTCACCGCTACTTTCTAATTTTGCCTTTTGCGAAAACTGTTTCTTCCCCACCATTTCATCCTACGTTTCCCAGGGCAATAGTATGACTTATTTCTATAAAAAGTACCACCTCTGTCTGCGCCTTCTATATAGGTACTTATCCCCGCCCCGGTGTTCATACTATATACGTATCTATTGCCACTCCGGTGCACATACTATATATGTACCTATCGCCGCCCCAGTGCACATAATATATACATACCTTTCGCAACCCCGATGCAGATACTATATAAGCACCTATCGCCGCCCTGGGTGCAGATACAATATAAGTACCTATCGCAGCCACGGTGCGAATGCTAAATACGTACCTATACCCGCCCCGGTGCAAATGCTAAATACGTACTTATCGCCACCCCGGTGCAAATGCTAAATATGTAGCTATTGCCGCCCCAGTGTGCATACTGCATAAGTACCTATCACTGCTCTAATGCAAATACTAAAAATGTACATATCGCTGCCCTGGTGCGAATGCTAAATACGTACCTATCGCTGCCCTGGTGCGAATGCTAAATACGTACCTTTCACCGCCCTGGTGCCCGTTATATATATGTACCTATCGCCGCCCCGCTGCGCGTGCTGTATACGTACTGATTGCCGCCCCGGAGCGCATGCTAAATACATACCTATCTCCGGCCCGGTGCACATGCTATATACGTACTTTTTGCCGCCCATGTGCACATGCAATATACGTACCTATCGCCACCCCTGAATGCTAAATACGTACCTATCGCCGCCCCGGTGTGAATGCTTAATATGTACCTATCGCCGCCCCGGTGCGAATGCTAAATACATACCTATCGCCCACCCGGTGCTAATGCTGAATACGTACCTATCGCTGCCCCGTTGCGCGTGCTATATACGTACCTATGGCCGCCTCGTTGCGCATGCTATATACGTACCTATCCCCGCCCCACTGTGCGTGCTATATACGTACCGATCGCCACCCCGGAGCGCATTCTAAATACATACCTATCACTGGCCCGGTGCACATGCTGTATATGTACTTATTGCCGTCCATGTGCACATGTTATATACGTACCTATCGACGACCCAGTGTGCATACTACATATGTACATATCGCTGCCTCAGTGCGAATACTAAATATGTACAGATCGCCACTCCGGTGTGAATGCTAAATACGTACCCCTATGCACTACTATATACGTACCTATTGCTACTCCAGTGCACATACTATGTATATACCTATCGCCGGCCCGGTGCGCATACTATATTCATACCTATCGCCGCCCTAGTGCGCATACTATATTTTTTTGGCACCACCCAAGAAAACTTTTTTTTCATCCTCCCACATACTTAGAAATATTTTTAATTTAAAAGAAAAAACAATTTAACCCCCCTCGAAAGAAATTTTTTTTTTTTACCCTTCCCCATACATAGAAATATTTTCAGTTAAAGAAAGAAAAAAAAATTTCCGAGGTGCCTCGGTCATATCAAAGAACCATACTGCAGAAGCCTCCGGGTCCTATATTGTAGAAGCACCCCTGGTGCTGGGTCCTATACTGTAGAAGAACCCCTGGCCGCTATACTGCAGAGCACCCATGGTCCCTATTCTTCATAGGCCTCTGGGTCCTATATTGTAGAAGCACCCCCGGTACTGGGTCCTATATTGTAGAAACACCCCTGGTCCCTATACTGGAGAAGCACTCCTGGTCCCTATACTGGAGAAGCACCCATTGTCCCTATTCTGCAGAAGCCTCCGGGTCCTATACTGTAGAAGCACACCTGGTCCCTATACTGGAGAAGCACTTATATTTCTAGGGACCAGACTTTTATATGTGGTGTTATCTGAAACATAACACAGTAAAACTTTCACGCTATGAACTTTTGATCTGTTCATAGTATAGGATTGACCATAGCGTAGGATAAATTAGATGACCTTGACACATTTTTCTTCATTAAATATATAGAAAATGAGTATGGGTTTGGTAATATTTTGTAAGAATAATGAACAGGGTTTACCCAGACTTTTATATGTGGTGTTATCTTAAACATAATACAGTAAAACTTCGATGCTATGAACTTTTGATCTGTTCATAGCGTAGAATTGATAGATATTCAATAATTTTAGTGCAGTGATATACATGCCGTATCTATTAACATTTTAAAAAAATATTCTGACATTTAATGTCTATTTGCGTCGATCAATGTTCATTTTCCTAATAAATCCATTTTGTTTACATACAGTTTCTTTAATTATCCTCATAAAATATTACTATAGTTGACCAAACCTATGCTCATTTTCTATATCTTTTAATGAAGATATTTTTTTCAAGGTCATCTAATTTATCCTACGCTATAAACAGATGAAAAGTTCATAACGTAGGAGTTTTACTATATATTTATGCATACATTTAAATTACCTACAAGGAGAGTTGGAATTACTTACTAGATACTATCCTCGAGTGTCTCAGTTTCTCTGTACAAGGGTTTGTCAGGACAACCTGACATGAGGATACTTTACGCTATATATAAACCCTGATCAAATATTCAAAATAACATAGTATTCGAAGCCCAAATAAGATCCCCTGACACAGCTATACACAGGCTCATTCCTGACTTGTCCATCAAGTTTCAGTCATAAATGTCCAACAGTCTTTGTTTTTTCGCCGTTCAATGATATACTCCAAACGTGCATTTCTGTGTTCATTAATACTGAGCGCTACCTAATGGTCGTTAATAAGTTTTGGGGCAACCATCGCCGGCTGAGAGGTGTCATGAGGGATGAACAGTGGTTTAAATTTTCTTATCTTTTTGTTTTAGCTGATATTTTTCCCTGATATTTTTAATAGTCCAACCATTGAAAATATGGAAGCAGAAAAGAGCCAGAAATTCACCCGTTATTTCAGAGACCCTAACCGAGAAATCCTTTTAGGATTCTAAACTGTCCCTTTAAGCGCAATTGCTTGGATCTCTTTTGCACTTGGTTCACAGAGTATATTCGCCAGGTAGTTTTTCACAGGATGAGGCAGGTTCTTACACTTCAAATGACTCATTTGAATGGCTGACACTTTGGTGATCATCTCATCAGTAGGAGGTGTGATCCTGAATGGATTTCACACTCACCGAACCTTAAACCCTCAGATTTTTATTTGTGGGGTTATATCAAAGATGATTTTCTTACAAGCTAAAGAGTTAATTCTCAGATGTGGAAAATTTAATTTTAGAAATAAGATTAAAATCCATGGTCAACTTTTTTTGTTTTATATATCCTTAAATTTCTAAATCTGAATGCATTTGTAAATTTTTCTAACATTGAGTAAAAAAAAACTCGGTGATTTTTATGTAGATACATATTACTTATTGAAAATGTAAAAAAAAACTCGGTGATTTTTATGTAGATACATATTACTTATTGAAAATGTAAAAAAAAACCTGGTGATTTTTATGTAGATACATATTACTTATTGAAAATGTAAAAAAAAACTCGGTGATTTTTATGTAGATACATATTACTTATTGAAAATGTAAAAAAAAACCTGGTGATTTTTATGTAGATACATATTACTTATTGAAAATGTAAAAAAAAACTCGGTGATTTTTATGTAGATACATATTACTTATTGAAAATGTAAAAAAAAACTCGGTGATTTTTATGTAGATACATATTACTTATTGAAAATGTAAAAAAAAAACTCGGTGATTTTTATGTAGATACATATTACTTATTGAAAATGTAAAAAAAAACTCGGTGATTTTTATGTAGATACATATTACTTATTGAAAATGTAAAAAAAAAACCTGGTGATTTTTATGTAGATACATATTACTTATTGAAAATGTAAAAAAAAAACTGGTGATTTTTATGTAGATACATATTACTTATTGAAAATATTAAAAAAACTCGGTGATTTTTATGTAGATACATATTACTTATTGAAAATGTAAAAAAAAAACCTGGTGATTTTTATGTAGATACATATTACTTATTGAAAATGTAAAAAAAAAAAAAACTCGATGATTTTTATGCAGATACATATTACTTATTGAAAATAATTTCTCGCTCAGTAAGTTACTTGGAAGAAAAACAATTACATATCTAAAAATTAAATTTAATCCAATAAAACAAAATGAAAGTCAATAAACGAAATTAAATTAATTTATTGCATTAAAACGAAATGTTTTATTGGAATAAATTTAATTTTTATATATGTAGTTGTTTTTTTTTTAAATGCATGATTATCTCCCTTGCGAATTATCTGCCCTTGAATTATTTTAAAGAAAAAAGATGGACGCTTACTGAACGAATTACTGAATGATACGAAGAATGAAAAAATACTTGTAATTAAAGTTCTAGTGTATCATTTTTTCTACGTTTTTGTACAGTGAGTAAGAATATAACACTGAATAAGTATATAATATTGTTTTTATAAAAAAATTATTTTTTCGTACGCCGCTCATCAGAACAAGCACCAATGGTTCTACGGGTGGTATCTTTTGCTAATCATTACTATTACCGACATGAATTATTTGAAACTAAATAGTTGAGAAATTAGTCAAAAACAATTTATATTGCTTTACTTACTCATTTGTGACCTATTTGTTTTTAAAAAATATATATTTAATATGTAAAATAAGTTTTAAGCCAATTAACTTTACCGTAAATAGTCACTGAGTAAAATAATCCACGTTCAGCCATTTTGATTCTGGACAGGAACTAAGTACATAACTGGAGCGGAAGCGAGTAAGGAGGGAAAATGCAGAAGCTAAGTATTCGGCCGTTACTTGCTGCATCAAGTTTAGAAGAATTAACTCCCTTTGATTTAGCGCATACATATTGGCAGTGTTATATTCGTGCTAACTAAGGGAGAGAAAAGCAGATATATAAATAATATTCTCCTATCTTTTTTAGATGTACCCTATTTATTTATCTACCTCCCACAGCGGTAAGATGTGACAAAAGGTCGGAAAGTGGGATTTGAACAGCCAGCGCCCGAGAATTTGAGCACTCTGGCCTACAAAAATGCCTGGACAGCCCTGTCGGCATTCCCCGGTAGGGGCGCCTCAGGCAGTAAGCAATAAACTTACTCCTCCCCAAAGAGGGGAGGCAAAGCCTGGGAGGGTGGACCTCCTAGAACTGCACAGGACAGACCCATAGACCGGCGGAAATCAAGCCCCGAAAGCCAAGACGATACCGGTCTATGGGGTGCAGTACCCATTGGAACAAATACTACACTTTGATCCCAGCCAAAGGCACCCTAAAATCTCTACAAGAGACATTGTCCATTCTGTGGTTAGTCTGTCACACTTCAGTTTGAAATTTAATTTCAAACACTAAACGTAGATTGAATAACAGCATCTTATTTTAGATATGCCTAATCATCTTTACGAGAGGATCTGTCTGTCAGTTGGTCTGTCAGGCTTAAATTTGAAATAGCACTTTCATCTTCAAACATATAGATTGAATAGAGGCATTTTAAAAACCCTTGTTTAGTAATTATACTATCAAAAATGTGCAAAAAAAAAAAAATGAAAGCAAAACGCAGGTAATTTGACTATTTTAAAGAATTCAGGTTTTCGCCATTTCTAAAGCAAAATGATTTGGCTATTTTTAAAGCAAAACGGATGTGAATTGGCTGTTTTTTTAAAGCAAAATTCAAGTTGTGTAACTATTTCTGAAACAAAATGCTGGTGATGTGACATTTTTAAACAAAAAATATGTGATTTGGCTAAATATATGTAATTCGAGCAAAACAAAGGTGAATTAGCTTCTTTTTTTTAAAAGCAAAATGCAGGTTATGTGACTATTTTTAAAGTAAAATACTTTTGATCTGATTATTTCTAAAGCAAAATATTTGTGATGTGACTATTTCTAAAGCAAAATTCAGGTGATTTAGTCATTTTTAAAGAAAAGTATATGTGATTTGGCTATTTTAAAAACAAAATGTTGGTGATTTCGCTATTCTTAAAGCAAAAATGTAGGTGATATAATTCTAAAACAAATTTCGTCCAGTGTTATTAAAATATTTCATGGCAACACTACATGCATTTTATAAAATTGGGAAGAAATTTTAATACTACGTTGAAGAAAAAGTTTGTGCTGTTTCAAAACAATTTCCCCAAAAAGATCATGATTTCTGTTTGGTAGACCTTCGAAAGAATATTGCATTCTGAACTCGTGTCGAATGGTCGTGTCATCAACACTGAACTTTATTGCGAACAACTTGATCGACCCTACAATAAGCAGGTTGAAAAGTACTCAAGTCATATTTGTCGAAAATGCACTTTGTTTCAACAAGATGATGCAAGAATGCATACTGCTAGAAAGACCAGCAACGAGACTGAATAAAAATTGGATGGTGTGGAAGTTCTACCACATCCACCCTATTGTCCAGATGTTGCTCCATCCGACTACGGTCTATTCTGATCAAGCAGCATTTTATGAAAGGTCACCAATTTTGAGTTTTTTGATGAAGTTCAAGAAGCCTGGAAAGAATTAAAAACAAAGTCCTATTCTAACATTTTATATCCACTTATATGAAAAAAAACCCAATAAAACATCAATGTTTGGTGCATTTTGGGTCAAGAAGCCGATATCTTCAGACAGCCTGATCTGGTAGCACCAGGATGGCTTATTTGTAAGCTTTCCCTGGGTTGTACAGAGGCTAGGCTGTCCATAACAGCCGAGGATATATTCTCGACAATTAGTCCAACACAGTCTGAGCCATTTTGAAGTGAGGTGGCCTTCATTCTGTCAGACTGAGGTATGGTTCTGTACAGTTCTTGGGGCTCCACCCTCCCAGGCTTTACCTTCTCTATTTGAGAAGGAATTAGTTTATTGCTAATAGTCTGAGGTGACGCTACTGAGGAATGCCGATGATGGTGTTCTGGCATTTTTTGTGGGCCAGAGTTCACATTCTTTTGTGCGCTCACTTTTTAATCCTCACATTCCACCTTGTGTCACATCTTCCTGCGGTGAGATGGAAGTGAATACGAACAATTTATGAAGGGTC
Source organism: Sepiola atlantica (assembly GCA_963556195.1). NCBI lineage: Eukaryota > Metazoa > Mollusca > Cephalopoda > Sepiida > Sepiolidae > Sepiola > Sepiola atlantica. The sequence continues at coordinate 129,702,369 of OY744518.1, forward strand.
ACCAATTTGAGTCTTTTGATGAGGTTGAAGAAGCCGATCAATAATGTTTCGACTTAAGGCCAATGGATTTTTACTTTGGTCCAATCTGAAAGTTTTCAGGTGATCGTGGACAATTCTGATCTTTATTTTGAGGAATAATTATTTATTTATTTTTTTTTTTTTTAAATAATTATTGATTTTTTATTTTTTTTAAAATTATTATTGATTTTTTATTTTTTTTTAAATAATTATTGACTTTTTATTTTTTTGAAATAATTATTGACTTTTTATTTTTTTAAAATAATTATTGATTTTTTTATTTTTTTAAAAATAATTATTGATTTTTTATTTTTTTAAAAATAATTATTGATTTTTTATTTTTTTGAAATAATTATTGATTTTTTATTTTTTAAAAAATAATTATTGATTTTTTATATTTTTTGAAATAATGATCGATCTCGAATAAATCAATGCATAATAAATGATGTATTTTTACACAAACATTTTGCTCAACTTAATAAAAACACTTTCAAGTTTTACCAAAAAAATAAACAAAAATTCCCTTGTGAAACTTTACTTTTGATATTATGTTTCTGAATTTTTTAGATGAGGATTGATAATTTCTCTTATTTGGATTATACGGACTACTGTTCTCATCTTGGATGTTTTTCTCACAACGTTTCGGCCGATGTGACCTCTGACCTTCTTCAGGTGCATCTTGTTGAATCTGTACGGAATTTACAAGAGCAAGCTACTCCGTAGATTAAATAAAGAGTTCCGTTCGAAATTCTGTACAGATTTCCAAGTTAGACGTAAAGATTCCTAAGTTCGACAAGACGCACCTGGAGAAGGTCGGAGGTTACGTCGGCCAAAATGTTGTGCGAATAAGAACAGTAATCCAGATAATCCAAATAATACATTCTACTTTTGACGTCAACGCTTGGCTACGAAGTACGTACAGAAATCCTCTTGGCAAGCTTCTTGAACAATGAGTTATAACCTTTTTCTAACCCTAACCCTAACCTTAACCCTAATCTTTTTCCATGCTTAATGGATACTGAAAGCTATAGATCCTATTAAAAAAAGAAGGAATACTTATTTTTCAATTGTATCTTACTATAATACAGATTTTGTGTCTGCATGTCTGTAATCAACACTCAGGATATTATCTAAGAAGAAACATGGTGTTAAATAACACTGGTCATTGCAGAAATATTATATGTGTGTTGGTAAAAATAATGTTAAAAACGGTAATTTCTACATAGGGTTAAACTTAAGCAGAGAGTGGAAAATTTAATTAGAAGTCAAGTTAAAGGTTAGGAATACGTATCAGGATATGACGTCGCGGACAGAAAGTCTGAAATGAGACGTGGCAAAGAAGAGAGAAAGATCTGCCTCTTTTGCCTGTTTTTCGAAGCTCTGTCTTCATACGCCCCTGGAGCGTAATGTGAAAAAGAATAAACAATCTAAAAGCCGCCATTAAGCAAAGTTGGTGTTATTCTTTTACTTTCTTACATTCTTTTACTTTCTTACATTACTGCAGCTACAAGGAGAGAGGAAGACACATCACCACTACAAGCATCTTCAAAACTAGATGTCATTACCCAATGAGCCATCTACTATGTGTCAACAAGAGACGAACAGCCGTTTCTGTCGATGAAGAAGATGACAGGCAATCCTACGCTATGCTACACATTACATTTATGGAAAATAAAAAAGGAAAAACCAAAATTATTTATATATTCATCAACGTTTCGTCTTTATTTCAAGACTTTCTCAAGATGATTGATTTGAAGAAATAAAATACAAGTACAATATTTGAAAATATTTAGTGCGCTTGTAACGGGAATTTTTTTTTTCAAACGAAACATAGAATGTTAGAATTTAAAAAATGTGGTGCGATTATGACGTACTAAGAATGTTTTTGTTCTTTTTTGAATGAACCATAGCCGTTAGAATTCAAAATGTGTGATGCGTTTATGAAATGGAAGTTGTTTTTTTTTTAAATATCGATATTATGTATATACATTATATTTATGCGATGATGCAGTTAAATATAATAACCAGTTTATTTAATAAAATATTCCTTTTAAATAATATTTCATAATTTTGGTCACAGACACGAAACAGACACAAAAGTGTTATTATAGTACTGAGATTAACAATATATATTTGAAATTAAATTTTTTTTTTTTTGTACTTTGAACTTCCAAATTTTGTTTTTAAATCCGCGACAACACGCTAAAAATAATACATTTGTAAACAGTTAAAAAACGTATTATTTTTGTAAGCGTAAATTACTGACATTCAATGTATATAAAAAAAAGTTTTGTTTTTTTTTCAAATGAGAAAATGTTAGACTTTTTTTTTGTATAAAAGTAGAGAGAAAAGGAAAGTGAGAGTGAGAGAGAGGAAGTACTAGAGAAAAGGAGAAGAAGAAATAGAGCAAGAGAGATAGAGGGAAAAAAACAAGAGAGAAAGGGGAAAAGGGAAGGAGAGCGGGAGGGAGGGAAAGAAGGATAGAGAGAGAGGAAGGGAGGGAGACAAGGATAGAGAGAGAGAAAGGGAGGGAGAGAAGGATAGAGAGAGAGAGAGGGGAAGGGAGGGAGAGAGGTAGAGAGAGAAGGAGGACAAGAGGGAGGGAGAAAGAGAAAGGGTGAGAAGGATAGAGAGGGAGAGGAAGGAAAAGAGAGAGAAAGGGAGTGTAAGAGAGAGGGAGAGAGCAAGAGAGACAGAGAGAGAAAGGGAGAGAGAGAGGATAGAGAAAGAAAGAGGAAGAGATAATACTTTTTTTAGTAATTATTAATTAATTAATTAATAAATGTAAATATAAATCATTTATTTTATTATAAAAAAATATAGATTGTTCAGGTCACTTAAATAGATTTACCTAATTTTAATAATGAAATACATTTTATTGTACCCGTAGTCGAAACTGAGTGACCACCCTTACAAAGAGATAACACCCTGAAGGTTCAAAATGAAAAAAATAAATTGGTAGTGGTGTGGTGGATGGCGGGCTTTTGGTAGGAAATGATACTCAAAAATCGAAAAGTTAAATGAAAAAACCAAAATTAAATTTCTTGATAATTTTAATTACTAGTTGCCTTTAAATTGTTTTTTTCATTCGAATTTATGTTATTTCTTCTTCATACTAAGTCTTCTCCTCGGTCCTGGGTATGACCTTAAAAAAACATCCAGTGGTGAGGGTTCCACTTGGGAGGTTTGGGGGTTTGTTGAGTTGCCCCTTACTTACCATTACCCCAAGGTCCCTCTGGCCCGGAGTGGTAGTACCTGTAAGGGCCCCATCTATGGGTCAAATAGAACCTACTGGCACTACCAGATCAGGCTGTCTGAATTTATTGACTTCCTGACTCAAAATGCACCAAACATTGACGTTTTATTGTTTTTTTTCTTTGCAAAACCCAATCATGTTCTGCAAAATCCAAAACAAAAAAACAACAATTTCCCTCCCCCTCCTCCCATCTATCTCCCTTCCCCCTTTCACTCAACCAAACACCATGAATAAATACTTAAACATATAAAGAACTTGAAGCATAAAAACTTTTATCAAAATGACCGGATTCGGCATTAAATAACCCGAAAAGGGTTGATATGCCGTAAAACAAAACAACTAAACTAAGTCCCCTCCTCCCACTTCCTTACATCAAACCTCTTCCTCCCACTCCCTCTTCTTCGTACCAAATCTCTTCCTCCCACTTCCTCTTCTTAACAGCAAGTTCCTTACTCTCACTTCCGGTTCTTCATACCAAACCTTCCCCCACCCCCTCTCAAAGAAACCGTGACACAAAAGTAAGGAAGAAATGAATGGCCGTACTATCATATTGCTATAAATATATTTAATTATTAATATATTTAATTATATGTAGTATATTTAATTATATTTAATTAATATTAATATATTTATTTATATTTAATTAGTATAAATGTTTAACCTGATTAATTATTAATATATTTAACCTGATTAATTATATTATATATTTAACATTTGCACAAAAGGTGCATCAACCTGCCGGTGCTGCGTGTAACAGATGCAGCTATTTTCATTTGCTGCACCTGTTGAAATCCGACTCCCATGGAAAGAGAAGTTGTTGCAGGTCCTGAAAGAGTCAATAAATTCACCTACCTAGGTAACACAGTTGATTTCAGTGGGCGAGCTGACACAATTATAAGACGACATATATCTGCCACACGGAGAGTCTTCAGGCAACTGTCAACAATTTTTACAAAAAATACAGGGATCCCATTCTATGCGAGAGTAGAAGCATACATACAACACACATGTCCGACCTGTACTCTTGTATAGTTGTGAAACGTGGTCAACGACGAAACGTCAGAATGACATGATCCTGGCTGCAGTGAATTGAATGTAGAAAATTGCCGGTCTCACTCTACCAGCCTCCATGACAAAGTATGTAACACAACGACGTCTGAATTTGTTTGACCACGTCGCTCGTCGTCAATGATCCAAAATGCACCAAAGTGTGTCTCACATCAACGTCCATGGCCCAAAACCATGTGGTAGACCACTTAAGACATAGAGGGGATCAGTTGATGACGACCTGATCCGGCACAAGCGAAACAGCAACAGACAGGAAAAGTTGGAAGTCATTCACGAAACGTCTACCCTCAAGCTTGAGACAGGGCGACGGAAAATGAAAAAAAAAATAATAATAACCTTATTACTCATTAAAATATTGTTTATATTTGATTAATATTAATATATTTAATATTATTAATTTCAATATATTTAACCTTATTAATTATTAAAATATTGTTTATATTTGATTAATATTAATATATTTAATATTATTAATTTCAATATATTTAACCTTATTAATTATTAAAATATTGTTTATATTTGTTTAATATTAATATATTTAAACTTATTAATTATTAATATATTTTTTATATTTGATTAATATTAATATATTCAACCTTATTAATTATTAATATCTTTTTTAATATTTGATTAATATTAATATATTTAAACTTATTAATTATACATATCTTTTTTAATATTTGATTAATATCAATATATATATAACCTTATTAATTATTAATATATTTTTTATATTTGATTAATATTAATATATTTAATATTATTAATTATTAATATATTGTTTATATTTGATTAATATTAATATATTTAACCTTATTAATTATGAATATATTTTTTATATTTGATTAATATTAATATATTTAACCTTATTAATTATTAATATCTTTTTTAATATTTGATTAATATTAATATATTTAACCTTATTAATTATTAATATCTTTTTTAATATTTGATTAATATCAATATATATATAACCTTATTAATTATTAATATATTTTTATATTTGATTAATATTAATATATTTAATATTATTAATTATTAATATATTGTTTATATTTGATTAATATTAATATATATAACCTTATTAATTATTAATATATTTTTTATATTTGATTAATATTAATATATTTAACCTTATTAATTATTAATATATTTTTTATATTTGATTAATATTAATATATTTAACCTTATTAATTATTAATATCTTTTTTAATATTTGATTAATATCAATATATATATAACCTTATTAATTATTAATATATTTTGTATATTTGATTAATATTAATATATTTAATATTATTAATTATTAATATATTGTTTATATTTGATTAATATTAATATATTTAATCTTATTAATTATGAATACATTTTTTATATTTGATTAATATTAATATATTTAACCTTATTAATTATTAATATCTTTTTTAATATTTGATTAATATTAATATATTTGACCTTATTAATTATTAATATCTTTTTTAATATTTGATTAATATTAATATATTTAACCTTATTAATTATTAATATCTTTTTTAATATTTGATTAATATCAATATATATATAACCTTATTAATTATTAATATATTTTTTAATATTTGATTAATATCAATATATATATAACCTTATTAATTATTAATATATTGTTTATATTTGATTAATATTAATATATTTAACCTTATTAATTATGAATATATTTTTTATATTTGATTAATATTAATATATTTAACCTTATTAATTATTTATATATTTTTTATATTTGATTAATATAAATATATTCAACCTTATTAATTATTAATATATTTTTTAGATTTGATTAATATTAATATATTTGACCTTATCAATTATTAATATATTTTTTAAATATTTAATTAATATTACTATATTTAACCTTATTCATTTTTTACAAATGTATTATTTTCAGTGTGCGTTTGCGGATTTTTATGGTTAACGAAAAACATATCGAAATCAATTTTTGTATGAGTTTTTTTTTCTGAGACTTGAATACTATAGGCTGGAGTTACTAGATTAGAATATTACATTTGTATAGGGCACAAAAGTACCTTTGCACGAGGACTGAATGTAGGGTCGTTTTTATGAATGGTCATTTAAGTTTTAATAATTACAGGTCACAGGCCTTCAGGATTCATCCGGTAATTTGGCTGGCTGGCGTTGGTTAAAAGGATTGGAGTTGCCACTGGGTAAAAAGAAAGAAGAACGCTGGTTGTGGAGAAATAGGTTACGAAACAAAGGAAAATAAAGGTTTTCACATAACAAAGGGCATAACACCCGAATAAATGTTTTATATATATATATATACTAGCTGGCTTTGCCAGTTCGCTATCGCTTCGCAAAGTTCCCTACTTGAAATATTTGAAACCAAAATGTTAAATAATAAACATTTTATTCATAAGTTTGTTGTAAACATACAACAAAACTGTAGCATTTATTCATCTAATTAGATAAACGGTGATTATCCAGGTTAACCCTTATATGGAATATTGCCTTTTAAAAGAAAATAGCGCAAAAAACTTTATTATGTACTTACCTGTTAGGGTAAAATAAAAACAGTACACTAAAATTTACGGAAATTCATCCAGTATTTTTGTTTTAAAAAAATAAATCCAATTTTTATCGGTAAACGCTTTCTAGCCGGCATTACTACGTGTTTAAGTCAATTAAGTCTTAATTATCTCCCTTGACCTTAATAATGCCGAAATGGCGACCAGAAAGCGTTTACCGATAAAACTTGAATTTATTTTTTTAAAAACAAAAATACTGGATGAATGTCCATAAACTTTGGTGTACGTTCTTTTTTTTACCCTAACAGGTAAGTACATAATAACATTTTGTGCTATTTTCTTTTTAAGAGCAATATTCTATGTAGAGGTTAACTTGGAGAATCACCAGATAAACATTAACATTTATTCATATAAATAAATATTAACATTTTGGTTATTTTTATACAAATTTATTTATATTATTTGGATTATTCGGACTACTGTTCTCATATTGTGTGTTATACTCACAACGTTTCAGCCGAAACATTGTGAGAATAACACTCAAAATGAGAACAGTAGTCTGAATAATCAATCCTCATCTGAAAAACTCAGAAACATAAGAAATTAAAAGAAGGGGGAAATCAATTCACCTGTGCGGTTGGGAGCAGTGTCACCCCCTGGCTTTCTCCATGTGACGTCGGTAACGGGAGGGAGGGAAAGGGAGATAGTAACAGAGAAGAAGGGAGAGAGGGAGTGAGAGAGGGGGAGAGAGAGGGCGTAGGTCAGTCAGTCAATCAGCTTCTTCTCTTTCTGAATTATTTATTGTTAATAGCGATAAAAAATATTACATATACATATAACAAATAAAACGCTAAAATTCCGAATGACTAACACCAAACATTAATAAATTATAAGGGGAGATAGTGACAGAGAGAAAGAGAGAGAGAGAGAGAGAGAGAGAGAGAGAGAGAGAAAGTGAAGGTCAGTCAGTCAATCAGCTTCTTCTCTTTCTGAATTAATTATTGTTAATAGCGATAAAAAAATATTGCATACACATAATTTTGAATGATTAAAAACAATAAAAAAGAGTGGCGTCTGTCGTTAAGGGAACAGTCAGACACGCTCCCCTTTATATGGCGTCGCTAACGAGAGAGAGAGAGAGAGAGAGAGAGAGAGAGAGAGAGAGAGAGAGAGAGAGAGAGAGAGAGAGAGAGAAGTGTGGGGAGGGCAGTCAGTCAGTCATCCTTCCCCCTTTCATAACTCTTATGCCTCGTATATCTTTCTAGTAAGTTTAGTTCAAATTACCTCCCCTGAAAATCAGCAAATATTTTTAAAAGGTTTAATAATTTATTCTTTTCGTATTAAATTATTTCAATTAATTGCTGTTAGTATCGACAAAAAATTTACATGTATATGGAAAAAACATGACGATAAATTTCCGAATGAATAACGCCAAACAACAATTAATTATTGTTAACAGCGATAAAAATATTGCATATACATATAACAAATAAAACACTAAAATTACGAATGACTAACACCAAACATTAATTAATTATAAACTTAAAAAAAAAGTAGTTATGCTAATTTGACAGATCTATGAATGTCGATGGGTCTGTTCTCTGTACTTTATATACAGTATTACAAAAAACTAATTTGTATCATTGATTTAAATAACATCAGCCCGTTTTGATAGTAATATAGTAGTGATACAAAAAAAAACTTTCGCATTGATTCATTTAGATATATATATATATATATATATATATATATATATATATAAGATCAGTGGGAGAGAAGCCCAGCAGAGTGCTTGATTATTAAGAAAATTAAAAAATAAGAGCGTAATATTTATTTATATATATATTACAGAAGATCAGAACATAAATAGAGACTGAAGAGAGTTCGGCATGGGCGACCAACTATAGTTTGTTTGGATTTGAAACCGACGGTACCGATGTTGTTCTGATCTTCTGTAATACATATATAAATACATATATATATATATATATATATATAACAAATATTTATTATTTTTCGCTCCTCGAAAAAGTAGAGCACTGTAATGGTAGTATTAACACAGCATGACGTCACTTGCTTTATAATGCATCGTTCCTTTCCTTAAAAGAAGTAGAATGCTTAGACGTTAAGCCGCCGATAAAGTATTAAAATTATCATCGTTTATTCGCTGTTTAAAATTGGCCGAGCGGTTAAAGACGTCGGATTAGAGTTGAAAAATACTTGTAGTCCGGGGTTTCGAATCGCATGACCGGTAGTGAATAGTCATATCTCTATGCTGATGAGTCCTGATTTAAAAAGGACGAAACGTATACGTACATAGATAATAAACAATAACAAATATTTATTATATATATATATATATATATATATATATATTTTTTTTTTTTTCATGTATCCACATAAAATGGAGATATGATATATTATGTGTCTATTTTCAGTATTTACTTTTCAACAGTGCTCAATACGTGAGTAAAGCGAGGTAGTAAGTTATGAAAATATATTTATAGCAATTAAGCTACACAGAAGCTTCTGCGTTTCATCCTGTAGGAAATCGTCAGCATTTTGTCATTGCACAAAAATAACAAAATTCTATCTTGTAAGCGGAACGCTCTGGGCTCGATCCCTGATGGATGCCACACAGCACGACACTCACTCTTTTCCTTCGTGGACCCACATGATGGCTGCTACAGAAACTTTGTCTGTGGAAATTCCGCCGGACGCTAGGCATTTGGAGGGAGAAAGGAAAGTCACTTCCCATTGTGGTAACAAGGCGAGTTCTTGCTGTGAATATCATACAAGGAGGAACTAAAGATTGGAGCTCAGTCGAGCACCTTCCATGGAAATAACGACAGAGAAGAGAAAGACTAGCAACGTCTCTTCTGTGAGAAAGGGATTGTAGGGGGGGGGGAGGAGAAATCATCCCTTCACACTTGAAGGAATTAATGTCAACAACTGAATCGAGCCGGTCAAACAAATCGTACCATGTTGATTCATACGAATTTACTTTAGCACCACTATGATAGTCTTCACAAGAGGACATTACCAACTACTTCAGGGAGACGAACAGCTGCTTTGTGTCAACAACGCAACATCGGCCAGTTGTTACTTACTTTATCACCAGATCCTTCACAAAGTCAACCTGCTAATACACAGATTTGGATGAGAAAATCTTGAACAAAAATCCCTCTATTCTTGTGGTGACCATCGACAAACGGGTGCTTTAACAGAGAGCACATAACAGCTTCGTGAAAGATCATCCTTGACAACAGAGGTGCACTGTTCCAGTGAGTGGAAAATCGTAAAAGTTTAAAGGTTCTTGGCGAGCAAGTACTTCAGCATAATCTGCTAAACTACACATGTGATGATACAACAAAAAAAATCGAATCCTAGTTTAGGTGAAATTTTGTTCTCGAGCATGTGGGGAAGCTCCCTTGATTATGCACATAATCATTATTATCAATATAAAAAATCATTATCAATCAACATCTATCATCCATCATCATCAAAAAAATCATCATCAACATCCATCATCGTCATCAAAAAATATCATCAAAAAGCTTCATCAACATCCATCATCATTATCATCATAAAAAAATCATCATCATCATCATCATAAATATTCTTGCGAAATTAAAATAATAATTTTTTCTTATAAATCAATTTCAAACAATGTAGAGTTTGGATTTTGGGGAAAAATTATGGAAAAAATTTATTTATTTATTTATTTATTTCAAATTCAGATTATTAATTGACTGTATGTATAGATAAAATTCGTTGTACAAAAACTACTTACTCGTTGTGCTTGCACGGTTTATATAAGTAATGTAAAAAGTATACAAATAAGAAGGAGAGTTGCTTCAGGATATTTTCCAAATCTTTCGGCCTCTGAGGAATCTTACCAAGAAAACTGGAACAAAAAAAAAGAAAAAAAGATATTAAATTTCAAAAAAATTTTATTCACCAAAATAAAAAATATTATTTTAAATCAGAATTTGAAAAACAAAATAAAACAACTGTAAATAGAAATTAAGAGAGCCAAAAGATGTTTAAAACGCCCATTTTTGTCTTGCAGGCAAATCCAACATGGCGGCCGAACGAAATATTTGATGAAAATTCCCAATTTCGTAAGCGAAATTAAACGCCTCAGAAAATGTAAAGTTCTCAAAGCAAACCTGGGTAAAAGAGTTTTTTTTATAATCCTCCGTGACACGGCTGTTTTAAAATCATAACATCAAGAAAATTGAGTAGAAACTCATCCCAGAAAGCTTAACGATGTTGCAATGATTTTTCAACCAATCATTTACCTTCCGGACGTTTTGTGGCCATGAAATCAATATAAGATAGCTTTATATTCTGCATGGAATTAATCATTGGAACCTAATCTTCAACTTGGTTGTGAAAGATGTTACTAAGAAATTATGGCCAATTGAAATATGACATTTTTGAAGATTTTGCCTTATTTTTGACCATTTTATCACATGAAAAAGATTTTTGAGCCAATTACACCAACCACTTATACTTTTACATGAAATGACATATTCTCCTTTTTCAGAATATACTTTTATGTGGTTATGACTGATTGCTTGTCAGATAATGGGTTTATTTTTTGAATTCTCTAGCAATTTTTTGTTGCTTCAAGCTTAATTTTATTTCTCAGAATATACTTTTATATGGTTATGACTGATTGCTTGTCAGCTAATGGGTTTATTTTTTGAATTCTCTAGCAATTTTTTGTTGCTTCAAGCTTAATTTTATTTTTCAGAATATACTTTTATATGGTTATGACTGATTGCTTGTCAGATAATGGGTTTATTTTTTGAATTCTCTAGCAATTTTTTGTTGCTTCAAGCTTAATTTTATTTTTCAGAATATACTTTTATATGGTTATGACTGATTGCTTGTCAGATAATGGGTTTATTTTTTGAATTCTCTAGCAATTTTTTGTTGCTTCAAGCTTAATTTTATTTTTCAGAATATACTTTTATATGGTTATGACTGATTGCTTGTCAGATAATGGGTTTATTTTTTGAATTCTCTAGCAATTTTTTGTTGCTTCAAGCTTAATTTTATTTTTCAGAATATACTTTTATATGGTTATGACTGATTGCTTGTCAGATAATGGGTTTATTTTTTGAATTCTCTAGCAATTTTTTGTTGCTTCAAGCTTAATTTTATTTCTCAGAATATACTTTTATATGGTTATGACTGATTGCTTGTCAGCTAATGGGTTTATTTTTTGAATTCTCTAGCAATTTTTTGTTGCTTCAAGCTTAATTTTATTTTTCAGAATATACTTTTATATGGTTATGACTGATTGCTTGTCAGCTAATGGGTTTATTTTTTGAATTCTCTAGCAATTTTTTGTTGCTTCAAGCTTAATTTTATTTTTCAGAATATACTTTTATATGGTTATGACTGATTGCTTGTCAGATAATGGGTTTATTTTTTGAATTCTCTAGCAATTTTTTGTTGCTTCAAGCTTAATTTTATTTTTCAGAATATACTTTTATATGGTTATGACTGATTGCTTGTCAGCTAATGGGTTTATTTTTTGAATTCTCTAGCAATTTTTTGTTGCTTCAAGCTTAATTTTATTTTTCAGAATATACTTTTATATGGTTATGACTGATTGCTTGTCAGATAATGGGTTTATTTTTTGAATTCTCTAGCAATTTTTTGTTGCTTCAAGCTTAATTTTATTTTTCAGAATATACTTTTATATGGTTATGACTGATTGCTTGTCAGCTAATGGGTTTATTTTTTGAATTCTCTAGCAATTTTTTGTTGCTTCAAGCTTAATTTTATTTTTCAGAATATACTTTTATATGGTTATGACTGATTGCTTGTCAGATAATGGGTTTATTTTTTGAATTCCCTAGCAATTTTTTGTTGCTTCAAGCTTAATTTTATGTCTGAAATAGTTTGATTATGAAATAGGCTTTTTGATTTTTCCCCCAAATTGATTAATTCTCCATTATTGTGAAAATCCAAAATTTTCACTGCTTGTTGACATTTTAACTTCTGAAAATGTTTTTGAGGCATTTACACCAACCAATTGTATTTTGTAATGAAAGAACATATTGTTTGCTTTCAGTATATACCAACTTTAATTGGGTAAAGATCAAAAGTTTCTTTGATATTTTGTTCAGACAATAAAAAAATTCATTTTTCATAATGTGAGTCTCAAAAACAAGCTTAGATCTGATGACCTCAGAGGAAGATTAAATTTGGACAGTATAGAGAGATGTGTGCAGAAGAGGAGATCTCGATGGTATAACAACATCGGGAAAAAAATGGATGAGAGTTCTTGAGTAAGTAGACGTAGAACAGTTGAGATAGCAGGTCCAGTTCACATGAGAAGGGAAAGGAAAACATGGGCAGAAGTGACAAGAATTGATATGAAAGAGAAAGAGGGATAAACAAAGACCTGGTCAGAGATTAGGTTAGTCAGGAGGCCAATTTCTAAAAGCCGTCGAACACATGCCAGCATGTGAAACAGACGTTAAATGGAGGAGGAGGAGGAGGAGGAGGAGGAGGATGATGATGATGATGATGATGATGATGATGATGATGATGATGATGCAACAAGGTCTATACTATTACTAAATTAAAACTAAGTTATCTAATATATAACTAACTGTACGGAAGTGTTGTTATTGTATTTTTTGTTTTGCAGTATTTTTGTATTTTTTTATGGAAATCGCTCCAGACAAGGCATGAAGCCACTTGATGTAAAGAGCTAAAAGCATTACCACTTCAAGGTCAAAAACTAGCCAAAGATAAGTGTTAGATGGATAGATTCTGACCCAGAAAATAGCAATTCTTCCCCCTGTGTCAGAAACATCGCTCATTGAATGTGAGGACTAAAGGACAAAATAAGGGAAGTGAGAGCGACGAGGTTGTCGAATTTATTTACCAATTCGATCAAAAGATGACGTAATGTTTCAGACTTAACTCTGAAAATCCTATGAAAAAGAAAAAAATGCTATTCTTATAGATGACGCACCATGTTTCCGTGACTTTGCGTCGTCCACGTTCGGGCAGGTTACGGAAACGCCCGAAACATGATGATGATGATCTTTTATTCTTTCAGTATTTCTATCATTCACAAAGAAACAACAAATAAATAAATAATGAAATAAAGTTTGGCAATGAAAAAAAAAAAAAGAAGTCGTTAGCATTTGTGCACTGCCATTGCCCATGTAAACAGCGAAGCCTAATATAAATGCAATCAATCATACGTTCAGTAGTTCACATGTGGTGCCCGGCGGAGTAATAATGAGTGCGTCTCAGTCACTCCCTCGTATGACTTGCAACAGCTGGTGATTTTATCACAAACCAATTCAAGGTTTGTGTCATGCTGGATCCACATTTATTCAGTGGCAACGATCTATTATTACCAACATAGAAAGTGTTTCTGCTGTACGAGTTTCTCGTCAGCATACCAAGTTTGGTAGAAGTTTATTCAGTAGTTTCTGAGTCTAGAGTAGAAAAACGTATATACAGTCAGGCTCAGGCAGATATCACAGTTTATTCATTAAATTTAATATAAGAATGAAGTTATGAATCTTTATTATATATGTTTTTTTTCTAATTAATTAATTAATTTATAAACCAATTTATTGTATACAGATTTTTTAAATTGATTGACAAATTAATTGTTTTGCGTGCACAAAAGTCAACTGTTAACTTTTTTGCACGCAAAAAAATTAATTTGTAAATTAATTATTAAAATCTATATACAATAAATTGGTTTATAAATTAATTAATTAATTAAAAATCTATATATACAATTGATAACTCGTCTGATTAAGGGCGAATTAAAAAAGGAAAAAATGCGCATTGCCCGGGAGTATTTTTATTTTCATTTTGTTTTGCTTCTTTTTTTAAAAGTTTTGTAACAAACTAGTTCATGGTTTGTGTTACGGTTGGTCCACATTTGGTTAGTGACCTTTATCATTACACCTGCCAGTATCCTATATCTCTACAAAGCCACCATTCGTCCATGCATGGAGTATTGTTGACACATCTGGGCTGGTGCATCAACCACTAGTCCCTCTTTCCGTGACAGAGTTTAAAAAAAAAAGGAGTCTCTAACCTAATAGGCCCCACAAAGTCTACCAAGCTCCAGCCTCTGTCCCATCATTGCAATGTTGCTTAGTTCTGATGACCTCAGAGGAAGATTTAGTCTGGACAGTAAATGTCCAACGATCAACTAACTTCATGATGCCTTCTTCAAAAAATGTCTCTGAATTTTGAAGAGAAAAACAAATTTAGGTCATTTTTTAGTTAGTCGTCATTTTTATAAATTTTATTGTTTAAGTGATGCTGCAACGACCGGAAAAGATGGTAGTCGGATGGAGCAATGTCAGGTGAATAAGGCGAATGAGGCAAAACTTCCCAATTGAAACTCATGACCTTTTCCTGAGTGAGTTCTGCTGTGTGAGGTTTCGCATTATCATGCTGAAGCACTACATCCTTCTTATGTAGTAATGCTGGTCGTTTTTTTTGTTGATAGAGCAATTCTTAGATCATCCAGTTGCGAACAATATTTTACTGCTGTGATCGTTTGATTAGAGTCTAGTAACTCATAATGAATCAGTCCTCTCATGTTCCATTATAAAGAGAGCATAACCTTCTTTGGGTGTAGTCCTTGTTTTGGAACAGGTTGTGGACTTTGGTTTCGGTCTAACCATTGTCTTTTGCGTTGGGTATTCTTGTAAAGAAGCCATTTTTCATCTCCAGTCACAATTCTTTGCAAAAATGGTTCTCGATGATTCCTAGAAAGCAAAGATGTGTGCTGAACAGTAGACTCTGATGGTATGGCCACGTTGAAAGAATGGATGAGAGTTCTTGGGTTAGTAGATGTAGAACAGTTTAGGTAGCAAGTTCAGTTCACAGGGGAAGGCCAAGGAAAACATGGGAGGAAGTGATAAAAATGATTAAGTTAGTTTAGAAGTCAATTTCTTAAAGCCGTCCAACACATGCTAGCATGTAAAACAGACGTTAACCCGATGATGATGATGATGATGATGATGATGATGATGATGATGATGATGATGATGATGATGATGATGACGACGACGATGAATTACATATTATTATTTGTTCCTTACTAATAATCCATTAACATCATTTACTAAAACAAACGTTAAAAAAAATTCAACGTCACCCAAATTACTTTCCAAGTCAGTCATTTTTTCTAACAGGTAAAGAAAACTTTTACAGTGGAGAAGTTTTGCTTACTCACCGAATATTCGGATACATTAAAAGTAAGTAATAGTGTTGTGCGTTATTTTCTTTGAATAATCAATTAACGTCATCTACCAAAACGAAATTTGTAAAAATTCAATGTCACCCAAATTACTTTACATCTCTTCGTAAACAAGTCATTTTTTTCTTTTACTCCCGGGCAATGCCGGATAGGTAAAGCTAGTTATTAGACTAAAACTTGAGTTAATCAATGTTTGTATTCCTATTTCTTATATATTTTAATCACACAAAATACATGCTAAAATATTCCTCAGGTTCAAGATTGAGTTATGCTTAAAAGAAATTCCATTTTAATTCATCTAATTTGCCATAATTTGCAATTAACTGACAAGGTGACCAACCTCTTTCTAAAGTTCTGTCTATTAATTTCCAACTCTCTCACTGTGTTATTTTACCCATCGCTCTTAATTTATAGTCTCTTATTCCCCCTCTCTCTCTCTCTCGCTATATATATATATATATATATATATATATATATATATATATATATATATATATATTTGTTAACACTGACAGGTAATAAAGAAAGGAAAAAAATAAAAATAATATATTCGTCCATTATACACAAAAAGAGAGTTACGATTTAACTGAGAGAGAGAGAGAGAGAGAGAGAGAGAGAGAGAGAGAGAGACAGAGAGAGAGACAGAGAGATGAAAGTGACTAATTTGAGGTTTTGTCTTTTTATTTTTAGTATTTAACTAGCTTTGCAAACTCATTTTTTTCTGATTCAAATAATCTAATCCGAGCTTAATGGGTGATCCAATGAATCACATTTAAAAAAAATAGTTTATTTATGAAAATGAGACAATTATAGTTATGGAAGGGCCTAAATAGCCTAATTTTCTGCATCTCTCCTAAACACTAACCCAGTCAGTATAATAATATGCTTATTCACGTTTGTACATATGTAATATCACCTTCCACACTTGCTTGAAAAAAAATGAGATCATCCGATCACCAAAGATGCAATGCAATGCAAAAAATAATTGAAGATTGATTGGTGTCGCTAAAGTAAAAAAAGTAAACTTTACCCATTTTAAAATTAATTATTGCCAAATTGAATTCGACTTAACCAAGTTTTACAAACTTACTCTTTGCATTCATCTGACAGGCCACCCTCCCAGGCATTCCCTTCTCCTTCAGAAGGAGGATCCTATTTATCTACTTCCCACGCAGTAAAATGTGACACAAGGTCGGAAAGTGGGATTTGATAAGTCAGCACTCTAGAGGAAGAGTACTTAGGACCTTAAAAAATTGCCTGGGCAGCCCCGTCGGCATTCCCCGGTAGGGGCGCCTCAGGCGATTAACAATAAACTAACCCCTTCTCAAAGGGTGAGAAGGCAAAGCCTAGGAGGGTGGACCTCCTAGAACTGCACAGGACAGACCCATAGACCGGCGTAAATCAAGCCCCGAAAGCCAAGACAATACCAGTCTATGGGGTGTAGTATCCATCGGAACAGATACTACACTTTGATCTTGGCCAAAAGGTCGAGAAGGAGGATTGGTTTATCATCAGTCGCTTGAGGTTTAAATATATAAGAAAAAAAGCCTTAGGGAAAGACATTCACAGCAAAAACTCGTCTTTTTACCACAACATAAAAAGACTTTCCTTTTTTCCCTCCATGTATTTAACACCCGAGCAGAATTTCCATGGACAGAGTTTCTTTGCAAGGGCTTCCAACCTGTGGAACACAATACCACAGGACTGCTTCCTTGCTGATTACAACTTGGTCGTCTTCAAATCCAATGACAACATAAGTAATCAAACACAGTTCATACCTTTGATCAATGTAAGTACTCCCATAGTGTTCCCCATCATTTTGTCTCATTAACCCTTATCCTCGAGTGGCTCCTAGCCATGATAAGTTGTGATTAAATAGTAAAAAGAAAAATATGAACAGATTTACCAGCATTGTCAAGTGACCCATCTCTTACTACGTTTCTTGTCTATCACTTTTACCCTCTCTCACATTACCGCAGTCTGCTTCCCTGCTGACTGCAACACAGTTGTCTTCAAATCCAATGTCAACAAATTCTTGTCGTTAACTGCCCCATGAGTAATCGAATATAGTGTTCGCCATTTTTTAGCTGACAATCATTCCGCCTTACTAACCCCTTATCCTCGAGTGGCTCTTGGCCTTGATGAGTGGCGAATCAATAGTAAAAGAAAGAAACAAACATTGATTGACTCAGATCTAGTATAATAACAGACGAGCTGCAGGATAACAAAAAATGGCTTACCTACGAGAAAGAATGGAAAGAAATTTTAGCCGTCCACGATGATCGACGACCGTGTACACGTAAGTCACGTAGATTGTCGTTTGGTTTCGCAATACACATGACTGATAAAAGTAAAGGTGTTTAAGAGTAATCCCAAAATGCATTGTGCACTTTTAGTTAAGGGTTGAGATAAGGAAGTGAAGGTTACTCGGAGGATAAAGTATTAATCTTTGAACTTATATGCTGCCCCTTTCAATCATTTCGATTATGTCCGAGATATAAACCAAAAAGTGTGTCGAAGTGTGGGGAGGGGGAGACAACAACAATTAAGCAGAAGTACCTACCATTGCATCATCATCATCATCATCATCATCATCATCATCATCATCATCATCATCATCATCATCATCATCATCCTATTTGGTTTAACGTTCGTTTTACATACTGGCATGTGTTGGACGGCTTTTACAAATTGACCTCTAAACTAATCTATCTCTGCCCAGGTTTCTTTGGAAGACATTTCCTTTACTGAAGCAAAATTGTTATAGGCCGGATGCCCTTCCTGGTGCCAACCCAGTGAGGTGATAAGGACCAGTGTTTTTATCGAGACACCACCTCTAGGTGACTGCCCGCCCACCAAGGCTAAAAAGCGCTTCACCTGCCTGGGTTAAAAATATTCAATAGATCATTCAGAAGATATAGTATCCCAAATTTTAAAGCTATCTAACGCCTATCTTCTTTCTTCTAATATATAGAATTAAGTAAATCGGATTTTTGAAGTTAGACCTAAATAGCATTGCATCTGACAAATCGATATTGGATTCTGACTAGCCAGTTTTTATGTAAATTTTCAGTCTGTGTTCTTTACATAATACAAAAAAATTCCAATCTATTTCATCAATTACATATTATATCCAGCCCTACCATTCTTTCAGTAGCATGCACTGTCAGAGATTCACCATTTCATAACTTATGGGAAGTACATTTTAGTCATAATCTATCACTTTTCGTTACATTAACAGATATGCATTAACAATGCTTCTTTAACTAATTACTTACCTTATGGACCATACCAATTATTTCATTGTCTTCATTAATAAATTACTTAAAATATCAAATGTTACATACTAACATTATACTTATTATTGCGTATGTGTGCTTCCATAGTTGGGTCGAAACAGCAAGTCTAATATACAAACTAAAGTATGTTTCTCAAATCTTTGTGATTAATAGCTTTCATTCTACAAAATAAATGATTGATTTTGGTTTGTCAGTTGTTGTTTTTTTTTTTTTGAATGTTTGTATATGTTCTTAACAACATTTTGATTCAATTTCTTTCAAAAAATAATTCATCCACCTCAGAAAATTTAAAAAAATGAATGCATTTTTTCAATAATGACCTAGATAGCAATATTATTTTTTTGTTTTTAAATACAATCTTGAAAGTTAAATTTAATTATTACAGTATAGTTTGGTTATAAAATTATTAATTGAACCAAATTGCTATAAAATTATAATTATTTGCTGTTAAGGTGATGTTGTTTTAATCTTTATTTAAAACAAAATTACTAGATGTAAATAGCTTCCAAAACTTTCAATATTTTAATACACGAGGATTTGCTATGAATTGTAAAGCGAGTTAAAATTAATTTTTAATCAACTATTTAAATGTTTCCAAATCGATACGCATTTTTCAAAAAGTCACAAACAAATTCAGTCTTTTTTCAACTAATAATAGAATATGAAAATAGGTTAGGGTTTTTGAAAAAATGATTTTAGTATTTGATGCTTTTATATATTTTATCTACATAAATAATGTATTAATAGTAAATAATTGATTTTAAACAAAAAAGGGAAAAAAGCAGATGCCGATAAACTTCAAATTAAACGATCATTATGAATTTTGGAACAATGCTGCTAAGCATAAGGGTCAATAATGTTGGTTATATTTAGTTAAATGCAAAGCGGACTGGAATCCCTTTGTGAAAATCCAGATACCTTCGATTTTGATTAGATTTTAACTATAGGTATTAGATATCAATAAATGTTCCCAAAATTTCAGTTTCTTGGAATATTTTTAAGGTTTGTTAAGGGGCAGAATATGGGTAGAACCTCCCATTTAAAAATTCAAATATTTCAGATTTGCATTAAATTTGATCCATAATCATTAGACACCGATTAAGCAAGATTCCCTGAATTTCAATTAATTCTTAAGACTCCTTAAGCTTAAACCCTAAATCATAGACATTTTTCTAGAATTAAAATCATTTATTGGATTTTAATCAAAATTGGAATAAGGATTCCAGACGTAAGTTTTAGTAGCATTATATCTTGATTTTAATCTTCGTAAAGGGACATAAAAGTGATGCAAAACTGTTCTGTTTGATGATCATTTATCATCCTTGGCTGGCCCTTATTTCTTAGGGGATTCTCTCAGATTCGTCACTGGTAATAAGATCCTTTCCTGTGCCCGTCCCCTTAAGTATTGTAGCTGTTTTTTTGTTGTTTTTTATGGAAATCGCTCCAGACAAGGCACAAAGCCACTTGATGTAAGGAGCTAAAAAAATACTACTTTAAGATCAAAAACTAGCCAACGATTAGTGCTATATGGATAGATTCCAATCCAGAAAACAGCAATTCTTCCCCCTTTGTCAGAAACATCGCTCATAGAATGTGAGGACTAAAGTACAACATAAGAGAAGCGAGAGTTACAAAGCTGCTGAAAGTAAACCCAAGTTAGTCACTTTCTACTTTCCTCGTTCGTTTTATTTGGACTACTATTCTCTTCAGAAGACTCACTTTTTTTTATGGAAATCGCTCCAGACAAGGCATAAAGCCACTTGATGTAAGGAACCAAATAAAATACTACTTCAAGGTAAAAAAAACAAACTAGCAACAATAAGAGTTAGATGGATAGATTCCGACCCAGAAAACAGCAATTCTTCCCCCTTTGTCAGAAACATCGCTCATGGAATGTGAGGACTAAAGAACAACATAAGAGAAGGGAGAGTTACAAAGCTGCTGAAAGTAAACCCAAGTTAGTCACTTTCTACTCACCTTAGGTCTACTTTCTACTCTCGTTTACTACGCGACCACATTGAGCCGTTTTCTATCTCTCTAAATATTCAGACATTTTGAGCATCGTCCGTAAAAAATATTGCCTTTCTTTTCTCTAAGAATAGAATAAAGCTTTACTCGTATTATTTTAGTATTATTTTCATATTTAGCATACTTTCTTTACCTTTTCCCCACGTGTGATCCTTCATTCTCTTCTCACTCATAACTCGGTTCTCACCAAATATGATTTGTATTTTCTCACTTTCTACGCTCAAATATCTTCTATTCTGCAATGTCACGGCTCTCTTTAGGCTTATTAGACTCCTCACTCTGCTATGTCTTTTTTTTGTATTTACGTACTGGTGAAATTATGATTTTTCTAATTTTATCTTTTTTACGGTCAATAAACCTGTGTCTAAAATCAACATGCCTAAGAGTTTTGATTGTTGAAAGCAGTTTAGCTGACTGTCCGAGGTTTGCACATATTTCCACAAAACGTATACGAATCCGGAGACAATACACGCAGAATACCTGTCCTTTGATGGGTATTGTGTAGGTATTATGAAACATAGATGAAATTTCGGTACTTATGCAGATTAGGACTCAAGCTAAAATCGACTTGGCATCGGTAGTTTCCGGATGTTTACATAAACTGGCCGGCAAAAACCGGATGAAAAGTCGGTTGCCTGTGTCCAAAAAATACAAAACGAGGCTGGATGTTTTTTTTACACAATAAATTTATTTTTTGAACAAGTGTTAAAACGGTGTTAAGGTTAGGGAGTACTTATCCAGATTAAGACCCAAGCTAAAATCAACTTGGTGTTGGTTAGTGTTAGGGTTAGCTTGGGTCGTAATATATAAGTACCGGGTTAGGGTTATAAAATGTTGTTTTTTTCTGCATGAAAAAGTTCGTCTTTTCACTAATTTTTTTCTTTGGCTATCAGTTTTTTTCCTTGACAAAATTGAATTACTCCTTCGGGAGACAGTGCTAACTTGTTAAAATTCATTATCGCTTTGATCAATTTTCATTTCCAATTAGTGAATTTTGATTCAATCAATTAAAATGTTAACTTGTCGTCTGCTTATTTTCTGGCATTCTGATTGGATAAGCACTTTGGCATTTTCCGGCCGTCTACGTAAACATCCAGAAACTACCGATGCCAAGTCAATTTTAGCTTGGGTCCTAATCTGCATAAGTACCGAAATTTCAATTGTATTAATTAAAGAAAGTAATTGCGAGTTACCTGGTAAAGCAGGCCCATAAAATGTCTGCTGGTGCGACGAAACATGTGATCATCAGGGACATGGCTTGAAATAATTTACCTTGGAAAATGTATTTCAGAATGCTTTGGTCTTTGGAAGCCATTGTTGAGTGGAACACTAAGAAAGAAAGACAAAAAAAAACTGCATCGATTAATATACAATACTAGTTTATATTCGCTTCTTGAAATATGTTGGTACAGTACCTGGGTATGTTAATGTCCATCTTTATCTAGCTTCTACCGTTTTATAGTTAGTACGAAGAAAAATATTTGTGAAATCTTATGGAAAAAAATATGCTAATTTATATTTGCATGAGAGAGTAAGTAACTACGATGAATGTATTTACATATTGTTTTTATTGAAAAGAAAAATTAGAAATTATGTTTTGAGTAAAAATAATTCGCTTCAAACTAATTTTGAATATCCTTTATTTTTAAGGGTTTTTTTTTTTTCGGATTATCAACAAAAAAGTCACTTATTTTAAAAGAAATATTTATGTAATTTTTTTATGTTATGTTATTATGTCAATTGAAGGATCCAGGTCATCCTCGATGGCCGTACATCCAAACAACATGACATTAATGTGGATATGCCCCAGGAATCGATCTTTGGACCTTTATTATTCCTGATCTATACCCTCTCGTTGTAAAATTTTGCAGAAAAAAATTTGCTACTTAGTATTTGCACGAGAGAGTAAGTAACTACGATGAATGGATTTACGTGTTGTTTTTATTAGCAAAACAAAACATTAGAAATTATTTTTTTAAGCAAAAATAATTTGCTTTCAACTAATACTGAATAAAGGTTATGTTTACCGTTTGCGGATTATCAAAATAAAAAGATCACTTAGTTTAAAAAATATTTGTGTAATGTTTTTTTTTTTTACTGTGTTATTATGTTCAGTTAATTTCTTTAAATTTATAAAACACGTATCCAGTTAAAAAATATCCTTTAGACTTACGCGAGATTCGTACTCGGATATTGACATCGTAAAACTACTGCCTTAGTACTGTGTACTCTGCCTATTCCTTTTTGATCAACCAATCAAATGTTTCTATTTTCATACGAACAGGCAAATTCCAAAAACGCAATAACTTTTTAATAGTATATAGATTTTTACATTTCATGTTTATAGCCAATAATCGGATATATAATTGCAGGAATTATTCTCCATTTATATCCCGATGACATTCATCTAATATATAAAATTAAGACAGTCGGATTTTACATATTCGACCTGAATAGAAATGCATCTGAAACATCGATATTCGTTTTTAACTATCCAGTCAATGACGTCATTTATCGGTCTAGAAAACTTCTCACATCTGCCAGTGTCCTATATGGAAGAGTGGACGTTGTAATCTGGTAACAGTTCCTGATTATCCTATATCTCTATAATAAAGCCACCATTTGCCCATGCAAGGATTATTGTTGCCACATCTGGGCTGATGTCCTAACCACTAGCATCTCTCTCTTGGCCAGGGTGCAAAATAGAATTTCTAATTTTGTAGCGATATTAAACTGTGTCTAAAAATAGCGTTAAAAACGGTATTTTTCACACAAGGTTAAATTAATTTCTAATTTTGTAGCAATATTGGATTGTGTGTCTAAAAATAGTGTTAAAAACGGTATTTTTCACATAAGGTTAAATTAAGCAAAAGAATCGGACAATTCCACTAGCAGTTAAAAAGAGCATGAGATCTATATACTAAATCTGGAAAAAGTGGAAGTTGAAATTCTGTCAAAATCTCGACAATGGCTTAATTTATCAAGGTCAAAGACCAAGGTCAAAGTTAAATAAATACATTCAAGGTCAAGGTTAAATAAATAAATTTTTAAAAGTTACATTGATTTGAAGAATATTTATCCGACAATTATTTTTACGGTAGAGAATATTTATTGTTTTAAAAGAATTAAATTGTTAAAATTTTAAATAAATAAATAAATAAAGGAGAGACATATTCGTTTTGTTTATTTAAAGGATATTTTGCTAACAAGAAGAAGAAGGGATATTATTTTTATTAATAGTATTAACCCTCAGAGACATTCATTATTTAAAAAGAATATTATTATTATTAACAGTAAATTATACACATTGATATAGAAAGCACCATGGAATTTTCACAGGGTTCGCAAATAATAATAATAATAATAATAATAATAATAATGATAATAATAATGATAATAATAAAAATAATAAAAAATAATAATAAAATAATAATAATAATAATAATAATAATAATAAAAAATAATGATAATGATAATAATAATAATAATAATAATAATAAAAATAATAATAATAAAATAATAATAATAATGATGATGAAAATAATAATAATAATAATAATAATAATAATAATAATAATAATAACAACAACAACAACAGTAAATCACATCATAAACGAATGCAGCAAACTATCTCCAAAAGAATACAAAAACAGACACGACTGTGTGGGGAAAGCAGTTCACAGAGAAATCTCGACCATGACCGAATTTTTCAAGGTTAAATGTCAAAGTTATAAGATAGGAGACTTCATTTGCTACAATATGGGCCAAGTAGCAAGTCTCTATGATGAACAGAATTGAAGTTATCGGTAACAGTGTGATCTTTTCTGTGACTGTGACTTTGATATTCCGAAATTAAATTACTTCTAAGTTCAGCCATGGCCGATATCTTGACCAAGTTTGGTGACGATTGGTCAAGTGATGTAGACGCTGGGCTGTACACAAAAAAAAAACATAGTGACAAATTCGATCGAAAACATAACCTCCTCCAAAGCGGTTATAGAAAAAAAAAAAACTTTTGACAAAATTGACCTTTGAGCAAAACAGGTGGAAGACTTGAGAAAAGCGTCTTTCTTATGTTATGTTTGCATTCTCTGCAGTCAAAATGCGGTTCCTCTTCTGATTTTGTGTCGGGGTTTTCTTCCGTGTTCAGTTCCTCTGCTTCTGTTTCTGTCCCCTGGAAGTAGGGCATCGTTGGAACATTCAAATGATAAACGCAGTTAACCATACCTGTAATAATAATAATAATCATAATAATAATAATAATCATAATAATAATAATAATAATAAAAGTAATAATAATAATAATAATAATAAAAAATAATAATTAGAAGAATAATAAAAAAAATAATAATAATAATAAAAATAATAAAAATAATAATAATAATAATAATAATAATAATAATAATAATAATAATCATAATAATAATAACAATAATAATAAAATAAA
Organism: Sepiola atlantica; assembly: GCA_963556195.1. Lineage (NCBI taxonomy): Eukaryota > Metazoa > Mollusca > Cephalopoda > Sepiida > Sepiolidae > Sepiola > Sepiola atlantica. The sequence goes on from OY744518.1 coordinate 129,728,278, forward strand.
AAAAATAAAAAAATAATAATTTAAAAAAAAAAAAAAAAAAAAATATATATATATATATATATATATATAAAAAAATTAAAAAACTGGTACCAGTCTAGGCTGACACCACACAAAATATTTGCATAGGGTCAAGGAGGATGAGAAGACCGAGGAGGGACAGCACAAACCAGACGTCCACTGGAAGTGCAGAAACTGCTGCGACCTCATGGAGGCTTACTGCCACCCAAACCCCAGAAAACACCAATGGTCCTTGCCGGCGAGAAATCAATGGTAAACGGCTGTTGTGATACTGCAAATTTATTTGCGGTGGCTATCGAAAAGAGGTGGAGAATACTGGAAATCTGGGGAGACTTGTTGTTACTCAGACTCCAGGGAATACCACCGGTTGTCGGTGAGCAATCACTGATGACCTGTGTGAGAACTCCTAGTGAGTAAATAATAATAATAATAATAATAATAATAATAATAATAATAATAATAATAATAATAATAATCCAAATGGAATTCGGAATGGAAAAGTGTGCACTACTAGAAATAAAAAAAGGAAAACTGGAGACAACAGAAAGCATGGAACTCCCCAATCAATAGGAAATGAGGGCGCTAGGCGAACAGGATAGCTACAAATATCTTGGAGTTCTGGAAGCAGACACCATCAAATCTACGGAAATGAAAGAGAAGATTGGAAAAGAATATTTACGAAGAACAAGAAAACTCCTAGAAACGAAATTATATAGCAGGAATCTAGTAACAGGAATAAACACCTGGGCAGTAGCACTAATAAGATACTCTGGACAATTCATAGGCTGGACCAAAGAAGAACTCAGGCACCTTGACCAGAGGACTAGAAAACTAATGACTATGCACAACGCACTACATCCAAAAGACGATACGGACAGACTCCACATGAAGAGAAACGAAGGAGGAAGAGGACTGGTAAGTATAGAAGACTGTGTGGACGACTCAAAAAAAGAGCTGGAGAAATATATAACTCAACACATGAAAATCCTTATCACTGCAGCAAGAGACACCGTTCCAACGAGAAACACAGTAAGCACCGACACCAGAAACAAAACGACAAGAAAAGAAAAGTGGGAAGAAAAACAACTACATGAATGCTTCAGAAGACTCACAAAAGAAGAAACCAACGAAAATAGCTGGGCATGACTAAGAAAAGAACACTTGTACAGAGAAATGATGGCTGCACAGAACAATGCAATTAGGACAAACTACATTAAAGCTAAAATAGATAAAACCCAGGAAAAAAGTAAATGCACACTGTGTGAACAAAAAGACGAAACAGTAAATCATATAATAAGTGAATGTAGCAAACTAGCTCAAAAAGAATACAAGAACAGACACGACTGCGTGGGGAAAGCAGTACACTGGAAACTATGCAAACGACTGCATTTCGAACATGCGGACAAATGGTAAAAACATAAACCAGAAACAGTACTGGAAAACGAACATCACAAAATCCTCTGGAACATGGAGGTACAAACAGATAAACTCATACAAGTAAGGAGACCGAATGTCATAATAGTCAACAAGAATGAAAAATCCTGCAAAGTCATAGATTTTGCCGTTACAGCAGAACCACAGAGTGAAGATCAAGGGGATGGAAAACAAAGCAAATACACAGAACTTGCCAGAGAATTAAAAGGATTTGGAGCATGAAGAAAGTCAATATAATACCAATAATCATAGGAGCACTAGGAACAGTCCAAAAAAAACCTGAAAAAAAGACTGGGAGAAATTAGAATCGAAGGAATCACTGAGATCATAGAAAGGACGTCAATGATAAAAAAACAGCTGCAATCTTAAGGAAAATCCTTGAATGCGGAACAAACCCGCATAAGCTACCAACTGTAACTAGTTACATGGATGTTACAACAGGAAGAAAACAAAACTCCAGGAAGAACACTACCACATCAACCCAAGGAACAAAAACTGCAAGAAACTTGATAAACTGCCTGGCCCAACTCCCCCTAAAAAAGTGATGGCACCAGCCTCAGCTGACACCACACAAAATAGTCATGAATGGTCAAGGAGGATGGGAAGATTGAGGAGGGAGAATACTAACCAGACCCCCACTGGAAGAGTGCGGAGAGTGCTGGGACTTTGGGGAGGTTTATTGCCACCCGGATGCCAGAGAAGACAAATGTTCGTTACCAATGAGAAAACAATGGTAAGTGGCTGCTACGATACCACAAGGACATTTGCAATGGTTATCGAAAAGAGGTGGAGAACACTGGAAATCTGGGGAGGCTTGTTGTCACTCAGACTCCAAGGAACACCACCGGTTATTATCAGTGAGCAATCACTGATGATGACTTGTGTGAGAACTCCTAGTGAGTGCAAATAATAATAATAATAATAACAGTTAATTACATCATAAATGAATGCAGCAAACTATCCCCAAAAGAATAAAAACTAGACACGATTGTGTGGGGAAGGCAGTTCACAGAGAACTATGCAAACATCTGTTCTTTAAACATGCAGACAAATGGTACACACAGAAATTGGAGATAATACTGGAAAACGAAAATCCTAAAATCCTATGAGACATGAAAGTGCAAACAGAAAAAGCCATCCAAGCAAGGAGACTGGATATGATAATAGTCAACAAGAAAGAAAAAAATCTGCTATCGTAGATTATTATGCTGTCCCAGCAGTCCACAGGGTGAAAATGATATTCATAAATGACTTACCTAATAATATAAATTCAGAAATAGAACTGTTTGCTGATGATGTTAAACTACTTGTGAAACTACTTGTGGGACCTTAATCAAAGGAAATAACACAGATGGATCTAAATAAATTATCATATTGGGAAGACATTTGGAAATTGGGATTTAATCTAGACAAATGTTAAGTACTACATGTAGGATCCATGAATGTTGGAGTTGAATATGTACTAAACAACAGAGAAATCAAGGAAGTAGATGGAGAGTGCGATTTGGGAGTAAGGTTTGATGATACATTTAAGGCAAATAATCATATTTTGACCATTGTATCGAGGGCAAATAGAATGATCGGATGGATGGTTAGGAATATTATTTCGAGGGAGACGAATGTTGTGCTAAGGATATATAAAGCTCTAATAAGACCTCATATAGAATACTGCACCCAGGCCTGGGCTCCAGTGACTAGATATGGAAATTGGAATGTAATATTGAAACTGGAAGGCGTACAAAGAAGGGTGACAAAACTAATAAGTAAAGGAATGCAGTTACAGGGAGAGATTGGACAGATTGGGGTTGACTACTTTGCTGGAGAGAAGAATGAGAGCTGATATGATTGAGACTTTCAAGATAATAAATGGCATTTCTAACTATGGTGGGCATTTTTTAAATATTTCTCCTAGATCTGGAAGGTTATTGTCAAGGCAGTTTTGAAAAACTAGATCTGTTAATCAGTTAAGTTTTTTTGCTCACAGAGTAATATGTTTTTCGAATAAGTTGCCAGATCGGATTAAGAACAGCAATAGCGTGGATCAGTTTAAGATGAGGTTGGATGAATCCAGAGAAAGTGGTAGGAGGGAGAAATTGAGGGGGCACTTTTGGGAGTTATCAAATGAAATATTTAACAGAATTTGATCGGGATATCAATACTGTACTAAGAGTTTAATTATTTTTCTATTTTTTTTTAACAGTTGAATTGAGAAGATAGTTAAAGGGGAGATGCCCAAGGAGGCATAACAAACAAATAAATAAATAAATACATGAAACTTTCCAGAAAGTGGAAAGGAATATGGAGCATGAAGAAAATTACTATAACACCAATAATTGTAAAAGTGCTAGGAACCGTTCTGAAAGCCCGGGAAAAATGATTAGGAGAAATTGAAATCAAACGGAGGATTAACACCATACAACGCACAACAGCTAAAATATTATGGGAAATCCTTGAGTGCAGAAGAGACTGATTACTGCCGCCAACAGCAGAGTCAAGGTGAACAATATGGAGAGCAGGAATACAAAAAGATGAGAAAAAGAAACTAGGAAGAGGGAAGAAATCCAGTGTGGACTCCATCCTACATAAAAGGAGTATTGTTTGACACTACACGCAGTGTCGAAGTGAAGCACCAAATTCAGACATGAACAACGAGAGGACGATCACAACCTGTGCAGTGAATGCACACAAACACAAGTTCACATAATTAAAATCGTTCTTGTTCTCTCTTCCTACCCATCCATGTTTGACCTTGTGGCTTACTGGACGATCATAGTGAATAAATCATCCCCTCTTAAGATCATGTTATCAATTAATTGAATAATTAATGTAAGCAACATGTCTGATGGCTTTTGATTGCAGTTAACAAAATGACCTCAGTCCTAGGAGGAAAAACACATGCAAGAATGACACTGCCAGGAAGAAGACAAGGTATGATTTTAAGTTGATTGAAGTATTCATTGTTAAATGAGGTTTTGGAACTAAATGATTACACAGTGTCAACTCAGTGATGACTCCAGGCTATGTAACAATATGACAACATTTCTGCTTATTTTTGTTATTTCATACTATAGAATGCCTCAACTTCCCCACAGCCAGAACCACCGGGAGAGATTAGCTAGGAGATGAATGACAATAAAAACTGATTGATCCATTGAACTTCACAGACGAAGCAATGATATGATCAGTTAGCTATTAATAGCTGGAGGGTCAAGATGCAGTTTGGAAGGATAAGAAAGAAAGTGGACGTCTCCAGTTTCTGGTGGAAGTAAGCTAAGAGAAAACCGAACATTTCCGGTGGAAAGTAAATATATTCGGAGGACACTAGCTGTTGATGAGAGAATGGTGACAGATCTTGATGAGAAACGTCAGAGTCAGTCTTAGCTGAAGATTTAGAAGGAGAGAGATGGTGAGTTGGTTCGGATGTAGAGATACTAGTAACAAGACCTCAACGACACTCACCTACACACAAGTCGTTAATATATACAATATATGTATCTGTGTGTTATTTTATTATGCATGTAAACTGTGGACTGTGGTTTTATGCCTCAGTGACCGTCAACACTAGAATCCTAACAGAGCCAAGAAGAAGAAGAGAAAGAACCACGACACATGCGTTTGAGGTAAGGCAATCAGTCAGAGGCGCTGGCATCGATCTACACATGCAGAGTCAGTCTTAGCTGAGATTTAGAAGGAGAGAGATGGAGAGTTGGTTCGGACATAAAGACATTAGTTACAAGACCTCACCGACACCCACCTACACACCCATGTCCAACAAGTCGCTTATATGCAACGTTTGTATCTGTGTGTTATTTCATTATGCATGTAAACTGTGGACTGTGGCTTTGTGTCTCGGTGACTGCCAACACTAGAATCCCGACACAGCCAAGAAGAAAAAGAGGAAGAACCACATGCGTTTGAGGTAAGGCAATCAGTCAGAGGCGCTGGCATAGATCTACACATGCTTAGAGTACTGCCTTAGATACAAAAACTTATTCAGAGGATGCTGACTATTATAGTGAGAGGCAAAGAAAGGTTGAAAGACTGAGATTCTAAGGTTGAAAGCTCAAAAGTTACAGATACTAAGGACGGCACCCCAACGACACACACACACAGCCATTTCAGACAAGTTGCTTGTATACAATATCCGTATCTTTGTGTTGTTTCTATTATGCATATAAACTGTGGACTGTTGCTTTGCGCCCCGGCGACCGGCAATACTAGAATCCCGACGTGACCAAGAAGATGATGAAGAATAAGAAGAACCATGACACATACATTTGGGGCAAGGCAGTGAGTCGGAGGTGCTGGCATAGCTCTACAGTTATATGAAAAAGGAAAAAGGATGTTATAATTTTATTTACCGTTCTTTTGCAAATATCGTAAAGCGTCATTGTATCCTTGTTGGCAAATCTCGCTCATGGTGAGTGATTTAGGCGGGAAAAGAGCAATGGATACCCGATGGAGGTTTTCTTGGGTGAATTGAACACTACTATTGCAGATGTTAAGATGTATGAAGTTAGATGAGTTGTCCGATGGACAAATGTCTGTCTCCCCGGAGAAAGGTGAAACGGTTATGGTCGGTTCTTCAAAGACAGGCTGATTGTCGGACAGTCCACCATCCCAATAATACTGGAAGAAACAACAACAATTTAATTAAATTATAATGGAAAGTTGAGGTGCTTCTCCAGATTAGGACTCGAGATAACTTTGACTCTGTCGTTAGGGTTAGGGTTAGGGTTAGAGTTAGGGTCAAGTTTGGGGGTCAAAGTTAGCTTGGGTCCTAATCTGAAGAAGTACCAAAGTTGGAATATTTTATACAAAAAATGCCACCCATGGAATCGTTAATAAAATTAAACTTCTGCAAATAATAAAATGAAGATTCTGGTTGTTCCATTCACTCCAATTTCATTGTAAAATTTACTGGATATAATTATTTAACTAAAGAAAGTAGATAATACAGGAGTCTCCTAAAGAATCAAATAGAATAAGAATTTTACAGATTTTTTCTCCCCCCCATCTCCAATCCAGATATGAGTTATATGCCCCCCCCCCGGACCCTCATCTTCGCTTACTTTATGTCCTTCTACTTCCCCAACCCAGGATGGTGCTATCACCTAGGTCAAAAGATCAATCAGCAACGTGTGCTGCCACCGAACTACTATCACCGCACATTCTATCCAACCCTTTTCCCTCCTATTTCACACCATTATGTTTATCACTCTCCCCCTCTTATTCTTCTAAAAAATACCATCTCTACTCTTTAAAGTTTCTGTTAATGAAGAAACGAAATATTAGTCTACTGATGTGTTTATGATTTGGATCTGTCTTCTATATTTTGGGGTGGTTCCATTTTTTCCATTTTTTCTATTTTTATACAAACAAACGAATATATAAATTCCATTACTGCACTGGGAATTACATATGTTCGATGTTTCTGACAAAGGGGGAAGAATTGCTATTTTCTAGGTCAGAATCTACCCATCTAGCACTTATCATTGGATATTTTTGACCTTGAAGTAGTATTTCTTTTTAGATCCTTACATCAAGTGGCTTCATGCCGTGTCTGGAGCAATTTCCATAAATATATATATATATATATATATATATATATATATATATATATATATATATATATATATATATATATATATGAGAGTTTGAATTACCTACTAGACACAATCCTTGAGTGTTTTCGGTCTCTCTGTACAAGGGTTTCTCAGGATACTTCACCCTACAAGTAAACTCTGCTCAAATATTCAAAATAACATAGTATTCAAAGCCCAAATAAGATCCCCTCGACACGGCTATACAGTAATCAAGTAAAAATACCATATTTAAAAAAATTATGACCGTTAGCGGCCACAAGGACAGATAATTCAATATCGCTTAAACGGCTTATGAGTGCCATGTAACGTCACAAATTTTATTTATTATTTTCTTCCAAGTTATTTGCCTTATGGAACAATGGGTAAAAACAAGGGTATTAACACCAATGACGTCACTTCCGGAAAGATGACTTGGCAATTTTAACAGAATTTGCCATTCAAAGTATGGTTTAAAAACAGGCTCGTTTCTTAATAAAATGTGTTTAATTAATTGTATGAATAATTTTTATTAATATCACCTTATCAGAAAATATTGTAAATACATATGTAAATTTGTGAATAGCAGTTATAAGTGTATATTTGTAAATATGAATTTATTAGAAGTTTAAAAGAAATGAATTATGTAAATTGCAAAACCCGCCTGGTCTCTGAGCGACTTTGGTAATAGTATATAATGAATTGAAAGAGTTTGAGTAAGATTCTTGACACGTTTTCCGTTCAAATTGCAGTCTCGTCTTGAAATTTCTTTCAACTTTATTTATATGTTATTAAATCTAAATTAAGTAATCAATAGTTTCTCAACGTGATTCTAAGGTAAACAAATATTATCAACGCTGACTTGAAAAAATTAAGTAAATAGTAATTACCCCCCCCCCCCCACTCTCTTATGTTTACAAAAGTTCTCGTAGACAGACAGAGAAAGGTCTAACATTAAATATTTGATTTTTGCACCGATTCCAAAAGTCATGCTCTTTTTTTTAGGTAAGCCAAAAAATTCCTATATTCCAATCTATTTGCAGGTGAATGAAACACATAATAGCAAATTTTGGACTGATTTATTTACAGAAATCTTCTGTAGAAGATTTCTAACTAGCATGACTACTCGGCGTGGCCCCGGTCCTAATCTTCGTGAAATACGTAGATTACAGTAAAAAAGAAAAAAGAAAGTAAAACGAAACAATCTGCGTAATATTGTAATTTGTAATATTTAAGTTCATTTTCAGATAAAATAAGAGTAAAAATAATTATGCCCCCGATGAGGTTCGAACTCATAACCTCTGTCTCTAAGTACAGTATGTTAACCGATTAGGCCACCAAATCAATTCTCCCTCTCACAGTCAAGCAGGCAGAATTATTTGTCTTCCTTCTCTCTCTCTCTTTATTTTCTCTTTCTTTACCCCTGTCAGCCAAAGAGAGAAAGAACATGAAAAGGACAAATCAAGACTTCCTTTCTCTTTTTCCACCAGTGAATCTTTAAAGATTTTGTATTAATTTTTTCCCCGGTGTCCATGGATAGAGTAGGAGTATATCTGAATTAGGGAGTGAAACACTTCTCTTCCTTTATTTAAGACTAAAAAAATAAAATACTAATCAATATTAAATATAAAATTCTATGAAAACGATTGAAAATAATTTTTTTGTTTTAACAACATGGACCAATATTTGCTAAAATTCACTAACTGAACAGTTTTAAGTATGTATCTTTTGTCAATAAAGTTATTTAAGTCAAAGAAATATGGGAAAACATGATTTTACTTTATATATAAGATATATACCAAGATGGGTGAAAAAAACATTTGGACTCCAAGGTAAGTACGATATACCTTCTTCACAAAAACCATGATATTTCCATAAAGGTCTGAAACAACCATATGTCTGCAGATGTAACTGAACATAGGATGATTCTTACACTTCTGGATTTATTGTAATTGAGCAGCGGAAGATGCGAGAGGACTGGATTCTGGCATAGAACATCATCAATGGGAATTTTAACCTACCTTTCGATGAGTTTTTATTTACCCCAGAGCCAATTCACGGTCTCTATGGGACCTTACAAAAGATGTATCATCGTCACTTTCGTCTTAATAGAATATAAGCAGCATTTTCTGTCCGTGTTTTTTGATCCTGTGGAACAACCTACTAGAGGAGGTTGTGACAATGCCTACCATATCCAGGTTTAAACCCGCCTTAGACAATCATTCAGACAGTAGATGTACATATCTCTAACTGTTTTTTTACATGGCTTGTTGCACATTGCTATTTTTTTGCCAATTAATTTGATTTGATTCGAGACCGGAAAAGTAAAAAAAAAAAAATAGTTACGTAAAGTTACTCATGAAAAGCCGTGGAAAAAAAAAAACGATAAACACTTGGATGGTAGCGTGATCTTGGAAAAAAATATGTTGGAATAAATTCGGAGCACATCTTAAAATGCAGATATAATCAAAAATCGGTTATAAAAAAACCCTTGACCTCTGAGTAAAGGGTTGGAAATAAATACCCAAATCGGATGATGATGATGATACTAAAATGATAAGTGCTTAATAATGAAGATGAAAACAAAAAAAAAAGAAATGCTTATAAATTTCTTGCATGATGTCAAACTCGATCATAAATAGGCGCAAACACCGACAGAGCATGGGAGAATGGTTCATAAGTAATCGAACAGTATGAAAGTGGTAATGAGAACCTTGAAGATGAACGTTTGACGGTGTTTTTTTTCAACAAGTCCTTTCCAAGTGCCAGAGTAATATTTACGGCACTTGGTTCTATTCATCTTCCTCCCACAAGGTAAGATGTGACACAAGGTTGGGAAAGTGGGAAAAAACCAGCGCTCGAGAATTTGAGCACTCTGGCTGTTTAAAAATTGCCTGAGCAGCCCCGTCGGCATTCCCTGGTAGGGGCGCCTCAGGCGACCAGCAATAAACCAACCCCCTCTCAAAGGGTGAGAAGGCAAAGCCTGGGAGGGTGCACCTCCCCGGCTGAACTTTACGGCACTTGATATCAGTATTTCAATGGTGTCATCTGAAGAACATTGTTATGGTGAAAAAGCTGGATAAATGGCACCGAATGTGTTCAAGGAGAGACGTTTGTTTCTGAAATCGGTCTTTATTTGTTGCTTATTTGTTTGGGGTTTATTTATTTATTTATTTTACTTTTGTTCACTCCAAACAAGGCATATTGCCATTGAAGCATAAGAAGCTACTGTGATAGGGGCCAGATTCATAGGTAGCAGGGAGAGAATTCCAAAGGCAAGCGGCCCAAGGAAAGAAGCTATTAGAGTAGAAAATCTTCCGGCATCTCAGGACCTCTACAGTGAAGGGGTGTGATTTTGCTGCTAATCGAGTGGGTCAGGGGTATTTACGTTGAGGAGGGACAACTGCAGGAAGCTAAGCAGAGCACACCCCTAGAAATACTTGTAAAACAAGCACACGGATGCAACACTGTGTCGATGTGACAGGGGTTGAAACTTGGCAGCCAGTGCGAGACATTATTATGATCAGAAATTCTTTCTTGCACCCTGTTCAAGAGGGAGAGGCTAGTGGTTGGTGCACCAGCCCAAATGTAGCAACAATACTCCATAAATGGACAAACGGTGGCTTTCTAGAGATATAGGATACTGGCAGGTGTGAGAAGTTTTCTAGCCTGGTAGAGGGAGGCTATCTTCTTTATGGCAGACTTGGTAGTATTTTCTATGTATTTATTCCCTTCGTATTGCCTGAGAATGTCAGGCTGAGGAGTTTAAATGTTGGACTCTCGAGAAGGGTGCTATCGGCCATGTTTCTTTAAAAAAACAAAAGTAATAAATTAAAAATGTTTGCTTACGTCGCCTTTGTATCTTGGGGGTATAATTCCACAGTAAAAAGGGACAAAGCCGCTGCACAACAATGCCTGTTAGAAGAAAGAATATGTATCAAACAAAATTGCATAGATTGAGAAAATTATGCATATATAGGGTGATTCATAAGTCACTTCACTTAGCTATTTAAAATGATTACCATATGAAGCACAAACATACTATGAACTTTTGATAATTGTTATCTTACTCTCTAATTACTGCTATTTGTTATTTTAAATTTGTTCATTTATATATTTGTTTCTATATATATTTAGTTCATAATCAATCAAATATGCTACAAAGAGTCGTAAATTCCTTGCAAAAAAGAATGGAGCTATGCATGCAGAACGAAGGTGGAAATTTTGAAAATTTGCTGTAATTTTAAATTCCCATAAATGAATTTGTTGAATAAACTTTCTGTTTTGTATTACCGTATTTTTTAACTTTAGAATTTCAAAAATAAATAGCTAAGTGACTTATGAATCACCCTGTATATCTATTATTATACGAGTTAATAAACGTTTGTTTTCCTATGTCTTTTTTTTTCATATATACTTTAATCACGAAAACAACATACTAAAATATTCCTCAGTTTGGGGATTGAGTTATGTTTGAAAGAAATTGCATTTTAACTGCTCTAATTCGCTGTAATTTGCAATTAACTCACTAAGTGATCCATCTCTTACTAATTGTCTATCTATCACTCTCACCCTCTCTCACTATGTTGTTTGGAGCCCCACTTTTATTTTACACATTATATATCACACTCGCTTCCATCTCTCTCTCCCCCCTCTCTCTCTCTCTCTCTCTCTCTCTCTCTCTCTCTCTCTCTCTCTGTCTCTCTGTTTATTAACAGTTAAAAATAATAAAAAGAAAAGAATGAACGGATCGGAATAGTCCATCATAAGCAAAAGAGAATATCACCAGTGGTAGTAATATTATTTAGTTCGTAGTTCAAGAGAGAGAGAGAGAGAGAGAAAGAGAGAGAGAGAGAGAGAGAGAGAGAGAGAGAAAGAAAGAGCGAATAAATTGACTAATTTGGGATTTTGTCATTTTTTTCAATTCTTAACTGGCTTTGCAAACTCATGTTATCTTGATTCAAAGAATCGAACCCCAGCTCAAAGGGTGACCCAACGAGTCACATTTTTTTCTAGTACACTGATAGCTGATAAGTATCGACCTGTATCCAGTGTTCGATGCCTTCAGGCAGAACGTTATAATAATTGAATAAAATACATATTTAGAATGTATGGAGAACCGGAAGTAAACATATTTAGAATGTATGGAGAACCGGAAGTAAACATATTTAGAATGTATGGAGAACCGGAAGTAAACATATTTAGAATGTATGGAGAACCGGAAGTAAACATATTTAGAATGTATGGAAAAGTGGAAGTAAACATATTTAGAATGTATGGAAAAGCGGAAGTAAACTTTAATTGTTTTTTATTCTTTAAATAAAAATCCATAAATTGGTGTTGGCCAAATATGCGGTCTATATCATCATATTCGGTTTAACATCCGTTTTACATGCTGGCATGTGTTAGACGGCTTTTAGAAATTGACTTCTAATGAAGCAGATGCTAGATGTGTAATGTGAGTCTTAAAGACAAGCTTAAAGAAAGGTTTTATTTCCATATATCAGCAGTCAGCACACATGCCTGATAGACCCTTTCCTTGGTCAACAGCAGTAACGATCTGCATGGTAACCTTCACACTCAGACTTTTATTTTCCGCAAATTTCCTCAAAATCTTTGAACAAGTTTTTTTCTTCTTTTTTAGTATTTGTATGTACAAACGGTCAAGTTCAAAATTGACGGAATTTCAAAAATTTCATGCATGGATCTGATGCTCTTTGATAACTGTAATTACCGTGCAAAAATTCAGCCTGATCAGATAAATAGTTTTTGAGTTATCAACGTTTCCATGGGATAACTTCAGGAATACTTCATACAATATGGAGAAGTAAAGCCAAGATCAATCTTTGGCTCATCCTCACGTTGTATGCAGTCTCATGTTCTTCTTATATTACACAACGCTGAAAAGGTTCAAGGTTCACTGATTTATTTTTATATTTGTTTCTGACATCTTATTGGATAAATTGTGTCAAGCAATGGATGCCAAGCACTTTTGATATGTTTATGCAGAAGCCCTTCAATCCGGCCAAGGTAGTTCTGGTATTCAAGCAACAAACGGCTAAAATAATCGTGTTATCTGTCGGTTTGTTGGCATAGAAAATGGGTTACACTGATATACAAACTTGATCTCGCAAGGTGTTTGGCCTTGGAAGGAGAAAAAAACAAAACATTATTAATAGATAAGAGAGATCACTTATTCCCATGGATATTACATCAATATTATAAATAAAGACTATTGAACGGAAAATTGCCAATTTCAATAGTGCTAAATTTATCGGTCCGTCTCATTGTTCTGCGGTGGTGTACATGGTGATCCTGAACCCGGATCGAGCAGTGGAAGTGGCCCGACTTTTTTTATGTACTAACGATTAACCTCTTATCAAGGTCCAAAGGCCACTCGAGGATAGAGGTTAATGAGGGGTGGTAACGATGGTTGAAACATGTTTCATCTCTGCCAGGCACGTAGCCAGACTTCTAACTTAGGGGGAGCATGGCATTTTTAGGGGGGGCAAGGCATTTTTAGGAGGGGCAAATTCTAATATGAGTGACGTTTTGGTTCAGTGTGTGTGTGTACTGATATATAAATATAAATAAGTAGATACAAAATTTCAATTTCTTTTATATAATCTAAATATATTGTTGTGTATTTCGGTAGGTACATGTAAATAACATCATCAGCATAGTAAAGCACATAAAGCATAGTAAACACGGTAATAATATCTTAAAGTTCGTAAAATAAGGTATGACTACATATCAACCAAACCATTTCATTATCACATCACTACAGTATAAATCTCTATGCATGAGTGGATGAAGTGTGTGAGGTGCGCTGAAGAAAAATTCCTACCAGTAAAATACATAGCCCTGTTGTGCTCGCATACCCTTAATGACAATAAAAGTGTAAAAATTTGGGAATTTCCTTGCTTTTGTACATTTAGTGTATATGAATTTTCATCTTAACCCTATTAAGGGCATATGATTTCAGTATACTGGCATTTTTCATGGAATGTCACTACTTTTGTAAAGGCTATGCCTCAATACAATGCCTTCTCATAACTGATATAGTTGGTAGTTTGACTAATCAAGGTATATGGTAAACTGAAATTAAAATGCCATCAACTAGACACTAGAACCTCTATCTTTGCCAAAAATCAGCTGAATCCATCAAATGGTCGATAAGATATAGAATAAAGTGTATGAATACTAGTCATTTTTAAGTTTTTTTTTAATTTTCTGGAAAACTAAGATATATGGTACACTTAAATTAAAATGCCATCAACTAGACCCTAGACCCTCTATCTCTGCCAAAAATCAGCTGAATCCATTAAATAGTTGATGAGATACATGGTGGCACATACATACGTATGTACACACAGATAACATGATTTCATGATTGAACTTTCTGGATCTCTGGGTTGCCTTGACTAATGATGCTGAAATTCTACACACTTATAGAACTTATTAATTAAAAATTTTGTGCAAAGTTTTAACTAATTTGGTTTATTGGTTTTTGAGTTACGATTGATCAAAGAAATGAGATTTCCAGCATAGGCCATTCGTGAGTCTATTAAAGGATAGAGTGCTCTCGCGCCTCCCTTGATTTATATTTATAATATTTTTTTGATCACAAATTTCAGGGGGTGCAAATGTAATTGCAGGGGGGGGGGCCTTGCACCCCCTGGCACCCCCCTGGCTACGTGGGGGATCTCCGCCATAAAAGGGTCCGCCATTGCCTGGTGTGTAGTTTGAAAATTAAAGAAATGTCGTAATTATAGGTTACTAGTGAGGATCGAACTCACGTCCTATGAGAAACAGAACGACTGCAATAAGCAAATTCACTTTAATAAGAACAAGTCGCGCATGCGTGGTTCCCCTCTGTATGTGACTCGATGTGGCGAGTGTAAAATGCAATAAATTTGGGCAATTTGGGGCATTTTTGATCCCGACCTTTGACCCCCTGGGGGGCGCGAACCAGAATTTTTCTGAGGTCAAGGATGCTCATTTTATATCCAGAACAATTGCCTCTACATTTTGGCCAAGTTTCAGAAAAATTGAATGGATGGATCAAAGGTTATGGAAGAAAAGGGTCATTTTTTGCCATTTTGGGGGCTTTTGACCCCCTGGGGGCGCGAACCAGATTTTTTCCAAGGTCAGCGATACTTATTTTCTATTAGGAAGAATTGCCTCCACATTTTGGCCAAGTTTCAGAGAAATTGAATGGATGGATGAAAAGTTATGGGGCAAAAATGTCATTTTTTGCCATTTCGGGGCCTTTTGACCCCCTGAGGGGACTAACCAGATTTTTTTTCAAAAATTGGAGAATGTCACTTTCTAACCTGACCAAAGTTACAACTTCATGCAAAATTTCAGAGAAATTCAATGGATGCTTGCGGAGAAAAATACGGATGGACGGACGAACGAACGGACATGCCTCAAAACATAAGTCCCCCGATTTTATAAATCGGGGGACCAAAAAGATTAGCCAGTGAATTATCTGTAATCCCATTGGTTGAAAAGAATAGACTGAGATTCAATGTCTGAAATCTGCTGACTTAACCGAGTCGAAGAAAGAAGGAGAAAGGAAAAATGTGAGAGAAAACGTCATCAAGTGATTTGTGAGCCACATTATTTTTGATTGAGGCAACAAGTTGATTATTATTTTCATTTAATCCAGTGAAATTGACCTTTAACGGTCTCATTGAATTCAGAACGTAAACGTTTCTCTGATCGATTTTCAAATCTTTTTCACCTGTATATCTAAAATTTCTGTGGCTCGGTCCAGACACCCAAATTATCGTGAATAAGATATCTTCTACTCAACACTGTTTTCCATCCACTATGCTAACAGTACTTTACACAACTTAAAACTTTTTTCTCCTCTCTCCATAAAAATGTTCTACCTACAATTAAAAAAACAAGTTCTGGAGCTGATTGTGTAGGTAGTACTACCCAATTGTTAAAGATTAGAATATACCAGTGCATCCCATGTTTAATTTGAGTGCACAACGTATCAAGAACATCCTCTCTCCATAAAGATGTTCTGCCTACAATTCAAAAAAGTTCTGCTGTTTATACATTCCTTTATCAGTGTTTTTTAACTGGCCCATTTGCATATTGGTGAAGGTGTTTGCTAATGGGCCGGAAGACCGGGGTTCAATCCCCAGTTGAGTTATACACAAACTCAAAAAATGATAATTGATGCCCCCTAATTCTCAATAGCCTCTTATGTCTACAGTAGCAACTTGCCTTGTTTAGGGTGAACTAAGTTTTTTTTAAATCCATCATAATGCATTTCGATTTCTTCATAAACAAATCAGTGCGAAGTGATTAATACATTATCAATTCATTGAAAAAAAGACAACAAAAAAATGAATTACTTTGTGACCCTTATATAAATGAAAAATCTAGTTGATCCAAGGGGTTTGGACTTAGGATAATCCCTATTAACAAAAATAATCTACAAGGTATATGATGATGATATATGATGAGAAGTACAGAGATTAATTATTTGGCCATCTAAGTTCCATACGTGTTTACAGTGTGTACAGACACACGTATGTAATCTGCTTTCACAGATTAGGACTCACGCTAACTTTGACCCTGTCGTTAGGGTTAGCGTTAGAGTTGGGGTTAGGATTAGGGTCAAAGTTAGCATGGGTTCTAATCTGTGAAAGTACCGAGAAAAGAGCTAAATGTAAAATACAGGAAAATATTAATATATATTATTTGGATTATTCGGAATACTGTTTTCATCTTGAGTGTTAATTTTCACAACGTTTCGGCCGATGTAACGTCCAATCTTCTTCAGGTATATCTTGTAGAACTCGAGAATCTTTCTGTTGAACTTGGGAAACTGCATGGAATTTCGAACGGAACTCTTTATTTAATCCACGGGGGTAACATGCTTTCGTTCCATCAGCCATGACTGCGCAGAAGTCCTAAGTAATTCGCAATTGTAGAAGAGTGTCACTTTGAACCCAATTTTACTTACTACTTTATCCGTTTTACCACGGGCCATTGCGGACAATTCTAGTATGACTTTTGGGAGCCTTTCCGGCCGATGTAACCTCTTCTGGAGCATCCTGTCGAACTCGGGAATCTTTCTGTCGAACTCAGGAATCTGTACGGAATCTCGAACGGAACTCTTTATTTAATCCCTTTAGCGTTCTCTCGTTCCGTTAGCCATGACCGGGTAAAAGTCCTAAGTAATTCGCAATTGTAGAAGAATGTCACTTAAAACTGAATTTTACTTAATACTTTAAATATTAGTATTTACGAAATATTTTCTCTTTTGTGCAAGTTTATTCTTCCACGCGAAGTGATTAATATATTATCAAATCAGAACACTTTGCATGGGAGGTACTTTCGCTGAACTGTTTGTACACTGTTTTTCCTACTTTTGAACAGTCGGAGAGTTGGTCAAGTTGAAGAGATGTGCAATGTTCCTGTCCCAGCCGAATCAAAGACTTGATGCGCGTGAGGGAAGTGGATGCGATATCCGAATGCAGACCCCACACTATATCGAAGAACCAGTTTTCATACGTAGCCTCGTTTTAAGATCATTCGTTATCGCTAAGTAAAAAAAGTGAAAAAAACATTTCTTTAGCGTAAGTTGTTAAATCAAAATCGTTCTTTTAACTTTGTGACGTTTGCTCGGTCGGTAGAGTGTCGGACAAATACGTCCAAATTACCTTGTGGCGTTAAGGTTGCGAGTTCAAATCACGACCTCGGCGTCGAAATTATTTATTGTTTATTTAGTTGTTAAGATGTGCCCTAATGCATTTCTTATGTTTCTGACTTAGAAATTAATTAAATAGTATTACCCCCCCCCTTAAAAAAATCTTACGTTTACAAAAATTCTCCAGGACGGACAGAGAGACAGAATGACAGACAGAGAAGCTCTTCATTATATTATAAGTGTGCTATAATATTTCTTGTTACTTAACAAGTTCATAATTTCTGGCTGTTTGTTGGGGAAGCAATGTATGAATAAAACTGATTTAAAACGTGGAGGAAGAGTTTATTGTTACATTCAAACTAATGGTATCCTCTACCGATGGCAACACAACGGTGACCCCTTTTTCTTCTTACTTACCGAACCCTACAAAATGGACTTCTTACAAATGTATGGAAAAATTCAACAATTCATAAATTTCCTGGGGATAAATTTATTGATATAAAGTTAAGTATGTGTATATGTGTATATATTTATATATTTCTATGTATAGGATCCACTCCTAAACTAATTAAGTAATCATTATGAATTTTGGAATACATCTGCTAGGCGTAAAGGTGTGTAATTTGGGCTATCTTTAGTTCCATTTAGTTTTATGCAAAGGAGCAAAGAGGAGGTAAAAGCCGTTCGTGAAAATTCAGATACCTCTGATTTTTTTGAAATTTTAATAGGTATTAGACATCAATTAATTCCACATATTTCAGTTTCTTTAGGATATTTTTTGGGACACAATATGAGCACAACCTCTCATGTGAAAATTCAAATATTTCAGATTTGCATTAAATTTGATCCATAGTTATTGGACAACAATTAAACAAGATTCCCTGAATTTCATTTTTTTCTTAAGACACCTTAAGCTTAAAACTTAAATTTTAGACATTTTTTAGAATCAAAATCATGTAATGGATTTTGATCTAAATAGGAATAAGGATTCTAGTC
The DNA here is from genome assembly GCA_963556195.1 of Sepiola atlantica. Lineage (NCBI taxonomy): Eukaryota > Metazoa > Mollusca > Cephalopoda > Sepiida > Sepiolidae > Sepiola > Sepiola atlantica. The sequence goes on from OY744518.1 coordinate 129,746,986, forward strand.
CTAAGATTTAGTATCATTATATCTTGATTTTAATCTTCCTAAGATAACATAAAAGTGGTGAAATATGTTTGGGGACGGGTATTCTTCTCGTATATATATAATCGATTCATAAATTCTTTTGTAAAATAAAATATCATAAATCCAAAAATTAAAAAATGACACAGCAATAAAAAAAAAAAAAAGATTCAAAAAAAAATATATTCTTAAAGAATTTAAAATACTTACATCAATAAGTTCATTGTTGGAGGCATATTCAGAGACAATGACATTTTTCAGGTCCTTGTATCGGGTGAGGGAGATGAAGAGACGTCCAGAGGCCAATTTGTATGCATCAGCCGGAAGTACTTGTTGCATGCTTTCCTGAAGTCCACTGATCAGCTTGAACCGAGGATGGAGGGGCCCGAGAATCGGTTGCGATTCGGCCTGGTTCACAAGATCAAGGACATAACTGGTGCACTTATCTGAAAGAAAAAGAAAATAAAAATCGCTACAATCGATAACAAAAAAAATATTGCAAAACATTTTTTGGATTAAATTTTTTTTAATAAATCAGATTTCAAAATTTTTTTAATCAGATTTAAAAACATTTTTAATCGGATTAAAAAAAATATACGTAACGTATGCGAGAAAAAGAGCAAAGCTGTCATAAATAGCTGGAGATGTAAAAATAACTCTTTAGTTATCTCTGTTTTCCCGACCGTACAAACATAAAGAAATTTAAATGTAATGTGAACAAACATCTTGCTGTCCAGCTCCTTACTCAAGTTGCTCCCGCAAACACCTGACTCCTATCACAGTAGCCCCTCACACTTCAGTGGCAATATGCCTTATTTGGGTTTTTAAAAAAATTCCGACTTAAATTTTAGACACATATTCAGGACTATTGTCACAATTGACCCACAAAGTTTTTAAATTATTCAGATTTATTGAAAAGCAAATTTAATTTGAAAGATTATGTAGTAATATTGGGACTTGGATGAGTTAAAAACGGAATTTTGCATATTAAGGTTAGATTAGGTCGAAAAGTGGAAAATTCCACGAGAAACCTAAGAGTAGAATTTAAGCTGATGTGTTCAAGAAAAGATGTCATGTACAGGAAGTTTAAAAAATATTTAGATTGATTGAAAAACTATGCAGCAATATTGGGACATGAGTGCGTTAAAAACGAATTTTCCACGTGAAGGTTAAATTAGGTCGAAAAGTGGAAAATTCTACTAGAAATCTACGAGTAGGAATTTGAGCAACGTGTCAGGATATGACGTCACAGATAGGAAGAAAGTCCGTAGTGACACATAGTGAAGAAGAGAGTTAAACTATTCCTTTTTTGGCTTTGGATTTGCGACACAAGCAGATGTATTTTCAGAGTACTTCTCTCAATCACCGTAAGGGGAGGGGCATGTTATTGTTAAATATCCAGGCCGGGTGTACTGACAGGAATGGGTGCATTTGGCATGGGCGCGCACCTGACTGAAAGAAAACAACATAACATGATTAATTGTCAAAAATAAAATAATTGTTGGTTGAAGTTGGGTTACCTGGCCAAGATAAACAAATATGGTGGACTGTCAAAAATAAAATAATTGCTGATTGGAATCACTCGCAAAAGTTTGCAGCAGAAGGAAACACCCTGTCGTCGAATAAAACACCCTGGGAGTGTGGCTACATTGACAGTGAAGTCCCACAGTGGGCGTTTGCAGGGGGTCACAAATTGTTATATAATAACAACCTAATTGATATCGTCAGTTAATTCCTGTGCGTGCGTCTTTCTTTCCTCGCTAACCCACACGCCTTCACCACCACCGACAATAAATATATATAATTATATTTTCGTATTCTTTTGAGCGCAGCAGAAATATTACATTATTAATGATGTGTAATCTCCTGCAGAAGAAATTAAAAAGAGAATAAAATAAAGAACATAAAAGTCCAAATCGAATTCGTTGTTATTTTACAATTTTACGAACAACAGCACACAAATGCTACAGTGTTTATTACAGCTAGAGAGACAGGTCAACTCCATTACGACTATGACGACGACTGTTAACAACAACGAAAAATCAGTCGAAGATACGTCCTATACAATCAGTCCGCCAGAGTCTGGGCCATTTTTAAGTGGGTGATCTTTGTTCTGTCGGGCTGAGGTATGGTTCTGTGTAGTTCTAGGAGGTCAACCCTTCCAGGTTTTACCTTCGTTCTTTGAGAAAGGGGTTAGTTTATTGTTAATCGCCTGAAGCGCCCCTACCGGGGAATGAAGACAGGGATGCTCAGGCATAATTTTTGTTGACAGAGTGTACACACTTCTTGTGCACTGGCTTTTCAATCCCGACAGGAGAAGCTTCCTCAGCCATGTCCAACATCTCAGGAAGAGACTAGATTGCAGCTGTAAACCAGATGACTAGAGAATGAACCCTAACCCTCCTACTGACATGGGAATCTCACCTTCTGAGGCCCTCCCTTTCGGTTAAGAAGCACCCTGGCTCCAGTGGAAAACACTCAACTGTTTGAAAACGAGAATGGGGCGATCAAAAATTGCTATGACTAGATGGGGTTATAGAACTGACCCAACCATCTGCGAATGTGGAGAAGAGGACCATACTATGCAGCACTGCCTTGTCTGCTTTCTACTGTCCAAGCGGTGCAGCTTGAAACAATAATGCAAAGGACTGCATAAAAAAAGTGGGGAAACTGTTGTATGACCACATGCTTCAAAGACGCGCAAAGAAGAAGAAAAATCCCCACATTCCGACCTTGTGTCACATCTTCCCGTGGTGTGTGTGTGGGGGGAGGGTGTAAATAT